>CM035837.1:234918965-235518965 GCA_020510985.1 Pholidichthys leucotaenia | reverse complement strand
TAACCTGAGTAAATACAAAATGCAGTTTTCAAATGATGGTTTCATTTATTAAGGGGAAAAAGCTATCCAAACCATGAAAAAGAATTGCCCCTAAACCTAATAATAGGTTGTGTCACCCTTGGTGGCAGCAGCTGCAATCAAACATTTGTAGTAACTGGCGATGAGTCTTTCACATCGTTGTTGAGGAATTTTGGCCCACTCTTCTTTGCAGAATTGTTTTAATTCAGCTACTTTGGAGCGCTTGAGCTTGAGGTCACAAACTAATGGCCGGACATCCTCCTTCAGGATTTTCTGGGAAAAAGCAGAATTCATGGTTCCATCAGGTACTGCAAGTTGTCCAGATCTTAAAGCAGAAAAGCAGCCCCAGACCATGACACTGCAGCCACCATGTTTGACTGTTGGTATGATGTTCTTTTTATGAAATGCTATGGGTTTTTTTGTTTGTTTTATTTTAATATGCCTTTGATGCTGTTTTTGCCCAGTCTCTTTGTTATTGTTCCATCATGGACCAGTGTCCAAACTGAGGCAAGTGAGGCCTGCAGTTATTCAGATGTTGTTCTGGATTTTTGTTTCTCTTCTGCTTTTGAATTTCATGGCATGATATGTTGCATTTTGAGATCTTTTAGCCTACATCACTTCGTCAGACATTTCTATTTTAAGTGATTTCTTGATTCAACAAGTCTTCCAGTTGAATCTGTGATCAGGAAAGCCACTCTGATCACAGAGGACCCATCTCACCCCCGTCATCACTCTTTTCAGTTACTGCCATCAGGCAAACAATGTAAAGTTCCACTGACCCATAAAAACATTTACAAGAAATCATTTATTCCCTCTGCAATAACCATCTTGAACAAAATGAAATAGTTATCATACTGCACATGATTTTATTTGCTGTCTCCTTTTAACCATGTTTACTTTTTTTAATTGGTTTTATTTTGTGAGTTTGAACATGTCTTGAGAGTGCTGAATGTGTTATATTGCTGTAGCCGTGTCAAAGAAGGATTTCTGTCACTGACTGGGACAGACAATAAAGTTATCTATCTGTCTGTCTGTCTGTCTGTCTGTCTAATCAGGCCTTGGTGTGGCTAATGAAATTCAAGTCAACTTTCCCAAAAATGGGGTTAATCACAGTTAATTCATGATACAGTGGGGTAAAAAAGTATTTAGTCAGCCACCAATTGTGCAAGTTCTCCCACTTAAAAGATGAGAGAGGTCTTCAATTTTCATCATAGGTATACCTCAACTATGAGAGACAAAATGAGAAAAAAAATCCAGAAAATTACATTGTCTGATTTTTAAAGAATTTATTTGCAAATTATGGTGGAAAATAAGTATTTGGTCAATAACAAATATTATATAATATTATGTTATAACAATAACAAAAGTTCATCTCAATACTTGCATATCTCCTCTAGACCAGTGATGTTTTGGGGCTGTCGCTGGGCAACACAGACTTTCAACTCCCTCCAAAGATTTTCTATGGGGTTGAGATCTGGAGACTGGCTAGGCCACTCCAGGACCTTGAAATGCTTCTTACGAAGCCACTCCTTCGTTGCCCGGGCGGTGTGTTTGGAATCATTGTCATGCTGAAAGACCCAGCCACTTTTCATCTTCAGTGCTCTTGCTGATGGAAGGAGGTTTTCACTCAAAATCTCACAATACATGGCCCCATTCATTCTTTCCTTTACACAGATCAGTCGTCCTGGTCCCTTTGTAGAAAAACAGCCCCAAAGCATGATGTTTCCACCCCCATCCTTCACAGTAGGTATGGTGTTCTTTCTCCTCCAAACACGACAAGTTGAATTTTTACCAAAAAGTTCTATTTTGGTTTCATCTGACCATATGACATTCTCCCAATCCTCTTCTGGATCATCCAAATGCTCTCTAGCAAACTTCAGACGGGCCTGGACATGTACTGGCTTAAGCAGGGGGACACGTCTGGCACTGCAGGATTTGAGTCCCTAACGGCGTAGTGTGTTACTGATGGTAGCCTTTGTTACTTTGGTCCCAGCTCTCTGCAGGTCATTCACTAGGTCCCCCCCCCCCCCCACCGTGTGGTTCTGGGATTTTTGCTCACCGTTCTCGTGATCATTTTGACCCCACGGGGTGAGATCTTGCGTGGAGCCCCAGATCGAGGGAGATTATCAGTGGTTTTGTATGTCTTCCATTTTCTAATTATTGCTCCCACAGTTGATTTCTTCACACCAAGCTGCTTACCTATTGCAGATTCAGTCTTCCCAGCCTGGTGCAGGTCTACAGTTTTGTTTCTGGTGTCCTTTGACAGCTCTTTGGTCTTGGCCATAGTGGAGTTTGGAGTCTGACTGTTTGAGGTAGTGGACAGGTGTCTTTTATACTGATAACGAGTTCAAACAGGTGCCATTAATACAGGTAACGAGTGGAGGACAGAGGAGCCTCTTAAAGAAGAAGTTACAGGTCTGTGAGAGCCAGAAATCTTGCTTGTTTGTAGGTGACCAAATACTTATTTTCCACCATGATTTGCAAATAAATTCTTTAAAAATCCTTCAATGTGATTTTCTGGATTTTTTTTCTCATTTTGTCTCTCATAGTTGAGGTATACCTATGATGAAAATTGGAGACCTCTCTCATCTTTTAAGTGGTAGAACTTGCACAATTGGTGGCTAACTAAATACTTTTTTGCCCCACTGTATAACAAGGGGGAACAATTGCTTTTTCAAATAGGGTCAGGTAGGTTTGGATTGCTTTTTCCCCTTAATAAATGAAATTATGATTTAAAAACTGCATTTTGCAGTTACTTGGGCTGTCTTTGTCTAATATTAAAATTTGTTTAAGTGTGACAAATATGCAAAAATATAAAAAAAAATCAAGAAGGAGGCAAATACTTTTTCACACTACAATAGGTGGAACAGTGGCTTTCCTGTAAATGATGCTCTGACTAATTTTCCCTCTGAACACATGTTGAGCATGTCAGTTACCTGGGTGGTATAGCGATCTGTACCCACCACCACCACCACCAAATCCCTGACTGCTTTTCTTCCTTCCTTATAGGTCACAGTGACTACTATTGGCTATGGAGACATGGTGCCAGTGACCTGGATTGGAAAGACTATTGCATCCTGTTTCTCTGTATTTGCCATTTCCTTCTTTGCCTTACCTGCAGTAAGTATAAAGAGACATGCTATGGTGTCTTGTTGAAATATTTTCTGTCATAGCTATGTATTAAAAACATTCTTATAGTATATAACCAATAAGTGAACTGCAGCCCATTTTCTTCATTTATGTAACAGCCTGGTTACCTCTGCCAAAGAGGTAATGTCTTCATTTCATCCGTGTTGGTTTATTTGTTGGTTTGTCTGTCAGCTGACATAATGCACAGCTCAGGAGACACACACGCAGGCTCAGAGTAGATCCAATAGCTTTATTAGCAACAAGTGTGTATGAATGTGTGTCTGTGAGATGTGGATGTATTGGTGGTGGCGTGTGCGTCGGGCACGGAGGCAGGAGACCGTACAGCCGGACAACCCTATGGGAGAAGCAAAAGGAGAAGGGTGACGGGCACACACCAACACAGGAGATGTAAAAATGATGATGAGCTTACTTGGAGTTAGCAGGTGGCTGGCACAGCAAGGACGAGGTCCGGTAGACAGCGACCTGGAGAGCCCGGTGCAGCAGTGAGGGGATGGAGACGGAGAGGAATGGTCCGCCGCCGGGAAATCCACCTGTGTACAGGGGAGCAGACTTGGAGAAGAAAAAGGTAAGGGCTTCTTACCGAAATGTTTGCTGAAGTGGTTGAGGTGACTCACAGCAATCGTGATGAGTGAAGACTGACGGCTTCAGGCCGAAGCCCAGGACGAGGCGGCTTAAATCCCTCGCCGCTGATGATGTGCAGGTGTGCGTGCAGCTGGCGCCGCAGATGAGCGGCGAGGCGTGACAGTACTCCCCCCTCTAGCAGCGCCTCCTGGCGATGGTTTCTCCGGGTGCGCTCGGTGGAACTCAGTAATGAGGGATGGGTCCAACACAAAAGACGAGGGTACCCACTGCCGATGTTCAGGCCCATAACCCTCCCAGTCCACCAAGTACTGCAACCCACGACCCCGGCGCCGGGAGTCCAGGATGGAGGAGACAGGCCAGGCCGGATGGCCATCAATCATCCGGGGCGCGGGTTGAGCAGCAGGAGGAGGGCAAAGGGGGTCGGAGACTGCCAGCTTCACCTTGGATACGTGGAAGGTGGGATGGATGCGGAGGGAGGGGGGAATAGCTACACGCACAGCCACCGGGTTGATAATCCTGGTGATGGGGTATGGGCCCATAAAACGCTGTGCCAGCTTCCTCCTCTCGCCCTTTAAAATTACGTCCTGGGTTGACACATAGACATGCTGACCCACCTGGTACGCTGGGGCAGGTCTTCTGTGCCGGTCCGCCGTGGTTCTGTTGCGCTCCGCCGTGCGTAAAAGCGCACTGCGCGCTGACGCCCAGATGGAGCGGAACTGTCTGAGGTGCGCCCGAACTGAGGGGACCGTTACCTCACTCTCCTCCGCTGGAAAAAGAGGGGGGTCGTAAGCCAGGGACGCCTTAAAGGGAGACATCCTTGTGGCAGAAGAGTGGGCGGTGTTGTGGGCGTACTCAACCCAGGCGAGATGGTTACTCCAGGATGTAGGTTTGGACGCAGTGACGCAGCGGAGCGCAGCCTCCAGCTCCTGGTTGGTCCGCTCGCACTGCCCGTTGGTTTGGGGGTGATGGCCGGAGGAGAGGCTCACCTTGGCTCCCAGGGCGTTGCAGAATGACCTCCAAACCTCTGAGGAAAATTGGGGCCCCCGGTCCGAGACCACGTCCACCGGAATCCCGTGCAGCCTGACCACATGCTGGACTAGGAGGTCCGCCGTCTCCAGGGCGGTTGGAAGACCTCGTAGTGGGATGAAGTGTGCCGCCTTGGAGAAGCGGTCTACGATGGTCAGGACGGTGTCGAATGTGTTTGAGACTGGGAGTCCGGTGACGAAATCCAGGGCGATATGCGACCAGGGCCTGCCAGGGACGGGCAGAGGCTGGAGCAAACCCGCTGGAGGGGCATTACCTGACTTACTGGTGGCACATACTGGGCAGGCCCGGGCGTAGCGGGCAGCGTCCCTCCGCAGGCCCGGCCACCAGAAGGACCGTTGAAGGAGGTCGATCATCCGGGAGGAGCCAGGATGGCAGGTGAGCTTGGATGTATGTAACCAGTGGATGACCTCCCCCCGAACCGTGGATGGCACGCACAACCTCCCCTCCGGTCCGCCGCCAGGGTCAGGTTCCACTTCCTGCGCCTTCCGGATCTTGCTTTCTATGTCCCAGGAGACGGCTCCCACGATGCACGACCTGGGCAGGATGGTGTGGGCCGTGTCCTCAGACTCCTCAGGGGCAAACTGCCTAGAGAGGGCGTCTGGCAGGCCGTTCTTGGAGCCAGGCCTGAAGGTGATGTTGAAACGGAACCTGGCAAAGAACAAGGACCAGCGCGCCTGGCGGGCGTTCAGACGCTTGGCAGATCTCAAATACTCCAAGTTCTTGTGGTCAGTCAGGACCACGAACGGCAGGTCCGCCCCCTCTAGCCAGTGACGCCACTCCTGCAGCGCGAGCTTGATGGCGAGGAGCTCTCTGTCCCCCACGTCATAATTCCGTTACGCCGGGGACAAGCGCCGAGAGAAGAAAGCGCAGGGCTGTTTGACTCCGTCTTCTGGCGACCGCTGAGACAGGACCGCCCCCACTCCAGTGTCCGAAGCGTCCACCTCCACGATGCACTGCAGCGACGGGTTGACTTGGCTCAGGACCCGGGAGGAGGAGAACTCCGCCTTCAGCGCCTGAAAAGCGGCCGCGGCCTCTTCGGTCCACCGGAACGGGACCTTAGGAGACGTGAGGCGGGTCAGAGGGCCGGCGATGGTGCTAAAATGAGGGACGAAGCGGCGGTAGAAATTTGCAAACCCGATGAATTGTTGCACCTGTTTTCTTGATGCAGGTGTAGGCCATTCCACCACCGCCTTCACCTTCACTGGGTCCGGAAGCACCTGGTCATGGGAGATGATGAACCCGAGGAAGGATGTTGTCTTTGCGTAGAATTCACATTTTTCGGCCTTCACATACAACCGGTTCTCCAACAGCCTTTGGAGGACCCGCCTCACATGGACCCGGTGCTCGTCCCTGGACTTGGAGAAGATGAGGATGTCATCCAGGTAGACGAACACAAAAAGGCCAATGAAATCCCGGAGGACGTCATTAATTAGGCGCTGAAAGACGGCTGGAGCGTTGGTCAACCTGAACGGCATCACCAGGTACTTGAAGTGGCCGTTCGGGGTACGGAAGGCTGTCTTCCACTCATCTCCCTCCCGGATCCGGACGAGGTGGTATGCGCTGCGTAGATCCAGCTTGGTGAACCAAGTCGCCCCCTGGAGGGAGTGGAAGGCGGTGTCCATGAGAGGCAGGGTGTAACGATCCCTCTCCGTGATGTCATTTAGGGCGCGATAGTCGATGCAAGGACGGAGGGAACCGTCCTTCTTGCCCACGAAGAAGAATCCTGCCCCTAATGGTGATGACGAGGGACGGATAATTCCAGCACTCAGCGATTCCTTGAGGTAGGCATTCATGGTCTCCTTCTCCGGCGCCGACAGGCTGTAGAGTCGCCCAGAGGGCAAGGGTGCCCCCTGGCGGATGTTTATTGCACAGTCGTAGGGTCTGTGTGGGGGAAGAGACATCGCCTTGGACTTGCTGAAAACCATGCCCAGGTCGTGAAATTCCGATGGCACCAGGGAGAGATCCGGGGGCGCAGCATCCGTAGAAGTTGGAGAAGAGGACGGAGAGCAGGCAGCGGACTGCAGGCAGGTGCTCATACAGAATGTACTCCATGCCGACACCCTGGCGGACTTCCAATCCAAGACGGGGTTATGGAGGCGGAGCCAGGGGTATCCCAGGATGACGGGCGACACAGAGTTGGGGAGGACGTAGAAGGTCATGTCCTCCCGGTGGTCCCCAGAGATGATCACAGGAACAGGGAGGGTCTGATGTGTTACTCTCCCCAGGGAGACATGGGAGAGGTTGACTAGGGCGAGAGGAGATTTGAGAACTTGGCAACGGATGCCCAATCGGGTTGCCAGGCTTTGTGAAATAAAACTGCCCTCAGCGCCCGAATCCACCAGTGCGTGGGTGAGATGCCCAGTGGAGTTGTGACAAAATCGGACGGGCAGCTTCAATTGGGAGAGGGGATTTGACCGATTGATGTCCGCGAGGCCCCCTACAGTGACTCGCGGACCCCGCCGTTTGGCTTCTGTGGACAAAGCTCCACCGTGTGTTGACTATCTCCGCAATACATGCAGAGATTCAACTCACGGCGGCGTTGTCTCTCGGCAGGGGGGGGCTTTGTCCAACCCGTCACCATCGGCTCCGACTCATTGGGGCGCGATGGTGGCGGCGTCGCCAGGGGGCGAGCTTGGAACAGGCGCGACGAGGCACCACGAGAGCGAGAAGAAGACGACTTCCGCCCCGAGGAGCGCTCGCGCAGCCTGTTATCCAAACTGATGGCTAGGGATGTTAGCTCCGCTAGAGTCTCCGGGATGTCCCGCCCAGCCAGTTCATCCTTCAGATCATCATTGAGACTGCGGAGGAAGAGGCCGCAGAATGAACGTTCATCCCAGCCCAATTCCTCCGCCGCTACCCGGAAGTCGATCGCATAGTCCACTGCCGACCGGCTTCCCTGCTGAAGACTGAGAAGCTGATCGACCTGGACAGTCTCGGTACGAGAATGATCAAAGACCTCCAGGAATTGTCTCACGAATTGGTCATAGGTGAGGGTAGCATAACTGGGCCTCGCCATTACGGCGTAAGCCCAAGTTAGTGCTCGCCCCTCTAGGAGATTCCCAATATAACCAATTCGGCTATGATCTGAGGGAAAATCTCCGGGCACACGGTGGAACACGGACTCACACTGCATTATGAACCCCCGTGCACCGCCGAGCTTACCGCTAAAGCGGGTGGGGGTCGGAATGGGCGTGAGCCGAGCCGGTGCTACCGGAGCTGGCTGGACGGCCGCTGGAGCAGCAGGAGCCGCGCCACCCTGACGAGCCGGGGGGAACGGCTGTTGGGGGTCCAAGCCGTCCAATCGGTTAGTGATAATGACCAACTGGTTTAAAATCACCTGTTGCTGGTGGGCTATTAGGTCCACTCAAGCCTCGAGAGTGGTAAGTCAGCGTGTGAGCCCGCCGTCTGCCGAGCCGCTCTGCTGAAGCCATACTGACATAATGCACGGCTCAGGAGAGACACACGCAGGCTCAGAGTAGATCCAATAGCTTTATTAGCAACAAGTGTGTATGAATGTGTGTCTGCAAGATGTGGATGTATTGGTGGTGGCGTCTGCGTCGGGCACGGAGGCAGGAGACCGTACAGCCGGACAACCCTATGGGAGAAGCAAAAGGAGAAGGGTGACGGGCACACACCAACACAGGAGATGTAAAAATGATGATGAGCTTACTTGGAGTTAGCAGGTGGCTGGCACAGCAAGGACGAGGTCCGGTAGACAGCGACCTGGAGAGCCCGGTGCAGCAGTGAGGGGATGGAGACGGAGAGGAATGGTCTGCCGCCGGGAAATCCACCTGTGCACAGGGGAGCAGACTTGGAGAAGAAAAAGGTAAGGGCTTCTTACCGAAATGTTTGCTGAAGTGGTTGAGGTGACTCACAGCAATCGTGATGAGTGAAGTCTGACGGCTTCAGGCCGAAGCCCAGGGCGAGGCGGCTTAAATCCCTCGCCGCTGATGATGTGCAGGTGTGTGTGCAGCTGGCGCCGCAGATGATCGGCGAGGCGTGACATCAGCAAGATTACGCAAAAACTGCTTGATGGATTTGGATTTTCACCAGAGGTGGTCATTGGGCTAGAGAGGAACCTGTTTACATTTTGCTGATGATACCTCCACCAAGGCTCTATCTTCTCATGAGGTATTAGCAAGATTACTCCAAAACTACTGGACATAGTTTAATGAATTGTTCACCACAGGTGGCTCTTGGGCTACACACAAACCCGTTACATTTTGGAGGTGATTCATGAGTGCATACCTCCACCAAGCCTCAATGTCTTAGCAGTGGTTTAGCAGGATTACTTAAAAAAAACTATTGGATGGATTTTTACCTCCACCAAGATTTTTACCTGCTGCCGATATGCAGTGGGGGAGCGGAGTCTGGGTGAACAACAGCCTTGGTGGAGGTATGCGCTCTCTGAGTGCCCTCTAGTTTGTTGAGAATGGACTGCAGTTCATTATGCCTCAGTGCAACAGAGGTATACAGTAATCACTCAATGTGTCTGTGTGTGTGTGTGTGTATGTGTGTGTGTGTGTGTGTGTGTGTGTGTATCTGTCTGTCTGTTACCAGCTTTTCAGCTTGTGAAACTAAAGGCTTGTATCATTTTATCACCATATTTTCTCGACTTTTAATTTGCTGGAATTTCAAGATAAGCCTTTTGTTTTCAAAATAAACACAAATTTAACTCACCATTTCCATCAATGCAGCCACGAAAAAAGATATTGTAATAACTATCCCGAGTCAGTAGAGGTCAGAGTGCCACTGTTTTACAGCCCCCCATGCTACCATGCCACAGACACCGAGGCACAGCACCTTGGTACTTTCATTATTTACACGGTTACATCGACAACATTTAGGAATAAGAAATGTTATCTGATGTTTTTTTTTTTTTATCAGTAAACCACAAACTGCTGTATCAAGTGTTTCTGGCTTTAAGATTGGGAAGGACTCCAGGACTAACGACAGCTAGGGCCAACCTGTCCCGTGGCATCAAGGAGGCAAAACAACAGTACAGCAAGAAAATATGCGGCCACTTAACCAGCACTAGAGATGCATGTTGCCTCTGGCATGGCATACAGACCCTCACCAACTGCAAACCTCCACCTCAGACCTGTGTGAGTAACATCACACTGCTTAACAACCTAAAGGACTTCTTTGGCCTCTTTGAAACACAAAGCAGCACATCAGCACAGAAGACCACTCCTCCTCCAGACAAGCAGGCCATAAGTCTGGATCCTGCTGGCGTGAAGAGGACCGTCTGCAGGATCAACCCATGCAAGGCAGCTGGACCAGACAACAGACAACTCTTTTTTGTATTGTGCATACCACTGAAGAGAGAGAGAAACACCATTTCAATTCTCCTGTATGTCCTGTACATACTGTATAGTAGCATTGACAAATAAGATATTTGAATCTTGAATCTTTTGAATACCGGGTCCCATTCTGAAGGACTGTGCAGATGAGCTCAAGAATGTCCTGGCCGACATCTTCAACATTTCCTTGAGTCAAGCTGTTGTCCCCACATGCTTCAAAACTGCTACCATAAAACCAGTCCCAAAGAAGCCCGTCTCATCCAACGACAAGTATTACTGGCCTGTAGCACTGACCCCCATCATAATGAAGTGCTTTGAGTGGCTGGTCGTGCAGAACATCAAGTTCATCCTCCCTCCTTCCACGACCCATCTCAGTTTGCATACAAGTCAAACAGATCCACAGAAGATGCCATCTCTGCTGCTCTCCATCCAGCCCTCACCCACCTGGACTCAAAGAACTCCTGCGTGCGAATGCTGTTCTTGGACTTCAGTTCAGCATTCAACACAATCATCCCCCAGCACCTGATACAAAAACTCAGACACTTGGGACTCAAAACTTCTCTCTGTAACTGGGTGCTGGACTTTCTCACAGGGAGGCCACAGAATGTGTGGGTTGGCAGCAGCACCTCCCAGACCATCACACTGAGCACATGGGCCCCACAAGGGTGTGTGCTCAGCTCGCTGCTCTTCACCCTGCTGAACCATGACTGTGTACCAGCCTACAGCACCAACCACATCATCAAGTCTGTGGACAACACGACGGTGGTGGGCCTCATCACCAACAATGAGGAGGCCAAATGCAGAAATGAGGTGAGCCAACTGGTCCAGTGGTGTAAAGACAATAACCTCTTCCTGAACATGGGAAAAACCAAGGAGATTGTAGTCGACTTCAGGAGAGGACACACACAGCATCCCCCTCTGATCATCGATGGAGCAGCTGTGGAGAGGGTGAGCAGCACCAAGTTTCTGGTGGTGCACATCTCTGAGGACCTCTCCTGGTCCAACAACACCACATCTCTGGCCAAGAAGGCTCAAACTCACCTCCATTTCCTCCACAAACCGAAGAGAGCATGAGTCCCACCCCCCATTATGTGCTCATTCTACCGGGGCACCTTTGAGAGCATCCTCACCAGCTGTATCACAGTGTGGTATGGACACTGCACCGCCTCCTGCCGGAAGACACTACAACACACAGTGAAAGCAGCCAGCAAGATCATCGTGCCCCTCTGCTCCACCCTCGAACATCTAGCCCTCCGGGCCCACTCTACAAGACTGCTAAACAGCTTTGTTCATCAGGCCATCAGGACCCTGAACTGTGTCCCCCCGTCCCCAGACCGTAATGCACTCACCCGCACAATAACTACCTCAGCTGTTGGCACAGAAAGATTGGCACACCAACAGTGATACATGTGCTGCTGTATGGCTCTGCACTTTACTGCAACCATTTGCACAAATGCCACATCTGCTGCTGTCTGTTATTGCAATACTGATCATGTACAGTCTTATCTGTCACTCTCTGCACCTATACTATTGCAGCGAACTTGCAACTACTAACTAACTAACTAACTAACCTGCACTTATATAGCGCTTTTCTAGTCACAAAGACCACTCAAAGCGCTTTCATTAATACTAACCCTCTATTCTAAGGGCCTATAGGAAACAGATATCTAGGGACAATTTTAGAGCAGCCAATTAACCTAACATGCATGTTTTTGGCATGTGGGAGGAAACCGGAGAAATCCCGGAGTAAACCCACGCAACACGGGGAGAACATGCAAACTCCACACAGATCACTGTTGGTCGGGGGCTGGGATCGAACCCACGATCCCACGATCCCCACAATCCCCCGGCCAAGGGTAAACTGTGCTGCCGCAGTGCTAATTACTGCTCTATTTTTCTGTATATAGGTTTGCTGGGGTTCATCGTTTATCTTTATTACCTCCGCCAGGCCGAAAAGGCCAGGAGGAGGTTATGTTTTTGCCAGAGTTTGTGTGTTTGTGTGTTTGTCTGTCTGTCTGTTTGTCTGTTGGTTAGCAAGATAACTCAAAAAGTCTTGGACGGATTTGCATGAAACTTTCAGGCGTTGTTGGAAATGGTACAAGGAAGAACTGATTAAATTTTGGGGATGATCCGCATCACCGTCTGGATACAGGAATTTTTTAAAGCATTCTTTAACACTGTGACATACGGCTATTTTCAACATGTGCGCAGGCGCAATGGAGGGCGCTGGTTATCGTGTCTGACCAACATAAACTCCGCCTTCTTCAACGTTTTAGGCACAAAAGCACGCGGAAAACTGTGTTTGCGCGACGCTGCAAAAGCTGAGACGGGCAGCTGTCCGCCGCCGGATTATTTGGCAGAAATTCCCCGGTCAGCCATAGTAGCTCCGCAAAAAGAAGCTCTCTGCTGGGCAAGTTTCCAAATCATCTTTGGCCGCGGAGCGCAACCCCAATAAAGATAAAGATTAGATGTACCACGAAGGTCGAGTGCAAGCAAGATGTTTGTGTCTGTGAACATTCCGTCTTTTGGCGAGTTGATACGTAACGATGTTTACAGTTTGATGAGAAGGTTGCTGCCATGTAACAATCATCTTATATCAGCAATTGTCAACTCGTCACTCACACTTCAGCATTTGGAAGTGGTGGCGCTCCATTTTATACTGAGTCCAATATTGTATGTTATTGTTGTTACAAGACCGCCGACTGTCTGCTGATCTGTATATACTTTTATTTATTTATTTATTTATTTTCTACTCCTTTAAGTTCTGCATTTAATATGAACCCTGAGTTTGAAATAAACGTTTGAATTTTGAATAAAACCCACGCCAACCCGTCTACCTAATTGGCATCCGTCAGTGAAGCCCTCAGTGCTGCTTTCAGTGATCTAAAACGCTCACATAACCCATTGGCCTGTGGGTTGTACGCAGTTGTGTCATGACTTCTTTTGTTTTTTCTTTTGAATTCTTGGATGGAACATGGGTGGGCAATATAAGCTGCGGATTCAGCCATCACATATTTCGGATAACTTATGTTGAACTGTATAATCAGAGGAGCTATTGTCTAATTTGACCTTGTTGGATTTTATTACCCCCTTTGTTATATTATTCACTTTCTTTTAACCTGTACTCTTAATCTATTCGAAATAAAGACTAATTCATTCATTCATTCAATTGCAACGCCCCCAGCCTGGGAGTTTGCAGATGCAGGACATGGACACAACACCAACACTTCAGTTTATTACCTCTGCCAAGGAGGTAATACTTTTACTACTGAACCACTAATCCTATCATTGTGAATCCAATTGCTACTCAGATGTTTTCATGGTCAAGGAATCTGACAACGTACACACAAACACTGTATGGGGGGAACTGTGGCGCTTGGCGGAGGTCTGCGCTCTCCGAGTGCTTTTCTAGTTTGCACTATGTGATGTCTGGGTTTCTATCTTTTGTTGCCATTTGCACTATGGATAGCATTACTGTACATAGACTGCTGTTGTTGTTTTTCCAGCCTTATTCTTTTTTCTTTTTTTTACCTCCGCCAGGCCGAAAAGGCCAGGAGGAGGTAATGTTTTTGCCGGGGTTTGTCTGTGTGTTTGTTTGTCTGTCTGTCTGTCTGTTTGTCTGTTGGTTAGCAAGATAACTCAAAAAGTCTTGGACGGATTTCAATGAAACTTTCAGGCGTTGTTGGAAATGGTACAAGGAAGAACTGATTAAATTTTGGGGATGATCCGCATCACCGTCTGCATACAGGAATTTTTTAAAGCATTTTTCCACACTGTGACATACGGCCATTTTCAACATGTGCGCAGGCGCAATGGAGGATGCTGGGCGTCGTGTCTGACCAACACAAACTCCGCCTTCTTCAACGTTTTAGCCACAAAAGCATGCGGAAAACACTGGTGGCCTGGGCCCGCCAGCGTGCCTGTGCCAGCCATAGGCGCTGCGCACATTGCGCTGGTCGTCGTGTCTGACCAACACAAACTCCGCGTTCTTCAACGTTTTAGGCACAAAAGCACGCGGAAAACACTGCTGGCCTGGGCCCGCGAGCGTGCCTGTTTTTGCGCCACGCTGCAAAACCTGACACGGCCACCTGTCCGCCGCCCAATTATTTGCCACAAATTCCCCGCCCAGCTATAGGCGCTGCGTAAAAACGACCTCTCTGCCGGGGAAGATTCTAAATTCGGTTTTGCCGCGGAGCGCAACCCCAATATAAAACCCACGGCAACCTGTCTAACCAATCTGCATCCGTCAGTGGAGGAGATGGACACACCAACACTTCAGTTTATTACCTCCGCCAAGGAGGCAATGCTTTTACAACCGTAAAACGGGGCTATAACTAACTAACTAACTAACCTGCACTTATATAGCGCTTTTCTAGTCACAAAGACCACTCAAAGCGCTTTCATTAATACTAACCCTCTATTCTAAGGGCCTATAGGAAACAGATATCTAGGGACAATTTAGAACAGCCAATTAACCTAACATGCATGTTTTTGGCATGTGGGAGGAAACCGGAGAAATCCCGGAGTAAACCCACGCAACACGGGGAGAACATGCAAACTCCACACAGATCACTGTTGGTCGGGGGCTGGGATCGAACCCACGATCCCACGATCCCCACAATCCCCCGGCCAAGGGTAAACTGTGCTGCCGCAGTGCTAACCACTGCGCCACCGTGCAGTAGTGGTTAGCTTATAGACCCTATAAGGGACGGCGGGGTAATATGGGACACTTTTCTAAATGTAATTCTGCTTTTTTAATTTTGCTTCCGCCTAGATTTGATGAAGGATTCATGGACATTTGACAATAACAACACAACTCAGCGTCCTGCTCAAAATAAAAAAAGCTGAATTACATTTAAAACATTTCCCAGAAAAGTGTCCCTTACTAACCCGCCGTCCCTTATAGCCCCGTTTTACACTACTGAACCACTAATCCTATCACTATCACATTGATTGTCATTCATTAATTGTCTGTTTATTGCACTGTCCATGTCAAATAAACAAATAATCATTGTGAATCCAATTGCTACTCATATCTTTTCATGCTCAGGGAATCTGAAAACGTACACACAAACACTGTATGGGGGGAACTGTGCCGCTTGGCGGAGGTCTGCGCTCTCCGAGTGCTTTTCTAGTTTTTATATTGCGCACACCACTGAAGAGAGAAAGAAATGCCATTTCAATTCTCCTGTATGTCCTGTGCCTATAGTAGTACTGACAAATAAAATCTTTGAATCTTAATTAGTGTTAAAATATGTGCTTAATACTTTTTAATCACGTCATGAAGATGGTGAATAACTATAAAATACCTTTGTAATGCACATATATTCCCCCACAATATTATTTATCAGGACAATAAAACATACACGATTGCATTGTGCTTTATTACAGAAAGTCTGTTATTTTATGTTCTGTGGGTCACAGTTTTAACTTTTCTGAAATGAGCGCTATCCCTTGTAATATGGTATGTCTATTGCATATCTATGAGTTATCTGAGAATAAAAAGTAGTCGTGAAAGCCTAAATTTAGCAGCACCACAGCTGTTTTCCAAAAACTGTGTATTTTTAGGTCATTTTTAAATATATATTTCAGATTAGAAAGACTGCAAACATCTAACTGACATGGATGTTTTTGCACTATGGAGTACTGTTTATCAGTGCATGGTCCTTGTGTGTATTTTAGTCTTTTATCTTGTTTATAGCTGGTTTTTGATTATGCAGCTACCTGATAAAATTGTATTAATGAGCAATGACTCTGCTTGCTCTGCCTCCCAGGGGATCTTGGGCTCAGGCTTTGCCCTGAAGGTACAGCAGAAGCAAAGACAAAAACACTTCAACAGGCAGATACCTGCAGCTGCCTCTCTCATTCAGGTATCTGAAAAAAATACCACTCATACAGAATCTTCACACAGCTGTGGGAATAAGCTGGCTCTGAGCCTCGCTCTTATTACTGAGACCATCCTTTCATGTAATCTTTGCTTTCTTTGACACGCTGATCTGAAATGTGTTCCATGCGACCAACATATTGCTGTTTTTATTCCCCTCCAGACATCGTGGAGATGCTTTGCAGTGGAGAATTTTGATTCTGCCACATTCAAGATGTTCTTGAGAAAAAGATCAAATAATCAGACGTCCTCTCTGTCTACCCCCAAGACCAAGAAATCGGTTAGTAGTCATTTGAATGATTTCTCTGTAACAGCTGCGTACATTCTAGTTTATTTGGTACATCGAAGAGAAACTGCAGAAGCAGCCCTGCAGTGATCAGTCCCTCCAGGATTTCACCGGATGTTTTTATGATTGTTGTGGCCCAAAATGCCAAAATTGGTGGGAACTTTTTTAAAAAGCTGCAATAAAAGTTGCGATGTTTTGAAAGGTTTTTTGCACTAAAAGCTGTGGGAAGAATTACAAATTTTAAAGCAGATGGTTTTCTTGCACAGTTTACCGCAGTGATATTCTATATAACAAGACAAGGAAAGCACAGGCTTGTCAAAAATGTCCTGTTAAACAGTGGTTTGTAAAGTAAGCAGATACTTCTCTTTTGTGCAAATACAGACTTTAACACAATATCCATTACAACAGTTAAACTGCATTGAATGCATGTTCGAATAGAGATTTGTAAATTATGGCAGCACCTTCATTTGAAAACTCCCTAAAGTTCCCAACCACTTGGTACTGAGCGGAGAGGAAAAATAAATTATTTATTCTGTTGCTCTGTATATATAGGAATCTGTGTTTTTCTGAAAAAAAATTACAGACAATATTCTCTCTCTTTCCATGCCTAATCAAGCCTGCCAGCGCTGACTCTCTCCCTTAATTGGGACTTGAAATTGTACTGTTAAATTGTTTTCATGTGTGCTGCTTCTCTTATCTTTTTTACCTTTTAAACTTGCTCCCTGCTTGTTTCAGGGTCAACAGTTTCTGAAACCCGACCTGAATTGGTTTCTTTATGTGCTGTTTTTATTTTAATATCTTCAGATGGAAATTAGTGAAAACGCTACAATCTGGTACAGGCATCTTTACCCTGTGTTTAATTTTCTTTTTCTGTACATGGTCCCTTAAAGATAAACCAATAAATTAAACTAAACTAAACTCCTGCCCGTCTATCTGCTGCACATCTTGACACACACCTGTCTCATCAGACACTCATCTTTCATTTAGCGAGGGCGGGGGGGTAGTCCGTGTCCAGATCAGAGAGCCACAGCTTTAAAGCTCATTGGCAAGATGTAGTAAATGATTTTACCTCTAGAGATGTCTAAAAGGTTCAAACACTGGCTGTAGTGTTAGATTTGCTTGTTTTATTTGTGGTTTTACGGCGTTTCTCCTCACGCGCATTCCTGCAACGGGGTGCTTTTGGGGCAGGCGGACGTTTTTCAACACAAACCCACCACTTCGTGCATGCGGTCAGGACAGAGACATGGCAAGACGTCCACCGGCAGGCTGGGGGAGACGGAGGAAGGGATGGTGTTGGAAACCTCGTGGGTGTGGGGTTTTTTTTAAATCACACACTCTGTTTTTGCTGTTGTGTTTCATTAATACTCACTGTAAACATGGAAGTGAACGTGGTGCAGCGGCGCATTTGATTGGTTAGACTGAGCATTTGAGTGCCACTCAGGGACAAATTTGATTGGTGAAATTGGCGGAAGTTGATGAGAATTGGTCAAAATTGCGGGAAAGTTGCAGTGATTGGACAAAGTTGCAAGATTGTGCAATAGTCATGCTAATTGGCTGATTTTGTGTGCATCCTCACAGACATAAACGTTGTACACACTTATAGGGTGCTTTCACACCTAATTCATTTACATTGGTCCGAATCACTTGTTAAGTTTGTTACTTTGTATCATTTTCTCCTCGGTTCAGTTCCCTTTTAAACAGTAAAAATTCAAGCGGACTAAATTCCGTCACGTTAAATCCCTTGAGACTTACGTCAGAACGTTCTCTGTTTTTATTGGTCAGATTTTTTTGCTGTGAGAACAGTAAAGGTAAATACAGGAAGTAGGATGACTACTGTGCATTTATTTGGGGGGAGAAAATAATACAATGGAGTGTAATCTACGGGGGGGTCATCACCCTGGTTATTGTTTATTACATTACATTTATTACAATCATACAGTTTGAAAATGAAGCATGGCTACGGCTGGAAAATAACATCTCACCTGCTGACGGTAGTGCTAATGTGGAATGGGAGTTGTTCGACTTTCTTGCTGGTGGCTGTGGAATGGGCATGTACAACACAGACAAGTCTATCACAGGCTTTGCACACAGCTGCTTCCAGTATGCTATTGCCAAGAACTGGCCCTTGTACATGAGCACAAAAACACCATTCTAAAAGCCTATGATGGGAGATTTAAAGACATCTTTCAGGACATCTTTGAAAAAAAATTACAAGCCAGAATTTGACAAGCTGAAGATCTAGTATGTGCAATCAGTTAACTAACTTAGCGTAGCACAAGGAACGGAAATGGTTTAGTTCAGAATTTGTGGTGAAGTCGGCGAAGGCGCATATCAAGACAGTACAGGAGATGGTGTTCATTAATCCCTCAGAACAGTGACATTCTCAGCCACAGATATTTTGGAAGAACCATCAGGTATGTACAGTGGCATAAAATGTTTTATCATTTGCCACTGGTCCTGTTTTAGTGTGGTCCCTTTCTCACCTGGAGGACCGCCGGTTGATTGGAATCGAGACCACCTTTCAGTACGGTTGTTTTGGTGCGCACATGTGTACGATTACCGTGTTCTCACCAGACAAAACAAACTGTACTAACAGAGAAAATGAACTTGAGTCTGTAGGTGTGAAAGCACCCTTAAAGA
This sequence comes from Pholidichthys leucotaenia, assembly GCA_020510985.1. Classification (NCBI taxonomy): domain Eukaryota; kingdom Metazoa; phylum Chordata; class Actinopteri; order Cichliformes; family Pholidichthyidae; genus Pholidichthys; species Pholidichthys leucotaenia. The sequence continues at coordinate 235,500,055 of CM035837.1, read as the reverse complement.
TAAAACATATTTCTGCTTGTTTATAGCCTGCTCATTAATATTAATGAGGTCCTAATCTGATTGGATCACTCAAAAAACTTTACCCTATCACAAGTAAGGAGCCAGTCTGGGCACATGACTGCTACGAGCTCAGATGGATGGATGGACTTTATTGATCCCAAACTGGGAAATTACAATGTAACAGCAGCATGACACAGTAAAACGCCCCAAACCAACAGAGAGCTGAAGATGGGGATTGTTGGTTTTTGACATCATAAAAGCCTGAGTGCAATCCACCCTTTTCTTTAAAGGTCATACAGACCAGATTTTCAAGGAAACAAATATTTTTAACAAAACAATAATACATCCACTACACCAGGGATGGCAACTTAGGTGGTAGTGAGGGCCACAAATGTTTTTCCTCACTTCCTGAGGGACACGTTTACATGTAAACCTTGAATGGGGGGAGGGGTTATTACTTTCTTCAAAGCCAAAAGTTTCACAATTAAAACTGAAAATACAAGGTATGCAGTGTTTTATCATATTAGAATTACAATTACTGATAAAAAAAATTATATCATGGCCTAATGTTTAAAACTCTCTCCATGAAAACGATGAGCAAAGAGAAATTCTTGATGGTAATTAACAAAAAAGCCAAGAAGAAAAAGGAAATTAGATTAGATTCAACTTTATTGTCATTACACATGTATGAATACAAGGCAACGAAACACAGTTTAGCATCCAATCAGAAGTGCAAAGGACAGCAGTGCAGTATATACGGTAATTAACAGTATGTGCAATTTAAGCAAATATATGCAGCAGTGCAGAAAGTTAAAAGTACTGTTATGTGCAAATAATGTACAATAAGTTAGATGGGCAGTTATGTACAGGTGAGGATGGTAAAAGATGATGGTAAGAGAGTCAGCGGGGAACTAAGTTCAATAACGTGACAGCTGTTGAGAAGAAACTGTTCCTAAACCTGCTGGTTCTAGTCTGAAGGCTTCTGAAACGCATTCTGGAGGGGAGAAGCTGGAACAGTCCATGAGCAGGATGGTTGGAGTCCCTAAGAATGCTGCGAAATATGACGAGGCTTAGCTTGTTCTTGGATTCATTGTGTGTAGGTGGGCTTGGTAATCATCTGGCTCCTCAAAATGGGGAATAAAAAAAAGATTTAAGAACCACTGGTATAAATGAACAAAAACATCAGCTGATTAAAACGACCACAGTATTCTCTGAACTTTTATTGCTGACATGGGAGTGAAACAGTGACCCCAGGTACATGGTGTCACAACGGCCCTCACGGACCGTCACAAGACGCCTCAGTCACCAGTGAGTTTGCAGTGGTAATTTATTGTAAAGAAGGCTGAACACACACAGAACACATACAGTGGCTGGGTGACGTCTGGGCCGGGGAGCACCCGATGCGCCAGACGGACAACAGTGCGAGTGAAGTCTCAAGGGAACATACCTGAGCGTAACAGGAGCACAATCAGAGCGTAGCTGAACATAACAGATGATCACAACAGGATATAACAGAGACTGCCGCGTTGGAGGACATTTAGCACCCGCTTATATCTCTGGTGGCTAATGACCCCAACGCGGCACAGCTGCTGCTAATGACAGCAGAGCAGCAGCTGACTTTGACAGCAGGGAGCTCCCCCGGGCGCCTTCACAATAAGAGCCCGAGGAGCTGGAAGGAATCCTCAGCTGCCAAAGCCAGAGAACGAAAAGATATGAGACCCGAGTGTGGCCAGAACCGACACTCGGGTTATGACAGTACCTCCCCCTCAAGGCCGAGCTCTGAGCGGCCAGAGTAACACCCAAGCCCCCCACCCCCCTAGGGTGGGTGGATGGGGCGCAGGCAGGAGGGAGAGAGACAAACGACCAACATGGTTACAAGGGTAGGGAGAAAAAAAAAAAAAACCACAAGTACAAAATAGGCAACACACCCTTTGGCAAACAGAGTGAAACAAACAGAACAATCCACCCCCCCCCCCCCCACACACACACACCCCAACAGTCCCACAGACGAGATCAGGAACCCGGAAAGGGCGCAGTCCAGGCCCGGAGGGATGGGGGCAAAAGGTTCGGGGGGGTCGTCCGGCAACAAGAGGCCACAGAACAGGGAGTGGAAAAGAGGACAGTTCGGGCGGCCTACCCCAGTCCCAAGCTCGGGGGAAGAGAGTTTCAGGCGGCCGGAGCAGGTCGCCGCACAGGAAGATAAACAGGTCGGGGGGGCCGACCCGGAGAACCAAACCAACGAGACAGCCCTTCAGGCGGCCGCCTCGCAACACCAGCCCACCAGAACCGTTGGGAGGAAGCAGCCGGTGATCCCGCAGAAAAGGGGGGAGATGAGGGGAAACCGGGCGGAGTGTTCGGGACCCCAACGGCCCCAGGTGGCGATGGGTAGTGCTCCTCAGGGAGGCGAGGAGGATGACTGTGGAGATGAGGGTGATGAAGAAAACGAGCCTGTCCAGCATCCGGTGGCTGGGGATCTGCAGCTCCCTCACCGAACCTAGGACCTGCTGGTGCAGCACCCACGGTGGACCCCGATTGGGCCTCCGGAACCAAACCCACGGTGGACCCCGATTGGGCCTCCGGAACAGCACTCCCGGAGGACCCCAACTGGACCGGAACAGCACTCCCGGTGGACCCGGTCGGCGTGGCACCAGACTCGACCTCCAACCTCGAAACCGGAACCTCTGGCGCAGCAGGCGAGAGCAGCCCCTCGCCGGCGACCCTGGGAGAAGACTCACAAGAGAGAAAACCCGGGATCAGGATCACCGGCAGCGCCAGAACCCGGCGAGATAAGCTCGGACGCAGCGGGCGGCTGCACCCGGCTCATCTCCCCTTGAGACAGGCAAAAGTGCTCTAAAAGGTGAAGAAGAAAGATAAAACAGAGCACTTGCCTGAGCTCGGGTTCTGACGCCGTCCAGGACTGCGATGATCCGGGCTCAGAAGTCAGAAGGTCGTCCTCAGGCTCCCACTCAGCTGCGTCGGGCTCCGCAGCTGGCATGATGGTGCGTGCAGCTAGAGAGTCCTCCGGCACCGATGTCCACGCCGGTGGCCCGCACGGCGTGGTGGCAGGAGAATCTCGCCCTGCTGGACCGGACCGCTCCTCCGTGGAATCCCGGGGACGCTTCTTCATCGGCGATGGCTCCACGCTGCAGTCCGCTCTCCTCTTCCGCCCATGGCGTGGCTGCGGAACCGGAACCAGGCTCTCCAGAACCGCAGGCCCCCTCCTCATCCAGCGACGTTGGCCTGACGTCGAGGACCGCTCAGCGGAGGGAGACACAGAGGAAGCAGGGTTAATATTTTCATCCACAGCGGGTGGAGAGAGCTCGGGGGGCTGCATACCCCGAACTCCACCCCTAGGAGTCAGACAAGGCAAAACAATGTCAAAAGAAGAGAAATTATCATGCACTTGCCTTTCCCCTAAGGGTAAGATAGTCTCCGCTGTGGGGGACGTCATTCCTTCCTTTCCCCGCTGGATGGCGACAGAGGGCCCTCTGGGAAGACGAGACGAGGCCACTCGAGGCGGATCCGGGATAAAGCTCGCCGAAACGGAGCTCTCGTGACACACAGCAGCCAGGATAGGCGACGAGGAGGAGGGGGCGACAGCCGGGGTCAGTCGGGCATGGAGCGCTGACGGGACAGCAGGCGAGGGCCCGGGAGAAGACGAGGCTGCGGGGATTCCCCTCTGACGAGGCGCAGGAGTGACAGCTGTGTGGGGGGTTGAGCCCTTGCGGCGACCCGGAACAGCATCCAGACGGGGGTCTAGCCGAGGTTGGAAGCCGGACTGACGACGGTTCCTTGTAGGGGGTGAGGCGAAGGTGAGGTCCGGAAATCGCCGTTCCTGAGCAGAAACGGCGGCAAGCAAGTCAGCAAACTCAGGAAACTCACGCAGCGCTGGATTCCTCTCCACCAGTCTGACCGCCGCCACCACATGCTTCATACACGCTGGAGGATTCTCAGCGGAGCAAGCAGCTGCCACCCGGTCCCAGATCTTGTCTGCTGTCATCTGCAGCTTCTCTGGGGGAATCCCGAGTGACGACATGCCCGATGGGAAAAGACCTCCGGATGGTGCGAACTCCCGGGCCGGAACGGAGGCAGGAGCGGGATCCCGAAGCGAGGGGCGACGTCTCCGCCGCTTCAGCTTCCTGCCAGGATTTCCCTCCAGCCCTCGGAGTCTCTCACGCTGGGTGGCGATGTCATCTCTCCTCACGCTTACCTCTGGATGATCGGTGAAGCGGGGAAGAGAATCCAGAATCTCCTCGGCTAGGTCCAGGTATCTACAAATGTCGCTGGGAGCGTCCAACAGCGTAGCGGTGAAGATGGTGTAGTCCACCTCCTTCAGAACCTCCGCTTGCTGCCTGCCAAGGCGCCGACAATGGCCCCTGGATGACGACATACTCCCCGCTGCAGACACTCAGACAGGTAGGAATTAACAGTCCCCTACTGCAAACTGCACGGTGAATGGCGTCTCGAAACAACGCCTCCTCTCCGGGCGTTAGGCGGCAGTCTACTGTCACAACGGCCCTCACGGACCGTCACAAGACGCCTCAGTCACCAGTGAGTTTGCAGTGGTAATTTATTGTAAAGAAGGCTGAACACACACAGAACACATACAGTGGCTGGGTGACGTCTGGGCCGGGGAACACCCGATGCGCCAGACGGACAACAGTGCGAGTGAAGTCTCAAGGGAACATACCTGAGCGTAACAGGAGCACAATCAGAGCGTAGCTGAACATAACAGATGATCACAACAGGATATAACAGAGACTGCCGCGTTGGAGGACATTTAGCACCCGCTTATATCTCTGGTGGCTAATGACCCCAACGCGGCACAGCTGCTGCTAATGACAGCAGAGCAGCAGCTGACTTTGACAGCAGGGAGCTCCCCCGGGCGCCTTCACAATAAGAGCCCGAGGAGCTGGAAGGAATCCTCAGCTGCCAAAGCCAGAGAACGAAAAGATATGAGACCCGAGTGTGGCCAGAACCGACACTCGGGTTATGACACATGGTCACAATAAACTGATTATTAGGAATAAAGCGATAATGGCAATAATCAGTTTTGTCATGTTTACATGCACTGAATAAACGGATTATTGGAGAATAAACCAATTCAGTTAATGACCCCAGTTGCATGGCCTTTATCAGATTTTTCTGTTTACATGGCCACTTGAATAATCCGTTAACTCCAGAAATCCAGTCATCACCCGTTTATTCGTGTGCATGTAAACATGGTCAGCAACTTTGAAGAAAGAAATAACAAATTCTCTAAAAAAATATATATTTAGCAATTATAAAAATTATTTAGCAAAGAGAAATAATTTTGGTAATTGTAACTGACCAAAAACAGGAGAAGTTTAGTCTGATTTAATGTCAGACAGTGAGAATAAAAAAGTTTGTGTTTTTATACAGTATATGTAAATTTCTGGTTTAAACTGTGACACTTAAGGTGGATTCACACTACAATGTTTGGACCAAATTTTACTGACGTTTTAGCAAACGTCTGGCTCTGCTGGCAAACGTTAATGATAGTTGATGTTTGATGGCAAACGCTGGCGAAACTTGTGTTCTTTGAAAATTTTCAGCCTGCTGAAAATTTGCCGACGTTTGGAAATAAATGTTGGTGAAAGTTGTGCTCAGTTTGTAAATGTTCCTGAGCGCTGAGCTAAGTTATGTAGAATTTACCTGTGCTTTCACACCTAAATTTGTTTAATTTGGTCCAACTCAGTTGACAAGTTTGTTACTTTGTATCATTTTCTCCTTGGTTTGGTCCCCTTTCACACAGGCAGAAATTAAGCAGACTAAATTCAATTCAATTCAACTTTATTTATATAGCGCCATTTCATAACAACAGTCATCTCATAGCACTATCAACTGTAGGGGGAACCCCCACAGTTGCAGAAAGACCCCAGCAATCAGACGATCCCCTGTGAGCAAGCACTTGGCGACGGTGGAGAGGAAAAACTCCCTTTTAACAGGAAGAAACCTCCAGCAGAACCAGGCTCAGGGAGGGGCAGTCATCTGCTGCGACTGGCTGGGGGGTGAGGGGATAGAGAAGAAGAAAAGAACAGACATGTAGAGAGCAAACAGCACGATGGGGACTCAATCTATGGGAGAGAACAAACAAATGTTAATGACCAGCAAAAAAAATATTTCATTGAGAGTGAGAAAAGGAGTGAGGCCCAGTGCATTACTGGAGGTCCCCCGGCTGACTAAACCTATTAGCAGCATAACTAAGGGAGGGTTCAGAAACACATGATCCCTCCCTAATTGTAGGCTATATCAAAAAGGTAGGTTTTAGCCCTATTCTTAAAAACAGAGATCGAGTCTGACTCCCGAATCCAGATTGGCAGCTGATTCCACAGGAGAGGAGCTTGATAACTGAAGGCTCTGCCTCCCATTGTACTTTTGGAGATTCTAGGTATTACAAGTAATCCTGCATTTTGGGAGCGTAGTGCTCTGTTAGGATAATACAGTAGTATCAGATCTTTTAAATATAAAGGAGCTTGATTGTTTAGAGCTTTGTAAGTAAGAAGAAGGATTTTAAACTTAATTCTAAACTCTATGGGAAGCCAATGAAGGGAGGCCAGAACCGGAGAGATATGATCTCTCTTTCTAGTACCTGTTAAAACTCTTGCTGCAGCATTTTGGATCAGCTGAAGACTTTTTAAAGATGTTTTAGGACAGCCTGATAATAAAGAATTACAATAATCTAATACAATACAATACAATAATCTAATCTCGAGCTAACAAAAGCGTGGATCAGTTTCTCAGCATCACTCTGAGACAAGATGCTCCTAATCTTGGCAATATTACGCAAATGATAGAAGGCAGTCTTCGAAACAAATTTAATATGTGAATTGAAGGACAAATCCTGATCAAAAATAACTCCAAGGTTCCTCACAGAGCTATTAAGAGAAAGAGTAACCGCATCCAAACTGAAAGTTTGATTTGGAAAGGAATTTCTAAGGTTTTTTGGACCAACAAGAATGACTTCAGTCTTATCTGAATTTAATAGCAGGAAATTACAAGTCATCCAAGCTTTGATTTCCTTAAGACAGGCTTCTAACTTGGCTAATTGATTACTATCATCTGGCTTCATTGACAGGTATAATTGTGCGTCATCAGCATAACAATGAAAATGTATACAGTGCTTTCTAATAATGTTGCCTAACGGAAGCATATATAAACTAAAAAGAGTAGGGCCTAGCACAGATCCCTGTGGAACTCCATGACTAAGCTTTGAGTTGAAAGAAAACTCATTATTTACATGAACAAACTGGAACCTATCAGATAAATAAGATCTAAACCACTGCAACGAAGTTCCATTAAGTCCGATATAGTGTTCTAATCTATCAAGTAGAATATTATGATCGATAGTATCAAAAGCTGCACTAAGGTCTAAAAGGACAAGTACAGAAACTAGTCCATTATCAGATGCAATGAGGAGGTCGTTAGTGACCTTCGCTAAGGCTGTTTCAGTACTATGATGGATTCTAAACCCAGACTGAAACTCTTCAAGTAAACCATTTCCCTGCAGGTGGTCAGATAATTGCGTAGCAACAAGATTTTTGAAATGAAAGGGAGATTAGAGATTGGTCTATAGTTAGCTAAAGCTCCTGGATCTAGCGTTGGCTTTTTGAGTAAGGGTTTAATTACAGCCGTTTTAAAAGCCTGCGGTACATGGCCTAAAGTTAATGAAGAATTGATTATATGAAGAATAAAGCTACCAATAAGTGGGAAGACTTCTTTAAATAACCTGGTAGGAATAGGGTCTAAAAGACAAGTTGAAGGTTTGGATGAGGAAACTATTTTGTCTAACTCACAAAGGTCGATTGGAGTAAACTCATCAAGACAGACATCAGTAGAAGGAGTTGTAGTAGTTACAGTATTTAAGTTAACTGTGGGAAGAATCTGATTGATTTTATCTCTGATGAATGAAATTTTATTATTGAAAAAGTTCATAAAGTCCTGACTAGTAAGCTCTAAGGGAATGCTAGGATTGACAGAGTCCTGACTCTTTGTCAACCTGGCTACAGTACTGAAAAGAAACCTGGGATTATTCCTGTTCTCTTCTATTAATGCAGAGTAATAACTCGTTCTAGCTTTTCTAAGAGATCGCGTCACGTTAAATAAGAGAAATTGCGTCACGTTAAATCCCGCAAGACTTACGTCACAACGTTCTCTGTCCTTATTGGTCAGATTTTTTTGCCACAAGAACAGGAAAGGTAAATACAGGATGTAGGATGACTACTGTGTATTTATGCATTTCTGGGGAGAAAATAATACAAATTGTAGCGTAATCTACGGTGGGTGGGGAGGTGGGGGGAGGTTCATCACCCTGGTTATCGTTTATTACAGACATGCATATACCACTTTCAGCAAATCGTACAGTTTGAAAACGAAATGCTGCTACGGATGGAAAATACCACTGGTCCTGCTTTAGGGTGCTTTCACACCTGCAGGCTTTAGTCCGTTTCAATTGAACTCAAGTTTGTTTTCTCCGTTCGTGCGGTTTATTTTGTCTGGTGAGAACACGGTAATCACACTCAAGTGCGTACCAAAACAACCGTATCGAGACCACCTGAAAGAGGTGGTCTCAGTTTGAATTAAATGGCGAACTCTGATGCGGTCCTGCAGGTGAGAAAGTGACCGCACTAAAACAGGACCAGCAGCAAATGGTAAAACATTTTATGTCACTGTACATACCTGACGGATCTTTAAAAATATCTGTGGCTGAGCACGTCACGGTTCTGGAGGATTAATGAACATTAACATGTTATTTCCCATCCGTAGCAGTGCTTCATTTTCAAACTGTATGTTTTGCCAAAAGTGGTATATGCACGTACAGTTAGGCCCAAAAATATTTGGACAGTGACACAAGTTTTGTTATTTTAGCTGTCTTCGAAAACATATTCAGGATACAATTATATAATCAGTATGGGCTTAAAGTGCAGACTCTCAGCTGTAATTTGAGAGTATTCACATCCAAATTGAAGCAAGGGTTTAGGAATTACAGCTCTTTAATACGTAGCCGCCTCTTTTTCAAGGGACCAAAAGTAATTGGACAGTTGACTCAGAAGGCTGCAAAAAAAAATAACAAGGCTGCATGGACTCTTCCCTCGTTAACCTGTCATCAATTGAGCAGTTAAAAGGTCTGGAGTTGATTCCAGGTGTGGTGTTTGTATTTGGAAGCTGTTGCTGTGAACACACAACATGCGGTCAAAGGAGCTCTCAATGGAGGTGAAACAGACCATCCTGAGGCTGAAAAAAAAGAAGAAATCCATCAGAGAGATGGCAGAAATGTTAGGAGTGACCAAATCAACAGTTTGGTACATTCTGAGAAAAAAAGAGTGCACTGGTGAGCTTGGGAACTCAAAAAGGCCTGGACGTCCACGGAAGACAACAGTGGTGGATGATCACAGAATCCTTTCAATGGTGAAGAACAACCCTTCACAGCATCACACCCTTCAAGATTGTCATTTGATTAATTGTCTATGTTTATTGCACTGTCCCTGTCAAATAAACAAATAATCTAATCTAATCTAATTAAACCTTAAAGTCTGCACTTCAATTCCATTGTAGTTGTTTCATTTCAAATCCAATGTGGTGGCATGCAGAGCCCAAATCATGAAGATTGTGTCACTGTCCAAATATTTCTGGGCTTAACTGTATGTAATAAACGATAACCAGGGCAATGAAAATCCTCTGTAGATTACACTACGATTTGTACTATTTTCTCCTAGAAATACATAAATACACGGTAGTCATCCTACTTCCAGTGTTTACCTTTCCTGTTCTCGCTGCAAAAAAAATCTGACCAATAAGAACAGAGAACGTTATGACATAAGTCTCGCGGGATTTAACGTGACGCAGTTTGGTCAGCTTATGGTCTGCCTCAATTTTTGCATGTGTGAAAGGGGACCAAACCAAGGAGAAAATGATACAAAGTAACAAACTTGTCAGCTGATTCTCACCAAATTAAACAAATTTAGGTGTGATAGCACCCTTAGTGTGGTCGCTTTCTCACCTGCAGGACCACACCAGAGTTTGCCATTTAATTCGAACCGGGATCACCTCTTTCAGGAGGTCTCGGTACAGTTGTTTTGGTACGCACTTGAGTACGATTACCGTGTTCTCACCAGACAAAACGAACCACACTAAGAGAAAACAAACTTGAGTTTGATTGAAACAAACTAAAGCCTGTATGTGCAGTTTTGGAGAACGGGCGAATTTTTCGCGCAGCATGATTACATTATAACGCAATGTAAATACATGAAAAGACATGAATTCACCATCTGGGTGAGATACAGACAGACGAAGTTGTCACTCACCTGAAAAAGTTATCCCTGTTGAAAACTCCATATGTGTTTCTGTGGCAGGAATCTGTGCGTAAAATAAATCCAACACCCCGATTCAGCTGAAGAGCTCCTGGTTCTTCAGCCTCCCTTTTGGGTAGAAATAACAGACAACTGTGCGGATCCAAGAAATGCTTTTACTGGAGAAAACCGAGGCGAAAAGTTTAAAAAAATGTCTCTTGGACTTGGAAGAATGAAGAGTGAGGAGGAGATGCAGGCTCTGATAGATATTTGGTCTGAGGACCAGACTTCTCAGCTGCTTGTGGCTACACACAAGAATACCGATGTTTTTAAAACGTTTAGTGACATGATGGTGGCACGGGGGGTTTATACAGACAGCGGAGCTTTTCATTTTTATTAGTTTGTGGTGCATAAACACCTTGGCTGAAGGGAACGGTGTTATGCTGAGAATTGCATCCCATCGTCGAATAAACATAATTTAAAGATACCTTACAAGAGGTAATAACAATTTTTACTTCTAAAAATGTATAATGAGTACATCTAAAAATGCACAAATGGTTACAAGCCTAGTGTTATATTTTATAGTTTTGGTGCATGGGATGTAATTCTTGGCAAGTGAGCAATCTCAGCATAGCACCAGTCCTGCCCAATCGAGGAGTTGGATTTTTCTTCTTCGCTGAGATTTTTTCTTCCTGGTCAGTGGTGGTTTCGGCTACAGTGCCACAAACGAGCAGCTGTTGTAACTGTGTGACGTTGTCCAAGCAGTTTGGTCCGCTTGAGTGAAGTGCTGTGTGAATGCAAACTGAACCAAATGAAGGTGTGAAAATTCTCAACCTTATGTACCCTCCAACACGACTCTGTCACACGTCATTGGTAAAGATCTCCATTGGACCCATGACCTTGATCCATCCAGTCTATGTGGCCAATCCAAACTCATTTCCATTGCTGATAGGCAAAGACCTGCTTAATCGCTCTGAGCCTCTGATACTATGGGCTCAAGTTCGGCAACCTCACCCCACCACTCTACCAGAGGCAACCGAATCACAGTGCTACACTCTTGACACTTCAGACATTCCAAGAGTCACTCCACTCACACTGCTGACCCAACCAAGTTTCAATAAATCTCTGTCTGTCTGTCTGTGTGTCTGTCATGACCATAGGACTCGCTAAAAGATCATAGGACTTGCTTTGACATCATCAAAAATTGCAGGCAGGCATCACTCATGATCATAGGACTCACTATGACATCTTCAAAGATCAAAGGCAGCCATCACAGATCAAAGTCAGTAAGCACTGAACGAGTAGTGACATCAAAGATCAAAGGCAGGTTTCACTATGGTTACTGTTGCCATAGTAACAGTAACTTTCTACAGGCATGCAGAAATGCTTGCTAACACTTGCTTTCTATGGGCATGCACGGGTATGCACTAGCTCAACTTCGTTAAAGTAAAAAAGAAAATAAACTAGTCCATCCTGTTTGAAACCTTGCTGGGTCTAGAAGTTTAAAAGTTTAATTAGGCTTCAGATGAAACTTAAAAGAACTTCTTCCAGTCTCAAATAAAAAAAACACTTTAAATATCAGTGCAGGAATGTGAGCCTCCAGTACACAAACAGTGAAATATTTAAGCTGTTTTAAATGTATTTGTGATGATTATGGTTATCTTTTTTATCCATCCATCCATCCATCCATCTTCTACCACTTTTCCGGAGGTCCGGGTCGCGGAGGCAGCAGTTCAAGCAGAGAAGCCCAGACTTCCCTCTCCCCAGCCACCTGCTCCAGCTCTTCAGAGGGGATACCAAGGCGTTCCCAGACCAGCTGGGAGACATAGTCTCTCCACCGAGTCCTGGGTCTGCCCCGGGGTCTCCTCCCAGTGGGACATACCTGAAACACCTCAAGTGGGAGGCGTCCAGGAGGCATCCTAATCAGATGCCCATACCACCTCAACTGACTCCTTTCAATGTGGAGGAGCAGCGGTTCTACTCTGAGCCTCTCCCGGATGACTGAGCTCCTTACCCTATCTCTGAGGGTGAGTCCAGCAATCCTACGGAGAAAGCTCATTTCCGCCGCTTGTATCCGCGATCTCGTTCTTTCGGTCATTACCCAAAGCTTGTGACCATAGGTGAGAGTAGGAACGTAGATTGACTGGTAAATCGACAGCTTTGCCTTAGAACTAAGCTCCCTCTTCACCACAACAGACCGGTACAACGTCCGCATCACTGCAGATGCTGCTCCGATCCATCTGTCGATCTCTCGTTCCATTTTCCCCTCACTCGTGAACAAGACCCCAAGATACTTAAACTCCTCCACTTGGGGCAGGAGCCTGTCCCCAACCCGGAGAGGACAATCCACCTTTTTCCGGCTGAAGACCATGGACTCGGACTTGGAGGTCAGATTCTCATCCCAGCCGCTTTAATATTAAATTAAAAAAGATAACCATCTTTTTTAATTTAATATAATTTAGTTACAAATTAATTTACCGAGATGCTGTCATGGGTGGTCCTCGTGGACCACTAATGAGATGCTGTAGGCGACCAATGAGTTTGCATATTTATTAACAGACTGGAAAAAAGTACAAAGGAATGAGCCACGAGGGGCAACACATAAATAAAGGCTACACTAGACACTCTGAAGACATACAGAGAACTAGGAAGACTTACTGGGAGCACCGATACAACACTTACGTGAGAATAGCGAGGGCGAAACCTAACGCTGAAAGGAACTGGCTTCGGACGTAGGGAAACCAGACTGGATAAGGCGAGGTCGCAGCCCGGAGTGACAGAAGCTGCTCCCTTAAATAGGGCAAAATGATTAATCAGCTGATGAGGGTGTCATCAGCTGAATCAAAACCAGCTGTCACTGCTGAGCTCGGCTCTGACAGCCGGAAGCCCCACAGAGACACTGTCAGAATAAGAGATCTGAGAGCCCACCAGGAATTAATACAGAATGGGAGGAAAATACTGCATGACCCGAGCGCGGACAAGATCGGCGCTCAGACCATGACAGTACTTCCCCCCGAAGGAACGTACTCTGGGCGTAAACGTAACATCCAAGCCAACCCCCCACCCAGAAGGCTACAAAATCCCACCCAGGGTGGGTGGAGGGGGAAAAAAGGCTCGGCGGGCAAGAGTCAAAAAAAAAAAAGGAGAAAAAAACACCAAGGAATGGAACCAGGAAATAAAAAAAAATGACAAGGGCCAATACAGAACAAATATGAACATGGTGCACAACAGAGCAAGGAAACAAAACCCACAAATATACTCCATAATGCACAGGTAGAAAACAGATAGAACAATGAATGCAGATAATACAGATACTATGCCTAACGACCGTAATACCCAGGCCAAACGAGACAAAAAGCAACCACATAACATCTTCTCAAACAGGAAGGGAAAAGAAGGAAAAAAAAAATCACGCTTAATAGTGGCAAACTACAGACAGTAGATAAAGTCCCCAAATAACTGGCAAAGGTGACAAAAGCGCATATTACAGACTACCGAGGGGGAGAAGGGGGGGGGGGGGAACACACGCTAAAGAGCGGCGAAATGGTAAATGGCATTCACTTATATAGCGCTTTTATTGTCATCTCTTGATGACCAAAGCGCTTTACAGATCCTGCTATCCACCCATTCACACACCCATTCACACACTGATGGCTGCATGCTACCTAACATGGCGCTTCCAGACCCACCAGGGGCAATTGGGGGTGAAGTGTCTTGCCCAGGGACACAACAGCAGGATATCAACGAAGAGCGGGATTCGAACCACCAACCATGCGGTTATTGGACGACCGGCTCTACCTCCTGAGCCACTGCTGCCCCACTGCCACCCCAGCAAAACACAAACAGTTTCAAATAATTCAGATGACAAACGAAATGCAGACAATTACAGTCAGTACAACTAAATGGCAATAGGCAACAAAAAACATCTCTCACAGACTACCGAGGAAAACCCAAAAACACGCTAAATAGCGGCAATATGCATACAGTTTCAATATAGTTCAAATACAAAACACCAGTGCATCCCTAATATTTCAAAGGAGAGGGAAAAGGGAAAAAAAAACACAGGGATGACGACGGGCAGAGCACAATAGCACAAAAACAAATAGTTTGGGGGGTCTTCCTGCATCTAGCGTCCAGAACGCTGGCAGGGGAAAAAAGGATTAGTTCGGGCAGCCTACCCCAGTCCCAGGCCCGGAGAAACAGTACCTCTGGCGGCCAAACCAGGTCGCCGAACAAGAATCCAATTCGTCGGGTGGCCAACCCAGAATGCCAAACGGGCAATCTCACAGGCGGCCGACCCGCGTCATCCAGCCACCAGGACCACAGGGGAGAACTCAGAGACGGCCTCCCTATTGAGAGGAATAGCGAGGGAGAGCCAAGCCGATAACAGGGAATCCCAGCGGCCCTCGATGGAAGGGAAAGGGGAACGGGGAAAGGATGAGGGGCCAGTCCGGCGTCGATTGGCGGAGGATCTGCAGCTTCTTCTCCAAACCCCACACGGACTGGCGCTGCACTCTCATTGGATCCTGAGCGGGACCATGCTGCACCCATGACGGACCCCGACTGGGCCGGAGCCACACCCACGGCGGACCCCGATTGGGTCAATGTAGCACCCACGACGGACCCCGACTGGGCCGATGTTGCACCCACGACGGGCCCCGACTGGGCTGGCGCAGCACCAGGGATGACCTCCAGACACGAACCCAGAACCTCCAAGGCGACAGTCAGAACGGACTCATCACCAGTGACCCTGGGAGAAGGCTCAGAAGAGAGAAGAAAACCGGGATCAGGATCACCGGCAGCGGCAGAGCCCAGCAAGACAAGCTCGGATGCCGCGGACAGCAGCGCCCGGCTCGTCTCCCTGAGAGACAGACAAAAATGCCCCAGGACAGAGGAAAGGAAGACAAAATAGAGCACTTGCCTGATCTCGGGCTCCATCGCAGCCCAGGACTCCGTCGATCCAGGTTCAGAGCGCTGAAGGTCCAGTTCTGGCTCCCACTCGACTGCGGCGGTCTCCACAGCTGGCATGATGGTGTCCACAGTCCGGGGATTCCCTGACACTGACGTCCATGCCAAGGGCCCGCACGGCATGGTGGCAGGGGATCCGTGACCTGCCAGGTCGGACTGTCCCTCCATGGAGACCCGGGGATGCTTGCTCGTTGTCACAGGCTCCAATTTGCAGTCCGCCCTCCTCCTCTGCCCGTGTCATGGCTACGGGGCTGGAACCAGGCTCTCCAGTCCCACAGGCTCACTCCTCATCCAACAGCATAGTCCTGGCACTGAGGAACGCTCAGGGGAAGGAGACACAAAGGTAGCAGGTTCATAATTAATCACCGCAGCAGGTGGAGGGAGCTCGGGGGACTGTGAACCCCGAACTCCACCCCCAGGGATCAAACAAGGCAATTCACCCAGTGAAGAAAAAGAATGAAGAGACACTTGCCTGATCCGCTGAGGACTGATGGAACCTGCTGCAGTGGGCTTGGTTCCTCCCTTTCCCCGATGGATGATGACGGAGGGCCCCCCGGGAAGACGAAGAGAAGCCGCTCGCACTGGATCAGGCACGGGGGCAGCCGGAGGTGGACTCGTGGAGCTCACAGCAGCTGGGGGGAGCGTCGAGGAGGAGGGAGAAACAGCTGAGGCGAGCAGGGAACAAGGAACTGACGGAACAGCAGGGACAGATGACCCGGAGGCAGAAGCTGCTGTGTTTTCCACCTGTCAACAATAAAAATCTGCGTCAAATTTTTATGATCAACGTTACCAACAATATCGACTAATCGTTTCAGCTTTAGTTGAGACAGACGTTTACAGATGTTTTGAAAAATCAGAGAAATTAATCCAAAAGTCAGTGAAATTACTTTGGTGAGCAGTTTTTTTTTTAAATCCAGAGAACACCAACTTTTACAAACTTTTACAAATTTTGCTAGCATTTGCCAGCGTTGCATTCAGCATTGGCAAACTTTTGCTAACTTAGGCTAGCCTATGTGTAGCTGTTGCCAGCTTAGGTTAACTTAAGCAAATGGATACTCAGCACAGGTCAGCTGACATCAGCATCAGGTGATGCTCCTATAAAGTACAGCATTTGTGCAGGCTGCCTGCCATTCTGGACCTGTTTTTGGAGTGAACACACCTCCCTTGGGCATACGGTTCAGTATTTATTTTCATTTTATATTCCTTTGTAGTTACTTCTGCATGCCCTTTTTCCCTGTTCATTCATTCATTCATTCCTTTAAAAAAATAATACAATAATGCCTATCTATAGACTCCAACAGTAAGTCCTCAATTAAAATATGAATGTTGATAGAATTAAAAAAAAAAACTATTTAGTATATAAGATAAGATAAGCCTTTATTAGTCCCACAATGGGGAAATTCCAGGATTGTAACAGCACAGGGATAGCAACACTCAGAGCAACAATCAGAAGGCAAGAAAAAACAAGAGCAGCGAGTATACATATGTACATATAAACATAAATATATAGAGACACAGTGCGGAGCATTGTAGCTAGATGGAATAAATATGTGAATATATAAACACACATACAGTGTGGAGCGTTGAAGCTAGATGGAATAAATATATGAATATATAAACACACACAGTGCGGAGCATTGTAGCTAGATGGAATAAATATGTAAATATATAAACACACACAGTGCGGAGCATTGTAGCTAGATGGAATAAATATGTAGATACACTATAAACACACACAGTGCGGAGCATTGTAGCTAGATGGAATAAATATGTAAATATATAAACACACAGTGTGGAGCATTGTCGCTAGATGGAATAAATATATAAATATATAAACACACACAGTGCGGAGCATTGTAGCTAGATGGAATGAAACAGCAGCATAACCGTCTACTTAGTTATCCTACATGGTATGATTATGTACCCATACATATTGTCACCCTCCGTAGCTACCGGTCTTTTCCTAGTTGTATACCGGAGGGGACCATTGTGTAAGTCTATTGCGTCTTTTGCATTCAATACTATTAGGTTGTCACGTCTTTTTGCTATCTCTGTGAGCAGCCCTGCTTAGGTTGTACAGTCTGACAGCCGTGGGTAGGAAGGACCTGCGAAACCTCTCGGTTGTGCACCTAGGATGATGTAGTCTGCTGCTAAATGAGCTCCTTAGTACATTCAGTGTGTCCTGCATAGGGTGGAACTCGGACTCCAGCAGAGATGACAGTTTAGCCACCATCCTTCTCTCTCCCATCTTCTCCACTGGGTCAAGGCGCTGCCCCAGGACAGAGCTAGCTTTCTTGATCAGTTTGTTCAGTCTCTTCCTATCAGCTGCTGTAATGCCACTGCCCCAGCAGACCACTCCAAAAGTGATGGCTGATGCCACCACTGTGTCGTAGAATGTCTTCAGCAGTGCCCCTTGTACACCAAAAGACCTGAGTCTCCTCAGTAGGAACAGCCTGCGCTGTCCCTTCTTGTAGAGTGCGTCAGTATTGTGTGACCAGTCTAGTTTATTACGTCAAACAGGTTCATTTTGTCTTCTTTCAATTATTTTTCCTTTTTTTTTTTTTTTTTTTTTTCCTTTGAAAGACAAAAGTAAAATAGAAAGATGTCTCTACCTTCTTTACATGTTTCAACTGCACTGCAGCCTTCATCAGAAGAGTCAGCTGATTGCTGCCAGGTGACATTTATCAGCTGATTTTCGTAGGCGGGGCCAGCTCAGCAGATCTGTCAGATCCACCGAGCCGGCCCCGCCTCCCGCCGTCAGATGGTCTCTGGAGAATGTGGTCCCAGGTGTGAGAAAGCATAAAGGCCCCCTCATCTCGGTTCATGGTGTCTTTTCCCCGCTTTCTGATCTCTATTGCCTCCTTGATCCAACGTTTGTGTCTGTTGCTCTCCGATCCAATAATTTTTGTGTTGTCCCAGTCCATGATGTGATTATTTCTTTTGCAGTGGTCCGATATAGCTGATTTTAATGTTTCTTGTTCTGCTTTTTCTTTTTGTGATCTTGTGAGTCGTCCTTGCGTTTCCTTCTCACATTCCTTTTGGTGTTCTTTTTTTCTTGTGGTGAATAATCTTCCGGTTTCTCCAATGTAGGTTTTGTTACATGATCTGCATGATATTTCATATAATACATTGCATTTATTGTCTTGTTCTATTCTGTCCTTGGGGTGTACTAATAACTGTCTTAATTTTTTGTGTGGTTTGACTGCTGTGTTTATTTTGTATTTTTTCATGATCCTTTGAATTGGTTCCGTGATCCCTCGTATGTATGGTATAGTTATGGTTTCCTTGTTTTTGATTTCAGCTTTTGTTCTGTGTCTTGTGTCCTGTTTATTTTCTTTGTTTTTGACTTGCTGTTTCCCTTTGTTTATGGCCCATACTGGATATTGGCAGCGTATAAGTGCATGTTTTATGTGGTTTTCCTCTTCCTGTCTGTCTTCTTGTTCCGTGATGATGGTGGCTCGTTCATATAATGTCCTGACGACTGATAGCTTGTGTGCTGTGGGGTGTTCCGATGTCCAAAGTAGGTATTGATCTGTGTGGGTTGGTTTCCTGTAGACTGTGATTTTTATGCTGCCGTCCTCGTTGTGGTGGATTTTCATGTCCAGAAAGGCTATGGTGCCATTTTCCTCCTCTTCGTGTGTGAATTTTATGTTCCCCGTACTGTCTGTACTGTTCAGATGGTCAGTGAGTTCTTGTGTATGTCCTTTCCTTATTTTTTCCAGAATGTCATCTACGTATCTCTTCCAAAGGGTGGGTTTGCATATTGTGGGTGCTGTGTTGATGGCTTTATTTTCCAGATCCTCCATAAAAAAACTGCTCATGATGGCTGATAGTGGGTCTCCCATTGCAAATCCTTCTTTTTGTTTGTAGATTTTTCCTCTGAATTGAAAATAAGTGGATTTTGCAACAAACTGTAGTAATTTGGATATGTCATGGACTGTGAGGTTGGTGCGTCTTTTTAGGGTACTGTCCTTGTTGAGGCGTTCTTGCACTATATGTAGTGTGACGTCAATAGGAGTCTTTGTGAATAAAGAGATGACGTCATGTGAGATGAGGATCTCGTCTGATTCTATTTTTATGTCTTTGAGTTCTTGTGCCAGCTCTTTTGAATTTTTACAGTGAAAGTCTGATAGTCCAAGGAGGGGTTTGATGATTTCAGCTAGGGCTTTTGATAAGTTGTATGTGACTGATCCAATGCTGTCTATTATTGGCCGCAGTGGGATATCCTTTTTATGTATTTTCGGTGTTCCATAAATCCGAGGGGTGATGCTGGCTGTGGGGATCAGGTGATCATATGCGTCCTTTGTGATTTTATTGCTTTCTAATAGAGGTTTTAGAAGGGCTTTGAGCATTTTTTTCTTTTCTTCTGTCGGGTTTGTTTTAATGATTTCGTATGTGTTACTGTCTGCCAACATGGTTTCCATCTGTTTTTCGTATGTTTCCGTGTCCAAAATTACTGTTGTTCTGCCTTTATCTGCTGGGAGTATTGTGATCGTTTTATCTGTCTTGAGTGAGTTTAATGCTTTTTCTTCTTTTCTTGTAACGTTGCTTTGTGGTAATTTGGCCGTTTTGAGGATTCCTGCGACTGCGTTCCGGAGTGCTGCTTTTTCTCCTTGGTCCTGGATTTTTTCACATGCCAGTTCTGTTGCGAGGATGTATTCTTCATGGGGGATTCTGGCTGGTGTGATGGCGAAGTTCAGTCCTCTGTTCAGCACTGTTTTCTCCGTGTCCGTGAGTGTGCGTTGTGATATGTTTTTGACCCACTTATCGTTCTTTTCCGTGTGTGTTTGTCTTCGTCCGTTCTTTCTTTCTGTGAGTTTTTTTAATTTTTTCAATTGGCGGTTTTTCGTTGTGATGAATTCTTGTTCGTGTGCGTGTTTCAGTTGTGCTTTTATCTGCTCCAGCCGGCGGAAGTCTTTAATGCAGACTTGTCCATAACTTCCAGTTGGAAGTTATGGACAAGTCTGCATTAAAGACTTCCGCCGGCTGGAGAAATTGGAGAAAACACGGGCACGCTTCAGAAACCACCTACGATTCAACCTCCGTTGCAGAGATGAGGAGGTCACACCCCAAAGCCTCAATATAAGAAATCCAATCCCGACCAAGAACGCAGAAAAAATCATCAACAAAGCACGGAAAGACCTTATAAAAGAACGTATAAGAATAACGGCAAATAAAGTAGACAAAATAAACAACCAAATCAAAGAGGAAACGGACATGTTTAAGCAACGCTACCCGACGGACCAGAAAACGCAGGAGCAGATAAAAGCACAACTGAAACACGCACACGAACAAGAATTCATCACAACGAAAAACCGCCAATTGAAAAAATTGCTATTAGAAAGCAATAAAATCACAAAGGACGCATATGATCACCTGATCCCCACAGCCAGCATCACCCCTCGGATTTATGGAACACCGAAAATACATAAAAAGGATATCCCACTGCGGCCAATAATAGACAGCATTGGATCAGTCACATACAACTTATCAAAAGCCCTAGCTGAAATCATCAAACCCCTCCTTGGACTATCAGACTTTCACTGTAAAAATTCAAAAGAGCTGGCACAAGAACTCAAAGACATAAAAATAGAATCAGACGAGATCCTCATCTCACATGACGTCATCTCTTTATTCACAAAGACTCCTATTGACGTCACACTACATATAGTGCAAGAACGCCTCAACAAGGACAGTACCCTAAAAAGACGCACCAACCTCACAGTCCATGACATCTCCAAATTACTACAGTTTGTTGCAAAATCCACTTATTTTCAATTCAGAGGAAAAATCTACAAACAAAAAGAAGGATTTGCAATGGGAGACCCACTATCAGCCATCATGAGCAGTTTTTTTATGGAGGATCTGGAAAATAAAGCCATCAACACAGCACCCACAATATGCAAACCCACCCTTTGGAAGAGATACGTAGATGACATTCTGGAAAAAATAAGGAAAGGACATACACAAGAACTCACTGACCATCTGAACAGTACAGACAGTACGGGGAACATAAAATTCACACACGAAGAGGAGGAAAATGGCACCATAGCCTTTCTGGACATGAAAATCCACCACAACGAGGACGGCAGCATAAAAATCACAGTCTACAGGAAACCAACCCACACAGATCAATACCTACTTTGGACATCGGAACACCCCACAGCACACAAGCTATCAGTCGTCAGGACATTATATGAACGAGCCACCATCATCACGGAACAAGAAGACAGACAGGAAGAGGAAAACCACATAAAACATGCACTTATACGCTGCCAATATCCAGTATGGGCCATAAACAAAGGGAAACAGCAAGTCAAAAACAAAGAAAATAAACAGGACACAAGACACAGAACAAAAGCTGAAATCAAAAACAAGGAAACCATAACTATACCATACATACGAGGGATCACGGAACCAATTCAAAGGATCATGAAAAAATACAAAATAAACACAGCAGTCAAACCACACAAAAAATTAAGACAGTTATTAGTACACCCCAAGGACAGAATAGAACAAGACAATAAATGCAATGTATTATATGAAATATCATGCAGATCATGTAACAAAACCTACATTGGAGAAACCGGAAGATTATTCACCACAAGAAAAAAAGAACACCAAAAGGAATGTGAGAAGGAAACGCAAGGACGACTCACAAGATCACAAAAAGAAAAAGCAGAACAAGAAACATTAAAATCAGCTATATCGGACCACTGCAAAAGAAATAATCACATCATGGACTGGGACAACACAAAAATTATTGGATCGGAGAGCAACAGACACAAACGTTGGATCAAGGAGGCAATAGAGATCAGAAAGCGGGGAAAAGACACCATGAACCGAGATGAGGGGGCCTTTATGCTTTCTCACACCTGGGACCACATTCTCCAGAGACCATCTGACGGCGGGAGGCGGGGCCGGCTCGGTGGATCTGACAGATCTGCTGAGCTGGCCCCGCCTACGAAAATCAGCTGATAAATGTCACCTGGCAGCAATCAGCTGACTCTTCTGATGAAGGCTGCAGTGCAGTTGAAACATGTAAAGAAGGTAAAGACATCTTTCTATTTTACTTTTGTCTTTCAAAGGAAAAAAAAAAAAAAAAAAGGAAAAATAGTCTAGTTTATTGTTCAGATGAACACCCAGGTACTTGTAGGATGTCACCATCTCGATGTCTGTTCCCTGTATATTTACTGGTGCTGTGAGGGGTTGTCCTTGCCTGCGGCAGTCCACCACCAGCTCCTTAGTTTTCCTCGCGTTGATCTGGAGGCAGTTCCGATGGCACCAGTCCACAAAGTCCTGGATAAGTCCTCTGTACTCAGCTTCATCTCCGTTGGAGATGAGGCCAACGATCGCAGAGTCATCAGAGAACTTCTGTAGATGGCAGTGTGTTGTGTTGTGTGAAAAGTCCGCAGTATAAAGGGTGAACAGGAAGGGAGCCAAAACCGTTCCCTGCGGGGCCCCCGTGCTACCGATGATCGTGTCGGACACACAGTCCCAGGTTCTCACAAACTGTGGCCGGTTTGTGAGGTAGTCCAGGATCCATGATGACAGGTGCTGGTCCACCCCTGCGCACAGCAGCTTGTCCTCCAGGATCATCGGTTGGATGGTGTCGAAAGCACTGGAGAAGTCAAAGAACATGATCCTCACCGCTTTCCCGGGCTTCTCCAGGTGGAACAGAGAACGGTGAAGGAGGAAGTTGACCGCATCCTCCACCCCAATGCCATGCTGGTAGGTGAACTGGAGTGGATCCATCGCTGGTCCCACCAGGGGGCGGAGGTGAGCAAGGAGCAGTCTCTCCAGGGTCTTCATCATGTGGGATGTCAGGGCCACTGGTCTGTAGCTGTTCAGATCTTTGGGGTGGGAAGTCTTTGGTACAAGTACCACACAAGAATATCTGTCATAAGCTCCCTTGTCAGGGTAGAATAAAGGCTCCCAACGCCGGCTGTGAGTTTGCAAATTTTAATCGTGAAAATACACAAAAGAACAAACAAGACCAAACCAAAAAGTAGTAGGACTAAGGGACACAGGAGAAGCCAAAAATAGTAAAGGATAAGGTGAAAGGAGTTGCCGGCTAAACCTGGGAATACTAGCTGTGGAGCGCACACTAGGGGAAATACTTGAGACAAATAAAAAGACACTTACGTGTGCTAGTCGATAGTAGGGTGCTGCACCCAACAATGGTGCACAGCCCCTTAAATAAGGTTACAAAAATAAAACAAGTAGCAACAGACGTGAGCAATCTGAGTGGGCAGGAGAAAACAAAGATACAATTCGGACCAGCTGGGAATAATGATAGAGCCATCGGAGCTGACAGCTGACAGGGCCACACCCACGCAGAGCAAAACCCCAGAAAGCCATCGACAGCTGTCAACCCCAAGAGAAAGAACACAGCAGAATACAAATATAACGATATAGCAGAAAATGGAGGTAGGCAACCTCAAAAATACAATAAACAAACTATAACAAATGTAAACGGGAAAATAAATCATACTGAGAACAATATAGGATAAGTGACAACTCAGTACAAATATGGGGGAAAAAAAAGCAGACAACTTGTGCCCAGACGAATCCCCCCACGCTCAGAACGTGACGGTACCATCATATAAATTAAATGACAAGTGATTATATTTTGACTGTTCCAATTCTCTACATTAAAATAACATAAAATCCCATTAAATGTCATTTACTGACACCACCTCAGTGCTGTTTGATTCCCCACAATGGAAGAACCAGTAAATTGTGGAGAATGATTACGGATGGAGCAGAAAATTAAGAACAGCAAATTTCTCAATGAGGAGATTTTTTTTCTTTTGGGCTGTCACATTTCTGGGATATTATATAATATCCCAGAAATGTGACAGCCCCCTTTAATTTCCCCTTCTCTCCATTTCTCTTTCATCAGTGAGTGTCTGAATTGTGTTTTGGTCTAAAAATATCTGCTTCCACAAGCATTTCAGTCAGCGTTTGCCAATGGAGCTTAACTTAGGCTGACTTAAGTGAACCCTGCATAACTTAGCCCAGTGCTCAGGAACTTTTACACACTGAGCACAACTTTCACCAACATTTATTTACAAACATTGGCAAATTTTCAAAATTTTAAAGTAATACAACTTTCGCCAGCGTTTGCCAACAAACACCAACTATCATTAACTTATCAACTTTTGCCAGCAGAGCCAGACGTTTGCCAAAATGTCAGTAAAAGCTGGTCCAAATGTTATAATGTGAATCCACCCAAAAAAGGCAGGTCCAGGAAAGCAGGAAGCCTCCACAAATGCTGATCTTTATATGACCATCTCCTGACACTGATGTCAGCTGACCTGCGCTAAGTATTCATGTGCTTAAGTTAACCTAAGTTGACAACAGCTACACATACACTAGCCTAAGCTGGCAAAAGTTTGCCAATGCTGAATGCAATGCTGGGAAATGCTAGCAAAAGTTCATAAAAGTTTGTGTGTGCTGGATTAAAAATAACCTGCTCTCGGGCATCAGGTGTGCTGGCAATGGAGTAGGTGTGTGCGTTGCTGGCTCCTGCTATATTTTTTTTTCCTTACTTTTTAAACCCTAATTTGCTGTAAGCTGTCAATGTTTTGGACATTTAATACGTGCAGAATCTGTTTTGAGTTGCGAAATATGTCCAAAACAAGAAAGCAGACTGAAAAGGAGGCAGTAGAGAACAATGATAACACCAGCTTAGCTGAGGATGCTATTAAAATTCAATTCAATTCAACTTTATTTATATAGCGCCATTTCACAACAACAGTCATCTCATAGCACTATCAACTGTAGGGGGGAACCCCCACAGTTGCAGAAAGACCCCAGCAATCAGGCGATCCCCTGTGAGCAAGCACTTGGCGACGGTGGAGAGGAAAAACTCCCTTTTAACAGGAAGAAACCTCCAGCAGAACCAGGCTCAGGGAGGGGCAGTCATCTGCTGCGACTGGCTGGGGGGTGAGGGGATAGAGAAAAAGAAAAGAACAGACATGTAGAGAGCAAACAGCACGATGGGGACTCAATCTATGGGAGAGAACAAACAAATGTTAATGACCAGCAAAAAAAAAAAATATTTCATAGAGAGTGAGGAAAGGAGTGAGGCCCAGTGCATTACTGGAGGTCCCCCGGCTGACTAAACCTATTAGCAGCATAACTAAGGGAGGGTTCAGAAACACATGATCCCTCCCTAATTGTAGGCTATATCAAAAAGGTAGGTTTTAGCCCTATTCTTAAAAACAGAGATCGAGTCTGACTCCCGAATCCAGATTGGCAGCTGATTCCACAGGAGAGGAGCTTGATAACTGAAGGCTCTGCCTCCCATTGTACTTTTGGAGATTTTAGGTATTACAAGAAATCCTGCATTTTGGGAGCGTAGTGCTCTGTTAGGATAATACGGTAGTATCAGATCTTTTAAATAAAAAATTTAGATTGTTTTGATTGTTTAGAGCTTTGTAAGTAAGAAGAAGGATTAAAAGCCTTAACCCTGCACTTGTTGCCTTGCTTGAGCAACACAGAATGTCCATAGCTGCTGACTTTAAAGCTTCATTTGAACTTATTAATGGTAAGCTGGACAAGATTCAAGCAGATGTGGGGAACCAGGAGCAACGCACTGGCGACCTTGAAAACAACGCGGAGGACGTCAGCCAGCGCCTAGTGGCGCTTGAAGCTACGTGTGAGTCAATGCAGGAGGAGAACAAACTTTTGAAAAACAAACTTTCTGACCTGGAGGGAAGAAGCAGGAGGCTGACTATTCGTCTGGTGGGTCTGCCGGAGTCCTTTGATGTGGGTCCACGGCCATCTGAATTTTTTTCTCGGCTGTTGGTGGACGTCTTTGGCACACAAACTTTGCCATCTCCCCCAGAGCTGGATAGAGCCCACCGCAGCCTCACGCTCAAGCCGGGTCCAAACGGGAAGCCGCGCGCTGTCATTATTTGTTTCCACCGGTTTCGGACCAAAGACTTGGTGATGAGAGAAGCGCGGAGACGCCGTGGAACTTTGGAGTATCGTGGGCATAAACTCCAGTTCTATGAGGATTATAATGCCGATGTTCAGAAGCAACGAGCCGAATATAAGGAGGTTATGTCCGAGTTGTACAAGAGAGGTTTTCGTCCTTCTCTTCTCTTCCCCGCCAGGCTCCGGATAACTCTTCCAGACGGCAAAAACCAGTGGCTGGCGTCCGTCTCGGAGGCCACCCGCTTCATGCAAACCATGGAGAGAAACCAGCGATTTTCGCCTTGAACTGGACATTTCTGGGTTGACCAGCTGCCGCGCTGGACTGCGTGATTGTTACTTCATTGAAGCTGCACTGACTGGACATTGATGCATTTTTAGATGTTCAAAAACAAGGTAAAATTGGCTCCCTATACATTGTTGTTTACTTAATTTTTATTTATTTATTTATTTTTTTAGGGTAAAATGTTCATACTATGCAGGATTGAAGCCAGTTGTATGGGAGCATTTTGTTAGGATTAGAATAGAGCAGGAGATGGAGCAGTTGCTGTTTTTTGCAACCGGCTGGAGTGTTGTTATAGGTTTGGTTGTTGAATTTGTTTGTTTTTTTTTGTTATGGATTTATTTACACCCCCCTTACCCCCTCCCCCCCCCCTTTTTTTTTTTACCCGTACCTCACCTTATTCTTTTTTGGGCTACACAACACAATATATAAATTTTACTTTTTGAATGAATAGCAATCTTACTTTGGTAAGCTGGAATGTGAAGGGGTTGAACCATCCAATTAAACGAAAGAGAGTCATGTCACGTCTAAAGCAGTTTAAGCCTGGGGTATTGTTTTTGCAGGAAACCCATTTGCAGGATTCCGACCACTTGCGTTTGTCAAAATGTTGGTCAGGACAATTTTTTCATTCAAATTTTAAAGCTAAGGCCAGGGGCGCTGCTATTCTTATTGATCGAAATATCCCATTTATTCCCTCTAATGTTGTGTTAGGTAAAAATGGACGATTTGTAATAGTATCAGGTAAACTTGGCAATAAACATGTCACCTTGGCTAATCTGTATGTGCCGAATTTTGATGATGTACACTTTTTTCGCAACCTTTTTTCACAACTTCTAGATTTAAATACTCATTATCTAATTCTTGGGGGTGACTTTAATTTGTATGTGGATCCGATCTTAGACCGCTCATCCCCAAAACCTGCTAGTCTTAATAAATCTGCAACTTATGTTAAGTCTTTTCTTGAGGAATATAGCCTTACAGATCCTTGGCGTTTTTTACATCCTAACGGCAGGGACTATTCTTTTTTCTCTCACGCACACCATACTAATACCAGAATAGATAATTTTTTTGTTGACAATTTATTAATTAATAACCTTTGCTCTTGCAGTTATGATAGCATCTCTTGATGATGCCCCTCTTGTACTTAAAATGATCCTCCATGGATGTGACTCCATGAGAAAGCATTGGAGACTGGATCCATTATTACTTACAGATGAAAAATTGGTTGTGAATATTTCTTCTAAAATTAATTTTTTTTTGAAAGAAAATAAAACTCCTGGTATGCCAAATAAAACGATATGGGAGGCCATGAAGGCATTTCTTAGGGGGGAATTTATTTCATTGGCAGCATTTAAAAGACGATCCTTAATACAGGAACAGAAGGCTATTTTAGATCAAATCCTGGACATTGACAGACAATATGCTCAATCTCCATCACCCGCTCTGTACAAGGAACGTATGACATTACAAACTAAACTTAATTTACTTTCTACTCGACAAATTGAAGGTTGTTTAATAAGGAACAAGAGTGAATTTTATGAACATGGCGAAAAAACCAGTAAACTTCTAGCTAATCAACTGCGTGATATTAGAGCTAAGCAAATTATTACTGGAGTTAGGACAGATAAAGGAGAGGTGACATCTGACCAACAAGTGATTAATGATATTTTCAGGTTATTTTATTCCAAATTATATACCTCAGAATATACAACAAACTTAAAGGATTTGGAAAAATTTTTTGATTCTATTGATATCCCTTCGATTTCTTCAGAATCTCGGCAAATTCTAGAAGCTCGCATCACAAAAGAAGAAATTCAGCTGGCAATATCATCCATGCAATCAGGAAAATCTCCAGGACCTGATGGGTTTTCCGCTGATTTTTTCAAAAAAATTCTCTGACGACCTTGCCCCTTTCCTTTGTCAAGTTTTTACAGAGTCGCTTGACTCCGGTACACTTCCTCCTTCATGTTATCAGGCCTGTATCACTGTGTTGCTTAAAAAAGATAAGGATCCTGATGATTGTGCTTCTTACAGGCCTATTTCCTTGTTAAATACCGATGTTAAAATTTTGTCAAAGTTGTTAGCTTCAAGGTTGGAAGCTAACAACCTTGAAGCTAACTGGAAGCTAACTTCAAGGTTCTTCCTTTTATAATTTCACAGGACCAAACCGGTTTCATTAAAAATCGACATTCTTTTTTTTAACTTGCAGCGGTTGTTTAATATTATTTATACTCCTCACCACAACGTACCTGAATGTCTTATTAGTTTGGACGCTGAAAAGGCATTCGATAGGGTTGAGTGGGAGTATTTGTTTTTTACTTTGGAGAGGTTCGGTTTTGGTCCTTCCTTCTGTTCCTGGATTAAACTTCTCTATGCTAGTCCTTTAGCTTCAGTGTTAACTAATTGTCGCTATTCTGACTATTTTAGACTTTACCGTGGTACGAGGCAAGGCTGTCCTTTGAGCCCGTTGCTCTTTGCCTTGGCAATTGAGCTGTTAGCTATTGCAATCCGTGGGAGCCGGGACTTTCTAGGCATCCGTAGGGGTGGCATCGAGCATAGGGTTTCACTCTATGCTGACGGTCTTTTACTATTTCTCTCCAACCCACTTACTTCATTACCCGCTATACTCAACATTTTGGATAGTTTTAGTAGGTTTTCTGGTTATAAAATTAATCTTAATAAGAGTGAATTGTTTCCGATTAATGAAAAGATTCAAGTTCAGGATCTGGAAAATTTTCCTTTCAAGGTTGTTATTGATCATTTTAATTATCTTGGGATATGTGTCACTAAACAACTTAATTACTTGTTTAAAAATAATTTTCTCCCCTTATTTGACCAGTGCAAGCTAATACTTTCCAAATGGTCCCCATTATCCTTGTCCTTAATTGGCAGAATCAATTCTGTAAAAATGATGTTACTTCCAAAGTTTTTATATTTGTTTCAATGTCTCCCCATTTTTATTCCTAAATCCTTTTTTAAGTCTTTGGACTCTCTGATTACCTCATTTATTTGGAATGGTAAACATCCGAGATTGAGGAAAGTTTTTCTTCAAAGACCCAAATCAGTGGGTGGCATGGCTCTGCCTAACTTTCAATATTACTACAGGGCAGCAAATATCAGGTGCATGTTATATTGGAAACATTTCTATCTGGAACCCAAATCACCCATTTGGATCCTTATGGAGTCACATGTGGACAATCAAACCTCCCTACCGGCAATTTTAGGTTCACCACTTCCCCTTGCTTTGTCTACACTGGGTAATAATAAAGTAGTTCGTCAGTCTCTTAGAATTTGGTCTCAATTCAGGAAAAATTTTGGTCTTCAGTTTTTCTCCATTAGAAGTCCAATTGCCGCAAATCATTTATTTACCCCATCAACTATTGATAATGCATTTCATATATGGCACAGAAAAGGTTTAAAATCTTGCGGATTTATATTTTGATGGTCAATTTGCAAGTTTTTCGCAACTTTCCACTAAATTCGACATCACTTCTACACATTTTTTCCGCTTCCTCCAGGTCAGACATTATGTGCAAACCATGACAAAACAATTCCCTCAAAAACCTTTTGATAATCCTCTAGATGATTTTTTATTAGTTAAACCAACTTCTAAGGGGGTAATGTCAGTTTTATATAATTTAATTTCAAATTTACAATCTTCTTCTCTGGCCGCTATTAAATTGAATTGGGAACAAGATCTTAATTTTACTTTTACTGATGAACTGTGGGACTCTATTCTTGGCCAGGTTCACACTGCATCAGTGTGTGCTCGTCATGCTCTTATTCAATTTAAGATTGTACACCGGGTGCACCTGTCCAAGGTTAAGTTAGCACGTATTTACTCGGATATAGACCCAACTTGTGAAAAGTGTGGTAGCGCTCCTGGCACTTTGCTTCACATGTATTGGTCCTGCCCTGCATTGATGAATTTTTGGCATTCTGTTTTTGTCACTATGTCTGAAGTCCTGCAATATCAAATTAAACCTGATCCATTATGCGCCATTTTTGGTGTGGCTCCAGAACTTGTCTTGCCAAATTCCAAATTAAAAGTATTCAAATTTTCATTATTATTGGCTAGACGTGCTGAATTACTGAAGTGGAAAGACTCTTCACCCCCTTCACATTTACAGTGGATAAAAGATATAATGTCCTGTTTGGATTTAGAAAAAATCAGATATACAGTTCGTGGCTCTGAAAACAAATTCTATAAATTATGGCGCCCGTTTCTTGATTTCTTTGAAAGACCCACGATTATAGTTTCTGAGTAGCTCATATCCCCTTTACCCCACCCCCACCTCACACACACAATTTTTCTTAGTATTTTTTTTTAATTATTGTTTATTTAAAGGTTTTTGTGTTTTGAAGCATTTACATTTGTTAGCTTTAAATTCTAGTTTTGCACTGTTTGATTAAAACAAAAATGAAAATTTCTAATACTTTGTATTGTATTGATACTTCAATTAATAATAATAAAAAGACCTTCGAAAGAAAAATAACCTGCTCTCGAACATAATTTCACCAATGTTTGGACTAATTTCTCTGATTTTTCAGAACGTCTGTAAAAGTCGGTCCATACGCTATAGTGTGAACTTTACTGATCAGAAAGTAACACTAATGAGCTGAACTAAACAGAAACACTGTGTATTTCTGTGTGAAGTCAGCATTTTCATATTTTAACAGTATATATACACGAGGGTAAAACCCATATAAACATCATTTGAATAATATACAGTAGGAAAAAAAACAGTAGCACCTTTAAATGCCACCTTTATTTTGCTATGAGAATGTTGTTAAGCGTTGAATTACAGTTGTTATTTGAAGTGGCAGAATGCTGCTGTGCCTTGAGAATTACTTTTGATCATATTTAGCGGTCTGATTTAAGTCCATGTAGTGAACCAAAGTTTCATTTAGAATGAGCTTATGATATTTTTTTCTAATCAAACAAGGTATTTCTTTTCTTTGACTGTATTTTGTAATTTGTAAGTCATACATATGTTTGAACACCATTTATGGGCCTTCACCATACATGCAATATAATCTACAAAAATACAAATCACATGAAAAGGCTTGACATTTAATTCTCAATATTATGACAAGTTGGTTAAAAAATAAAATAAATAATAAAAAATTCTGCTCAGACAGCAGCCAGCAGCAATGTAATATTGATATTGATTTTTCAGTATTCCAGCTGCTTGGGTTTCCAGCCGTGCTGCTGCTAATGCATCATTTTAAAATGTTGTTTATGTGTCACCTGTGTTCTCTGCCAACCTCTCAGGCTATACTTCAAAGTTGTGTGTTTTAATTACAGTGCAAAGCAGAAAACCATCAGCTTCATGTTTTATATGTTAACCACAATGCCATTTCATATGTTGGTGTGCTCACAGAGAACGTCAGTGTAACATGTAACATGTAAGTGTTGAATACTGGCTGTCAGATTCTTAGTATTATTCGCATTACAAATATGTACAGTGCTGTGAAAAAGTATTTGCCCCTTCCTGATTTCTTATATTTTTGCATATTTGTCACACTTGTAATGATGCCGAGCGCGGATCTGTACCGTGATCAGGTCTTTGTGGTTTTCCTCTTTTTATGTATTTTTTATTGCGAGTAGAGTAACTGCCGAGGGAGACACTGGTGGTCCATCCTCTCAACATGTCCGAGCCATCTCAGGTTCATCTGTATTAGCATGTCCTCCATTGATGGTAGACCAGCTCGTTTCAACACTTCTATGTTGGTTATCTTGTCTTTCCATGAGGGCAAACGCAGTCAGGGTGCACCAAGGCTCAGATTTAAAGACACTGTAAAAAGAAACTTGAAGAAGTTGGACATAGACAGGAGTTCCTGGCAGTGGAAGGCTAAGGACAGAGCTGTGTGGAGGAATCTGATCAGACCTAAATGAAACAGTCATTGTCGCCCACGACAGACTGCTATGAGGAGGAGGAGGAGGAGGATTTAGTCTTGATTTTTTGTTCATTATGTTTCATGCTCTTATTTTGACAGCACAGTTTGTGACTTCCTGCTGTCAAGCCTTTGGTTGTAACAGCTGTTTGTGTTTTGGTTAATTACTTTCACTCCACACCTGTTTGTTGTTTGAGTTCTGTATTACTATTTAAGTTCACTGGCAAGGTTTATTCCTCGCTGTGACCTCATCATGTTTAGACAGGAATGTCATAAATCTCCGTGCGCCATAACACGAGGGAGAGGATGAAAAATCCAATTGCGTGAGTAGAAAGTGCCATTTTAATAAACAAACCACAAAATTCCCAGTTCAGCTTGACCACAGAACGACAGGAAGTTGAAAATGATGAATTACGGCCACCAGACATACCGGGCGACTGCCGGATGCTCTACAGCCCAGTCAAGGGGAAGCCTAGTGCCGCAGGACTGCTGTCAGCACAAAGAGAAAGGCAAAAATGACACTTACGAGGCTGGAGCGATCCCGGGATGATCCGTGTAGTCTGGAGGATGAAGAGGGTGAGCAGGGTCAGCCGATTACACCAAGGGATTAACCAAACTTCAAGTGCTTGGCTGAATAATAACAGGAAATGAAAACTCATACGTGGAGAGCTAGCTGCCGCATATGGAGGCGAATGCTCCGACAAGCTCTTTCCACAAACGCAGCGAAGAAATACTCCTGATGCTAACGAGGAAAGAGATTGCCGGTGCGAGAAAGTGTGGGCTGAACGTGATTGGACCTGGGGTGTGAGAGAGCGTGTATGAGCATGTGAATGGGAATGAATGGAGTGTGTGTGTGTGTGTGTGTGTGTGTGTGTGTGTGTGTGTGTGTGTGTGTGTGTGTGTAAACACCTGTGACAGTACAGCTGATGGCACTTGACAGGAGAAGGGGGCGTGCCCAAGCTGTCAAGGAGCGGAGGCTCAATAGCTCCCTGAAGTGCCAGGTGGAAAATAGGGCAAAACATAACAGTAAGTCAGAACTGGGTTTGGAACAGCCAAACCCAGATTCATGACCCCCCCACCCCCAGGGGTGAATGCCAGACACCCCAGTTCCATCAGCCAGCAGTACCATCAGCCAAAAAGAAAAGAAACAACACCCCTCAAGGGACCCCCCCACCCCCCGGCAACAAACACTAACCCAGGGTGGGAAGTGGGAGAAAACCAGCTAGGAGGGAAGCAACCGGTGAGAATAGAACCAGTGAAAAACAAAATAATGAGCAAAACCATCC
The DNA here is from genome assembly GCA_020510985.1 of Pholidichthys leucotaenia. Classification (NCBI taxonomy): domain Eukaryota; kingdom Metazoa; phylum Chordata; class Actinopteri; order Cichliformes; family Pholidichthyidae; genus Pholidichthys; species Pholidichthys leucotaenia. Next base: position 235,466,366 of record CM035837.1, on the reverse strand, counting down.
TAACGCCCCCCTACCTGGAACACTAACCCCCCCCCCCCCTCCCCTCAGAAGTCCAGAGTTCAGAGGGTCAGCCAGAGTCCCAGGCCCCCAGCATGGTGAGAAGTGACAGATCGGGTGGCCTGCCCAAGTCCAGCAGGTGGCCCGTAGAATAGCGTCCAGCAGCCTGCCCAACCCGATGGATCCCCCAGCCCGAAAGCCAAGTCCTTTGGGTGGCCGACAAATGTGGTGGAGCCACCAGAACTGGAGAGGAAAGCGGAGAGGCAGCCTCCATACTCGGGGACCTACGGCGGTCAACCCAATGAACAGGAGTCCCCCCACCATCCGAGGCTTGGGACCGGGGCGCCGTAGCACCCACAATGGTCCCGTTCTGGGATGTGGCTGCACCCGCGATGGTCCCGGTCTGGGACGTGGCTGCATTTGCGATGGTCCCAGTCTGGAGCGCGGCTGCACTGGCGGTGGACTCCGGCTGGAGCTCTGCTACACCAGCAGTGGACTCTGGCTGGAGCTCTGCTACACCGGCGGTGGACCCCGGCTGGAGCTCTGCTGCACCCACGGTGGTCTGCGGCTGGGGCTCTGCTGCACCCGTGATGGACCCCTGCTAGGGCTCTGCTGCACCCGTGATGGGCTCCGGCTGGAGCACCGCTGCAACTGCAGTGACCCCCATCAGGGGCCTCATTGCTCCTATGGTGGCCTCCCCAGCGAGGGAGGTGATGCTCCTCACATCACCTGACGCTGGACCCCAATCCTCGGCGGCCTCCGACGAGACCAGCAGCTCTCCGGCAACACTGGCCGGGGGCTCCAAACCCAAAGGGAGAAAAAGAGAAACTGAGTCAGGGTCGCCGGCAGCATCAGAGCCCAGTGTGGTGGCCCCAAGGGCTACTGTGAGCTGCCCCAGGTCCACCTCACCATGAGTCAGGCAGTGTGACATTGACATAGACATTACTGACATATGGAGCACACTTGCCTGAACTCTGGCTCCACCGTCATCCAGGACTTCGGTGATTTAGGGTGCGCAGGTTCCCCCAGTCCGTCGGGTGCTTCACCCCCGTTGGCCTCCTCTGAGAAAACTGGGCCCACGTTGTCATCTGTGGGTAACCCAGGTTGTGGCAGCTCCTCTCTGGCAACCCTAGGATGGAGCTCGAAGGGGATAGGAGTGGAGGAACGGTTAGGGTCGTCGGCAATGGCAGAGCCCAGCGAGGGGTCCAGATGCTGCTTACAGCCGCACCCGACTCCCGTCCCCAAGAGCCAGACAAGATCCCTCCACCATAGACAGATGAACTACTGGAGAAATTACTTGCCTGTGCTCAAGCGCTACCACCATCCAGGACTCCGATGATGACGCCCCGGGTCCCATCAGCTGGAGGTCTGGTCTGGGGAATGACTCTGCTGCGGCGGCCCCCGCAGCTGGTGTGATGGTGGTTGCAGTCGTGGTACTCTCGTGCGCCATCCTCCACACCTCCAGCTCCTCTGGCATTGGCAGCCATGGATGACTTTTTCGCTGGCCCATGGACATGACCCTCCCGGGCCTCCGGCTCCTCTTCCCCCAAGCGACCTGGATCCAGGACCGGTGGGCTCGTAGGGGCACATAGAAGGGAGTTGGTGAGACCAGGTACAAGAGCACCATATGCCGCTGGGGCGGAGCACTCAGGGGACTGTACACCCCGAGTCTCCTTGCCAGGAGGCAGGCAGAATTGTTCATTGACCGTGAAAATTAAATGAGAAGAAACTTGCCTGCTCTCCTGGCACTGGAGGTCCCCAGCAGCCTCCGAGGCGTCCTTTCTCCTCTCCTGGCGTTCCTCAATGGGCTGCGGCTCCTCCTCCCTCGGGGTAAGTTCCTTTAATCTTTCAGCCATCTCCGGGAGGAGCCACAGCTTCAACTCCAAGATAAGGTCCGTTTCCGCCAGGAGAGCCAGCCTACATTCCTCCAATTCCTCCCGTGACGGAGCGGAGCATGGCTCGGAGCAGGGAGGTGGAGCTGTCGTAAGCGGGGCTGGACGCTTCTTGCGGCGGAGATTCCACCCACACCTCCTCCTGGGTGACTCAGGAATAAGATAATCTGGAATGCGGAGCACTGCACTGGGCAGCAGATCACCCATGCAGAAAAGACCCACATTTTCTGGAAAAATGAGCGTAGTGGCCGCGAGGAGCTTGAGCACTGGGAGATCCTCAGCCCATTCCTCAAATGGTGCAGCGAAGATGTCCCAGGGGATCTCCATTGCCTCCAGATGATCCCAGAGGCTGTTTCGCTCCATCACCCTCCTCGCGGTGTCCCAAGCCTGTCGAACAGCCAGGGAGGAACAGGGCTTCTGTGTCCATTAAAAGATCTCCTCCAGGAAGCACAACGAGCGCAGCTCCCGCTCCAACTCCCTCTCCACCATGTTGACATTTGGGGAGGAAGAGAAAAAGGAATGGAAAGGAAAGGAAAAACACACTTCTACTCTGCTGGGTTTTTTTCTGACTGGTCGGAGCATTCTGTCATAAATGCCCGTGTGCCATAATGGCGCACGAGGGAGAGAATGAAAAACCTAATTGCGTGAGTAGAAACTAACTAACTAACTAACCTGCACTTATATAGCGCTTTTCTAGTCACAAAGACCACTCAAAGCGCTTTCATTAATACTAGCCCTCTATTCTAAGGGCCTATAGGAAACAGATATCTAGGGACAATTTAGAACAGCCAATTAACCTAACATGCATGTTTTTTGGCATGTGGGAGGAAACCGGAGAAATCCCGGAGTAAACCCACGCAACACGGGGAGAACATGCAAACTCCACACAGATCACTGTTGGTCGGGGGCTGGGATCGAACCCACGATCCCATGATCCCCACAATCCCCCGGCCAAGGGTAAACTGTGCTGCCGCAGTGCTAACCACTGCGCCACCGTGCAGCCCAAAGTGCCATTTTAATAAACAAGCCACAAAATTCCCAGTTCAGCTTGACCACACAAATATAGGAAGTTGAAAATGATGAATTACGGCCACCAGACATACAGGGCACCTGCCAGATGCTCTACAGCCCAGTCAAGGGGAAGCCTAGTGCCGCAGGACTGCTGTCAGCACAAAGAGAAAGACGAACATGACACTTATGGGGCTGGAGCGATCCTGGGGTGATCCGTGTAATCTGGAGGATGACGAGGGTGAGCAGGGTCAGCCGATTACACCAAGGGATTAACCAAACTTCAAGTGCTTGGCTGAATAACAGCAGGTAATGAAAACTCATACATGGAGAGCTAGCTGCCGCATATGGAGGTGAATGCTCCGACAAGCTCTTTCCACAAACGCAGCGAAGAAATACTCCTGATGCTAATGAGGAAAGAGATTGCCGGTGCGAGGAAGCGTGGGCAGAACATGATTGGACCTGGTGTGTGAGAGAGCGTGTATGAGCGTGTGAATGGGAATGAATGGAGCGTGTGCATGTGTGTGTGTGTGTGTGTGTGTGTGTGTAAACACCCATGACAGTACAGCTGATGGCACTTGACAGGAGAAGGGGGCGTGCCCAAGCTGTCAAGGAGCGGAGGCCCAAAAGCTCCCTGAAGCGCCAGATGGAAAATAGGGCAAAACATAACAATAAATCAGAGCTGGGTTTGGAACAGCCAAACCCAGATTCATGACAAGGAATCCCCACTCTTGATTCCTGTTTTAAGTCTCTGCCTTAATCTCTGCTTCACCAGTTTAATTGTAAGTAACCTTTAATGGTTTGTTTTCATTTGTATTTTTCAGTTATCACCCTTCACGGTCTTTGTAAACAGCTTTTTGTAATTCGCCCTTCATGTCAAGTTTTAGTCCTCATTAAAATTAATTATTAAATAAGCAAACTCACAGCAGGCAAATGGTGCCTTATTTCTGTCCTGAAAGGGCCCAATTATGACAGTAGGCCACAGCCAGTAGGTGCCAGCAGCAGTGGGTTTGCCTTTTTCTTTTTTCTTTTCCCTTTTTGCACTCACCTCTTTCGTGGCTGGACTGAGTGACTGTCAGCATGTTCCCAGTGCGCCTTGGGAGGAAGGCAGCCAGGGGTCCCAGCATGGATGAGCAGTGGGCAGCTGAGTTCATCCGGGGCCATGTTGCTGAAGCTTTCACCTCCGGTGGCCCGAAGAAGGTTTTGGAGAGCGTGGTATCAGCAGTCAGGATTGTGGAGGTGCATCCCAGTTTAGGTAATTATCCCGAGCTTGCCGAGCTGCTGGCCACCGTATCCACTCTCCAACAGCGATTTCCGGGGTTGACGATCCAAACGTCAACCCCGAACCCCGAAGATGCCGCCTCCCGGTGCAGAACTCAACTCCTCCCCGAGACACAGCTGTACCGAAGCGGATGGAGGACAGTTACTGGGTCCAGTCGCCGCAACTTTCCCGCCATTACTCAGCCATGGGCCATCAGAGGAACTCCTCCATCTCTCAGCATGCAGTCTTTTTATCGCCATGCCAGAGAGGAACAACAGTAGATTCAGCCTTCAGGGTCTCCTCACCGGCTGTTTCGTCAGCTCCCTATCCCTGGGTCATCGCAGCTGTTTCCCCCTCCTCCACGGTGCCTTCTCCAACTGCTGAGAGCTCAGCTGATTCTCCCTCAGTTCCGCCCATCATCGTGTTTGTAGGGGCAGCTCCTCTATGTCCTCCAGAGGGGCCCACGACCTCCACAGCCACAGAGAGGAAAGAGACTTGGCTTGCTGCAGCAGGAACCACCGTACCCTGGGAAAACAGGCAAGTGCTTTTTCACTCTGTATCACCATCTAATGATTTACCTTGCCTGATTCAAGGGGGTGAGGCTCAGTTTATGCAGTCCACTGGGTCCTCACCACCTGCTACAGCCACCAAAACCTTACCTGCTTTCTCTGTGTCTCCTCCAATTTTCCCCAAGTGTGTGCTGGTTCCAGGATTAAGCCGCCGGACGGAGGAGGAGCCTGCGGCCCTGGAGAACCTGGTTCCAGTCCCACAGCCATGGTGCAGACAGAGGAGAAGGGCTGTCTGCAATCTGGAGCCTGAGCCAACGAAGAAGTGTCCCCGGGCTTCACCCATGCAGAGTTCAGCCCCAGCAGGAAGTGGATCTCCTGTCACCACGCCAGGCGAGCCACCTGCGTGGGTAACTTTCGCCAGGGGGTTCTGGGACTGCAGAGACCATCATGCCTGCTGTTGGGGTCTCCACAGCAGAGCTCGAGCTGGGGTTCCAGGGGGCCGGGCCTGAGACATCGTCATTCGGATCAGTGGAGTCCTGGACGGCGGTGGAACTTGAGCTCAAGCAAGTACTCTCCTTGGTTTTTGTTGTTTCAGTGTTGGAGAGATCTTGTCTGGCTCTTTGTGGGGAGAGCCGGGTGCTGCCATCAGCAGCACCCGAGCTCGCCTCTCCGGGTTCCACTGCCACCGGTGACCCTGACCCTGTTTCTCTTCCTCTTTTATTTGAGTCTTCTCTCAGGGTCACCGAGAATCATCCAGCTACACCAGAGGTCTCTGTGGGTTCCGGTCCGCTGCCTGAGGTCTTCGTGTGTCCAGCTCTTCCAGCTGAGGTTGTCGTGGAGGCGCTGTCCCAGCCCAGGACCTTCGAGGATGCAGTTCCTCCTCAGTCTGGGTCTCCGTGGATGCTTCGCCCCAGCTTGAATTCCACGTGGGTGTGGCACTCCAGTGTGTGCCCGCTGTGGGTGCTACGCTCCAGCCCTGGGCCACCATGGGTGCTGTTCCACCTCAGTCTGAGGCCACCGAGGGTGCCGCAACACCTCAGTCCAGGGCCACTGAGGGTGCCGCAATGCCTCAGTTCTGGGCCACCAAGGGTGCCGCAACCCCTCAGTCCAGGGCCACCGAGGGTAAATGGTAAATGGCGTTCACTTATATAGCACTTTTTCTCATCTCTGGATGACCAAACCGCTTTACAGGTCCTGCTATCCACCCATTCATGCACACATTCACACACTGATGGCGGCAGAGCTGCCATACACACACAGTCGCTAGCCTCGCCACCGGGAGCAACTGGGGGTTCAGTGTCTTGCTCAAGGACACTTCGACATGCTGACTGCAGACAGAGCAGGAATTGAACCCATGACCTTCCGATCAGTACTCAGTCACACTACACCTGTGCCACAGCTGCCACAGCCGAGGGTGCCGCATTGCCTCAGTCCGGAGCCACCGCGGGTGCCATTACGCCTCAGTCCGGGGTCACTGGGGGTGCTGCGCCAATGACCAAGGTTGCTGCAGGTCCTCTGTCTTCACCCGGTTCCATCGTGGTTCTTCGGGTGCCCATTGTCTGGGTCCGGGGGTCAGTGGTGAGCACGGGTTCCAGCTGCCGTCCCCAGGAGGAGGTGTGTGGTGCTCCGCAACTCGCTGGTCCAGAGATGCGGGGAGACCACCCGAGCCTTCTCGGTTCCTTGAGTGGCTTCGGAGTCCTGGAAGACCACCCAACGGACTCATTCATTCATTTTGGTGGCTTTGGAGACCTGGTAAGCTTCCTGACCTTTTCCTCCTGATGGTCGGGTGGAGCTGGGACTCCAGGAGGCCACCTGAACTGATCTATTGTTTAACTTGTTTTGCTTGATTGTTTTGGCCTTTTGGTTAGTTTTGTGCATCTTGTTTGTTTTGTTGGGTTTGTGTCTCTCCCTTCAGGCCTGGATCCCCACCACCACCCTCCCGGGGTCTGTTTTTGGTAGTCATTCCATTTTTTTTTGGGGGGGGGGGGGTGTACTTCTTCCTTTGTTGTTACGGTGGGGATGCCAGTTTAATTGTAAGTAACCTTTAATGGTTTATTTTCATTTGTATTTTTCAGTTATCACCCTTCATGGTCTTTGTAAACAGCTTTTTGTAATTCGCCCTTCATGGCAAGTTTTTGTGCTCATTATTATTATTTATTAAATAAGCAAACTCACAGCAGGAAAGCGGTTCCTTATTTCTGCCCTGAAAGGGCCCAGTTATGACAACACTTCAATGTTTCAGATCATCAAATAAATTTTAATATTAAAGATAACCTGAATAAATACAAAATGCAGTTTTCAAATGATGAATGAATTTCAAATTATTTCATTTATTAAAGGAAAAAAAAAACTATCCAAACCTACCTGGCCCTATGTAAAACGTAATTGACAGCCATGTTACATCATGAATTAACTGTAATTAATCACATTTTTTTGGAAAGCTGAGTTCAGTTTTAGTAGCTACACCCAAGCCTGAGTACTGCCAGACTTGTTGAATCAAGCAGTCACTTAAATAGAACCTGTCTGACAACCTGAAGTAGGCTAAAAGATCTCAAAAAGCAACACATCCCACTGTGATCTAAAGAAATTCAAGAACAGATAAGAAACAAAAACCCAGAACAACATCTAAAGAACCGTAAGCCTCACTGGCCTCAGTTTGGACACTGGTCCACAATGAAACAATAAGAAAGGGACTGGGCAAAAATGGCATGCATGGGAGAGTTCCAATACATAAACCGCTGCTGGACAAAAAGAACACAAAGACTCGTCTCTCATTTGCCAGAAAACATCTAGGTGATCCTCAAGACTTTTGACGAGACAATAGTTGAACCTTTTGGAAGACATGTGTCCTTTTTATCTGGCATAAAACCAACACAGAATTTCATAAAAAGAGCATCGTATCAACAGTCAAACATGGTGGTGGTAGTGTCATGGTCTGGGGTTGCTTTGCTGCTTCAGGACCTGGACAACTTGCCCTAATTGACAGAACCATCTGGCCATCGGTTCATGAAGCCCTCCAATGTGGCAAAAAGAGTGGGTCAGAATTCCTCAACAGTGATCTAAAAGACTCATTGCCACTTGTTGGCACCAATGGTGGCACAACCAGTTATTAGGTTAAAGCTGGATTCATGCTGCATCTCTGTTGTCTGCGTACATGTAACCGGAAACCTCATGTGACGAAATTTACGTCATTGTCTCCACTCCGCTAGTTTCTGCAGTGCTTGACCACGGACGACCGCGTGCAGCCCAAATTTTGTGACCGTGCCGCCTGCCCACAACCTGAACGCGTTGAAAAGCGCATGTGCAAGACTGAACGTCCCATTCACGAGGTGGCGATATCGGCACAGTATACCAAGACAAAGTAGATGAAGAAGACAACGAGGAAGTGGAAGATAAGAATAAACTTATGCTGTGTTCAAAATGCTCACTCCTTCCCCATATCATGTACTATATAGTGAATCAGCCATTTTGTAGTGCTGTTCGAAATCTTAACTGAAAATTTCATTTACTATATAGTACACTCAAAATATCCCACAATGCATTTTGAAAAGTAGTGTACAACAAATGGTCACTACATTAGCCAATATATCCCATAATGCAATGCGCATCCAATGGAGCAGTGAGAAGAGAGCTTCACATCACAACATAAACTACCTTAAGGTATTTATATTTATTAATTCAGGAAAAACAATTTGATTTAATATATATTTACTACAAATTACATGCAGGTATTCATTTTTTTACCACCGTTGCTCTGTTATGTTTACTGTCTCACCATGATGACGTCATTAACCGTGCCGCAAAAACAAGCCCACTAGTGTCTGAAATCTTTTAATTTTATTGTTATATTGAGTTTACTATGTAGTCCACTCTATCTAAATTCACTATATAGCGAGTAGGGAGGGAGTGAGTGAGTGAACATTCCAAACACAGCCATACATGAATCATACATAACTACATCAGCAGCAGCAGCTGTCAAACTGTCCAGTGGCTTAGGAGGGGGAAGCAGTTCCGTCCACACTCTGTATGGTGCGGATGGGGCGCTGCTGACTTCAACTGGGGATATCGTCAGGCAGTGGAAGGAATACTTCGAGGATCTCCTCAATCCCACTGACACGCCTTCCACAGAGGAAGCAGGGCTTGTGGATGAGGGGGACGACTCGCCCATCACAGGGGTTGAGGATACCAAGGTGGTTGAAAATCGCTTTGGTGGCCGGGCTCCGGGGGTGAACGACATTCGCCCTGAGTACCTCAAGGCCCTGGATGTTGTTGGGCTGTCATGGTTGACACGCCTCTGCAACATTGCGTGGAGGACGAGGACAGTGCCTTTGGCATGGCAAACTGGGGTGGTGGTTCCCCTCTTTAAAAAGGGGGACCGGAGGGTGTGCTCCAACTTTCGAGGGATCACACTCCTCAGCCTCCCTGGGAAGGTCTATGCCAAGGTAATGGAGAGGAGAGTCCGGCCATTGGTCGAACCTCAGATTCAAGAGGAATAATGTGGTTTTCGTCCTGGCCGTGGCACATTGGACCAACTCTTTACCCTCCGAGAATCCTCGAGGGTTCGTGGGAGTTTGCCCAACCAGTTTACATGTGTTTTGTGGACTTGGAGAAGGCATTCGACCACGTCCCTCGTGGTTTTTTGTGGGGGGTGCTTCGGAAGTATGGAGTATCGGGCTTGTTATTACAAGCTATCCGGTCTCTATACGACCGTTGTGAGAGTTTGGTTTGTATTGCCAACCCTCGGAATGACTCATTCCCAGTGAGAGTTGGACTCCACCAGGACTGCCCTTTGTCACCAATCCTGTTCATAATTTTTATGGACAGGATTTCTAAGCGCAGCCAGGGAACGGAGGGTGTCATGCTCGGTGACCACAGGATCTCATCTCTGTTATTTGCAGGCAATGTCCTGTTGGCTTCATCCAACAATGACCTCCAGGTCTTACTGGGACAGTTTGCTACTGAGTGTAAAGCGGCTGGGATGAGAATCAGCACCTCCAAGTCCAAGTCCATGGTCCTCAGCCGGAAAAAGGTGGATTTTCCTCTCTGGATTGGGGGCAAGCTCCTGCCCCAAGTGAAGGAGTTTAAGTATCTCGGGGTCTTATTTACGAGTGAGGGGAGACTGGAGCGAGAGATTGACAGACGGATCGTAACAGCATCTGCAGTGATGCGGACGTTGTACCGGTCTGTTGTGGAGAAGAGGATGCTGAGCTCTAAGGCAAAGCTGTCGATTTACCGGTCATTCTACTTTCCTACCCTCACCTATGGTCATGAGCTTTGGATAATGACCGAAAGAACACGGATACAAGCGGCTGAAATGAGCTTCCTTCGTAGGATTGCTGGACTCACCCTTAGAGATAGGGTAAGGTGCTCAGTCATCCGGGAGAGGCTCAGAGTAGAACTGCTGCTCCTCCACATTGAAAGGAGCCAGGTGAGGTGGTTTGGGCATCTGATCAGGATGCCTCCTGGACACGTCCCACTTGAGGTGTTTCAGGCACGTCCCACTGGGAGGACACCCCAGGGTAGACTCTGGACTCGCTGGAGAGACTGTGTTCTCCCAGCTGGTCTGGGAACACCTTGGTATCCCCTCTGAAGAGCTGAAGCAGGTGGCTGGGGAGAGGGAAGTCTGGGCTTCTGTGCTTGAACTGCTGCTTCCGCGTCCCGGACCTCCGGAAAAGTGGTAAAAGATGGATGGATGGATGGATGGATGGATAAATTAAATCATCGTCTAAAAACTACAGTTTGTATTTACTCAGGTTATCTGTCTAATATTAAATTGGTTTGATGATCTGAAACATTTATGTGTAACACATATGCAAAAATATAAGAAATCAGGAAGAGGGCAAATACTTTCTAACAGCACTGTATACCATTTATGCAGTTCTTTGTTTTTTTCTTGTTTTTCATTTGAGAGGTCTTTATTGGTCTAAAATGATGGCTTACAGTGTCAAAGATGAGGCCTTAGTAAGAAAGGTTAATACTGTATGTCTCTGTGTGATATCAGCTATGAAGATAGATCTGATGAGTTGTCATTAGTCATATGAAAACGATGTTATCCTCTGTGCTAAGCAACTTTCAGAACATGTAGAAAGAGTGTCAGACCCAGGATCCAATGCTCAAATCCATCTCAACTCTTGTGTGGGATGTCTCTGTGCCATTCTTTCCTGGCCAGAAAGAATTAAACCATTCTTGATTATCCGTTGGTTCTCTGGTCTGAGTTATTTTTACACGATCATTAAATTCAGTATTGTTCTCTGAGTTTATGATAATTTTTCTTACATTTTGTTCCTTTGACTTTATCTCAGTACAAGAGCTCTTACAACATGAGCACTGTCAAAACTCAGAGTCAATAATTTATCTTACACATACTGTATGTAAACAGTGTGAACAAGCTTTTTCTCTTTTGTCACTTTTTTGGGGCTGTTTGCATTTACTGGACAGGTAAAGGTCACAAAGAAGCTGAAGAGCACCAACAGGGATGATGGTCCAGCTTCTCCATCAGCTCCCAGCATCACCTTTGACTCTGTGTTTGACAATGGAAAGGATCTGAGTTCAGACGCCTGCAGCACTGTGGGCGCAGGTATGAAAACACGCCAAAACATCCAGGTTTGGGTCCAGTGGTGAAATCAGCTGAAAAACATGGCCTGAAGAGATAACTTTTGCCAAAATCTGAAGCACATACTTAAATATTATTACAAGGGAAGGAGTGATGTATCAGTGACAAGTAGAAGTAGCACACACAATGCTATTGTCACGATTCTGTACAGCCTTGAGTCTAGTAGACAGAACACTAACAGAACAGTAATTATAAGTCGACAGTAAAATCTGACACCAGATTACGATTTGTTTATTTAATATTGTTCTGTCAGGCCTAGTATCGCTACTTGTAAAATGGTAAATGGCATTCACTTATATAACGCTTTTATTCTCATCTCTTGATGACCAAAGTGCTTTACAGATCCTGCTATCCACCCATTCACACACACATTCACACACTGAATGTGTGTGTGTGTGTGTGTGTGTGTGTGTGTGTGTGTGTGTGTGTGTGTGTGTGTGTGTGTATTATAGTTATTAATTCAAACTACAATTCTACTGAATTGTAGTTCTTAACTGCTACACTTGAATGTTGCTAACTTGTATAAACACTGAGATAATAGAATAATGTTCATTATACAACAGTTGATTCCAACCGAGCAATTTGATTGGGCAATAGGAATTGCAGGAGTTACTGGTGAAGTGTGCCAGTCCCTGTGGACGGCTGAAAAAACATTGACAAGAAAACATCAATGCCGGCCTTAGACTGTTGAAAATCACCAAAAACTTGGCAACTGACAGGCGCAATTGGAGAGCAGCTATTAAGCCTGGTAATCAACCAATCGATGGACTCCAACCTACGATACATAGTAAAGGGAGCTTAAACGACCAGAAATTGAGTAAGTACTATAATACACTCCAGTTTCACTGGATATGTATCACTCAGCTTCAAAGGTGTTCTAGTAACCATTAATTACAAACAGTAATTTTCTATCAACTCTGACAATTACAGTACTGTTTTGGATACCTTAATTTCCACAGTGAGGTGCTGTTTGACAAGAAGTTATACATCCGTGACCTAGATGGCCTACCCTTTTGAAAACAACCGTTTCCTTCTGCCCATCATTAAGCCATTTCACGTCTGTGTAAAAAATAGGCAATGCTAGAGATTGATTTATTATCTCTATTAACAAACCACAATACCTTTGTGGTGATGGACGCTTTGTTTCATCTGAAAATGTGATGAAAAGCGAGCAAAGTGTGCTAATCGCTAGCATGCTAACTACTAGCTACCGGCTAGCTACGGTTTTCTGGCAAAAGGTGTCATGCCGAGAAAACCATGTCTGCCACGGAAAGCACTCCTTTCACAGCTCTGGGGTCTTCTGCAGTACCAACTCAATAGATATGTTTTATAAACATTATGTTTGAACATGACAATATTTAATTTGTTTACATGTGTGTGAAATGACAATAGACGTCTTCGTGCTGATTGAGATGTTTAGCAAGTTACTGGCTACATATAGAATAGAATAGAATAGGCTTTGTTGTCATTGTACAGTTGTACAGTACAATGACAAAATTGTGGGTGCTCCACCAGGCTACTGCGCAATAAGGTGAGAGAGAAGGATTAGATAAAACACGGTTACAGAACGCACAGTTGAACAGGGGTTTAGAAGGGACTGTTTTTATCAGCTGTGCAAAATGACTGGTTAAACAAATAAATCATAATATTTTGTCCAGTATTGCTGTCATTTAATAAATTGTGCTTGCAGAACTGTTGTATAAAAGCAATATTACACTCAAGTTTGTTACGGTATCATGGCTATACTAACTACAGGTGTGATACTCTTGTAACTGCATCACACCACAATACCAAACTCACTCTGGAGTAATGTTAACGTTGGTCCTAATTTGGAATGAGAAATACCCATTACTGCACCTACAGGTGATACAATAAGCAGAAACACTGCTATAAAAGACTCCATCTTCATAAAGAACACAGATGAGAGAGAGGTCATTGAAAGTGTTAAATCGTTTAAAAGTAAAACATCTACGGATTGTGATGGTATTGGCATGCTTTTAGTCAAAACTATCATTGAATGCTTAGTGAAGCCACTGACGTATATCTGTAACCTGTCTCTCCAAACAGGTATATTTCCCAGTGCAATGAAAATAGCCAAAGTAATTCCGATGGCGTGGTGGCGCAGTGGTTAGCACTGCAGCAGCACAGCAACTCACCCTTGGCCATGGGATCCCTGGTTCGATCCCAGCCCCTGACCAACAGTGATCTGTGTGGAGTTTGCACATTCTCCCTGTGTCTGTGTGGGTTTACTCTGGGAGTTCTCCGGTTTCCTCCCACAAGCCAAAAACATGCAGGTTAGGTTAATTGGAGACTCTAAAAGTGGCCCTAGGTGTGAATGTGTGTGTGAATGGTTAAGGGATAGCGCCGTACCGTGGCTGCTTCATCCATCCAGGTGGATGCCCTCATTTTCCCCTCTGGGGATCAATAAAGTATACAAAATCATCCATCCATCTTCTTCCGTTTAATCCTTTTAGGGTCGCGGGGGGGGGGGGGGGGCTGGAGCCCATCCCAGCATCTTTGGGCGAGAGGCAGGGTACACCCTGGACAGATCGCCAGTCCATCGCAGGGCCAACACAGAGAGACAGACAGCCATTCACTCTCACAGTCATACCTAAGGAGAATTTAGAATCCCCAGTCTGATGCCAATTAACCTAACGTGGATGTTTTTGGCATGTGGGAGGAAACCGGAGAAATCCCGGAGTAAATCCACGCAGACACGGGGAGAACATGCAAACTCCACACAGATCACTGTTGGTTGGGGCAAATTAAAAAAAAATCAAAAAAAAAAAATACAACATGGGTGACAGAGGGGGATTTTCAAACTATAGGCCTATTTCACTATTGCCACAATTTTCAAAGATACTCGAAAAAATATTCTGTGAGAGAATTGACAGCTTTATAATGAAGAATAATTTATTGTGTGAGCAGCAACATGGGTTCAGACACAACACGACAACTGCATTTGCTCTAATGGAATTTATAGAAAAAATATCAACTGCTGTAGAAAATAAAGCATATTCAGTTGAGGTATTCCTGGATCTTAAAAAAGCATTTGATACAGTGGATCATAATTTATTGTTAAAGAAACTACAAAATTATGGTACTGGGGTAGCACTGGCCTGGTTATGTAGTTACTTAAAGGACAGATATCAGTATGTATGTGTTGGTAGCAAAAACTTGCAGTTACTGAAGGTTTTTTGTGGAGTCCCACAGGGTTCAGTTTTGGGGCCATTATTATTCAATATGTATATAAATGATATATGTAAAGTTTTGGAAAAAATGGATTTAATATTGTTTGCAGATGACACTAATTTATTATGCAGTGGAAGCAATTTGGAACAACTTTTGGATACACTCGGAAAGGATTTAGGAAAGCTTAAACTGTGGTTTGATTCAAACAAATTGATGCTCAATTTAAGTAAGACAAAATTTATCATTTTTAACAACCATCACAACTCAGTATCTAAACTCAGTGTAAATGGTGTAGAAATTGAAAGGGTATCCGAAATTAAATTTCTTGGAGTAATAATTGATAATAAACTGTGTTGGAAGTCACATATTATTTATATTGAATGAATTAATGAATTAATGAATGAAAGAATGAATCTTTATTTCGGATAGATTAAAAGTAGAGATTAAAAAGAGAAACAGAATAATATAACAAAGGGGGAAAGAAAATCCAACAAGGTCAAATTAGACAATAACTCCTCTGATTATACAGTTCAACATAAGTTATCCAAAATGGGTGATGGCTGAAGCCGCAGCTTATATTGCCCACCCATATTCCATCCAAGAATTCAAAAGAAAAACAAAACAAGAGCGATTACAATTCAAAACATAGCTAAGACAAAATGTGACAAAAAAAACTAAGCAACAACACAACACAGACTGAATATGACAATCCTTATGTGATTTTACATGTCATCTTGTATATATGTTTGGAGTATTTCTTCCTTTAGTTTTTGTTTAAATTGTCCAAGAATTGTACATGATTTTAATTCAGGTCCAAAACTGTTCCATAATCTGACTCCTTGCACTGAAACACAGTGTTGCTTGGTGGTAGTTCTCACTGAAGGTTTTTGAAATATACATGTTCCTCTGAAATGATATTGTTTCTCCCTTATTTGGAACAACTTTTGGATATTTGTGGGCAGTGATAGATTCTTCACTTTAAACATTATTACTGCAGTTTTAAAGTCAACCAGATCTTTCAACTTGAGAGCTTTTAATTTAAGAAAAAGTGGGTTTGTTGGTTCCCTGTAAGCAGCTTTGTTTATTATTCTAATAGCTCTCTTCTGAAGCATAAAGACTGGATATATGTTTGTTTTATATGTATTTCCCCATACTTCAGTACAATATGTCAAGTATGGGAGTATTAACCCCTTGCACTCCGGTCAATTTCCCTAAAAACACCAAAAAATAATGTGCCCAAAGTAAATCGAAAGCTGTTCTTCAACCCTTTGCAGCATCTTCATGGAGTTGATCTCATATAAAAGAAGAACACTTTGAATTTTTTGGCAAAACAGTCATAATCTCTCTAAGTGCTCCGGCCACTGAGTTACAGTCATCTAAACATAGTGAACTTGAAGAAAATAAATTTCGCCTGGGTGTTTTTTTGGATACAAATGCTTGCAAATAACACACAGCTTCAGATCCGGGCTGGAAAATGCAACAGAAATGTAGAAACAAGTGCTATCCAGCTGAGGTCCAAATTTTGTAACAATACCACAAAAAATGAATATATTACACAGCTTTTTCCTCAGGTAGTTCCCAGGCATTTTTGAACTGTGCCAAATTGTGCCAAATGGCACAGTTTGGAAGAACATCTGTAACTTTTGAATGATTCAATATAGAAGCGTCATCTTGGGCTCTAATGAAAGGTGACACTCAGGGCTGTGTGTGTGTGTGTGTGTGGGGCTACAGAGGACGGACATCGCCCGTTGCGCGCGGTCCGTCATGCAGCGATGACGCACAGCTGTAATTTACCGATCGGTTCAAAAGTCATTTTGATTACAATTTTCAGGAATAAAGAATAATTTAGCTTATAACACTTACCTCTTCACAGCAGAAGCGGAGCTGGCGAACTTCTTCCTCATTGTCAGACGAACGCGACACTGGTCTTGCGACCCGGTCAAAACATAATTCCATTATTGCGGTTTTGCGCTTCCATGATTGCGGTTTTGGCGAACGATTTTTCAAAACAAATAACGGTAGTAATTAAAAAAAGACTGGCGAACACGTGTGTGTCACTCAGCCTTCGTCGTCGGCCTCCGACGGTCTATGATGACCATGGAAGAGAATCCTAAACATCTACTCTGCTGGAATTAAAAAAAAAAAAAGCACCGCCTGTGGCTGAACAGGCCGATGCGCGAATGGCAGTCCCTGTCACACAGGTCGCGCTTGTGGGTGGTCTTCGTGCTGCTGGGTCTGTGGGGTTCTTCCTGTGGGTCCTTTTTTCATCTGCTGCTGCAGCAGTCTGTCTTCACCCAGCCTTACACAAAACAGCTTGCGAACTTCTGTGCTTCAATTGGCTCGCTGCATTCACAGCGTTGGTAGGCGGGTCCTTCTTGCTAGGTTTTCAGTCATTGTTTCTTCGAGGTTTCAGAAACCCAATTCAAGGCTCTTATTAGTCGAATGAGAGGTCAATCATATCCGATCTGTTCGCGGCTGTGTCTGTAGTGGAAGAACGGAAATGCAGCTTTTTTTTCCAGTGCGCTCTTAGGACGCAGCGCCCTCGTGCGTCCTAGAGCACACGAGAACACCCTCGTGCGCTGTAGGACGCAGAAACTTGCCCGTCCGCGGTACACCAGAGTGCAAGAGGTTAATGAATGACACATATAGTGTGGGTTGATTCAGCAAATATTTCACTCTGTGTAGTATTGCAATTGATTTGGATATTTTACCTTTAATATAATTAATATGTGACTTCCAACACAGTTTATTATCAATTATTACTCCAAGAAATTTAGTTTTGGATACCATTTCAATCTCTACACCATTTACACTGAGTTTAGATACTAAGTTGTTGTGATGGTTGTTAAAAACTATAAAGTTTTCATTCATTCATTCATTCATTCATTCATTCATCTTCTTCCGCTTAATCCTTTTCGGGTCGCGGGGGGGCTGGAGCCTATCCCAGCATCTTTGGGCGAGAGGCAGGGTACACCCTGGACAGAGCGCCAGTCCATCGCAGGGCCAACACAGAGAGATACACAACCATTCACTCTCACAGTCATACCAAAGGACAATTTAGAATCCCCAGTTTGATGCCAATTAACCTAACTTGCATGTTTTTGACATGTGGGAGGAAACTGGAGAAATCCTGGAGTAAACCCACACAGACACAGAGAGAACATGCAAACTCTGCACAGATCACTATTGGTCGGGGGCTGGGATCGAACCCAGGATCCCCCGGCCAAGGGTGAGTTGCTGTGCTGCCGCTATAAATTTTGTCTTACTTAAATTGAGCGTTAATTTGTTTGAATCAAACCACAGTTTAAGCTTTCCTAATTCCTTTTCGAGTGTGTACGAAAGTTGTTCCAAATTGCTTTCACTGCATAATAAATTAGTGTCATCAGCAAACAATATTAAATCCATTTTTTCCTAAACTTTACATGTATCATTTATATACATATTGAATAACAATGGCCCCAAAACTGAACCCTGTGGGACTCCACAAGTAACCTTCAGTAACTGTGAGTTTTTGTTACCAACACATACAGTGGGGCAAAAAAGTATTTAGTCAGCCACCAATTGTGCAAGTTCTCCCACTTAAAAGATGAGAGAGGTCTCCAATTTTCATCACAGGTATACCTCAACTATGAGAGACAAAATGAGAAAAAAAAAATCCAGAAAATCACATTGAAGGATTTTTAATGAATTAATTGGTAAATTCCTCAGTAAAATAAGTATTTGGTCACCTACAAACAAGCAAGATTTCTGGCTCTCACAGACCTGTAACTTCTTCTTTAAGAGGCTCCTCTGTCCTCCACCTGTTACCTGTGTTAATGGCACCTGTTTGAACTCGTTATCAGTATAAAAGACACCTGTCCACAACCTCAAACAGTCAGACTCCAAACTCCACTATGGCCAAGACCAAAGAGCTGTCAAAGGACACCAGAAACAAAATTGTAGACCTGCACCAGGCTGGGAAGACTGAATCTGCAATAGGTAAGCAGCTTGGTGTGAAGAAATCAACTGTGGGATCAATTATTAGAAAATGGAAGACATGCAAGACCACTGATAATCTCCCTCGATCTGGGGCTCCACGCAAGATCTCACCCCGTGGGGTCAAAATTATCACGAGAACAGTGAGCAAAAATCCCAGAACCACATGGGGAGGCCTAGTGAATGACCTGCAGAGAGCTGGGGCCAAAGTAACAAAGGCTACCATCAGTAACACACTACGCCGCCAGGGACTCAAATCCTGCAGTGCCAGACGTGTCCCCCTGCTTAAGCCAGTACATGTCCAGGCCCGTCTGAAGTTTGCTAGAGAGCATTTGGATGATCCAGAAGAGGACTGGGAGAATGTCATATGGTCAGATGAAACCAAAATAGAACTTTTTGGTAAAAACTCAACTTGTTGTGTTTGGAAGAGAAACATCACCACCATACCTACTGTGAAGCATGGGGGTGGAAACAACATACTTTGGGGCTGTTTTTCTGCAAAGGGACCAGGACGACTGATCCGTGTAAAGGAAAGAATGAATGGGGCCATGTATCTTGAGATTTTGAGTGAAAACCTCCTTCCACCAGCAAGAGCATTGAAGATGAAACGTGGCTGGGTCTTTCAGCATGACAATGATCCCAAACACACCGCCCAGGCAATGAAGGAGTGGCTTCGTAAGAAGCATTTCAAGGTCCTGGAGTGGCCTAGCCAGTCTCCAGATCTCAACCCCATAGAAAATCTTTGGAGGGAGTTGAAAGTCTGTGTTGCCCAGCGACAGCCCCAAAACATGACTGCTCTAGAGGAGATCTGCATGGAGGAATGGGCCAAAATACCAGCAACAGTGTGTGAAAACCTTATGAAAACTTACAGAAAACGTTTGACCTCTGTCATTGCCAACAAAGGGTATATAACAAAGTATTGAGATGAACTTTTGTTATTGACCAAATACTTATTTTACTGAGGAATTTATCAATTAATTCATTAAAAATCCTTCAATGTGATTTTCTGGATTTTTTTTTTCTTATTTTGTCTCTCATAGTTGAGGTATACCTATGATGAAAATTGGAGACCTCTCTCATCTTTTAAGTGGGAGAACTTGCACAATTGGTGGCTGACTAAATACTTTTTTACCCCACTGTACATACTGATATCTATTCTTTAAGTAACTACATAACCAGGACAGTGCAACCCCCCAACACCACAATTTTGTAGTTTCTTTAATAATAAATTATGATCCACTGTATCAAATGCTTTTTTAAGATCCAGGAATACCCCAAATGAATACACTTTATTTTCAACGGCAGTTGATCTTTTTCCTATAAATTCCATTAGTGCAAATGCAGTTGTCCTCTTGTGTCTGAACCCATATTGCTGCTCACACAATAAATTATTCTTCAGTATGAAGTTGTCAGTTCTCTCATAGAATATTTTTTCAAGTATCTTGGAGAATTGCGGCAATAGTGAAATTGGTCTATAGTTTGGGAATTCCCCTCTGTCACCCGTCTTGTATATCGGAATTACTTTAGCTATTTTCATTGCATTGGGAAATATACCTGTTTGGCGAGACAGGTTACAGATATACGTCAGTGGTTTCACTAAGCATTCAATAATAGTTTTGACTAAGAGCATGTCAATACTATCACAGTCCGTAGATGTTTTACTTTTAAACGACTTAACAATTTCAATGACCTCTCTTGTCTGTGTTCTTTATGAAAATGGAGTCTTCTATAGCAGTGTTTTTGCTTATTGTATCACCTGTGGGTGCCGAAATGGGTATTTCTTGAGCCAAATTAGGACCATTGTTTACAAAAAAGTTATTAAATTCATCTGCAGGTGAAGCTGCATTCACACTCTGAGTCGTTTTATTATTTTTTGAAAAATTGGTTGGGTAGCTTGTATTTCTGTTTTTATTTCCAAGAATATTCTTAAGTATTGTCCATGTATTTTTAATATTGTCTCTGTTTTTCTCTAGTTTTTTACTGTAATAGTCTCTTTTACTACATCTTATTATATATGTTAACTTATTTTTGTATGTTTTATACTGCTGCTCTGCTTCTTTTGTCCTTTTCTTTCGGAAGGCTTTATATAATAAATTTTTCTTTTTACATGCCTTTTGTAATCCTTCGGTTAACCATGGCTTATCGGCAAATTTATGTTTAAGCTTTTTCTTTACTAATGGACATTTTTTTTTTCATAAAGAGTGATTACAATGTTTATAAATGTGTCACAGGCTTCATTTACATCTGATACATAGACTTTTGTCCAGTCTTGCTTCAGCAAGTCTTCTTTAAAAGAACTGATTGCATTTTGTGATTTGTATCTGAACGATTTTAAAAAATTTTCTGTATTGGCCCCCGTGTGGCCATGGATAAGTGCAAAGGTTGGCAAAGGGTCACTTATATTATGGCGGCACATGGGGAGTGCATAATTGTATAACATCTTAGACAAGAACAAAGAGCAGAGGTTCCCTGGGAGATAACAGGGAGGTGTGAAGGATGAATGCAGTGTGACCTTTTGTGTGTTAGAAACTTCTAGAGGAATGATAAAGGATTAAGGAAGTGAATGCAATGTGACCTTTTGTGTGTTAGAAGCTTCTAGAGGAATGCCATGCTATTTAAGAGAAGAGTCTCTGCTGAGTTGTCATTCTGTCTATGCTTCTTGTGTGAGATGTGTAATAAACTGTCTGAGCCAAATCCACCTCGTTATTTACACGCTCCACACTGGTGACCCAAGACGAATCATGGAACACAACGAAAGACCCCCGGAGCCAACCTCGATGGGAACCCCCAGCCACGCATGTGCTGTTGCGATCAAGCTACCGGATTTTTGGCAGCACAACTCGCGATCCTGGTTCCACCTAGTCGAGGCGCAGTTTGCCCTCCGGGGGATATCGGCGGATGACACAAAATTACACTATGTGGTTGCAGCGCTCGACGCCTGCACGGCTCAGCATGTAGAGAGCCTGCTCAATCAGCCACCAACCGACGACAAGTACGGCGCGCTGAAGGCTGCGCTCATCCAGCACTACACACTCTCGGATGGTGAGAGAGCAGAGAGACTCCTGACTCGGACCGGGTTGGGAGATGGGTCGGCCACAGATCTGATGGAGAAGATGCTGAGGTTAAAGGGCACAGATGACGACCATTTCATTTTTACCCACCTCTTCCTCCGGAACCTTCCGTCAGCGGCAAGAGCGACCCTGGCCAATTCGCCGTTGCTGACCAAGCGGGACTATCGTGTGCTAGCCCGGGAAGCAAACCGGATCATCGTCGCCAGCAGGGAGTTCACGACCATTGCGGCAGTGACGGAGCTCAGCGCGACGGCCGGAGGAGGCGAGGAGCCATCGACGGCAGCAGCAGAGCCACCGACGGCAGCAGCAGCGGGGGCCAAGGAACGTGGGGGAGACACGCCTTGCTTCTACCACCGCTGCTTCGCAGAGAGGGCACGCAAATGTATACCACCGTGCCAATTCAAGCGACTCAGGAAATGCCAAGACCGGAGGTCGGTAGCAGCCGCGACCCTCGGGGAGGAGAACAAGCTGCTCTACTTGACGGACACACGCTCGGGGAGGCATTTCCTCGTGGACACCTGGGCCCAGAAGACTTTCATCCGGCCGACCTACGCTGACCGGCAGGCAGGATCTAGCGGCCCCGAGATGGCAGCAGCAAACGGCTCGGGGATTAAGACCTTTGGTGAGAGGACTCTACTCTTGTCTCTACACGGCCGTACATTTGAGTGGACTTTTGTCATAGCAGCATTGAATTTCCATATACTGGGGGCTGATTTTCTATGTGCACATGGTTTGTTGATAGATGTCGCTAACAGACACCTGGTTAATGCTTTTGACTCTCTCCCCTGTATAGCTCGAGTGACCCGGCCAACAGCACAAGCCAACGTCACAGCTACATGTGGTAAGTTCCACACACTGCTCACTCAGTTCCCAGCACTCACTGTCCCGACGTTTTCGGCAGCCATCGCTAAACACGGGGTGGAGTATTTTATCACCACCACCGGGCCGCCCGTTTTTGCAAGACCTCGGCACTTGGACGCAGCTAAACTGGCCATAGCGCGCAAGGAGTTCGCCAACCTGGAAAGGTTGGGCATCATCAGGCGCTCAAACAGCCCATGGGCTTCCCCGCTACACATGGTCCCTAAAGCTGAGGGTTCATGGTGACCTTGCAGGGATTTCCGCAGGTTGAACAACGCCACAGCGCACGACCACTACCCAATTCCTCACATTCAGGATTTTTTCGTTCACCTCACAGGGGCGCGCATTTTTTCTAAAATAGACCTGGTCCGCGGTTACCACCAAGTCCCACTGCGCGCTGAGGACATACCCAAAACAGCGGTAATAACTCCGTTCGGTTTATTCGAGTTTTTGCGCATGCCATTTGGGCTTAAAGGGGCTGCACAGACATTCCAACGCATGATGGATGCAGTGCTGCGTGATCTCCCTTTCGTGTTCGTCTACCTGGACAATATCTTAGTAGCCAGCGCGTCCGAAGACGAACACGAAACCCACCTCACGATGGTTTTCCGGAGGTTGGAAGAGCACGGGTTAATAATCAACCCAGCGAAATGTCAGTTCGGGGTGACAGGGATTGATTTTTTGGGGCACTGCGTCTCTCCCGAAGGAGCGGTCACGCTGCCTGACAAAGTGCACGCAGTAGCAGATTTTCCCCGGCCGCAAACGGTCAGGGCGCTACAAGAATTTTTGGGAATGGTGAACTTTTATAACCGTTTCCTTCCCCGCGCAGCACAGCTCATGCAACCACTGTACGCCGCGCTCAAAAAACAGAAACCCGCGGATAAGGTTGAATGGACCCCAGAGCGAGAGCAGGCGTTCTTGGAAGTCAAAGCAGCCCTGGCAAATGCCGCATTGCTGGCACATCCAGACCCAACGGCCCGCATAGCGCTCACCACTGATGCTTCAGATGTGGCCATAGGGGCGGTCGTGGAGCAGCTCGTAGCCGGGGCTTGGCAGCCACTTGCCTTTTTCAGCAGGACTTTGCGTGACAGTGAACGTAAATACAGCGCGTTCGACAGGGAGTTGCTGGCTCTCCACCTGGCCATTCGCCACTTCCAGTTCTGGCTGGAAGGGCGCAGTTTCACCGCGTTCGTTGACCACAAGCCGCTAACATTCGCGATGGCCAAGGTTTCAGAACCGTGGTCGGGCCGGCAGCAGAGACAGCTGGCCGTGATCTCAGAGTTTACTACCGATATTCAGCATGTCTCGGGTAAACTGAATGTAGTGGCAGACTGCCTCTCGCGCGCCGTGGTGGCCCCGGTCAGCGTGGGGATAGATTATGCAGCCATGGCCGCGAAGCAGGTTAGTGACGCGGACGTGCGCAGGGTTAAGGCTGGAGAGCAGGGTGCTGCAAGACGGTATGCCCCCCCAATCTGCGATGTTTCCACGGGGCGCCCGTGTCCCGTGGTCCCGGCCGCGTGGCGCCGCCGCGTGTTTGACTCGATTCATTCTTTGGCGCACCCGGGAGTGCGCGCGTCGGTCAAAATGGTAGGGGAGAAATTCGTGTGGCCGAGCCTTCGCAAACAAGTGAATGTGTGGGCGGCAGCCTGCATGGCGTGCCAACGAGACAAAATACACAGACACACGAAGGCTCCCTTGGAGCCGTTTCGCATCCCGGCTAAGAGGTTCGGCCATGTTCACATGGACCTCGTGGGCCGCCTCCCGCCATCACAAGGGTGCACACACCTTCTGACAATGGTGGATTGCACCACGTGCTGGCCGGAAGTGGTTCCACTGGCGGCAACCACAGCCGAGGAGGTGGCGCGCGCGTTTTTAACAGCATGGGTGGCGCGTTTTGGAGTCCCGTCGGATATTACGTCCGACAGAGGCCCTCAATTTGTTTCCGAACTCTGGTCAACAATGGCCCGCAGCCTGGGTGTCACAATTCACCGCACAACCGCGTACAATCCACAGGCTAATGGGTTATGCGAACGTTTTCATAGATCATTGAAAGCGGCTCTCAGGGCTTCACTGACGGATGCAAATTGGGTAGACAAGCTACCGTGGGTTTTTTGGGGGTTACGTTCTGCGCCTAAAGAGGATCTGGAAGCTTCCCAGGCTGAACTCGTTTTTGCGCAACCACTTCGGCTGCCCGGGGAGTTTCTTCCAGATAATCCCTCCCCAGGAAGCTCCCCGTCTCAGCTGTTGCAGCGTAGCATATACACAAGCACGCTGCCATGCCCTGCCCACCACACTTTTCCGCGCGTTTTTGTGCCTAAAACTTTGAAAAACGCGGAGTTCGTTTTTGTCAGACACGACGCCCATCGCCCTCCACTGCGCCCACCTTATGATGGACCATTCAGAGTGCTGGAAACAGGGGACAAGCATTTTTTGCTAGATTTGGGGGGTAGGAGGGAAAAGATTGGCATAGACAGACTCAAACCCGCTTTCGTGGTGGCGGACGAGCAAGTGCTGTTGGTGAGGGCCCCTCGGCGTGGAAGACCCCCACGGGGAGCTTCCCAGAGAAAAGATTCCCCAGAGCACCCACACGGACAGACTTTTACCCCTCAAACATCAACCCCCCAGCATGACAGTGCCGCGGAGGCGGTGAATCCTGGTTACAGCAGATACGGGAGAAGACTGAAGCCCAAGCAGCATGTGGATTGATGTTTAATGATTCTACCACAACATACAGACTGTTATTCTATTGTTCTATCCAAGATGCTCGGGGGGTCGTATGGCGGCACATGGGGAGTGCATAATTGTATAACATCTTAGACAAGAACAAAGAGCAGAGGTTCCCTGGGAGATAACAGGGAGGTGTGAAGGATGAATGCAGTGTGACCTTTTGTGTGTTAGAAACTTCTAGAGGAATGATAAATGATTTTTTTTTTTTTTTTTTTTTTCTTGCCTTCTGATTGTTGCTCTGAGTGTTGCTATCCCTGTGCTGTTGCAATCCTGGAATTTCCCCGTTGTGGGACTAATAAAGGCTTATCTTATCTTATAAAGGATTAAGGAAGTGAATGCAATGTGACCTTTTGTGTGTTAGAAGCTTCTAGACGAATGCCATGCTATTTAAGATGCCATGCTTCTAGAGGAATGCCATGCTATTTACTTCACTTCCGGCTTTCAGAGAGAGCAGATGCTTTTTTCTCTCCTCTCCTCTTCTCCTCCCTGATACTATTCCCCGCTTGCGATGTCTGTGTCTTTTGCTCTTCTTCTGGCTGAATCTTAATCCAAACGGAAATTATGGATCTGGAAAAGTGGCTTATATGCGATTGTCACCACTTTAAAAGAAGAAGATCGGGTCAGGGGGAACCCAAGGGGAAGACTCATGGACATTGGAACTCATGTGTCTGTATGATTTGACTGGAGATGCAGAAGACATCTATTGGCTATGATCACAGGATTTCTATTTTTGGCTCTGGAGTTTCCTGGTGTTTCAGAAATTGAGGAAGGTGGAGAGCTGTTCAAAATGCGGACCCAGGCAAGCTCCTTCACCAATTCGACCAGTTGGGGAGTGCACGAGGCGGCATGGTGAACTGAATGGTGATTCAGATGGTGGAATACATCTTGAAGTCGCCAGTGCTCTCCAGAGAATGTTTAAGCCTGTATGGAAATTATGAAGCACAGGATCGCATGAAGAGAGGAAAATTCTATTCTCTGAGTGCACTGTGCAGATTTGACCTTGTTTTGGTGCCCTGTTTACATTCCTCCTCGATGAAGATAAGGCTGGAGAAGTGGCTAACCCAAACAATCGACAATTGCTGTTTTTTCAGCAGACCGAGCTCCAAGGACAGCGTTACCATGTGTCTGGACTATAGAACACATGACTGAATAATATCTATCCGTTGCCAGAGGGTGCCCTCTGCTGTTCACTAGCAATGACACACCTACACTACACACTGCTGCATTCAACATACTGTACATGACTGATTCATTTACACTGATGTACATATACACTCACTGCCTCTCTCTGCTGTCTTTGTAATGTGTGATCTATTGTCTGCTAATTGTGCATAGTGGGTTTTTTTCTGTGTGATCATAATCTGGCTCATTTGAGCTTATATGAGCTATATGAGCTTATGTGAGCTTATACGAGCGTTATTCTGATAACTATGTTTTTTTCTCTCTGCCTATTGTGTTTTCCCTGACCCTGACCCTTGCCCTCTTTACCCTGCTGTTCGACTGGCACCTTCGGGCAGCCGCGGCTATGGGATGCGCTTACAGAAGCGCGCCCAATGTCAAGTCAAATTTCAATTCTCCTGTATGTATTGCACGTATGGTAGTATTGACAATAAACCTTTTTTCATAAACCTTTTTTCAAGAGAAGAGTCTCTGCTGAGTTGTCATTCTGTCTATGCTTCTTGTGTGAGATGTGTAATAAACTGTCTGAGCCAAATCCGCCTCATTATTTACACGCTCCACAATATCATGTATCAATAATCCACTTTCTATTTTCTTATCAATAATATTAACAAACAGGTTGTCAATAAGTGTAGCAGTGTGAAATGTGATTCTACTGGGATGTGTTATTGTGGGATATAGACTCATGCTGTACATAGAATTCATGAACTCTGTAATTACCTCTGCCAAGGAGGTTATGTTTTCATCGCCGTTGGTTTGTCTGTCTGTCTGTTTGTTTGTTTGTTTGTTTGTTTGTTAGCAAGATAACTCAAAAAGTTATGGACGGATTTTCATGGAATTTTCAGAGATTGTCAGAAATGGGGTATCCTACAGGTGATTAGATTTTGGTGGTGATCCGGATCACCGCCTGGATCCAGGAATTTTTTAAAGGATTCTTTTTTTTTTTAATTTATTTAACATTGCGAGATAGGGCCATTTTCAATATTTTTTCAATATTTTTTTTTGTGCATGTAACTCTGCCAAAAAATCGTCACAACACTTGGAAAAAAAAAATACAGGACAACATGCCCACAGGGGAACTGTGGCGCTTGGCGGAGGTCTGCGGTCTCCAAGTGCTTTTCTAGTTACATTTTGTTGATATGGATTTAGTAAATCAATATTGAAATCTCCACAAATTACTACCATTTTCTTACAAGTAATATTATTGTACAGCTCAACTAATTTATCTCTGAATGTCTCAATTCAAGTTCCCGGCGTTCTATATATACAACTTATAATTAGATTTTTTGTTTTATCTTGGTCAATCTCAACAGTAAAACATTCCAAAATCCCTGGTAGTGCAAAGGACATTCCATTTACAAGCTTACACCTATACAGGTCATCAATATACAGTGCAACACCACCACCCTTTTTTTGAGATCTGTTAGTATGAAACATTTGATATCCCTCTATTGCCATCAGGGGAGCCTGCTCTTCATTAAGCCAAGTTTCAGAGACTGCGATAGCTGTAAATTTTCTAGCCGTTTTAAATAGTCCTGAATCTGTGGAAAGGTTTTGTTAAGACTTCTGCTGTTGAAGTGTATTATTGATAGTTTACCATCTAGTTGCACTTGACTTTTGAATTCCTTTTCAGTGTAATATTCACAATGATTATGAATATTATTGAAAAAGTGGTTATCAGGATCAATATCATTCTCCATCTCTTGTAGTTTATGTTCAGCATAATGGCATATTTTCAGAGTTTGAATTTCCTCACTCTGTGTCAAATGACTTCCTCCAACTGGGGATAATTGATGTCTACTCAAGTCAGTCATAAGTTTTTTGTTTGTTTTGTTTAGTTTTTTTTTTAAAGTACATTGACATGGTATGTCAAAAGAACTATTCTTGCCGTGTGTGTGGATATGGATTATCATAGTCTCTTAATTTTCTTAATCAGTGTTCATCTATATTTATTTAAGTCAGTAAGATCTCTGATTATTGTGGTCTTCGCTTCCTCAGGTGTTCCACTTAGTTTGATCCAAACTCTACAATTTCTTGTCCATATTGCCTGTATCTTATTTTGTCTTTTCAGCATCTGTGCTTGCCGTGCTATTTCAGCATTAGTTTTTGTTAGATGTTCATTTAGGTAAACTTCTGTTCCCTGGAGCTTTCTGGCCTGCCTCAGTATGTCATTCTTTACCCTTCTGTTCACAAAGCGCATCACAATTGATTTCTTTGTTTTATTGTCCTTTCTGGGTAAAGCATGACAGGCTGAAATTGCATTTGCTTCAACCTTTATATTTCTACTATCAAGGAACTGAAGCACCTAGTTTTCCGAGGAGACTGATTCACTCAGGGGAGCCTCCTCACCTCTCATTCCTGCTGTAGCATGAGCATATGATTGATATTTAATGTCTAGTCCACTTATAATTAGATCATCCATACGAGAACATTGTTCAAGATCCTCGACGCGTCGCTCCAAGTCTGCAATTTTTTTTGTCTTTTTCCTTAATTGTTAATTTTAATTCTCGGACTTCTTCCATTAGCCCTAATATTTTAGCCTGCTGACTAGCCACTTTGGTCAGTTCTTCTGACAAGAAGTTCAGAGATTTTTTGATCTCTTCCATTTCCTCCTTCTTTGGTGGCATTTTTACTGACCTGTTGATAGTAAAACAATCTCTGCTGGTGTCGCCGGTATCCGATCCGACCGACCTCGAATCCAGCTGGGCCTCAGCTAGCCCCCTCTGCTGCTAGTCCCGCTGCAATTGAGCTCCTGTCCAGCCGGGGTACCGGCCGCTCCTCCACCGAGTCCCGCCGCCCACCGCCGCTGTAGTTGAGCTCCAATCCTGCTCCTGTCCAGCTGGGATCCTGGTAGTTCCTCCGCTGAGCCCCGCCACCTACCGCCGTCTTCCTCAGTAGATCCTCCGCTGAGCCCTACCGCTGTAACTGGGCTCCAATTCCGGCTCTTATCCGGCTGGGGCCCTGGTGGTCCTCCACTGGTCCCCGTCTCCTACCACCGCTGTACTCGAACTCCGATTCGGCTCTCGTCCAACTGTTGCCTCAGTTAGTTCCTCCGGTGAGCCCCAATCACCGGGGACAGAGTCGCTTCTTTGTGTCGGTGTTAGGCGCTATGACTAGCTATGGCGTTAGCTATAGCAATAGCATTAGCTTAGCAAACGCTTCGGGTTAATGCGTAGCAGCGAACCACGAAAAGAAACGCTAACCAGTTTACTCACAGAGCCCGGTGAAAGGCGAATAAAGGGGTATTTCAACCAAGGTGGATTCAACCTGTGCGTGTGCGTCACAAATGTTGATCAGATATTCGCTGTTGGTTAGTTATTTTAGTGGCAAAATCAGCAACTTTGTCTCAGCACTGAAAAAGTGTGACCATCCTGGCCGCCATCTTCTCATATATTATACTTAGTATCATTCATTAATACTCCCATACATGACATGTTACTTCAGTATATTACATTATACTGAAGTATTGGGAAATACATAAAAAGCAAACATATATCCAGTCTTTATGCTTCAGAAGAGAGCTATTAGAATAATAAGCAAAGCTGCTTACAGGGAACCAACAAACCCACTTTTTCTTAACCCTCTGTGTGTGGTGCAGAACTGCGACATACCCCCTAGTGGTCAAGAGTGGTAAATATTTTTTGTCAATAAAATAGTTCAGATTTCTAAGGCTATAACTCGAAAGTTATTTCTAGTTATTTCTAAAGTTATTTTTAGAATTTGAAAAACGTAAAATATGATCCAAAGTTTCAGATCGGAATTAATTTATGCATCTAATTTGCATAATGTCACGACACCTCTTTCAATTCCATAACTCAGTCAAAACTGGACTTGGATGTATTTACACAAAAAAAATGGTTCAGTCTTTTGACACCATTTTTTGTACAGAGGTACCTCATCATCTTATCTTTAAAGTATATGAACAAGAAATCAGTACATTTAAAAAAAAAAAAACAGAAAATTCTCTCTTACTTTTGACAGAGTGAGAAGGCAGGTGCAGTGCTGCGCTCTGCCATGAGAGGCACGCAAATTCTCACACTCAAAGGGTTAAATTTATAGCTCTCAAGTGAAAAAATCTGGTTGATTTTAGACCTGCAGTAATAATGTTTAAAGTGAAGAATCTTTCACTGCCTGCAAATATGCAAAAATTGTTCCAAATAAAGGAGAAACAATATCATTCCAGAGGAACATGAATATTTCAAAAACCTTCAGTGAGAACTACCACCAAGCAACACTGTGTCTCAGTGCAAGGAGTCAGACTGTGGAACGCTTTTGGACCTGAATTTAAATCATGTACAACGCTTGGCCAATTTAAACAAAAACTAAAGGAAGAAATACTCCAAACATATATACAAGATGACATGTAAAATCACATAAGGATTATCATATCCAGTCTGTGTTGTGTTGTTGCTTAGTTTTGTTTTGTCACGTTTTGTCTTAGCTTTGTTCTGATCTGTAATCACTTTTATTTTATTTTATTTTTTAATTCTTAGATGGAACATGGGTGGACAATATAAGCTGCGGCTTCAGCCATCACCCATTTCGGATAACTTATGTTGAACTGTATAATCAGAGGAGTTATTGTTTAATTTTATCGTGTTAGCTTTTTTCCCTTTGTTATATTATTCTGTTCCTTTCTTTTAATCTTTTAATCTAATTTATCTGAAATAAAGATTCATTCATTCATATTGCTTAAATGAAATTTGTTATTGTCCACCAGTTATCATTATATAAATGACTTTCTAGAGTGTATTGGTCCGGTCTGTAGAGTCCGCTAGCTAGCTAGCCCTCGATAGCTGCAGTTGATATTCCTGGATGAAGCCACTATTTGTTTATTGTCATAGAGCTAATACAAGGGGCTGATCACGATGATAAATCCAGTCTCAGCTCATCAAACTTGTTGGTAAGGGGCCTGATGTTTTTGGTGGTGATCTGTCTGTGATGAAGCTCTCCTGGAATCCTTGCTTTTGTTTAAATTCTCTTCACTGCCTCCTAATTGACATATTCAGACAAAGTAAAGCGTTAGAAGTATGCGCTACGCTGTCAGACTTTAATCTAAAGTTTCGGGTAAGCACCCCAATTAAACTTTTTAAATTAAATAACAGTCAGCAAGGCTAACTATTAGCATGAAGTTGGAGCACAACACAATTTCTGGGTTGTGAAGGTTCTTTCTTTTCAAAAACAGCCTCATTATAGAAATTAAAGCTACGGTCACAAATACCCTTACGAATGGATAAGAGCATCTTACAAACAATTTTTGTATCATTTTGTCCAACTTTCTTAAGGCAGCCGTAGAAGAATCCAGCGTTCGTAGACTGTAAGTTGCCTGTGAACTCCAGAATTCGTAGGAACTGGGAGATTCTTATGAACCCATCGTCCGTAAGAATCTTTATGACCATAGCTTAAGCTGCACAGCACAACATTATAATTCTCACATATAAGCAGCCACTGACAACTGCTGTAAGTAAAAGTAATTAGCACACGATGAAGGGAAGTGATACATATCTGAAGAAATGCCCAAGTGCACTTATCAGGGAATATAGTAAATCTTGGAATCCTTTTTGTCAAATCAACTTGGTGTTCAGAACTAACTTTTGTATAATCACAATCAGCACTCGCGTAAGATCCCGGACAAGCCCCCAATTTGTTATGATCCAACTCTTAAGGTGTGTTCAGACCAAACACAAAGCAAATTTTTTGTACAGTGCAAACACATGTAAAGTTAATGTAAACATGTGGAGATTCTGCCATCACTGGAGTAAAAGTATCAACATTGAAGAATAAACTAGTGTGAAAATGAGACTGACACTTACCTGCAGACAAATGGACCAGGAGCTCTGCAGCTGAATCGGCATGTCGAAGTTATTTACCCATGGACTCCTGCCACTGACGTGCTACCAAGGCAGGGGCACCTCCAGAAATTTTTCATAGGGAAGGCCACATGGGGCAAATGAAAATCCTGGGGTGGCACATCAAAATCAATTTAAAATGTAATCACGCTGTGCGCCCATTTGGGTTTGGTCTGAACGCACCTTGACAGTGTAATCTGTCCTACTTTGCTGTATTTTGTTAATATTTGTTAATAATATACAGCACACATTAATTATTCTAAAACATCTACTATATCTAAAAGATGCCATAGAAAAACAAGCTATAAAATTATGTTAGACTGTCCAGTGGCAGGGACCAGGGGTGGCCACTGGGGGGAAGCTGGAAAATGTCACAGCACATTCAAACTAAACACGCATGAGTAACACAACAAACTAGAAATGGGTGGTGGATGAAGGGTTGTAGTCTAAATACTGAAGATAGATGACCACATTGCAGCAATAAAGCATGAGGTTGCATTGATGAGTGTGAACCCCAGTAGTGCTCTGCTGAACGTACAAAACACACAGCATGCAGTACAGTTGGATCAATAATGGAGAACTTAGAATGATGTAAAGAAGCCATTCAGATCAATACTGAATCCTTTCAGTGTTATTTGAGGCAATGTCGTGCCCGCCACACACTCTGGAGTTCATTTAAAATTTGTTACGGCTGTTAGAAAAGCTGAATTAGAGACTGGACTCTGGCTGAAACAAAATCTTATTAAATGCGTGTTTGATATTGAACAGCACATCTGGTTGGTCCAGACTGAAACATTTCAATATCTACCTGACATTAGCACCAGCTGACAGCCAAATACCAGTGGAATTCTGCTAGAGTCTGGACGGTTACTAGTATGAATGTAAGCTTCTGACTTTGAAGAAAGTAATAAAAAAAAATCTCTAAAAAATTATTTAGCAAATATAAAAATCATTTAGCAAATAGAAATAATTTTGGTAATCCTAACTGACCTAAAAAAAAAAAGGAAAAGTTTAATCAGCTTTACAGTGCATCTGGAAAGTCTTCACAGTGCTTCACTTTTGCACATTTTATGTTACAGCCTTATTCCAGAATGGATTAAATTCATTTTTTTCCTCAAAAGTCTACACACAATACCCCATAATGACAATGTGAAAAAAGTTTTTTTTTTTTTACATTTTTTAATTTAAAAAAAAAAAAGAAATCACATGTACATAAGTATTCACAGCCTTTGCTCAATACTTTGTTGATGCACCTTTGGCAGCAGTTACAGCCTCAAGTCTTTTTGAATATGATGCCACAAGCTTGGCACACCTATCTTTGGGCAGTTTGGCCCATTCCTCTTTGCAGCACCTCTCAAGCTCCATCAGGTTGGATCGGAAGCGTTGCTGCACGGCCATTTTCAGATCTCTCCAGAGATGTTCAATTGGATTCAAGTCTGGGCTCTGGCTGGGCCACTCAAGGACATTCACAGAGTTGTCCTGAAGCCACTCCTTTGATATCTTGGCTGTGTGCTGAGGGTCGCTGTCCTGCTAAAAGATGAACTGTCACCCAAGTCTGAAGTCAAGAGTGCTCTGGAGCAGGTTTTCATCCAGGATGACTCTGTACATTGCTGCATTCATCTTTCCCTCTATCCTGACTGGTCTCCCAGTTTCTGCCGCTGAAAAACATCCCTACAGCATGATGCCGCCACCACCATGCTTCACTGTAGGGATGGTATTGGCCTGGTGATGAGCAGTTCCTGGTTTTCTGCAAATATGATGCCTGGCATTCAGTCCAAAGAGTTCAATCTTTGTCTCATCAGACCAGAGAATTTTGTTTCTCATGGTCAGAGTCTTTCAGGTGCCTTTTGGCAAACTCCAGGCAGGGTGCCATGTGTCTTTTACTAAGGAGTGGCTTCCGTCTGGCCACTCTACCATACAGGCCTGAATGGTGGATTGCTGCAGAAATGGCTGGCCATCTGGAAGGTTCTCCTCTCTCCACAGAGGAACACTGGAGCTCTGACAGAGTGACCATCGGGTTCTTGGTCACCTCCCTGACTAAGGCCCTTCTCCCCCGATCGCTCAGTTTAGACGGCAGGTCAGCTCTAGGAAGAGTCCTGCTGGTTCCAAACTTTTTCCATTTATGGATGACGGAGGCCACTATGCTCACTAGGACCTTCAAAGCAGCAGAATTTTTTCTGTACCCTTCCCCAGATTTGTGCCTTGAGACATTCCTGTCTTGGAGGTCTACAGACAATTCCTTTGACGTCATTCTTGGTTTGTGCTCTGACATGCACTGTCAACTGTGGGACCTTATATATTATGGGCAGCATGGTGGTGCAGTGGTTAGCACTGTTGCCTAACAGCTAGAAGGTTCCAGGTTTGAATGGCCAGACTGGCAGGGGTAGGAACCTTTCTGTGTGGAGTTTGCATGTTCTCCCTGTGCTGCGTGGGTGTGCTCCCACAATCCAAAGACATGCATGTTGGGTTAATTGGTTGTTCTAAATTGTCCCTAGATATCTGTGTCCTATAAGCCCTTAGAATGGAGGGTTAGTACTAGTGAAATAGTTTGAGTGGTCTTTGAGACTAGAAAAAGTGCTATATAAGTACAGGTCCTCATCCCTTATCCCTTATATAGACAGGTGTGTGCCTTTCCAAATCATGTCCAATCAACTGGATTTACCACAGGTGGACTCCAGTTAAGCTGTAGAAACATCTCAAGGATGATCAGTGGAAACAGGATGAACCTGAGCTCAATTTTGAGCTTCATTGCTCATGGCTGTGCATACTTATGTAGATGTGATTTCTTAGTTTTTTATTTTTAATAAATTTGCAAAAATCTAAAAAAAAAAAAACTTTTTTCATGTTGTCATTATGGGGTATTGTGTGTAGAATTTTGAGTGAAAAATTAATTTAATCCATTATGGAAAAAGGCTGTAACGTAGCAAAATGCGGAACAAGTGAAGCGCTATGAATACTTTCTGGATGCTTTGTAATGTCAAGATGGTCAGAAAAAAGGTTTCAACTGTATGAAGGAAAACTGAACTTGAATTAATAATAAATTTATTGTATTAATTTAAAATGTGTTATGTTCATGATTATTAGAAATAAGCAACAGTAAACCTGAACTAATTTGCATGAATAAATTTGCAAATTTATGCTAAAGTAACAAATCAGGTAACAGCAAGTTTCAGTTTTGTAGGAAAAAGATTCAATTTTGGGAGGAAGAAAACCTCACAAATCTGAGAAATTAGCAAATTTATGATTTAAAAAGTTGCATATTTATGATAATAGCTCAAAAATTTACCAGAAGAAAGTCAAAAAATTATAAGAAAGATACAAACTTGCACAAAAAGTTACAAATTTACATGAAAAAAGTTGCAAGTTTATGGGGAAAAGGTATAAGTTTTACAATAGATGTTGTAAATTTACAAGTAAAAACTCTCAAATTTATGAGAAAAAACATCAGATTTAGGAAGAAAAGACTTTCTGAGTAACTCAGTAACCTAGTAGAGCAAAAGTTTTTTTGTTTTTTGTTTTTTGGTTTGTTTTTCACCTGTCCTGTCTAGCAGCCAGGTAAGCATAACAGAAATCTGCTTTCATTATTGTGCCAAACAGATTTACTTTGCCAAATTTTTGCTCATATTTGATATGCACTTTAAATAAATAGTATTTATAGACTCGTCTTGTAATAACTTTTAATACTTTGTTTAAATTGTTTTACTTATGATGGGCCTGACCAGGGGAATGGGGAAGGGAATTGAAAAGATTCGAAGTGGTCAGAAGGGGCAGTGGGTGAGGGGGTGGGGAGGGTAAAATGAGGGAGGAACGAACAGAGAAAACACAAACAGACGATCACAGCTGAAACAAAGAGGAGACAAAATGTTTCTGCTGCTGTAGAGGTCTCATGAGTCTGGTATCTGCACCTGTAAAAGAACAGCGAGATATATGTGTGTGCATGCCTTTGTATGTGTGTGAGAGTATGAGTGGTTTGCCAGGAAGCATACAAAGAGGCTGGCAGGCCACAGCAAGCCCCCCCCCCCAAAAACACGAGCAAGCAAGACAGCACCGCCATCCTCCACAGAGCACAAATGTCCTGCAGCCACCAAGCCCCAGGACAGTCAGGCATCCGCCCCAGGAGGGACGGAGTTGCCAAGTAGCCAGCGCGATGTACCCCCACCCTTGGGCCGGCCAGTATCCACCTCCCCATCAGGGCCAATGCCAGCTCTGGGCCCCGGGCTCCAGAAGGCTAATGCCCCTCCCCCCAGGTTGAAAACTGGCATGACTCACTCACATTTATTCATGCTCACTCTTACACGCTCACTCATACTCATTCACACTTAACGCTTGGGGCTGCTGTGGCACAGATGTGGCGGGCATGAACGTGCACAAATGCCCGGCAGCAGCTGAAGAGGCCGTTGGCTTGGACCAGCAGCCATGCCCCTGCCAACCCACCCCAGGGCAGCTGTGGCCACAGGATCAGCTCACCGCCACCAATGCCCACCCCAAGCAAATGAATGATGAACCCACTGCAAACGCTCCGGGATGTCACCTGACATGTAAAATGCAGCGGCCCAGGAGGTAGAGCAGGCCATTCAATAACCGGAGGGCCGGCGGCCCGAACCCTGGGTTCCGAACCCTGGGTTCCGCAGCCACCCCGCCACCGCACCCCAGGGCACCAATGAGCGTAAATGCCCGGCAGCGGCCAGAGAGGCCACCGGCGCAGATCGGCAGCCACACCCCCGCCAGTCCGCCCCAGGGCAGCCACAGCAGCAACCCACCACCATCAGCGTCCACCCGTGAAGCAAATGAATAATGCCCCCACCGCAAAGC
The DNA here is from genome assembly GCA_020510985.1 of Pholidichthys leucotaenia. Lineage (NCBI taxonomy): Eukaryota > Metazoa > Chordata > Actinopteri > Cichliformes > Pholidichthyidae > Pholidichthys > Pholidichthys leucotaenia. Next base: position 235,429,423 of record CM035837.1, on the reverse strand, counting down.
GTCCACGAAAAGTGGCACATAAATCCGACGCACCACCATCATCACCATACAAATCCAGCCCACTGCCATCACCAACCCAATCTCTCTCTCCCACTCACTCACTCAGTAAGTAAAGTTTATTTATATAGCACTTTTCACAGAAAGAATCACAAAGTGCTTCACAGTAAAATAAAACATTCACAAATACAATGCTAAAAATATTTTAAAAAAAACTCACTCACTCATGGATGGATGGAAGGATGGATGCTGGTATATTACTCTAGCAATTAATGTGCTTTCTCTAATTCAGCATCAGTTTTCAAAATACTATTCTTAATACAGTTATTTTTCTGTTCCTGTTCATATCGTTCTCTTACCGATGTTCGCCATCGGTATCTTTGACCTTTTGAAAAGGTCTTCATTCCTGCCATTATTTCATCAACGCTGCTGTAACGGAGGGGATTAATGGATGGCCTATTCATATTAGACACTCACAATGAGAGACTGAAGAGCTCTGTCTGGCGACTCTCAAAAGGAGATACATATAGATACTTTTAGCACATTCATAATAGGCAAACATCTAATAGGATCATCAGTCTTTCTTAGGCCTTGTTCTATAAACTTTTTCTTTTAATTAAGCTGGTTCTTTGAAAAGATTAAAAGATGATGCCAACAAAACTGTGCAAATAGATTTGCTTTGCACTCACTTCTGAGAGCAACAAGAAATTTTGATTTGAGCACGCAGAAGCCTCTACTATTAGAAAAGAACAATTTTAGCCAAAATAATCTGGACTTATCCACATTTGTGACCTCTTGTGAGAATTTGCGTGCCCCTAGTGGCAGAGCACGGCACTGCGCCTGCCTTCTCACTCTGACATAATCGCCTGCATTGGGAATTTGTACTGATTGTACTGATTTGCCAGTTTCAAAAGGTGGCAGACATCCGTTGGAGGACTCAGTGGATGACACATAATACACCAAAGAAGAAGAACTCGTCATTTCCTTTTCCTGTTTGTAGAAGTTAGCCAAGAAAGCTAATATGGCCATAATCGTCACCATCACTTTTTCGGCTTTGTACGCAGAAAATAGCCAAGGGATACAAGCGAAATTTATGTGGGATAATTATAAGACTTTGTAGATGTGGTAGAGATTTTAAATTACCGGCAGAACGCAAAATATGGACCATGATGGGTGAAAACGCAGCGGCCTCACCACCCAGCCAGCCAACCCCCTTTTGTCAAAAGTAAGGGAGAAATTTCTGGGGTTTTTTTTAATGCACTGATTTCTTGTTCATATACTTTGAAGATAAGATGATGAGGTACCTCTGTACAAAAAGTCAAAAGACTGAACCATTTTTTGTGTAAATACGTCCAAAGTCCAGTTTTGACTGAGTTATGGAATTTAAAGAGGTGCCGTACATTATGCAAATTAGATGCATAAATTTATTCCTATCTGAAACTTTGGATCAAATTTTACATCTTTCTAATTGACGGTAAGCCATTATCTCTTACCACTTTCAAGTTATAGCCTTGGAAATCTGAACTATTTTATTGACAAAAATTATTTACCACTCTTGACCGCTAGGGGGTATGTCGCAGTTCGGCAACATACACACTCATAGGGTTAAACTAGAGGTAACGTCATCTACAGTGGGGCCAATAAATATTTAGTCAGCCACCAATTGTGCAAGTTCTCCCACTTAAAATATGAGAGAGGGCTCCAATTTTCATCATAGGTATACCTCAACTATGAGACAAAATGAGAAAAAAAAATCCAGAAAATCACATTGAAGGATTTTTAATGAATTAACTGGTAAATTCCTCGGTAAAATAAGTATTTGGTCACCTACAAACAAGCAAGATTTCTGGCTCTCACAGACCTGTAACTTCTTCTTTAAGAGGCTCCTCTGTCCTCCACTCATTACCTGTATTAATGGCACCTGTTTGAACTCGTTATTAGTGTAAAAGACACCTGTCCACAACCTCAAACAGTCAGACTCCAAACTCCACTATTGCCAAGACCAAAGAGCTGTCAAAGGACACCAGAACCAAAATTGTAGACCTGCACCAGGTTGGGAAGACTGAATCTGCAATAGGTAAGCAGCTTGGTGTGAAGAAATCAAATGTGGGAGCAATTATTAGAAAATGGAAGACATACAAGACCACTGATAATCTCCCTCGATCTGGGGCTCCACGCAAGATCTCACCCTGTGGGGTCAAAATGATCACGAGAACGGTGAGCAAAAATCCCAGAACCACACGGGGGGACCTAGTGAATGACCTGCAGAGAGCTGGGACCAAAGTAACAAAGGCTACATCAGTAAAACACTACGCCGCCAGGAACTCAAATCCTGCAGTGCCAGACGTGTCCCCCTGCTTAAGCCAGTAAATGTCCAGGCCCGTCTGAAGTTTGCTAGAGAGCATTTGGATGATCCAGAAGAGGATTGGGAGAATGTCATATGGTCAGATGAAACCAAAATAGAACTTTTTGGTAAAAACTCAACTTGTCGTGTTTGGAGGAGAAAGAACACCATACCTACTGTGAAGCATGGGGGTGGAAACATCATGCTTTGGGGCTGTTTTTCTGCAAAGGGACCAGGACGACTGATCTGTGTAAAGGAAAGAATGAATGGGGCCATGTATCGTGAGATTTTGAGTGAAAACCTCCTTCCATCAGCAAGGGCATTGAAGATGAAACGTGGCTGGATCATTCAGCATGACAATGATCCCAAACACACCTCCCGGGCAATGAAGGAGTGGCTTCGAAAGAAGCATTTCAAGGTCCTGGAGTGGCCTAGCCAGTCTCCAGATCTCAACCCCATAGAAAATCTTTGGAGGGGGTTGAAAGTCCGTGTTGCCCAGCGACAGCCCCAAAACATCACTGCTCTAGAGGAGATCTGCATGGAGGAATGGGCCAAAATACCAGCAACAGTGTGTGAAAACCTTGTGAAGACTTACAGAAAACGTTTGACCTCTGTCATTACCAACGAAGGGTATATAACAAAGTATTGAGATGAACTTTTGTTATTGACCAAATACTTATTTTACCGAGGAATTTACCAATTAATTCATTAAAAATCATTCAATGTGATTTTCTGGATTTTTTTTTCTCATTTTGTCTCTCATAGTTGAGGTATATCTATGATGAAAATTGGAGACCTCTCTCATCTTTTAAGAGGGAGAACTTGCACAATTGGTGGCTGACTAAATACTTTTTTGCCCCACTGTATGTGTCATCAGCTGTAACACGCCTATAAACAGTGGTGATAGCTGGTCAGTTGTTATCTTTTCTCAAATAAATGTGCAAAATTTTGTGTAAATATCTAAGTTTGTCTTTGTTAATTTTGTGTTTTTTATCCTTTTAAATGCTTTCTCAAATGTTGTATTCACATGTTGATTTGTGCAAATTTTCCTGTAATGGTGCAACCTTTTCTCCACAAATTTACAAGCTTGTTGAGCAAATTTGTGTACTTTTTCTTTTTTATGTTAAATATGAAGCATTTGTTTGCTTTTAGGTTCTACCACTACTAACCACTGCTGCACGGTGGCGCAGTGGTTAGCACTGCGGCAGCACAGTTTACTCTTGGCCGGGGGATTGTGGGGATCGTGGGATCGTGGGTTCGATCCCAGCCCCCGACCAACAGTGATCTGTGTGGAGTTTGCATGTTCTCCCCGTGTTGCGTGGGTTTACTCCGGGATTTCTCCGGTTTCCTCCCACATGCCAAAAACACGCATGTTAGGTTAATTGGCTGTTCTAAATTGTCCCTAGATATCTGTTTCCTATAGGCCCTTAGAATAGAGGGTTAGTATTAATGAAAGCGCTTTGAGTGGTCTTTGTGACTAGAAAAGCGCTATATAAGTGCAGGTTAGTTAGTTAGTTAGTTAGTTTTGAATTTTTTATCTTGCAATTCACAGTGTTTTTTTTTTCCTTACAAATTATTATTTTTCTCTTGCTATTTTTTTCTGTTTAGATATGAGAGTTTTTTTCTTCACAAATTTGCAACTTTTTCTTGGAAGCTTTTCATGGAAGCAGAGCATCCAGACCCCTGTTCTAGTAGTGTGTTTGGATTCATGTGCATCCACTTCTCCGTCACTGAAAATATGTGTATTTGCTTTTAAATGGAACAAATACTCCTGGGTGTGCTGCACATCTAAACTCTCCAATGCATTCATTGCTTTGAACACACCCATCCCGTTTCCCCCCTAAATTGCCACTTTTCTATCTGTTGCATGGTTGACTTGATACACATGCTGATGATAGCTCAAGTGCTCATCTATTTACAAAGTTGTCAGCTAGCACTGTGTTGAAAGGAAATGTGGAAAGCCAGTGTTTTCCAATCATTCAGTTTAGATTTGCAAACTATATTTCATGCTGTCTTTACAAAGTAGAGAAGAAGAGTTACTGGAAAACCCTAAAACAAATTACTTAAATTTGTAACACTCAAATTAATATTTTTCTTTTTCAAATCAACTCAAAAAATATTATTTTGTGTTTTTTAAAAGTTTCTGAGTATTCCTTTTTACAGTGTAGCTTAACCCATAAGAACCCCAACCCATATCATTTTCCTTGAAGGAGAAAGGTGTCTGGGTTCTTACGGTTAAAGAAATCATCTTAAAATATTATAATCAGGGACTTCCGGTCTGGACACCATGGTGATAGCAGCTTAACGCTGAAGCTCCCAGACCCCATCCGTGAATATACCTTGAAAATCAGATTTAACAGATTTTTGGAAGAGTGAAAATCAAAAGACAAAGTCATTATGCCTAAAGGAAAACAGAAGAGATCGACATTTACCAGGCCAAGACGCGCATCGGCCGGAGAATCTGACCTGGAGGACAACAACCACTCGGAAACAGAGGAGCAGAATGAGGCTAGCAACACGGTTAGCTTAAAAACGATATTTCAAGAATTAAGAGAATTTCGCCGAGAGTGTTGGGCCGAATTTCGTGAAATTAAAGATGGAATAAAAAGGACAAACAACAGAGTGGACCAGGCTGAGGACCGAATCATGGAAGCAGAAGAAAGAATAAAAGGGCTGGAAGAAACCGTGCTGGAATTACTCAAACGACAGACAAAACTGGAGGCTAAGCTAACCGACCAGGAAGGAAGACTAAGAAAGGACAACATAAGAATTCATGGTCTGAAAGAAGGAGTCGAGGACGGTTTCACCACAATGGCTGCATGCGTGGAAACCATACTGAGAGAGAAGTTGGAAATTCCCCAATCCACTGACTTGAAGATAGAAAAAGCGCACCATTCATTAGCCCCAAGGCCGTCGGCGGAAGCGCCCCCACGATCGGTGGTGGTGAAGTTTTCCAACTTCAGAACAAAAGAAGAGGTTTTGAGACTGGCTTGGCAGAAAAAAGGATTTATGCACCAAGAAAGAAAAGTTTTTGTGGAGCACGACTACGCCCCGGAGGTCCTTAAAAAGCACCGGGAATACAACGACGCTAAAAAGGTACTAAGAGAGAAGAAACTGCGCTTTCATACTCCATTTCCGGCAAAGCTGCAGGTTTTTTACAGGGAAGAGACGTGTCTCTACAACTCGGCGGAAGAAGCAACCAGGGATATGGCGAGAAGAGGGCTCCCGGTAACGGTGTATAAACCCGCAGCAGACCCGACCGAAAGAATCAAGGCTCAAACGTGGTGCACACATAGACCCTCAAAATCCACGGGCCAGCAGCGGGAAACCCAGCGCCAGGGCTATAAGGAAAAACTGAACGCTTTCAGAAGGGAATAACGATATTTTTAGTCAATCTGCGCATCCAACCCTCCTCCTACAAGGTAACAAACATTAAAGGAGATGCAGAATCAGCAAGTATGAAGTAGTAAAACATTTCATGGAACAGTCATAATATTAGAAACAAATAAGTCTTAAAAAAAAACTTGTTAAAATAGAAATGTGACAATGAACCACATGAACTCTCCACACTAACAAATATTGTATTAACGTAATTGTTTGCTGTGATGGTGGGGGAGGTTGCACACAATTTCATAGGGTATAGGCATAAAAAATTAAAAAAAAAAAATCATTACAAGTTCGGATTGGGATCTGAAATTCACGTTAAAAACATGGGACAACTTACAGGGGTAAAAGAGGGCCCTCAACACGTAACAGAGTTTGAGGAATTTCCCTCAGAGTCAACACACCAACAAGGCTCTTCTAAGGTCGCTAAAAAGACCTCAGCTCAGGAAGATCTTTTGACAGTTTTTTGTTTTAAAGTTTTATATACTATGTTCTTAATGTTTTTTATGTTCTTAATGTTCTTTCAGTTTCTGAGTAGCATAAAAGAGGGCCACTACACTGTTATACTAAATAAGACAACACAATGGAGAAACCGGGTGTAACCAAAATAATCTCATATAATGTAAAAGGGATCCTGAATCCAGTTAAAAGATCCAAGATTCTTGGCAAAATGAAAAAGGACAAAGCAGGAATAATATTTTTACAGGAAACCCACCTAACAGACTTGGAGCACACTAAACTTAATAGACAAGGGTTTAAACTGATTTCTTCATCTTCATATAAGTCAGGGAGGAGGAGGGGGGTAGCGACATTGATCTCAACCAAAATTATCCATCCATCCATCCATCCATCCATCCATCTTCTACCACTTTTCCGGAGGTCCAGGTCGCGGAGGCAGCAGTTCAAGCAGAGAAGCCCAGACTTCCCTCTCCCCAGCCACCTGCTCCAGCTCTTCAGAGGGGATACCAAGGCGTTCCCAGACCAGCTGGGAGACATAGTCTCTCCACTGAGTCCTGGGTCTGCCCCGGGGTTTTCTCCCAGTGGGACGTGCCTGAAACACCTCAAGTGGGAGGCGTCCAGAAGGCATCCTAATCAGATGCCCATACCACCTCAACTGACTCCTTCCAATGTGGAGGAGCAGCGGTTCTACTCTGAGCCTCTCCCGGATGACTGAGCTCCTCACCCTATCTCTGAGGGTGAGTCCAGCAATCCTACGGAGAAAGCCCATTTCAGCCGCTTGTATCCGCAATCTCGTTCTTTCGGTCATTACCCAAAGCTCGTGACCATAGGTGAGAGTAGGAACGTAGATTGACTGGTAAATTGACAGCTTTGCCTTAGAACTCAGCTCCCTCTTCACCACAACAGACCGGTACAACGTCCACATCACTGCAGATGCTGCTCCAATCCGTCTGTCGATCCCTCGCTCCATTTTCCCCTCACTCGTGAACAAGACCCCAAGATACTTAAACTCCTCCACTTGGGGCAGGAGCCTGTCCCCAACCCGGAGAGGACAATCCACCTTTTTCTGGCTGAGGACCATGGACTCGGACTTGGAGGTGCTAATTCTCATCCCAGCCGCTTCACACTCAATGGCAAACCGTCCCAGCAAGAGCTATGCCAACCAAAATTATGTTTGAAAAAAATTCAGAACACAAAGATAAAGAAGGGAGATTTAGCATGGTACTTGGTCGGCTAGAGGGAGAAGATATCACCCTGCTGAATGTACTGTGTATGCACCTCCAGGGGCTAACTGGAAATTTTATAAAAATGTATTTGACCTAATGATAACTAAAGCCCAAGGTTTAGTGATATATGGTGGAGACTTCAATCTAAGAATGAATCCATACTGGGATGCATCAGGTAATTCTCCACATCAAAATAACACTCAAAGTAGAAAAACTTGGATGCTACTAAAAGAAATGTGAATCTGTGATGTGTGGAGGGAATTCAACCCCAGTGTAAAAGATTATACATTTTACTCAGCACCACATTCATCATACTCAAGGATTGACTATTTTTTTTATGTTTAATAGAGACATTGGAAGAGTAAAAACATGTAAAATAGGACTGATGGATTTCTCTGACCACAGTCCGATCTATATGGACTTAAATATCCAAAAATACACAAATAATACATTTTCTTGGAGGTTAAATTCAAATGTGCTGAAAGGACCACTGAAAGATGAATTGGAGTCAGATATTCTCAGATATTTGGAAGAAAATGATAATGGAGAAGTATCCCCTTTAATACTGTGGGACGCATGCAAAGCTGTAATAAGGGGAAAGATTATCGCAAAACTGGCACTCCAAAAGAAACTGAGACAAGAAAAACTAATCACATTAGAGTCAGAACTTAAGAAACTAGAAAAAGAGCACAAAGACAACATTCTAATGACTCGCTCAAAATTAAGGAAACTAAAAAACAAATAAACGAGATCTACACAATAGAAATCCAGAAGAAACTTACATTTCTGAAACAAAAATACTATGAAACAGGTAGCAAATCGGCAAAATTACTAGCCTATAAATTGAGGAAACAACAAATGGAGAGAGCAATCTACAAAATCAGAGACCCAGTATCAAAGGAAATAAAATTAAAAATTCAGGAAATTCTTAAAGGCTTCTTGTACTCCCGCAAAAAACACAAAAATGCATCCGAAGCCTTCCTAAATACATTAAATCTTCCCCAACTTACTGAGTCACAAAATAAAACACTACTGTCAGAAATACAACCTAAAGAATTAGAAAAAGCAATTATGAAACTCAAAGCTAACAAATCCCCAGGAGCAGATGGCTATACAGCAGAGTGGTACAAAACCTTTAAACAGCAACTATCTCCTCTCTTCCTGAAAACATTTAACTATGTCCTCCACACAGGGGAAATCCCCCCTCCTGGAGAGAAGGGGTCATTGCAGTCATACCTAAACCTGAAAAGGATAAACTAGACTGCTCCAACTACAGACCAATCAGTGTGTTAAATCAGGACTATAAACTTTTTACCGCTATCCTTGCCAAAAGGTTAGAAAACATACTGACAGACTTAATTCATTTAGACCAAACCGGTTTTATAAGACAAAGACAGACACAAGATAACATTAGACGCACTTTACACATAATTCATTATATAAAAAAATATAATTTAAATGCAGCCATATTGGGATTAGATGCTGAAAAAGCATTTGATTCGGTTGACTGGTCTTTCCTATATAGAATCTTATCCAGTTTCAATTTTCATAACAACTTCATTAGAACTATCCAGGCATTATATAAAAAACCAACAGCTAAAATAAGGATTAACGGTAAATTATCTTCATCTTTTGAAATGGAAAGAGGATGTCGTTAGGGCTGCCCCTTGTCTCCACTGCTCTTTACAATCTTCATAGAACCTCTGAGCCAATGGATAAGACAGAATCAAAAAATTCAAGGTATTACACTTGGTCAGAAGGAACATAAAATAGCACTCTTTGCTGATGACATTTTAATATACCTGGGGCAGCCGGACACCTCTTTTCCAGAACTAATCTCGGTTTTTTCAGAGTATGGAGAGTTATCGGGGTACGAATTAAACATGCATAAAACCCAATTTTAACATTCAACTATGACCCAAATCAATATTTACTAAGCAAACTCAAAACTAACTGGGAGATGGAATCTATGGAATATCTGGGGGTCAATATCCCGAAACAACTCAACAAAATTATAACACTAAACTATGATCCACTGATGGCAAAAATAAAATCTGATCTAGCAAGATGGAATATGATACCATTCTTGGGTACTGCACAAAGAATTGAAGCAGTCAAAATGAATATACTTCCACATCTTCTATACCTTTTCCAAACAATACCGGTAGAACCTCCCAAAAAAACATTGCAAGAACTGGACAGAAGGATCTCAAGATTCATATGGCAGGGCAAGAGACCTAGAATCAGATATAGATCCCTACAGCTAAACAAAGACAAAGGTGGGCTCGCGCTGCCAAATATCAGGGACTATTTTAAAGCCACACAAATTAAAACTTTAGTAGAGATATGTAACCCAGTCTACACTGCACAATGGAAGGAGATGGAATGCCAAATAACAAGTGACATTCCCCTACAGGCGATAATAGGGAACAATGCCTTACCTAAACTTTTGAATAACACTAACCCGTGGATAGAGACCCCACTAAAAATTTGGTTTAAGATAGTCAGAGAGAATTAAACTAAAGAACCCTATCAATTATTGCAATGGATTTCCTATGATCAGGACTTTACTCTTAATAAAACAGACACTAGATTTAAAAAGTGGAAAGAGAACGGACTGATAAAATATTACGATTTTTTTAAAGGGCAAACTTTAAGAAGTTTTGAAAATTTGAAAAAACAAGGTCTAGTAAATCAAGACCTTTACAGGTTCTTTCAGCTTAGACACCACATAAACAAAATACTTAAAAAGGAGGATTTGGAAAGGGCCCAGTCAGGTGTTCTGAAGGTTTTCTTAATGGCATATAAAGGGATCCCAGGGATCAGATACATTTCTAAAATATACCATGGTCTTCAAGACTTAAAAGGAGACAACACATCATATATAAAAGAGAGATGGGAAAAAGAGGGGAATTTCACTTTACAACTGGAAATATGGGAAAAGCTAAATAAACAACAGTGGAGAAGTACCTCATCCCTGCTGTGGAGAGAATTTGGATGGAAAAATTTTTTAAGATTTTTCAGAACACCTGCACAAAACAAATTTACTCGTAAAGGGTTGAATTGTTGGTGCTTGTGTGTTGAAAAGACTGCAAATCATTTTCATGTGTTTTGGTCATACCCAGTTATCCACCAATATTGGACCAATGTACAGACAATATTGGGGAAAATATTCAAAATAACAGTTCCCTTTTCTTTTGTAACTTTGTATTTGGGTTTACTACCGGACTCACTGGAAAGACGAGGAGAAAAATACTTATTCACTGTTTTAATACTGGCAAGTAAAAAAGCTCTAACAAAAAAGTGGATGTTGAAAGACTGTCCTACACCTGAAGATTGGATTAACGTGATTCAGGACATTTATTCGATGGAAAAGTTGACATTCGCACTGAGACAGGACATGGATGGGTTCTTGAACTTTTGGCAACCCTGCAACGCATATGTGTCTTCCATCAGATCTAATCTTTGACAAATACCATTTCAATAATGGCACCTCTCTTTGTTCCAACGCTACTCAGATGCTCTTTTATTTTTCTGCTCTTTTGTTTTTTTGTTTTGTTTTGGGTTTTTTTTGCTCTTTTTTTAATTTCTCTTTCTTTCACTTAAAAAAAGGGTGTTGTAATAATTTTTTTTCCAATGTTGTCAAAAAACAAAAAAAGGGGGAATATGTGATGAAAATGTAAACAATGCAATGCTGTAATGACATGTACACCCTTTACAAAAACTTAAATAAAAAAAAATATAATCAGATTGTAGCTGTCAGGTGAAAAGGATTAAGGCCAATCGCTGGTGAAGTTCAGTTCAAACATGAATAATGAGGGAGATGATCAGCTACACTCTGCAGGCAGGCCCCACGCACTCCAGACGGAACTGAAGTGGACAAGGAGGGCAAAAATTGAAAAGGAAGACTTACTAGTTGGGTCGGAGCTCAGCGGGCTCTGGAAAACAACACCACACAAAGACCATGAAAATGAGGAACTGACAGAGGAGATTGATCATCAATGTTGCCAATGCCACCACACCGCCTGCTACACACCATCACACATAAATACTCAGAATCCTAATGAGAGAAGAGTGGAGGCAGGTGTGGTAGCAGCTGAAACATGGAGTGAATGATTACTGGATGAGTGTGTGCCAGGATGACTGTGTGTGCGTGCATGAGTGCATGTATGTGTGTAAATGAGAATGTGAAAAAACAGGGGAAGGAATAATTAATAAAAATAATAATAATGATAGGCACAGGTGGATGCCAGGAGAGGGAGAGGCTGGCTGCAGACTGGCAGAGAGCCCAGGACAGGGGCTCCAAAGATCTGCCAACTAGAAACAATACCAAACAATGAGAACTGCAGCCACCAGTCAAAGAACGGGGCTGAACATCATCCCCATTCATGACAGTAGCGTTCCGGTGTCCCTCCCACAGAACGTTTTAATGTTTCTGCTGTAACACAGTGAAGTGTGGTAAACATGTTTAAAGTGGATACTCATGTCTTATGTCAATTGAAAGCTTAGAATTTCATCTATTTGGTTATTAAAACAGATATGAGATACAATCATAACCCTGGAATTACAAGTGCATCTCAGTAAATTAGAATGTCACTGAAAAATCGATTTATTTCAATAATTCAATTCAAAAAGTGAAACTCATATATTATATAGATTCATTACACACAGAGTGACATATTTCAAGTGTTTATTTCTTTTAATTTTGATGGTTATGGCTTGCAGCTCATGAAAACCCCAAATTCAGTTTCTCAAAAAATTTGAATATTACATAAAATTAATTTTAAAAATTTGATTTTTAATAGAAATGTTGGCCGACTGAAAAGTATGTCCATGTACGCACTCAATACTTGGTCGGGGCTCCTTTTGCATAATTACTGTATCAATGTTGCGTGGCATGGAGGTGATCAGCCTGTGGCACTGCTGAGGTGTTATGAAGGTCCAGGTTCCTTTGATAGTGACCTTCAGCTCATCTGTATTATTGGGTCTGGAGTATTTCATCTTCCTCTTGACAGTACACCATAGATTCTCTATGGGATTTATGTCAGGAGAGTTTGCTGGCCAATCAAGCACAGTGATACAGATGACATGACTCCACATATCATCATTGACTATGGAAACGTCACACTGGACCTCAAGCAACTTGGATTCCGTGCCTGTTCACTCTTCCTCCAGATTCTGGGACCTTGATTTCCAAGTGACAGGACTTGGCACCTGATTTGGGGAGCCATGTCATCTGCTGGTGTTAGTCCACTGTTTTTTTTTTTCATCAAGTCAAAAGTCAATGCAGCTGTCTACCAGGACATTTTAGAGCACTTCATGCTTCCCTCTGCTGACAAGGTTTATGGAGATGCTGATTTCATTTTCCAGCAGGACTTGGCACCTGCCCACACTGCTGCCAAAAGTACCAAAGTCTGGTTTAATGACCATGGTATCACTATAATTTATTGGCCAGCAAACTCTCCTGACCTAAACCCCATACAGAATCTATGAAGTATTGTCAACAGGGAGATGAGAGACACAAGACTCAACAATGCAGATTAGCTGAAGGCCGCTATCAAAGCAACCTGGGCCATCATAACACCTCAGCAGTAACACAGGCTGATCACCTTCATGCCACGCCACAGTGATACAGTATTAATTCATGCAGAAGGAGCCCTGACCAAGTATTGAGTGTGTGCATAGAAATACTTTCAGTTGGCCAACATTTCTATTAAAAAAAATCCATCCATCCATCCATCCATCTTCTTCCGCTTAATCCTTTTCGGGTCACGAGGGGGGAGGGGGCTGGAGCCTATCAGAGCATCTTTGGGCAAGAGGCAGGGTACACCCTGGACAGATCGCCAGTCCATCGCAGGGCCAACATAGAGAGACAGACAATCATTCACTCTCACAGTCATACCTAAGGACAAGTTAGAATCCCCAGTTTCATGCCTATTAACCTAACTTACATGTTTTGGGGCATGTGGGAGGAAACCAGAGAAATCCTGGAGTAAACCCACACAGACAAGGGGAGAACATGCAAACTCCACACAGATCACTGTTGGTCGGGGGCTGGGATCGAACCCAGGATCCCCTGGCCAAGGGTGAGTTGCTGTGCTGCCACAGTGCTAACCACTCCGCCACCGCGCTGCCCGATTTAAAAAAAAATTTTTTTTTAAATTGATCTTATGTAATATTCTATTTTTTGAGTAACTTAATTTTGGGTTTTCATGAGCTGCAAGCCATAACCATCAAAATTAAAAGAAATAAACACAACAACAAATAAATAAATATATATATATCACTCTGTCTGTAATGAATCTATATAAAATATGAGTTTCATTTTATGAATTGAAATACTGAAATAAATCAACTTTTTGATGATATTCTAATTTAGTGAGATGCACCTGTAAATAGAGCATCAGACGAGCTAGCACAGCATAGCAACATAGCATTTACTCACCAGTGAAACCTTTCTTGGAGTCCTGTAATTTGGGTTTCACGGTGGAGGAATTTCCCCTGCAGTGACGGTGGATAGCTCAACACCATGATATGCAGTATTATTGCAAATGTTTTTAGGACCCTGTGGTCTCGTAATTTAAACAGGGTTCATAACTTATGTGGCAAACAATGGAAGCTGTGAGAAACTCGCTGCAGCTCTGCTCTCAACTTGTGAGTGTGACAATTGTGCAGAGCTCCGTCTTCCTACAGGCATGAACTGCCAATTCTGTTGATCAAAAAAAAAAAATTGATCATTTTCATAAAGCAGTGGTGGTAACACCATTATTTCAACTACAGGGCGTGTGGACTGGTTAGCAGCGACATTCAGCTTATTTGAACAGGACAGCCTGCGTACAGGACCCTGCATGGCTCTTGTCTCCGTGATTTTTGGATTTTTGCCGCTGTCCAAAATATCACGTTCAAACAAGCAATGCGCTATGCAGTACTTGTTTTGCTCTCGGAGCTCAATTGTCAGGATCATAAACACTCCGTTCACAAAGAACAGCTGGCTGCACGGTGGCGCAGTGGTTAGCACTGTGGCAGCACAGTTTACCCTCGGCCGGGGGATCGCGGGGATTGTGAGATCGTGGGTTCGATCCCTGCCCCCGACCAACAGTGATCTGTGTGGAGTTTGCATGTTCTCCCCGTGTTGCGTGGGTTTACTCCGGGATTTCTCCGGTTTCCTCCCACATACCAAAAACATGCAGGTTAGGGATATGGGGCGCTTGCGCACACAGCGACCGGCAGCTGGTGGCTTGTCACCAGACTGCAAAACAAATCTACCTACGGGTACAAAATAAGTAATAAAAAAAAAAATAACCTGCTTTGTGCCCTTTCAGTGCTCACTGTCATGGCTGTATTTAGCAATTCATCCAAATGCTTCCGCCACTAACTGTCTGCTGGAGTAGCCGTCTCTTTCGTCATTCAGTCCATACAGCCAATCATGTACAGGAAAACAAAATTATGTTTCTCCTATCTACAATGTTAATCACATGTAGAATCAGAGGGGTCGCTGCCAAGCAAGGCGCCGCCACAAACAGCTTCTCCTTCCCCCATTCTATTACGCTGAGCACCAAGCTAGAAGGCGGGAAGTACCATTTTTATATGGTCTTTGGTATGATGCGGCCGGGACTTGAACCCCCAACCTCCTGGTTGTGGGGCGGATACTCTATCAACTAGGCCACCACTTTGGTGGTGCCCCACACGGTGCTGGCAGTGGCAGCACTTGGTGCTGTGGAAGCTTCCACAGTACCAGGTGCATGTAGTGTATCTTAAGTGTATCTTTATTGCCAACATGCTGTTGGCAATAAAGATACACTTAACATTTAACAATTTATTTAATAATCAATAGGAACACATAAGTGAACAACGAGCTTCAGCTACACACACAAAAAAATGTGAACACTTCGTGTATGGACCCTGTAATATGTGATGGCAATGGTCTTGACTGCTGGTGAAGTTTAGCTTTATTTTCTTATTTTAGCAAAGTACACATTAAGTAAAACGCAAACTATGACCATCGTAAGAGCTTGTGCCTCATTACGGGTCCATAAACTGATTAAGGTTAGCGTTTGTTAAAATAAAAAGTCTGAGACCCACAATAGAGCTCGCCAGCCCACGTGACAAACATGCAAGCAATTCATTCTGGGTTGGGTAGGCCTGACGATTGTTAACAAACCGCAAGAGTACACGGCACCTCTGCTTTTGTTATGAATGAACGACAAAAAAATCACAAAATAGACCGTTCGAAGGAAAATTTAGAGGGACCATACTATGCCAAACTAAACCGGGCGGCAAAGGCACGCCATTTAGCAATGCTAGAGGAATTAACGGGCTGGATCCCTGCCATCACACAACATGGAGTTTGGATGTAAACATTCTGCCTAACTTCGACCATGCCTTCATTTATAATTATATCATTTTAACTGTAATTCCATATACACACGAAGTTTTCAGTAACTTTAGGTCTTTGCAGCAGTTCACAGATGGATGGGTGATGACTGGAGATGGACAAGGCAGACCTGAAGACAGCTGTGTGCACAAAGGTTGTTTTTTTATTTATTTCCTCTCTTGTTATGCTAAACATTGTTCTTTCCCTATACAACCAGATCAAATTAAAATGTGCTGCACTCTGAAAATATTTTTTAAATGTACAGAAATGATATCATTTTCAAGTACTGTGAAAAAATGTAGTGTGAAGTTGTCATTTATTGTTTTAAATCTATATGAAACATTTATCAAATTGTTTACTTTGTTTTGATTATACAAATTTGCTTGTTGTGATTATACCCAGGGGCAGCGAGGGCCATTCCACTGCAGATTTTCTGTTCCACTCTTCAGCAGGTGTTTGCACTGATGAGCTTCAAGGATTGCCAATTAAAGAAAGCAGCTGCTGAAGAGACTGGGTGGAAGAGAAAACCTGCAGCGGACTGGCCCTCCATGGCACATAATTGCCCTCTTCTGCCTCATCTGTTGTAATGCTGAATGTGTTGTGGTGTACTTGCAGGCAGCCAGAAGAGCTGGATGTCATGGCTCCTGTGAGAACCAGAATTGTGTGATCCAGTGGTTCCAGCTAGGATTTGTTGGACTCAGTCAAGCAAAGCCCCACAGCAGCCGTGGTTATACCACATGTGCACACTAGAATAATACTAATGAGTCTTGTTATATAGTAGAACATTGTTGTGTGAAACACAGTGATGCATGTCATTTTATATTCCTGTATTTTTTTTTTTTACTGTAGATTTTCCATAATCCTGGGCTGGGTTTTTTTTCAGTTGTGTGTTCTGTAACGATGTTTTATCTAATTCTTCTCTCATACTTAATTGCGCAGTAGCCTGGTGGAGCAAACACAATTTTGTTGTACTGTACAACTGTATAATGACAGTGAAGCCTATTCTATTCTTTGTGACTTTATTTGTCAGGGGCCATGTACAGAAAAAAACGGGGTAAAGATGCTCTGTACCAGATTATAGCGTTCTCACTAATTTCCATCTGTAGGCTTGAAAGTGTACTTGAAAGAACACTTGAAAGTGTTCCACATTTTACGAAGCTTTTAAAAAGTATTACAGCCAAAAAGACCCATTTTTTGGACTGCACTTTGCACATATTCTGTACAGTGTTTTGCACAACTTAAGTTATGCTCAGAATTTTGCACAAATAAAAAGCTGGAGTTTGTAAGCCATTGTGTACTTTATTCAAGATTCAAAGGCTTTATTATCATGTGCACGGTTAAGAAATGCAACATTTCCTGAGCAATGAAATTCTTACTCTGCTCTCCAAACGAATGCCAAGGTACTAATAGATACACAACAATACTAATGAGATAATAACACCGAACCAAACCACAGAATAACTAGAGGAAACAAGAAGAATGACATTTGAAATTCCCTAGGTGACTATAGTGGACAGTGGTGTATTGATATCAGAGATGATATGAACCTGAGATGGCATAAGCCTATGTACAGTGTGCAAATGAGCAGTATACAAATTACAAATTAGCACCCAGTGTGCGAAATTCTCTGTAATGATAATACCAGTAGACTGTACATGATAATTAGCAGCAGAGTTGATATGGCCATCAGGCGGGGTGAGACTATATACACTGTACAAATGAACAATGTGCAAATTTAGCAACTGGTGTGTGAGTTCCTATTTGCAAAGCTGTGTTGCGGAGTTATGGAAGTTTGTTATTTGTTCAGGAGTCTGATGGCAGTGGGAAAGAAGGAGTTGTTTAGTCTGGTTGTCCTGCATTTCACACTTCTGTACCTCTGGCCTGAGGGTAGAAGTGTAAACATTCTGTGCTGGGGGTGGGTGGGGTCCCGGAGGATGGCGTCAGCTCTCCTTTGGAATCTGCGGTGGTAGATGCTCGGCAGAGAGGGGAATGGAGTCCCGATGATCTTCTCCGCTGTCTTCACCACTCTCTGCAGGTGTTTGCGGTCCAGGGCAATAGTGCTGCCATACCACGCAGTGATGCAGTTGGTCAGGATGCTCTCAATGATGCAGCTGTAGAAATTGTTGAGGATCCTGGAAGACATGCCGAACTTCTTCAGCCTCCTCAGAAAGTACAGCCTCTGTTGAGCTCTCTTAACCAGCTCTGTGGTGTTGTGTGTCCACTTAAGGTCCTCATTGTTGTGGATGCTGAGGTATTTAAAGCTGCTCACCCTCTCCACCTCACACTCCTGGATGAACAGCGGCCGATGGGGTCTCCACCTCCTCTTCCTCATCTCCTCTATCATCTCCTTTGTCTTGTCCGTGTTGAGGGTGAGGTCGTTGTCCTCACACCATGACACCAGGCTGGCCACCTCCCTCCTGTAGGATGTTTCATCATCACCAGTGATGCGCGTCTTATCACTGCTGTGTCATCTGCGAACTTTAAGATGATACTGTCTTTGTGGGAGGCAACACAATCATGGGTGAAGAGGCTGTAGGGGATGGGGCTGAGAACACAACCCTGTGGGACACCTGTGTCCGTGATAATGCTGGCTGAGGTCCTGTTACCCATCCTGACAGTCTGGGGCCTGCCAGATAGAAAGTCCGTAGCCAGTCGCAGAGGGTGGGGTGAAGGCCAAGTGAAGACAGTTTGTCGGTGAGTTTGTGGGGGATGACCATATTGAAGGCGGCGCTGTAGTCGACAAAGCGCATCCTAATTTAGGAGTCTTTGTCTTCCAGGTGGAAGAGAGAGTAATGGAGTGCTGCAGCAGTGGCATCTGAGGTGGACCTGCTGGGCCTGTAGGCATACTGCAGGGGGTCCAGGGTATCCAGTATGCTGTCCTGAATGAGGAGCATTTTATTTATACTTTATTTTCAAATTGTTACAAAGCAGTTAAAGACCTTATGTCTGAATGGGTAAAGCATACCAAAAACATGTCAGTGCCTACAAACTATGGCTTTATAACAACACTTGAGCGCATATTGGTCAAAGCACAGGTTACAGCAACAATCTTATCCAGTAAAGTCATGTCCTCAACTTCACATGGTACCACAAAGGCCAGACGTATTGTGTCATTCAGTATTGTATATTTTGAATGCATGCACCCTATTACTGTCTCCACATGGATTCTGACATGAGCTGGTTTCCTTGTCTCCTCCACGTCTCTGGTATCAAGCTGGCTGTGGCTGCTGGTGAATGCAGGTATTGTCAGTGTGGCGCCTACAAGGGCAATGCTTTCCTTAATATCAAATTCACAGTCTGCCAATACTATGTCTCCTGGTGCCAGCTTCTGAAGAAAGCCACAGTTCTCCTCTTGCAAGAGTAAAATTTGGTTCAGCCTAAGGTGACACATGCTACAGTTCTGCTGTTCTTGCACATTTTCCATGGAAGCATCATCAGCCTGACAGATCTGTGCTGCTTCATCAGATGTTCTTTCCTCCATCTCAGCCAGAGGTGTGGTGTCATGTGTTGGTGATTAGAACAATATACAGTGGGGCAAAAAACTATTTAGTCAGCCACCAATTGTGCAAGTTCTCCCACTTAAAAGATGAGAGAGGTCTCCAATTTTCATCATAGGTATACCTCAACTATGAGAGACAAAATGAGAAAAAAAATCCAGAAAATCACATTGTCTGATTTTTAAAGAATTTATTTGCAAATTATGATGGAAAATAAGCATTTGGTCACCTACAAACAAGCAAGATTTCTGGCTCTCACAGACCTGTAACTTCTTCTTTAAGAGGCTCCTCTGTCCTCCACTCGTTACCTGTATTAATGGCACCTGTTTAATCTCGTTATCAGTATAAAAGACACCTGTCCACAACCTCAAACAGTCAGACTCCAAACTTCACTATGGCCAAGACCAAAGAGCTGTCAAAGGACACCAGAAACAAAATTGTAGACCTGCACCAGGCTGGGAAGACTGAATCTGCAATAGGTAAGCAGCTTGGTGTGAAAAAATCAACTGTGGGAGCAATTATTAGAAAATGGAAGACATAAGATAATCTCCCTCGATCTGGAGCTCCACGCAAGATCTCACCCCGTGGGGTCAAAATGATCACAAGAACAGTGAGCAAAAATCCCAGAACCACACGGGGGGACCTAGTGAATGACCTGCAGAGAGCTGGGACCAAAGTAACAAAGGCTACCATCAGTAACACACTACGCCGCCAGGGACTCAAATCCTGCAGTGCCAGACGTGTCCCCCTGCTTAAGCCATTACATGTCCAGGCCTGTCTGAAGTTTGCTAGAGAGCATTTGGATGATCCAGAAGAGGACTGGGAGAATGTCATATGGTCAGATGAAACCAAAATAGAACTTTTTGGTAAAAACTCAACTTGTCGTGTTTGGAGGAGAAAGAATGCTGAGTTGCATCCAAAGAACACCATACCTACTGTGAAGCATAGAGGTGGAAACATCATGCTTTGGGGCTGTTTTTCTGCAAAGGGACCGGGACGACTGATCCGTGTAAAGGAAAGAATGAATTGGGCAATGTATCGTGAGATTTTGAGTGAAAACCTCCTTCCATCAGCAAGAGCATTGAAGATGAAACGTGGCTGGGTCTTTCAGCATGACAATGATCCCAAACACATCGCCCGGGCAACGAAGGAGTGGCTTCGTAAGAAGCATTTCAAGGTCCTGGAGTGGCCTAGCCAGTCTCCAGATCTCAACCCCACAGAAAATCTTTGGAGGGAGTTGAAAGTCCGTGTTGCCCAGCAACAGCCCCAAAACATCACTGCTCTAGAGGAGATCTGCATGGAGGAATGGGCCAAAATACCAGCAACAGTGTGTGAAAACCTTGTGAAGACTTACAGAAAACGTTTGACCTCTGTCATTGGCAACAAAGGGTACATAACAAAGTATTGAGATGAACTTTTGTTATTGACCAAATGCTTATTTTCCACCATAATTTGCAAATAAATTCTTTAAAAATCCTTCAATGTGATTTTCTGGATTTTTTTTTCTCATTTTGTCTCTTATAGTTGAGGTATACCTATGATGAAAATTGGAGACCTCTCTCATCTTTTAAGTGGGAGAACTTGCACAATTGGTAGCTGACTAAATACTTTTTTACCCCACTGTACTTCCTTAGTTAATATATTTTGTAATCAAAAGGAATCCCAAGATACCTTTTAGCAAGAAGAACATACAGGCCAAAAAGAATGACTACCTGAGCATAAAGGAGCTACATTATCCATCTCAGTCACGGGGCCAGTGTTGTTGGGGGTTCACTTGCATGCCCTGCCGATTCTTTTTGTCGTGATCTCCTCACCATTCTGCATAAGCGGTTAAACCTATCAGGAGTTGTAGCATGAACCTCTGCATGCCCAAGGTTTAGAGAAGGTGCCCAGTCAGGATCACACTCTAACATTTCATAAGCTGGTCTGCCTGTAAAAGCAAAGAAAACAGGAAGAAAATACCTAGTAGGTGTAGAACAAATTCAACCACTTACACATTCAGAAGTGTGTAGTGATATACTTTTTCTAGCTACTCAGATATCGGAGTCTTTGTTTAGCTTAGCTTTGTTTAGCTTAGCACTGCTAACGTTGGCAAAACGCTATGACCAAGCAAGTTGGAATGTGGTTGAAAGTTATGTTGGGTCGTCTCACGGCTGCAATCCAGGCCATGCGTCGCCTCTTTATTATACCCAAAACGTGGGCTGTGCTTTGTTTCTTCCACGTTGGAAAACGATAAAAGCCTATTCCGTTGTTTATCTTTTTCCTCGGTGGTTGTGAGAACGACTATTGCAGTTAACAACACAGCAATACTTCCCCATGTCTGCTTTTTTGTGATGCTAGGTGTAGAAGTAATCTCAATGAACTACTGCTGGCCTACCCTTCCCACAATGCACTTGATCACTTTTGTAAACATGATGTCACACTGGCGAGCCTTATAGCCAGTCACATGTTTTAATTTCAAATAAATTAAAAGCGTGGTTAAAATAGATGGTATGAAGATATAAATTTTTATTAAAACTGTAACACTGAAAATTCAAAAACCTCGCCTCCCTTGCAGACTCCTTGACTTTAATTTCAAGAGGCTGCAGCACATTTAATTCAGATCATTCCTGAAGAAATCTCAGAGGGGAAGCTTCATCAGGAGCAGAAGCTGAAATATCGTCAGCTGCCTGGGAGGCATTCGGCAGGAGTGAAAAGACCCCCAAGCAGCTTCTGAAAGCATGTGCCCACATATATGGACCTGCAGTGGAATAAACTGACTGTTTTTATTTTATTTTTTAATTTATTTTATGATATTAATGATATTCAGATTCCATTCCAGTTTCCCAGTAGGGAAGTGCTGAAACAGTCAACTCAAAATCAAGATAGCTGTGTGTGGATACGATGTGAGTTTATTTGGCCAATTTCTATGTGATGTTATGTGAGCTGGCCCAAATCAGGCAGGCACAGGAAGCGAAAACAGAACCACCGTTATCAAAATAAAAGCCAGATTTTTTACTTCAGTGCATAGGATGGCATTAGGCCTCTGTACTGTAAAATTAACAACTAAAAGGAAAACATTTATGCAAAGATCAAACAACGCATATCTCAGAATGATTGATCAGGTAATTAACCTACAATAATAAACCTTTCAGGGGTTATACTCCGCGGTTGTTGCGGTTGCTCATTATACTCTGCGGTAGGCTTGTCCATGGTGCGGTACTGTATAATTGCAATTATCGCAACAGCCCTACCTGTAATTAATAATAGTCCAACAAATATGGTCCAGTTTTATTGCAAGAGGTCCAATGGATCCATTTGAGTAAGATTTATTGTCCATCTAGATGATTACAGGGGACAATGCCCATAAAATCGCAGCATTTTTGAAACCCAGCCGACTAACTTCCTGCTTTTTTTATTTATGTGCTATAAAAACTACATTTTCCATAACAATAGTGACATAAACGGAAGTCCGGAAGATTCACGTGGGAGTCTCAATTTGATTGATACCTCATTTGACCCAATAGGCCTTTCCTTTATGTTCTCACAGCTTTCAGCACTCAATGAGTTCCTACTTAGCATGAAGGAACAGCCCCACAGCTAACACAAGCAAAATGAACCAATTAGAGCTGACTTTGCTGATTATGTATGTGTCATGTAGCCAGTTAATTTCTGAACTAAATGATCACTGATAGGGCCGTTTGTCACACGCGCCCCCAATAAAAACCCGTGGCGTCTACCATACATACCACTCGGTTGCTTCTACAAAGCTGAGTCACTTCGACCAACCTGTGTGTAATGTTTATATGCTACTTCCTCTGTGTCATTACTATGGACAGTGTATGTGGATATGTGGGAGGATAGCCCCGAGTGTCACCTTTGTTCACCTCTGGTGAAAATTCCATCAAAGTCTGTCCATTAATTTTGGAGGATTGTTGGTAACACACTGTGAGAAGAAAAGAACCTTGGTGGAGGTATGCATTCTCGGATCATCGCCAAAATGTAATGGGTTCGTCTGGAGCCCAAGAACCATCTCTGGTGAAAATTTCATCCAAATCCATCCAGTAGTTTTTGTGTAATCCTGCTGCACAAATACAAGCAAAGCCCTTGGTGGAGGTATGCGCTCTCAGATCATCACCAAAATCTAATCATCTGTTCCCCGTGCCATTACGCATCTTTCCTGAAAAGTTCATCAAAATCTGTTGATAACTTTTTGAGTTATGTTGCTAACAGACAGATAAACCATCAAACCAACCAGCGCCACCGAAAACATTTCCTCCTCCCTTGGAGGAGGTAATGACTGATTGCAACCTGAGACAGTCCTGTAATATATAATTTTTTTGTGGTATTGTTACAAAAATTTGACCTCAACTTTATAACACTTGGTTCTACATTCCTATTGTGTTTTTCAGCCAATATCTAACAGCTGTATGTTATTTTCAGGCATCTGTATCTAAAAAAAGAACAGACAAACTTTATTTTCTTCAAATTTAGTATGTTTACACCACTGTCACCCAGTGGCAGAAGCACTTAGAGGGATTCTGGGTGTTTTGCCAAAAATCAGAGTGTTTTCCTTTGAATGAGACCAACCCCATGAATATATTGCAAAGGGTTGAAGAACAGCTTTTGATTTACTTTGGGTGTGTTATTTTGGGGCATTTTTAGGGAATTTGGCTGGAATGCTAAGGGGTTTTAAAGAAATAGTTATTAAAAGCCAATTCCATTACATCTGTGTTATCATCTAATCACTGTGCAACATTGTTTCAGTTGCATTTCAGTTATGTGTACCTTTTACTCATGAAAAAATTGTTGGAAACTGCTATTTCCACCCACAGTTTTGTGATCATATTCAGCAAAACTTGTAGTAAAGCAGGCAGCAGATGCGGTGATTGACAGACTTCCCATTTCACATCTTTCTGTAACTGCTTTGTTTCCAATCTAACAGTGCTTCTCTCATCCAACTTACCTCTCTACCTGCCTGAGCAGAATTTCACAGTCTGGGAAGATGTGGCAAGCTGCTGTTCGTGTTCACATGTTGCCCACACTGCCTTTTTGTCTGTTTTTAACAGCCCCTGAAATCATTTTTCACAACTATTCTTCTTTTTGGCCAACCTATGTCTTAATTGTACTTTGACTAAGGAAAAAGTAGAGCATTCAAAGCACTCTAATGGACTTGTTTGTATTTGTACTGTGCCCCTCAGATTGTGGACAGTCCTGGACATCTTTGTCTTCTCTTCAGTTCAGCTCACCACCTCCAGGTAAATTCATTTTTTAGTGTTACTTTGACAGTAATGTGTGCAGCACAGCAAGACAGACATCACCTCCTTGATGTCAACTATTGCTTTCTGGACTACTGCTCTGAAGCCTTAAATTGACCATTTTGTTCATCACAACCATATCATGATTGAATGTGACATTAAAGCTGGGGAAGTTACTGACTGAAGCCACTGGCCACAAAATTAAACAGAACATGCATTTCAGGCAAACTAAACGGTTGACTTTCACAGGATGTACTGTCTGAAGCTGAGCAACACCTTCCTCATTGACCCTCACTGGCCACTATGATAGGTATACATGTCCAACTGCTTGTAAATGCAAATATCCCACCAGACAATCGCATGGTAGCATCTCAATGCATTTAGGCATGTAGACATGGTCAGATGAGCTGCTAAAGCGCAAACATTAAAATGGGGAAGAAAGTGATTTAAGATTCTTAGAAACCATGGGTTGGTAAGAATCTCCCGCTTCCTACGAATTCTGGAGTTCGCAGACATTCATGGAGGGGAGCATAGTTTCTTACGGCTGCCATTCAATTCACAAGAACAACTTGAGGCGTTCTTGAAAAGTGAGATGCTTTTCTGTTGTACGATGGCCCTAGAGTTCTTACGTTCTTTCGTAAGGGTGCCTTGGGATCTTCGTACGACATACTGCCATCATACGAAAATTTTTGTGCAACTCATGACACTCTCAAGTTGTTGGTAGGAAGATCTTACAGCTTTTGGCACATTTTGTTAGTACAAATGTTGCATAATAACATACTTTCGCCTTATGAGGCCTCACTACTACTACCGCCTTATGCACGCTGTACGACTTTCCATACGAACGGGGATTTGTACGGCATTTCCTACAACTGCTGTAAGGGGCCCTCAAGAATAACGTAAGGTATTCTCAAGGCATACTTATGGCCAACATCTTACGTAGTTCTTATGTTGTTCCTTTGGAATTCGTACGGTCACCCTACGATGAGGGGTTTTCATGAGGCATTTGTGGAAATCTTGGACAAGACCATCGACCTGGCCACAAACTTACGGATGGTCTATGAACACTGATCCTCCTACAAGCCACCTTAATAAGGTCGTATGAAATGGTTGAAAAATTGTTCGTTGGGTGTTCGCAGCCATTGGTAAGGGTACTTGTGACCATAGCTTTAAGTGACTTTGAATGTGGCATGGTTGTTGGTGCCAGACAGACTGCTCTAAATGTTTCTATGGTCTGGGAAGAGGGTCGTTTCACATACAACCATCTCTAGGGTTTACAGAGAATGATCTGAAAAAGAGAAAACATCCAGTTTTCTCTTTTTCTCTGGGCCCAAATACCTTGTTGATGCCAGAAGGCAGGAGAGAATTAGGCAATATTACATGAGAGAGAATGCAGTATCAGTGAATATAGAACTGTGATGATTTATCGTAGGTGCGATGCAAAGCAGAGGGCCAAACACATCACTGCAGTTATTTACGCATTCATGATACAGTACAACCTCCAGTCTAATATTCCTTCCACAAGCACAGTTTATTAAATGACTTCAATACAGGACAAAATACTATGATTTTTGTTTGTTTAACCAGAACTACTTCCTTCTGAATAAACTGTTGCTCAGCACCTCAGTAAGCATAATATAGAAAAGAATAGGAATATTGTCAATTTGCACACATGCAACCAAATTGAATATTGTCCAGTGCAGAAGCCATTGTTTATAATACACACCGGTCACCTGTTGAGCAGGGTTTGTGGATCATGGTGACTTTGTTCCAGTGACTAGTTAGCATACTAGCGATTTGGCTTCAGCACACCTCGCTTGCTTTTTCTTGCCATTTCAAATGAAGTAATGAGTCCATCACCATAATGAACATCTCATGGAAAGACAAGATAACCAACATAGAAGTGTTGAAACGAGCTGGTCTACCATCAATGGAGGACATGCTAATAGATGAACCTGAGATGGCTCGGACATGTTGAGAGGATGGACCACCAGCATCTCCCTCAGCAGTTACTCTACTCACAGTTATGCGAGGGCAAACGCAATCAGGGTAGACCAAGGCTCAGATTTAAAGACACTGTAAAAAGAAACTTTAAGAAGTTGGACATACTGTAGACAGGAGTTCCTGGCAGCGGAAGGCTAAGGACAGAGCTGTGTGGAGGAATCTGATCAGACCTAAATGAAACAGTCACTGTCGCCCACGACAGACTGCTATGATGATGATGATGATGAATCAAGATAATAAATCCAACTCTAGCTTGTCATTTTGTTGTAAACAGAAGTCAAATGTCTTGGGATATTTACAAGGGCGGGACTTCCTGGTCAGCAGGTCTCATTTAGGGACCAATATCTTTTCAAACAGTGCCTCACTGTGGAAAGTAAGGCATCCAACACATAATTACAATTCTCACATAAGAACCACTGACTAACTATTATTTAAAGATTATTTAAAAAAACAGCATGAAATGGAGTGATACATATAGTAGTTGAAACCAGTTACATACACTGTATAAAACGCTAACCTTTTTCTCCTCACTGACCATGTTTACATGTACATGAATAGAACCGGTTATGACTGTATTTTTGAGTTATCTGATTACACTGGTCAACACCAAATTTATTGTCTAAGTTTTTTTTAGCTGATTTAGGCCAATTTGATGTGCTGAATCCAAAAATCACATTGGTTTGCTCAATCAGGTCAAATTTTTGAACCGATGCCACGTTTTTTATCGTTTTTGTTTACATGCGACGGGGTATTTTCGCTTTATATGATGTAAAATTCTTTTTTATTTCTTGAAATTCTCTGAATTTTGAACAATGATGACGTAACATTCAATTTACATGTACTTACCTTTATCAATGTCAACTTTTCAATTTACAGCACAACTGTACAACTGCTTACAACTTAGCATAAAAACCTGACCTGATCGAAAGAGACGGATGTCATTTTTGGGTTCAGCGGTGCAAAATTGTCTTAAATCAGTTGAGAAAACACAGACAACTTACAAAAAAATTATTTTTGTTATGTTGTGTTTTTCAAGTGGCCATGTAAACAGAACGATCCGATAAAGGCCAAGTAACCAGGGTCATTAACTTGAGTAGTTTACCTTCCACTAATCCATTTATTCTGTGCATGTAAACACGATAAAACTGATTATAGCTATTATCAGTTTATTCTAGTAATCAGTTTATTGTGACCATGTTACCGGGGTCAGACTGTCTGACATTAAATCAGACTAAACTTTTCTTATTTTAGGTCAGTTAGGATTACCAAAATTATTTCTATTTGCTAAATGCCAGGATAATGAGAGAATTTTTTTTATTTCTATCTTCAAAGTCAGAAGTTTACATCTTTCTTCTTCCGGCTATCAGAGAGAGCAGACGCATTTCTTCTCCTCTCCCCTCTCCTCCTCCCTTCACTGATCCCAGCTTGCTGTGTCCTGTCTGTGTCTCGCTCTTCTTCTCGCTGCATCCTGATCCAAACGGAAAATTATGGAATTGGTGAGCTGGGCTTTAAATGCAATTAACACCACTTTTTCAAACAGAAATCGGGCCCGGGGGAGCCCAAGTGTCCTGCAGGCACTTCGGCTGCGGGTTATGTGAGAGACTCATGGGAACAATTGGAAACTCTGTGTCTGTGTGATCTTTCGATTGAAGATGTGGAAGACATCTACCTGTTTGGCTTCATGATCACAGATTTCTGCTGTTTGGCTTTGGAGTTTTTCCTGGTGTATCGAAATTAAAGAAGTTGGAAAGAGCTAGTCAAAATGCGGACCCGGCGAAGCTCCTTCAACAATTCGACCCAGTTGGGGAGGGCACTGATAGCGCTATGGCGAACTGAATCGAAGGTGGGAAACATCTCGGAGTCAGCTGGGTGCTCTCCAGGAATGATTTTAAAGCCTGTGAATGTTATGTAAATTGTGATGCACAGAATCGCATGAGAGATGCTAGCTTAGTGAACTGTGCTTATCAGGCCTTGATTAGGCGTCCTTGGGAGAACTCATTCCTCCAGGAGAAAAGATAAGGCAGAAGGGAGTTTTGGCTTTTCTCTAACCCAAACATTCTGATGTGCAGCAATCTGAACTCTCTATGGACAGTCGCTCATGTGACTAGCATGGAATTTTACCATCTGACATGCACTGAAGAGAGATGAACTCTGTGGACATGTTATCTATGTTTTGGAAACCAAGGACATAACATCGAGTCGTTGTCCTAGGAGAGGAATTTGTTGTTCACCAGTAACTGATACATCACACTGCATTCACACTTGCATCCATGAATACCACATGACTGATATACACACACTGGTCTCTCTCAACTTACTTTGTTAATGTGTGGAACTGTATCTTGTCTGCTAAGTGTGCAATTAGAGGGTTTTTTCTATGTGATCACAATCTTGCTCACTTGAGCTCTATTCTGATAACTATTCTTTTTTCTCTCTGGCCCAATGTGTCACCCCCCCTCCCCCCTCCCCCTCGTTACCCCCACTGTATGAGGCGCCTGTGGCTGCCGTCGTCATTAGGGAGCGCTTACATGACGCACCTTAATGATAAGTAAAATTTCCTTGTATTGTTAAAAACATGCTTGGCAATAAAGTTCATTCTGATTCTGATTACATCCATTTCCTCAGCATTTGGTACCATGCCTTTAAAAATGAATGACTTGGGTCAAACATTCTGGGTCCGCCTTCCACAAGCTTCTCGCAATAGTTTGCTGGAATTTTGGCCCATTTCTCCTGACAGAACATGTGGAACTAACTCAGGTTTGTGGGCCGCCTTGCACGTCTTTTCAGTTCTGCCCATAAATCTTCTGTGGGATTGGGATCAGGGCTTTGTGATCTCCACTCCAAAACATTGACTCTGTTGTCCTTAAGCCACTTTGTAACCAATGCGGTGGTATGCTTAGGGTTATTGTCTATTTGGAAGACCCATTTGCACTAAAGCTTTAACTTCCTGGTTGATATCTTGAGATGCTGCTTCACTATTTCCACATAATATTCTTTCCTCATGATGCCATCTATTTTGTGAAGTGCACCAGTCCCTTTGTGGGCAGTGGTCCTTGACTTTGGCTTGAGCCGTTGCTCGGAGCCGTTCTTAGAAGGAGAGGTGAGGCCGCCTCCTTCCCTCCACTAGCCTTGGGTGCGTACCTTGGGCAAAGTGCTAGTACGCGCCCAGCCTCCTTCCCTTGCCAGGGTTGCACCGCATCGGCAGTTTAATGTTCATCAAATCGATGGGCATCTCGGCACTACTGCATTGGGCGCTTCTGAAATGTCAACATGGCTTCAGCTGCGGCAAGCGTCTACTGACTGTCTACTCAGCTTCAGTTACGGCAAAATGCAACGAGCCTCTCTGCGACCATCTCAGCTTGCTGTGTTGTCGACCAACCAGAGTACCCTCGCCAAGGAACAACTGCTGTGGCCGCCAAGCATGTCGTCTCTTCATCAAAGTGCAGCATAAGGTGGTTACCCCACAGTTTTCAATGGAAGCACCAGATCAGAGGAAGTGATAGTGGCTACTCGCAGTACGGAGGAACCGATGCGCCACTCATACCGGCAGTGGCGACAGTGGACGAAGTCCCGTATACTGCTACCGTGTCCAGGGTAACCGACGAACAACACCATCGACTTCGTTTCGAACTCATGCAAACAAGCCTCAATCTCGGTGCTTGGGAATGTCCGTACAACCAACGACAGTGAGTCTTCAGTCAGACCTGAACGAGCAACAGCCCTTATCGTCGTGAGTTAGAGAAAGCGACCATTGACATCTGTGCCCTAACGAAGTTCGGCGACCTGGCACCGGAAACGTAGTTGAGAGGAGTCACACAATCTTTTGGAGTGGAGGAGAAGAGAGAAACAGCTGGCGTTGGCTTTGCTACTCCAACAAGCTAGCTGCTCAAGGTATCACCCCCTACACCAATCAGTGACAGGCTCATTGTCAATGCGCATACAGCTAAAGGGAGGAAACAATCTAACTCTCATTAGTGTATATGGGCCGACCATGCAAAGATCTCAGGAAGAAAAAGAGCAGTTCTATGAAAAGCTTGGCAGCTGTACATCTGCCGCCAAGATGGACATCATCATCATCCTGGGCGACTTTAACGCTCGAGTGGGCAAGGACTGGAAATCGTGTCCGAATGTAATTGGAAAACATGGCGTTGGTAAAATGAACTCCAACGGGCTTATGCTCTTAGAATTCTGCACCAGATTCCAGCTCAGTGTCATGGGTACTATGTTCCAACAGAAAAACACCTTAAAGAACACATGGCAGCACCTACGTTTAAAACACTGGCACCAAATCGACCATGTACTATCCAATAAGGCAGCAAAACCATATGTCACAGTGACACGAGTCAATCGAGTAGCAAATTGCTTCACCGATCATAAGCTCCTGGTTTCTAAGTGCCTGTTCTTTATTAATAACAAGAAGAGTGGTACAAGGCCTCCCAAGAAGCTAGACATACATTTGGATGATGACAAAAAAGCATTACTGGAATTCTTCTTAGACGAAAAGTTGTCTACCTGTAAGACAGACTTTGATGAACTCAGAGTTATTCTCCAGAATGCTGCCACCCATGTCTTCGGCAAAAAGAAACGAGTGCAGAATGACTGGTTTGATGATCAGGACCAAGAAATTCAAAAGCTGCTTCAAGACAAGAACTTGGACAGGCCTGTTCTAAGAAGGCGGCTCAGAGAGCTAAAGAATGACTGGTTTCGGTGCAGAGCTGAGGAGGCAGAGCGGCACTCTCAGCAGAAGAACCACAGAGAGTTCTATGCTACCCTCAATGCCGTCTATGGCCCTAGATCCAGAAGCACCCATCCTGTGAAGTCCAAAGATGGCGAGCTCCTGACTGCTCCTGACAAGATAAAGGACGGATGGGTTGAACACTTCAGCGACTTATTAAACCAACCAACGGATGTTGACTTGAGCATCGTCGATGACATAGACCAGCTTCCAGTTATCGAATCAATGAACCTCCCAATTGAAGACCGAGAATTTGGCCAAGCCCTTAGAAACACCCGATTAGGAAAGATCCCAGGTCCAGACGGTATTCTACCTGAAGTACTTGTGCATGGAGGACGCCGCTTAAGAGCTTTCCTACTTGTCCTATTCAACATCTGCTGGACTACAGAGATTATCCCAACCGACTGGATAGACGCCATCATCGCAATTCTGTTCAAAAAAGGTGACAGAAGCCTCTGTGGTAATTACAGAGGAATTTCACTGCTCAGTGCTGTCGGTAAAGTCTTCGCGGGCATTATCTTGCAGAGGCTTCACCTGTTAGCAGAATATATCTACCCCCAGTCGAAGTCAGGGTATCGAAACGGTAGAAGTACAATAGATGGGATTTTCACCCTTCGCCAGCTGATGGAAAAAACAAGAGAGCAGCACAGATGTTTGTACATAGCCTTCGTGGATTTTGTGAAGGCATTTGACACGGTCAATCGCGAGCTCCTCTTCATCATCCTTGCAAACTTGGCTGTCCTCCAAAGTTTATAAGAATAATCAAGAGACTATACACGGACGGGCACGCCCCGACTTGCTATCAATGGTGAACTCACCCAATCCCTTGAATACAACAGTGGGGTCAAGCAGGGTGTAAACTAGCTCCAACACTCTTTGGCATGTACTCAGCAGTCCTACTTTGGCTCGCTTTCAAAGAAATCAAGCACACCTGCAGCGTACAGATCAGACTGCGTTACGATGGTGATCTTTTTGACCTCCGCAGATTAAAAGCGAAATCCAGAGTCCTCACATAATATATTAGAGAAGCTCAGTATTCTGACGATATCGCAATTTTCAGTGATACACCAGAGGGCCTGCAAACGTTATTATCCTCCTACAATGACGTCGCTAAGAGAATGGGTCTCTGCATCAACACAGTCAAAACAGAAACCATGTGTATTGGCAATACAGCTGAGTTCTTTATTGACGACATCAAATTGCCCAACGTTACTCGCTTTAAGTATCTCGGCAGTTATGTTAGCAGTGACTGCTCTATGAAGGGGGAAATTGCATCTCACATCCAAGCAGCATTGTGTGCTTTTGGCCGTCTGCGCAAGAGGGTGTTTGATTCGCATGACCTCACTGTCTCTACCAAAGTCGCAGTTTACAATCAGTGCCTTATGCCCCTCCTGATGTATGGCAGCGAAACCTGGACCCTTTACCAGCACGAAGTCAGGCAACTTCGCATAATCCAACAGCGTCACCTTCGCCTTATACTAAACATCAAGTGGGACGATTTCATCAGCAATGAGGAGGTGCTGCGGCGGGCACACATCGAAGACATCAAGATCAAGCTTGTAATGAGTCGCCTGCGCTGGTTAGGTCATGTCTGTCGAATGAATGATGATAGGCCAGTGAAGGAACTCCTGTATTGTGAGCTGGCTCATGGTTCTCGCAAAGTAGGTCGACCCAAACTCCGTTTTAAGGACACATGCAAAAATGCATTGAAGTGTGCCGATGTTTTAGATCAATGACAATTGGTAGTACATGATAGAGCGGAATGGAAGAACCTCACGAGGAAAGTTTGCAGGGCACATAATTCAAAGAGAGTGATGGCTTACGAGAAAAGACGGGCTCGACGTAGAGCAGAGAGGAGTAAGGAAGGAACTGTGGATATACCCGTTTCGGGTGAAAGGCGATGATTACCAGTCCCTCCTGTAGCAAAACACCCCCTCAACATGATGCTTCTACCGCCATACTTAACAGTTGGGATGGTGTTCTCAGGCTTGCAAACTTCCTCCTTTATCCTTCAAATGTAACGGTGGTCATTATGGCTAAACAGTTCCATTTTAATTTCATCAGACCACAGGACATGTCTCCAAAAACTAAGGTCTTTGTCCCTGTGTGCATTTGCAAACTGTAATTTGGCTTTTTATGCTACTTTTGGAGTAACGGCTTTGTCCTTGCTGAGTAGCCTTTCAACCCATGTTGGTACAGAACTTGTTTTACTGTGGATAATCACACTGTTTTACTAGCTTCTACGGGACACAAAAGCCATCTCCTTCCTGAGTGGTATGATGGCTGGACTTCCCATGGTGTTTATACTTGTGCATAATTGTGTGAACAGGTGAATGTGGCGCTTTCAGGCATCTGGAAAATGCACCCATGAACCAGACTTGTGGAGGTCCACAATTCTCTTTCAGATATCTTGGCTGATTTCTTTTAATTTTCCCATGATGTCACACAAGGAAGCAGTGTGCTTGAGGTGTGTCTTAAAATCCATCCAAACGTGTTCCTCCAGTTAACTCAGATGTTTTCAAGTAACCAATCAGAAGCTTCCAAAGCCATAACATCATCATCTGGGCTTTCCCAAATTGATTAAAGGCATAGTAGTGTGACCAAGGATTTCCACTGACTCCGGATGTGGTCCGTTACGGTTGTGATCCGGTCTCTGCAGCAAATAGTTCCCATTAATTAATGTTCTAATCCCCGCCTGACACTGCAGAACCAATCCGGTTCACTGGATTCAGGTCACTAAAAATATGCAAGGAGTCTATTTTTGATGGATGGCAGATTCAGTCCACGATGAAAAGCCTGTCTACTGTATTTAATATCTGTTTGTTCATTAAAAATTATTTAAGGGTCGTCCGTTATTTTCTGAAGTCTACTCCTCCACCACTGTGTCAGAGAAGATGAAAACTGACATAACATACAAGCACTTCACAGAATTCAGATTAACAGGCTACTTAGGTATTATTAGAGCACAAAAATCCAGGTGGAGAGCCACAACATCACGCTTCCTTGTTATCACGTGATCGCAATCGGTCCTTCTCAGTCTCTCTTGGATCTTTCTGAAGAGCTTACATTATTTTATATAATCCTCATGCGATCTTGTATTTCAAACCCTGTTCTTATCTATGCTGCTTCAGAACACAAATGGAGCTGGTAGGGATGGACGCAAGGCTTGTCCGCAATGCATCCACAACGGACTGCATCTGGAGTCAGTGTAAATCCTGGGTAAGACTACACATGTTTCATCTTGTGGACAATATTAGGATATTAGCCCTGTGAGTTATTCTTACTGATATTTTCTTTTATTTCATATAAATTCATTCAATACTGCACTCAACTCACTAATGGAGAGATGAAGTCTGGAGCTAAAAACACTGCATCTGTCCATTTGCACCACTTCAAAACATCACCCCTGATTACTTAAGTAAGCATGTAACTTCAGAAATCTGATTATAAGTGAACATGTATACACAGCTATTGTGGTTACACCCCAAATAATGTATGACATTATGCTTTATTACATATTACAGGTCCCATTTATTGCCTTGGTTGTGGATTAATTTCAAATGATGACATCATTTGACATCATCAAACATATATCTGTATTTTGATAACAAAACATCATTTCTGTGCCGTTTTACACGAGCTCTAGAATGTCACTCTGAAACGCTGTGTTTCAGGCCTTCTGTGTTATTTATGAGCCCCTAATCTGATTGGGTGAACGCTTTGTGATTGACACATGTGGCAAAGCTAATCACAAGTGAGGAAGCCTAACCTAGGGCAGGGCCCAAGTTTGACTGTTTAGGACTGACTCAGTGCTGATTGGATAAAACTCGGCATCATGATTGGAAAGCTGCATAAACAAAACAAGGACATGACAAGCACCAGATTTGACCAGACAGAGAGCATAATGAAGATCTAATGCTTATAAAATTAAAATCTAATGCTACTGTGAGTCTGGAGAGTCTGAACTGTAATTTGGCATATGTAGCCATGCAGCACGAGCATCTGGAGGACACAGGCACAGCGGAGCAACAGGGATGTGAACCCATACAGCCAGCCAAGGGAAGACGGAGTCCCCGCTGGTCCTGCCCTCGCTGTGCTTTCCACAGTGTTTTTAACTGCTTCTCACAACGTTTACCTGATGGACCAATTTACAGCCGTGCTAACTTAGCATGTAGCATACATAGTGTTAGCTATGAAGCTACAAACCTGAACACACTGCACACACGGGGAATAAAATAATTCTCCACAAATAACATATTCAACAACGCTGTCACCAGCTTAAAAATGGCAATTAATGCAATTACAACAGGACAGCGTGAATCAGTTTGATACATTAATGTGTCTGCTTTGAATATTTTTACCTCAGAGAAAGATGCTAAAGTTGGTCTAGCAATTAAATAGCACTGACCGAATGACTGCACAGATTCTTTTCAACTTGTACTAATGTTTCATAAAGCTTTACACAGTAAATAACTACACATAAGCTACTTTTAAAATAGTTTAAGACATCCATACTTACCAAGGCAGGCAGTGTTGGGCGCCAGGCGGGGTCGTCTTCTTCTTCCAGTAATGCATTGCGTCACACCTAAACTGAAGTTGATACATGAATGTGATTGAATCACTTCAGTCTGACATGCGGGTCGTAGCTCTGTACAACATAAACTGAATTGTATTGAATGCAAAGAAGATGATCAAGTAAATCAGGCTGGTTTGATGTACCCCACTCTACATTCAGAGAGAGAGAAATTAGTGTTTTGATATTTTTTCGATAATCGTGTGACCAATAGACACATTTCAGAAGGTTAAAACCAAAATCTCATTTTGTGTTAAATGGGATATTTAAAGAGATGACTGAAACAAAAAAAAAAAAAAAAACTGTTCAAATAGAAATAATCATCACAATGTGTGTTTAAGATTAAATTTGTTAAATATCGTCATGAGCCGAGCCGGCTTGGCTTTCCCCGGCTCGGCCTCGATCTCTCTGGGGGTTTTGGTTTTTCTGGTTATGTGCATTTTGGTGAATTATTGTACTAACTTCCATATCCTTTGCCACTGCCTGACCGGCAGCTGTTATTCTCTCACACTGCTGACTCTGTTGGTCCAGCCACGCACCCCCCCACCCCCGCTCTACCTCTGACTGCATCATGTCCTGCTAATCATCCCTTTCTCGCCTCGCCCAGGTGGTCCCTATTTGCCACGCCAGCGGCGTTTGTTCATAAGCAGCCCTTTGCTGGACAAACGTTGCTGGATCACTGTACGCGTTAGATAACTGTGCTTCGCCGTCTAACTGTCATGTCACTGAAGGGTTTTTGCTCGCCGATCTACTGGAGGACCCGGACCGCTTAGGCTGTGAGTAATTCTAGCGTTTCTCTGTTCAGTTGTGCCGCCACGCTGGTAGCGTTTCCATGTGCGGCACAACTGCTACGCTTTCCCCTGTACAGCCTAGCTTCTCAAATGGACTCTTTGTTAGCCCGAGCAGCCTAGCCATTTGTATGGTTTGCCCTGAACTGTGTTCAATAAATGTGTGTGTGGTCGCCCCTGCACTTAAATCCTTGTTTCTCCTTCTCTCCTCCGTGCGCAAAGATAGGGTGCACGGAGGGTTTATGACAGATATAGCCTATCTCAATAAGGTATGGCTTCAAAATTCCACCATGAGTTTGTGCACCTTTCCCTCTGTTTTCTGCAAATATTTAGATTTCAAGCCATATTTAGAAAGAAGCGTGACATCTTTATATGTGTGGACTGATACACTGCATTCACATCTTATTTCAGATATAAAGCATGGTGTGATAAGTAGAAACATTTTTTTAACACAGAATTTCTAATAAAAGTTACTCAGGTTTTTCTTAAGTAAGGTTGACTTAGTAACAAAAGTATATTTTACCAATATATTCTAGTAAAGTTTACTAAGAACTTTATTTTTCAGGTAAATTTACTAACCTGGTAGTAAATTTTACTCAGATATCCTTAGTTTGTTACTCCAAAACCTTAATAAATATTTGTTTTTAGTGTTAAGTTTCTAGGGTTTATCTATGAAATATCTTTTCTTTATACTTTCAGGGATCATTTCTATAGTTTCTAACTTGAGAGATGTGTTTCAAAAGTGATCTGTATGTTATACAGTATATATTATATACACTATGTTTGTTTTTTATGAGCCACCAGGGGGCGCACATCCACCAGAAGGCAGCATGTGGTTTTCACAATACAACCACGTGGGTTGTATCTATAACACCACATGCTCACTAATGCCGTTAACAAAGATTAAACAAATATACCAACAGAAACAGCTTTGACACATGCACAGCACTAACACACATTAAAATGAGAGTCTGAGGAAAACACCTGAAAGATAAGATAAGATAAGCCTTTATTAGTCCCACAATGGGAAAATTCCAGGATTACAGCAGCACGGGGATAGCAGCACTCACAGCAATAATTAATAAGATAAGAAAATAAGAACAAATGAATATACATATGTACACAGATAAATACACAGTGCAGGAGCATTGCAGCTAGATGGTATAGACAGCATTACGGTAAGTTACCACGCAGAATATGAATATGTTTTAATATGTTTTATGTTACAATGCTCTGCACTGTGTGTGTTTATATATTTGCATATTTATTCCATCTAGCTACAATGCTCAGCACTGGGTGTGTTTATATATTTATATATCTACATATTATTCCATCTAGCTACATTGCTCCGCACTGTGTGTGTTTATATACTTGCATATTTATTCCACCTAGCTGCAATGCTCCGTACTGTGGGTGTTTATATATTTACATATTTATTCCATCTAGCTACAATGCTCTGCACTGTGTGTTCATATATTCATATATTTATTCCATCCAGCTACAATGCTCTGCACTGTGTGTCTGTGTGTGTGTGTATATATATATATTTTATAGTAATACGTACATATGTTTATTAGCTGCTCTTGCTTGCTTGTTTTTTTTCTTGCCTTCTGATTGTTGCTCTGAGTGTTGCTATCCCTGTGCTGTTGCAATCCTGGAATTTCCCCGTTGTGGGACTAATAAAGGCTTATCTTATCTTATCTTATCTTATGTACCCAGACAGTATATTTCATATTTGAATCAGCTGTGTTGTCACCCTCACTATTGATTGATATTGTCCTAGTTGTATAATGGAGGGGACCATTTATTGTGCAAGGTTGTTAGGTTTTGTACATTCAATACAACCTCTATGAGCAGCCCTGGTTAGGTTATAAAGTCTGACAGCCGTGGGTAGGAAGGACCTGTGGAACCTCTCCGTCATGCACCTAGGATGGTACAGGCTACTGCTAAACAAGCTCCTCAGTGCGTTCAGCGTGTCCTGCACTGGGTGGGACTGGAACTCCAGCAGAGATGACAGCTTAGCCACCATTCTCCTCTCTCCGATTCCCTCTACTGGGTCGAGGTGCCTATTTTCCGATATTTCCAATCAGCCCCCTCACTCCCTCAAAATAAATAGCTTTTACTTACCTTTGTAAGGTCAATATATTACATTTTCTGTTTAATAAATGTTAATTGATTTTTAAAAGTAATATTTGTATAAAGAAAGAAGTATACAAAATTACTATCAAATATCAAGTTACACCTCAAATTAACAGTGATATCTTAAATAAAGACTTTTAAATGATAGTTTACATAAAATTTAAAAGAAAAGGAGGGACTCGATGGCTAGCGTCTGGTGGCTGGGTTTCAGCCCATGAGACCCGGCCCAGCTCAGCCCGAAAGAGTTATATGGGTCTGCCCTCCAGTGGGCTCATCACCTGCAGGAGGTGCGATGGGGGTCCGGTGCTATGTGGATCAGGTGGCGGTCGAAGGCGGAGACTTTGACGGTCTGATCCCAAGCTTCCTAAACTGGCTTTTGGGACGTGGAATGTCACCTCTCTGGTGGGGAAGGAGCCTGAGCTGGTGCATGAGGTTGAGAGATACTGGCTAGATATAGTCAGCGTCACCTCAACACACAGCTCCAGTTCTGGAACCAGTCTACCAGAGAGGGGCTGGGGCTTGGTCTATTCTGGAGTTGCCCCGGGCGAGAGGCGACGAGCAGGGGTGGGTATATATATGCTGTATGTATATATACACCCACCCACTGTAGTGGGGCAAAAAAGTATTTAGTCAGCCACCAATTGTGCAAGTTCTCCCACTTAAAAGATGAGAGAGGTCTCCAGTTTTCATCATAGGTATACCTCAACTATGAAAGACAAAATGAGAAAAAAAAAATCCAGAAAATCACATTGAAGGATTTTTAATGAATTAATTGGTAAATTCCTCAGTAAAATAAATATTTGGTCACCTACAAACAAGCAAGATTTCTGCCTCTCACAGACCTGTAACTTCTTCTTTAAGACGCTCCTCTGTTCTCCACTTGTTACCTGTATTAATGGCACCTGTTTGAACTCGTTATCAGTATAAAAGACACCTGTCCACAACCTCAAACAGTCAGACTCCAAACTCCACTATGGCCAAGACCAAAGAGCTGTCAAAGGACACCAGAAACAAAATTGTAGACCTACACCAGGCTGGGAAGACTGAATCTGCAATAGGTAAGCAGCTTGGTGTGAAGAAATCAACTGTGGGAGCAGTTATTAGAAAATGGAAGACATACAAGACCACTGATAATCTCCCTCGATCTGGGGCTCCACGCAAGATTTCACCCCGTGGGGTCAAAATTATCACGAGAACGGTGAGCAAAAATCCCAGAACCACATGGGGGGGACCTAGTGAATGACCTGCAGAGAGCTGGGACCAAAGTAACAAAGGCTACATCAGAAACACACTACGCTGCCAGGGACGCAAATCCTGCAGTGCCAGACGTGTCCCCCTGCTTAAGCCAGTACATGTCCAGGCCCGTTTGAAGTTTGCTAGAGAGCATTTGGATGATCTAGAAGAGGATTGGGAGAATGTCATATGGTCAGATGAAACCAAAATAGAACTTTTTAGTAAAAATTCAACTTGTCGTGTTTGGAGGAGAAAGAACACCATACCTACTGTGAAGCATGGGGTGGAAACATCATACTTTGGGGCTGTTTTTCTGCAAAGGGACCAGGACGACTGATCTGTGTAAAGGAAAGAATGAATGGGGCCATGTATCGTGAGATTTTGAGTGAAAACCTCCTTCCACCAGCAAGGGCATTGAAGATGAAACGTGGCTGGATCTTTCAGCATGACAATGATCCCAAACACACCACCTGGGCAACGAAGGAGTGGCTTCGTAAGAAGCATTTCAAGGTCCTGGAGTGGCCTAGCCAGTCTCCAGATCTCAACCCCATAGAAAATCTTTGGAGGGAGTTGAAAGTCTGTGTTGCCCAGCGACAGCCCCAAAACATCACTGCTCTAGAGGAGATCTGCATGGAGGAATGGGCCAAAATACCAGCAACAGTGTGTGAAAACCTTGTGAAAACTTACAGAAAACGTTTGACCTCTGTCATTGCCAACAAAGGGTATTTAACAAAGTATTGAGATGAACTTTTGTTATTGACCAAATACTTATTTTACTGAGGAATTTACCAATTAATTCATTAAAAATCCTTCAATGTGATTTTCTCGATTTTTTTTTTCTTATTTTGTCTCTCATAGTTGAGGTATACCTATTATGAAAATTGGAGACCTCTCTCATCTTTTAAGTGGAAGAACTTGTACAATTGGTGGCTGACTAAATACTTTTTTACCCCACTGTATACCCACCCATATATATATACAGTATATATATATATATATATATATATATATATATATATATATACCCACCCACTGTAGTCCATCCATCCATCCATCTTCTACCGCTTTTCCAGAGGTCCGGGTCGCGGAGGCAGCAGTTCAAGCAGAGAAGCCCAGACTTCCCTCTCCCCAGCCACCTGCTCCAGCTCTTCAGAGGGGATACCAAGGCGTTCCCAGACCAGCTGGGAGACATAGTCTCTCCACCGAGTCCTGGGTCTGCCCCGGGGTCTCCTCCCAGTGGGACGTGCCTGAAACACCTCAAGTGGGAGGCGTCCAGGAGGCATCCTAATCAGATGCCCATACCACCTCAACTGACTCCTTTCAATGTGGAGGAGCAGCGGTTCTACTCTGAGCCTCTCCCGGATGACTGAGCGCCTCACCCTATCTCTGAGGGTGAGTCCAGCAATCCTACGGAGAAAGCTCATTTCAGCCGCTTGTATCCGCGATCTCGTTCTTTCGGTCATTACCCAAAGCTCATGACCATAGGTGAGAGTAGGAACGTAGATTGACTGATAAATCGACAGCTTTGCCTTAGAACTAAGCTCCCTCTTCACCACAACAGACCGGTACAACGTCCGCATCACTGCAGATGCTGCTCCAATCCGTCTGTCGATCTCTCGCTCCATTCTCCCCTCACTCGTGAACAAGACCCCAAGATACTTAAACTCCTCCACTTGGGGCAGGAGCCTGTTCCCAACCCAGAGAGGACAATCCACCTTTTTCCGGCTGAGGACCATGGACTCGGACTTGGAGGTGCTGATTCTCATCCCAGCCGCTTCACACTCAGCGGCAAACCGTCCCAGCAAGAGCTGTAGGTCATTGCTGGATGAAGCCAACAGGACAACATCATCTGCAAACAACAGAGATGAGATCCTGTGGTCACCAAGCATGACACACTCCATTCCCTGGCTGCGCCTAGAAATCCTGTCCATAAAAATTATGAACAGGATCGGTGACAAAGGGCAGCCCTGGCGGAGTCCAACTCTCACTGGGAATGACTCCGACCGAGTGTTGGCAATACGAACCAAACTCTCACAACGGTCGTACAGAGACTGAATAGCTCATAACAACAAGCCCGATACCCCATACTCCCGAAACACCCCCCACAAAAATCCACGAGGGACGCGGTCAAATGCCTTCTCCAAGTCCACAAAACACATGTAAACTGGTTGGGCAAACTCCCACGAACCCTCGAGAATTCTCAAGAGGGTAACTCTCGTCACTCCCTTGTGGTAACGTATCGTCACTTCCTGTTTTGCTGTCTGCCTGTGTGGTTTGCTCTCCAGCTCTCGAGCCACTAGCTATGGCTACTAGCTCTCTTTCCTCTCCTCCTCTGGCGTGCTCTCTCTGTCAGATGTTTAGCTACACCTCTGCCTCTTTTAGTGATAACGGTAAATGTAATAAATGTTGTCTTTTTGAGGCGCTCGAGGCGAGGTTGTCTGATTTGGAATCCCGGCTCCGCTGCATTGAAATACCGTCTGCGCCAGTTAATCTCGACGGACGCCCCTTAGCTGCAGCGGAGCTAGCTAGCTTAGGTCCCCCTGTCAGCGGTTCCCCGGCTCTCCTCTGCAGCGAGGAGACTGGGTGGGTGACGGTGAGAAGGAAGCCTAGTCGCAAAGCCCCGGTTCACCACCAACCTGTTCACGTTTCCAATCGTTTTTCCCCGCTCAGCGACACACCCGCTGAGGAAAAAACTCTGATCATTGGCGACTCTGTAGTCAGAAACGTGAACCTAGAGACTCCAGCGGCCATAGTCACATGCATTCCTGGGGCCAGAGCAGGCGACATCGAGTCAAATTTGAAAATGCTGGCTAAAAGTAACTGTAAATATTCCACAATTGTTATTCACGCCGGCATTAATGACATCCGTCTCCGGCAGTCGGAAGTCACGAAACTTAATGTAGAATCGGTGTGTGACTTTGCAAAAACGATGTGTGCCACTGTAATATTCTCTGGGCCCCTCCCCAATCTGACCAGTGATGACATGTTTAGTCGCTCGTCATCCTTGAACCGCTGGCTGTCTGTGTGGTGTCCTAAAAATGACGTGGGCTACATTGACAATTGGAGCTCTTTTTGGGGAAAACCTGGTCTTATGAGACGAGACAGCATTCATCCCACTTTGGATGGTGCTTCTCATTTATCTAACAATCTGGCATCTTTTTTATCCAAATTTCCAAAACCATGACTACTCAGAGTTGGGACCAGGAAGCAGAGTCGCAGTCTTACACGCCTCTCTGCAGCTCCTCTTCATCCGCCACCCCTCAGCTTAGCCCCTGTCTTCCCCATCAGAGAATCGTTGTCTGCTCCCTCCAAAGTAAATAAAAATATAATGTATAAGCATCCCAAAGTGATAAAGCAAAATATTGGTAAAACTCAAATTAAACATAAAGCCTCTAAATTGAATGATTTGGCCTCTGTTCCTCCTCATAATTTAAAAATTAAATGTGGTTTATTAAATATTAGGTCTCTAACTCCCAAGTCTCTGTTAGTCCATGATCTGTTAATTGATCATCAGATTGATTTAATTTCCCTTACAGAGACTTGG
Organism: Pholidichthys leucotaenia; assembly: GCA_020510985.1. Taxonomy (NCBI): domain Eukaryota; kingdom Metazoa; phylum Chordata; class Actinopteri; order Cichliformes; family Pholidichthyidae; genus Pholidichthys; species Pholidichthys leucotaenia. The sequence continues at coordinate 235,385,889 of CM035837.1, read as the reverse complement.
TTAGGACAAGAGGATTATGTTGGTTTAAATGAATCAACTCCCTCTGGTTATTTAAACTGTCAAAATCCCAGAAGTTCTGGTCGTGGAGGAGGAGTAGCATCAATTTACCATTCCAAATTACTAGTTAATGTAAAGCAAAAAACATGTTATAATTCCTTTGAGGGCCTGGTCCTCAGTATTGGGCACTTTAGCAATTCCAGGTTAAACCCAATTTTATTTTCCATAGTTTATCGTCCCCCATCAACCTATTCAGAATTTTTATCCGAATTTCCTGATTTCTTAGCTGATTTAGTGCTGAAATCTGATAGAATAATTATAGTAGGGGACTTTAATATACATGTGGATGTAGATAGTGACTGCCTTAATGTGGCTTTTAATTCAATATTAGACTCGATTGGGTTTTCTCAGAAAGTAGGAAATTCTACTCATTACCTCCACCATACATTGGACCTTGTTCTGACATATGGCATAGAAATAGAAAATCTTGTAGTGTCTCCTCATAACCCTGTACTGTCAGACCATTGTCTGTTAACCTTTGATTTTACTATTTCTGACTATTTGGCTCCTAAAGAAAAATATTATCACAGTAGATGCCTCTCAGATGATGCTGTTTCCAAATTTATGCAGATTGTTTCCTCTATGCCATGTGTCAACACAACGGAAATAAGCTATAGACAGCTTGCTCCTTCTGTAATTGATAACATGGTGGATAGTGTTTCAGCTTCTCTGCATCAGGCTCTAGACTTGGTGGCCCCCTTAAAAAAGAAAAAGTCTAATCAGAGATTTTTAACTCCTTGGTTCAACACAGAAACTCGTAGCTTAAAACAGAAGACTCGTCAATTAGAAAGAAAATGGCGCTCTACTAATTTAGATGAAATCTATTTAGCTTGGAGAAATCATCTTTTAATTTATAAAAAATCTCTTAGAAAAGCTAGAACGAGTTATTACTCTGCATTAATAGAAGAGAACAAGAATAATCCCAGGTTTCTTTTCAGTACTGTAGCCAGGTTGACAAAGAGTCAGGACTCTGTCAATCCTAGCATCCCCTTAGAGCTTACTAGTCAGGACTTTATGAACTTTTTCAATAATAAAATTTCATCCATCAGAGATAAAATCAATCAGATTCTTCCCACAGTTAACTTAAATACTGTAACTACTACAACTCCTTCTATTGATGTCTGTCTTGATGAGTTTACTCCAATCGACCTTTGTGAGTTAGACAAAATAGTTTCCTCATCCAAACCTTCAACTTGTCTTTTAGACCCTATTCCTACCAGGTTATTTAAAGAAGTCTTCCCACTTATTGGTAGCTTTATTCTTCATATAATCAATTCTTCATTAACTTTAGGCCATGTACCGCAGGCTTTTAAAACGGCTGTAATTAAACCCTTACTCAAAAAGCCAACGCTAGATCCAGGAGCTTTAGCTAACTATAGACCAATCTCTAATCTCCCTTTCATTTCAAAAATCTTAGAAAGAGTTGTTGCTACGCAATTATTTGACCACCTGCAGGGAAATGGTTTATTTGAGGAGTTTCAATCTGGGTTTAGAATCCATCATAGCACTGAAACAGCCTTAGCGAAGGTCACTAACGACCTCCTCATTGCATCTGATAATGGACTAGTTTCTGTACTTGTCCTTTTAGATCTTAGTGCAGCTTTTGATACTATTGATCATAATATTCTACTTGATAGATTAGAACACTATGTTGGACTTAATGGAACTTCGTTGCAGTGGTTTAGATCTTATTTATCTGATAGGTTCCAGTTTGTTCATGTAAATGATGAGTTTTCTCTCAGCTCAAAGCTTAGTCATGGAGTTCCACAGGGATCTGTGCTTGGCCCTACTCTTTTTAGTTTATATATGCTTCCGTTAGGCAACATTATTAGAAAGCACTGTATACATTTTCACTGTTATGCAGATGACACACAATTATACCTGTCAATGAAGCCAGATGATACTAATCAATTAGCCAAGTTTGAAACCTGTCTTAAGGAAATCAAAGTTTGGATGACTTGTAATTTCCTGCTATTAAATTCAGATAAGACTGAAGTCATTCTTGTTGGTCCAAAAAACCTTAGAAATTCCTTTCCAAATCAAACTTTCAGTTTGGATGCAGTTACTCTTTCTCTTAATAGCTCTGTGAGGAACCTTGGAGTTATTTTTGATCAGGATTTGTCCTTCAATTCACATATTAAATTTGTTTCTAAGACTGCCTTCTATCATTTGCGTAATATTGCCAAGATTAGGAGCATCTTGTCTCAGAGTGATGCTGAGAAGCTGATCCACGCTTTTGTTAGCTCGAGATTAGATTATTGTAATTCTTTATTATCAGGCTGTCCTAAAACATCTTTAAAAAGTCTTCAGCTGATCCAAAATGCTGCAGCAAGAGTTTTAACAGGTACTAGAAAGAGAGATCATATCTCTCCGGTTCTGGCCTCCCTTCATTGGCTTCCCATAGAGTTTAGAATTAAGTTTAAAATCCTTCTTCTTACTTACAAAGCTCTAAACAATCAGGCTCCTTTTTATTTAAAAGATCTGATACTACCGTATCATCCTAACAGAGCACTACGCTCCCAAAATGCAGGTTTACTTGTAATACCTAGAATCTCCAAAAGTACAATGGGAGGCAGAGCCTTCAGTTATCAAGCTCCTCTCCTGTGGAATCAGCTGCCAATCTGGATTCGGGAGTCAGACTCGATCTCTGTTTTTAAGAATAGGGCTAAAACCTACCTTTTTGATATAGCCTACAATTAGGGAGGGATCATGTGTTTTCTGAACCCTCCCTTAGTTATGCTGCTAATAGGTTTAGTCAGCCGGGGGACCTCCAGTAATGCACTGGGCCTCACTCCTTTCCTCACTCTCTATGAAATATTTTTTTTTTGCTGGTCATTAACATTTGTTTGTTCTCTCCCATAGATTGAGTCCCCATCGTGCTGTTTGCTCTCTACATGTCTGTTCTTTTCTTCTTCTCTATCCCCTCACCCCCCAGCCAGTCGCAGCAGATGACTGCCCCTCCCTGAGCCTGGTTCTGCTGGAGGTTTCTTCCTGTTAAAAGGGAGTTTTTCCTCTCCACCGTCGCCAAGTGCTTGCTCACAGGGGATCGCCTGATTGCTGGGGTCTTTCTGCAACTGTGGGGGTCCTCCCTACAGTTGATAGTGCTATGAGATGACTGTTGTTGTGAAATGGCGCTATATAAATAAAGTTGAATTGAATTGAATTGAATTAAAGAGCTGGTCCGATGTGCCACGGCCAGGACGAAAACCACATTGCTCCTCCTGAATCCGAGGTTCGACCAACGGCCGGACTCTCCTCTCCAGTACCTTGGCATAGACCTTCCCAGGGAGGCTGAGGAGTGTGATCCCTCTAAAGTTGGAGCACACCCTCCGGTCCCCTTTTTTAAAGAGAGGAACCACCACCCCGGTTTGCCATGCCAAAGGCACTGCCCCCGACCTCCACGCAATGTTGCAGAGGCGTGTCAACCATGACAACCCAACAACATCCAGGGCCTCGAGGTACTCGGGGCGAATCTCGTCCACCCCTGGGGCCCGGCCACCAAGGAGATTTTTAACCACCTTGGCGACCTCAGCCCCTGTGATAGGCAAGTCATCCCCCTCGTCCCCAAACCCTGCTTCCTCTGTGGAAGGCGTATCAGTGGGATTGAGGAGATCCTCGAAGTATTCCTTCCACCGCCTGACGATGTCCCCAGTCGAAGTCAACAGTGTCCCATCCGCACCATACTCAGTGTGGACGGGGAGCTGCTTTCCCCTCCTGAGCCGCCGGACAGTTAACCAGAATCTCTTTGAGGCCGACCGAAAGTCTTGTTCCATGGCCTCACCGAACTCCTCCCATACCCGGGTTTTTGCTTCAGCAACCACCCGAACTGCACTCCGCTTGGCCTGCCGGTACACCTCAGCTGCTTCGGGAGTCCCACAAGCCAACCAAGCTTGATAGGACTCCTTCTTCAGCTTAATGGCCCCCCTCACCACTGGTGTCCACCACTTGGTTTGGGGGTTGCCACCACGAGATGCACCGACCACCTTGCGGTCGCAGCTCTGGGCAGCCGCTTCAACAACAGAGGTGGAGAACATGGCCCATTCAGACTCCATGTCTCCAGACTCCCTCGGAATGTGGTTGAAGTTCTTCCGGAGGTGGGAGTTGAAGACCTCCCGGACAGAGGCCTCAGCCAGACGCTCCCAGCACACCCTCACTATACGTTTGGGTCTTCCAGGTCTGAATGGCTTCCTCCCCTGCCATTGGATCCAACTCACCACCAGGTGGTGATCAGTTGACAGCTCTGCACCTCTCTTTACTCGGGTGTCCAAGACATACGATCGCAGGTCTGATGACATGATAACAAAATCGATCATCGACCTGCGACCTAGGGTGTCCTGGTGCCAGGTGCACATATGGACACCCTTATGCTTGAGCATGGTGTTCGTTATGGACAGACTGTGGTTAGCACAGAAGTCCAATAACTGAACACCACTCGGGTTCAGATCGGGCAGGCCGTTCCTCCCAATCACCCCCCTCCAGGTTTCACTGTCGTTGCCCACGTGCGCATTGAAGTCCCCCAGTAGGACAATGGAGTCTCCAAGAGGAGCACCCTCCAGCACCCCAGTCACAGACTCCAAAAAGGGTGGGTACTCTGAAACATCATTTGGTGCATAGGCACAAATGATGGTCAGGACCTGTTTCCCAACCCGAAGGCGCAGGGAAGCAACCCTTTCGTCCACCGGGGAAAACTCCAATATAGAGGCAGCAAGGTGGGGTGATACAAGAATACCCACCCCTGCTCGTCGCCTCTCGCCCGGGGCAACTCCAGAAAAGGCCAAGCTCCAGCCCCTCTCCAGGAGACTGGTTCCGGAACCGGAGCTGTGTGTTGAGGTGAGGCCGACTATATCTAGCCAGTATCTCTCAACCTCGTACACCAGCTCAGGCTCCTTCCCCACCAGAGAGGTGACATTCCACGTACCAAAAGCCAGTTTAGAAAGCTTGGGATCAGTCCGCCAAGGTCTCCGCCTTTGACCGCCACCTGATCCTCATAGCACCAGACCCCCATGATCCCTCCTGCAGGTGGTGAGCCCACTGGAGGGCGGACCCATGTAACTCCTTCGGGCTGAGCCTGGCCGGGTCCCATGGGTGGAAACCCAGCCACCAGACGCTAGCCTTCGAGCCCCTCCCCCAGGCCTGGCTCCAGGGTGGGGCCCCGGTAACCCCATACCGGGCAGGGTACACTGAATCCTTGATATACAATTCATGAGAGTCTGTTGGATCGTTCTTAGTCTGGCCCTTCACCCAGGACCAGTTTGTCTTGGGAGACCCTATCAGAGGCAAATTGCCCCGGACAACATAGCTCCTGGGATCACTGGGGCACGCAAACCCCCCCACCACGATAAGGTGACGATCCATGAGGGGGTATATACTGTATATACTGTAGTATATACAGTATATGTATACTGTAGACCCCGCTTTGTCTCCTCCTTCAGGAGATGGCGCTTGTGTTCGGGGCTGTGTACGGGGTCGCCGCTGCTCATTTACTATTTTTCCAATCTTTTGTCTTAATTTTAGCAACCTATGCAGTTATATCTGCCCTCACATCCAGTGTTTGCATCCGTGCTGTTTTGACATATGATCGCGGCTCTCTGCTCAGTATCAAAACGTCAATGGAAAGCAGTTGCAATGACTGCGACAGCTACAGACAAACTTTCCTTCCACCGTTTGTTTGTGCACCTACCTCCTGGGAATACCTGCTGCTGCTGTGTCCTCCAGGTGATCGGAGGAGGAGGAGAGTAGGCCGCAAGGCTGGCGTCCAAGCCAAAACAAAGTGGGTTACGTGGTCCGAAGGTGATCCTCGCCGGGGCCAGCGTGGGTGGCTGACGCCGGTCCCCCTCCACCCAGACGAGTGGGGAGACAGTCCATCGCTGCTTCACTCGCCGTGTGGACCGGACCTGACCCGGTGTCGGAGGAGGCGTGGACCCTGAGACCCTCCTGGACTTCCGTGCCTACATGGATGGATCGGAATCTGACCTGCCGGCCCAGGTGGACGTCACGTGACCGGGAGAGGTGGCTGAGGCCAATCCCGTTGCACGCAGCAGACGCGAACAGTGTGAAGTCACCATCGCCGAGTCGTTTTGGATTAATAAATGCACGCTCCATCACTAATAAATCCTTCTCCTTGAGTGAACTACTCACAAACAGAGACTTGAATGTACTTTTTGTCACAGACACATGACAGAAGAATGGGGAGTTCATCCATCTAAATGAACTGTGCCCTCCTGGATGCTCTGCTGTGGGTCAGCCCCACCCCCATCGTTGTGGTGGGGGCCTTGCTGCTGTGTACCAGGACAAGTACGTATGCAGAATGATGAAGTCTGACAGTTATCCTTCATTTGAGTTACTAACACTAAAAGTGGGTTCCTCCAGTGTGTTTTACTGTTTTTTAATCTATCGTCCCCCTGGCCCTGTTGGGCCCTTCTTAAATGATTTTAGTGAATTTTTAGCATCAATAATAAAACTGGAGAAGGTTTTAATTCTTGGCGATTTTAACCTGCACGTTGATGATGTCTCTTCTAGCCCAGCAGCTGAGTTTTTATCTGTGACTGACAGTTTTAATTTAACACAGCATGTCTCTGGCCCCACCCACAGAAAGGGACATACACTGGACCTGGTTTTTTCATTGGGCTTGCATCCCTCTAATGTGTGTGTTGAGGATGTCCACCTAAGTGACCACTGTGCTGTGGTTTTTGACTTATGTGTACCTCTTGAGCCAAAGCCTGCACCCATAAGGGCCAAGAGGAGAATTATTACAGAATCCTCTGCTCAGGAATTTTGTACTCTGTTTGACCCTTGTCTTTTTAATGAATGATCTGATGTTGATGGCTTTATGCAGGGTTTTGCCACACACTGCAGCTCTGTTTTAGACAAGGTGGCACCCCTAAAATCCAATGCCTCTTGGAAGTGGCCCTGCCCCTGGATCAACGAAAATATTTTAAACTTTAGGAGAACATGTCGCCAAACCGAGCACTTTTGGAAATCTACTCAGCTCGAAGTTCATAGGCTACACCTCAAGGATTTGATAAACTCCTTAAACAATATGATTAAGGAGGCAAGATCCAGCTACTTTCAACATCTCATAGCCAATAATAAGAAAAACCCCAAAGTGCTCTTTGACACAATACATTCTCTTGTGTCCCCCGCTGCCCCCACCGCCCCAGTGCTCTGTAAAGCTGATAGTAACAGCTTCCTGAACTTCTTTACAGACAAGATTAGGGATATAAAAAACAATATCCCACCATTTTCTGGCTCTATGACCAGAATTGACCCTCCCCCTCAAACATGGTCCTCCTTCAACATGGTGTCAACGGAGGACGTCTCAGCGCTTTTAGCTAAAACGAGACCCTCCTCAAACTCAGTAGACATCCTCCCCCCGAAGCTTGTTGTGAATGCGTTTGATACAATTGGACCATGGGTCACCAAAATTTTTAACTTGTCACTCTCAACTGGTCAGTTCCCCAGCTCTTTCAAACATGCCATAATTGAGCCAAAACTGAAGAAAACTGACTTGGACCCCACCGATCTCAAAAACTATAGGCCCATATCAAAGCTTCCTTTCCTAGCCAAACTCATTGAGAAAGTGGTGTCCAAACAGCTCACTGCCTTTCTGGAGACAAGTTTAATCCATGACATGTTTCAGTCTAGGTTCAGACAACGCCACTCGACTTTATTTATTTAGCGAATGCAAAGTCCTTAAGCCAAGCAGTTGCCTCCTGGTTTGCTGTATGGAGGGTGTGTAATCCTCCTTCCAGTCTTTGGAGCGGGCAAGCCTCTATGATGTGTTCCATTGTTTGCTCCTCTCCACATGCGCACAGTGGGCTAGGGCTACTGCCCCATCTGTAAAGGCTGGCCAAGCAGGGGCCATGTCCAGTCCTGAAGCGATTGAGTGTAGACCACTGTCTCCTTGGGAGGTTGGTGCCCGGGACCTGTTGGTTGGGGTTTATCACCAGCTGTTTGTTTGGGACCTCCTTGGTCTCCCATTCCTCTTGCCAAGCTGTCTGGATGGTAAAGTCAGCTGGGGGAGGGTTTTTCCAAATCGGCCGTCTGGATGAAAGTCGGGCAGTGGGTGGAGTGTAGATATCTGCATGGATTGGTAAGTGAGGAGAATCTTTAACTTTTTGGAGCATCCTTTGAGTTAATGCTGCTCGCCGGATGTGTGGAGGGGCTATGTTTGACAGTACAGAGAGCCAGGGGAGTGGTGTTGAGCGGATTGTTCCAGTTATAGTTCTCATGGTTGTGTTGAGCTGGGTGTCTACATGGTGTGTGTAAGATGACCTGGACCAGACAGGGGCACAATATTCTGCTACAGAGTATGAAAGGGCCAGTGCTGAGGTGCGCAGGGTGGAGACTGCCGCCCCCCATTTTGCACCAGCGAGCTTGCAGAGCAGGTTGTTTCGTACCTTCACCTTAGCAGCCGTCCCCTTTAGATGTTCCTTGAAGGATAAGGTCCTATCAAGGGTCACTCCAAGATAAGTTGGATTTGGGGCATGCTTAAGCTTGAGTCCGCTCAGGTGGATGTTTAGTTCTCTGGCAGCTTTTGCATTGTGGAGATGGAATACACTGGAGACGGTTTTTGCTGGGCTTGGTTTTAGGCGCCAGATTTTGCAGAACTGGTCCAGTTTGGCAAGATCTTCCGTGAGCACCCGTTCCAGTGGTTCAAAGTCTGGTGCTTGGAATGCCAAACAGATGTCGTCTGCATAGGTGAATTTGCGGGATTTTGTAGTAGGCAGGTCGTTTATGTAGAGGTTGAACAGAGTTGGAGCTAGAACTGAGCCTTGTGGGAGTCCGTTTTTCTGCATTCTCCATGCACTTGTCTTCTGACTGAGGTGGACTCTGAACCTTCGGTTGGTCAGCAGGGTTTTTATAATTGCTGTTGCCCAAGCAGGGATCGCCTTTATAAGTTTCAGGAGGAGGCCTTTGTGCCAGACCGTATCATAGGCGGCTGTAAGGTCGAGAAACACAGCCCCTGTCTTCAGTCTGCTCTCGAAGCCATTTTCGATGAAGGTGGTTAGGGCCAGTACTTGTTCTCCTGTACTGCGGTCCTTGCGGAAACCTGCTTGATCCACACTTAGAATATCCTCTACCTCTGGGGAAATGCGTTGCAGAATTAGGCGCTCCATGATTTTGTAAGGAACGCTGAGTAGGGAGATTGGGCGGTAGCTTGCTGGTAATTTGTGGTCTTTGCCAGGTTTTGGGATGGCAATGACCTTTGCTGTCCGCCATTTCTTTGGGATCGAGTTTGTTTGTGTGATCCTTGTGTAGAATTGTGTCAACCAGGTTAGGGCTCGGGGGCCAAGATTTTTCATGAATTCTGGGAAGATGTTATCGTATCCTGCTGCCTTTCCACATTTCAGGCTCTGTAGGACTTTCTCCAGTTCAGCAGCCTCGAAGGGTTCAGGGTTCGTTTCCTCTACAGGCATTTTTTGGTGTTTTTTTAGCTCAGTTGTAACTGCTCTTTTGGTGTCTTTGTCTTGGGGTGCTTTGGCGATAGTCAGTAGGTGGGATGCAACTTGGTTGGGTGTGACAGATGCTCGGCTTTGGCTAGGGGGCTTCTGTGCAGCTCCTAGGCGACGGATGAGGCTCCAACATTTCCTGCTAGAGTGGGTAAAGCTCCGGTCAGCAACTGTCTCCTCCCATTTCTTTCGCCGAGCTGTATTTAGCGATTCAATGAGATGGTCTGCTATCTCTGGGTCCCCTGATGTTTGATAGGATTGTAGGAGGGCAGCACTTTCTCCGTCCAAACATGGGACATAGAGGGGTCGGTAGCCTCGTGGGATTGCAGTATGGGCAGCCTTGAAGATTGCGCTGCAGAAGCGGTTGTATGCTTCATCTACAGTGATGGTGTGGAGTGGGATGGTAACAACGCTCTGGTCCAGAGTTTCACTGAATTTCTTCCAGTTGGCTTTGCGGAAGTTCCAGCGCATCTTCCTTGGGCTGTATATGACTGGAAGTTGTAGGCCAATGTGTACAAGCAGGGGCCGGTGTTGGCTGTGTGGAAAATCATCAAGAATGAGGATCTGTGTAGGATATGGCTCCCCATTCAAAGAGCTGACCCAACACAGGTCAGGAGAATAGTCCTTCTTCCACCTAGCAGAGTGGAAGGTTCCTCTTTGTTTGGGGTCGTATATCAAAGCGAGGTCATTTCTGGATGCCCAGTCTGAAAGTGCCTTCCCATCACTGTCCACTGCTGGGTACCCCCAGTCAGGGTGATGGCTGTTAAAGTCCCCCACATAGATGGCAGGGTGGGGTAGGGTGGGTAAGACCTGCAGATCCCAGTTGGCATTAGGGGGCTTGTACACATTGACAATATGGAAGCCACCAATGATTATGGTGTCTGAGAAATGTGTTGTTATCAGGTGATTTGCTTCAACTATGTCAGAACGCACATAGGTGGCACGTCCATGTTTAGCATGTAGAACATAGCACAGGAGGTCAAAGCCTTTGATGGTGAAGCGGCCAGCTTCCTCTGTGCCAATATGAGTCTCTTGGAGGCAGATTACATCAATCGAATGTTGGAAGGCGAGGACTTCGATAAGGCTTCGCTTGGCTGCAGATAGGCCTTCAACGTTTAGTTGTAATATGCGAAGGGCCGATCCTACCACAAAGTGCTCTTGGGGCTGTTTGCTTTCGGCTTTAGGACTGTGACTAGGATTCTTCTTTGACTTGGCACAGAGGCGTCGTCTCTTCGAATTTAGTCTGCTGGTAGGATCATTAGCTTCCCCAGGCGAGCCCGGGTACTGGCGGAGGGCGCGACGAGAACGCTGATCCATTGCCCCCCGCCACTCGACTGAAACTGCCTTAGTAAGAGTGGCTAGTGATATCATGATGTCGGCTGATACCGGGAAATCTACGGTCCTGGTCCTGCTGGATCTTTCCTCAGCCTTTGACATGGTGGACCACACCATTATGACAAACAGGCTGAGGGACCTGGTGGGGATGACAGGTCCTGTTCTGAAGTGGTTCTCCTCCTACTTGACTGGTAGAAGCTTCAGTGTATCTTCTAATAACATCCGGTCCAACTCAGCCAATTTGCAGTATGGTGTACCCCAAGGTTCTGTCCTGGGGCCACTACTCTCCCTACTGTACATTCTCCCCCTTGGCTGCATCATACAGCGGTATAATAACATCTCCTATCATCTCTTTGCAGACGACATCCAGATATACTGCTTGTTCAACAAGTCCGAGCTCCATACACTCAGCTCCTTAACAAACTGCCTGTCCCGCATAAAGCAGTGGCTTAATGACAACAGCCTCCAGCTAAACTTTGGCAAAACGGAGACTTTGATCTTTGCCCCAGACAGCGACATATCAGGCATAAAACAATACCTTGGTGACTTGGGCAGTACAGTTAAAACAAAGCTGAGAAACTTGGGTGTCATCTTTGATAAGGCCATGTCATTGGAACATTACACCAAACAACTGATAAAAAACTGCCTCTTCCAACTGCGAAGTATCTCCAAGCTCAGGACCATGGTTTCACACAAAGAGCTGGAGATGATCATTCACGCATTTGTCTCCTCACGTCTGGACTACTGTAACAGCCTTTTTTCCTGTTTGAACAAGAAGGAACTGGCCCATCTGCAGTTTGTTCAAAACTCTGCTGCGAGGCTCTTGACACGTGCAAACAGGAGAGACCACATTACACCTGTCCTCAGATCACTCCATTGGCTCCCTGTTTTGTATCGTGTCCACTTTAAGATCCTGGTGCTCACTTTCCAAGCAATTCACGGTCAGGCCCCTGCATATATGGCTGCTCTGATTCAGCCCTACAGCTCGACCCGCAGCCTGAGATCCTCAGGACAGCACTTGCTCATGGTTCCCCGCACCCACTTTGCTACCAGAGGTGACAGGTCTTTTAAAGCAGTAGCACCACGCCTGTGGAATGACCTCCCTCTGCACCTTCAAGCCATGGACAGTGTTGTGAGTTTTAAAACCCACCTGAAAACATTTTTGTTTAAACAGGCATTTTTAATTCAACACTGACTGAAGGCTGTTACCACCTGACTGCATAGAGTGTATTTACTGTATCCTAGTTTTACTTTAATCGTATTTTAACTGTATCTTAACTGTATTATTGTATTTTAATTGTATTTTATTGTATTTTAATTGTATTTTAGTTGTATTTTAATTGTTTTGATTGTGTTGCACTGTAAAGCACTTTGTGACTTTATATGTCTGTGAAAAGTGCTATATAAACTAGAAAAGCACTCATAGAGCGCATACCTCCGCCAAGGCTCCTTCGGTTTCTCATGGATCACCTCCAAAATGTAATGGGCTTGTGTGTAGGCCTATCGCCACTTGTGGTGAAAATTGCATCGAAGTCTGTCCATTAGTTTTGGAGTTTTGTGGTTGACAGGTTCAGGTTCAGGTTACTTTATTTGTACCCGTAGGTAGATTTGTTTTGCAGTTGGTGACATCCATATTTACAAGCCACTAATTACATTCAACATAGACACAAACACAGGCACACATCTTACAAAATAGGTAAATATAAAATATGTACAATATAATTTTTATAGCTTGACAGACTGTGAGAAGAGCCTTGGCTGAGGTATGCATTCCCAGATCATCCCCAAAATGTAATGGGTTCCTCTCTAGGCCAAGAACCACCTCTGGTGAAAATTTCATCCAAATCCATCCAGTAGTTTTTGTGTAATCCTGCTGCACAAATACAAACAAAGCCCTTGGTGGAGGTATGCACGCTCAGATCATCACCAAAATCTAATCATCTGTTCCCTGTGCCATTACACATCTTTCCTGAAAATTTTGTCAAAATCCGTTCATAATTTTTTGAGTTATGTTGGTAACAGACAGACAGACAGACAAACAGACAAATGGCAGTAAAAGCATTACCTCCTTGGCGGAGGTAATAAACTCAAGTGTTGCTGTTGTGTCCATCTCCTCCATCTCCAAACTCCCACGCTGTGGGCGTTGCAATTCATCGCACAACCGCGTACAACCCACAGGCCAATGGGTTATGCGAGCATTTTCATAGATCAGTGAAAGCAGCACCCAGGGGTTCACTGACGGATGCAAATTGGGTAGACAGGTTGCTGTGGGTTTTATTGGGGTTACGCTCCGCGGCAAAAGAGGATTTGGAAGCTTCCCCGGCAGAGAGCTTGTTTTTGCGCAGCCCCTATGGCTGCCCGGGGAATTTCTGCTAAATAATCCCGCGCCGGACAGCTGCCCGTCTCATCTTTTGCAGCGTAGCGCAAACACAGGCACGCTGCCGAGCCCGGCCCACCACTGTTTTCCGCGTGCTTTTGTGCCTAAAACTTTGAAGAACGCGGAGTTCGTGTTCGTCAGACACGACGACCAGCGCCCTCCATTGCGCCTGCACACATGTTGAAAATGGCCGTATCTCACAATGTTAAAGAATCCTTTAAAAAATTCCTGTATCCAGACGGTGATCCGGATCATCCCCAAAATTGAATCAGTTCTTCCTTGTACCATTTCCAACAGCGCCTGAAAGTTTCATCAAAATCCATCCAAAACTTTTTGAGTTATCTTGCTAACCAACAGACAGACAGACAAACAGAGAGACAAACGCTGGCAAAAACATAACCTCCTGCGGCCTGGCAGAGGTAATAAAGCTTACTTACTTACTTACTTACTGTATATATTTTTTCACTTTTGGCATTTTAAAGACAATACACTTATCAGTGTGTTTTGAGCAGTTTGCTGTACGGACTCAACCATGGCAGTTAAGGTGGTCCGGCTGGCTGGCCTGTCTCCAAAACAGTTCATCAGATGAGTGGCCCCCTCCAGCTTATCTTATACTTCTGCTCATGTCCACAGAGCCAAGAAATGTGTCTCCTCTTCGCTCCAGATCTGTTTGGTTTTGGAATCCATTGCTTTCTCAGCTGTTTGGAATGCAACATGGCGGTCAGTAATGTTTTGAAGCTGGTCAGTTAACCACGCCCATGGCTGTGGACGTAACCAATGTAAACTGGTGCTGCCGCTGGCCCAGCTAGGAGTTGGGGCCACGATAGTCCCACTTTTGAGAGCCTGGGAATGGTGCTTCAGGAGGTGGAAAACCAAAGAACTGGTGCCAATCAGGCTCTGGCTCCAGTTAAGCACTAGAACCATTTTGGTGGAAAAGACCTATCAGTGCTCTCATTGTGTCCATCATGAGGGTGGGCCTTGGACTCCAGCAGAGATGACAGCCTAGCCACCATCCAGATGGTGACATCCTACAAGTACCTGGGTATTCATCTGAACAATAAACTAGACTGGTCACACAATACTGACGCACTCTACAAGAAGGGACAGCGCAGGCTGTTCCTGCTGAGGAGACTCAGGTCTTTTGGTGTACAAGGGGCGCTGCTGAAGTCATTCTATGACACGATGGTGGCATCAGCCATCACTTTTGGAGTGGTCTGCTGGGGCAGTGGCATTACTGCAGCCGATAGGAAGAGACTGAACAAACTGATTAAGAAAGCTAGCTCTGTCCTGGGGCAACGCCTTGATCCGATGGAGGAGATAGGAGAGAGAAGGACGGTGGCTAAACTGTCATCTCTGCTGGAGTCCGAGTTCCACCCTATGCAGGACATACTGGATGCACTGAGGAGCTCATTTAGCAGCAGACTACATCATCCCAGGTGCACAACCGAGAGGTTTCGTAGGTCCTTCCTACCAACGGCTGTCAGACTGTACAACCTAAGCAGGGCTGCTCGCAGAGATAGCAAAAAGACGTAACAAACTAATAGTTTTTTGTTTTGGTTTTTTTTTGTTTTTTTTGAATGCAAAAGATGCAATAGACTTACACAATGGTCCTCTCCGGCATACAACTAGGAACATACCGGTCGCTATGGAGGGTGAGAATATGTATGGGCACATAATCATACCATGTTGGATAACTAAATAGACGGTTATGCTGTTTCATCCCACCTAGCAACAATGCTCTGCACTGTGTGTGTTTATATATTTACATATTTATTCCATCTAGCTACAATGCTCTGCACTGGGTGTGTTTATATTTATATATCTATATATTTATTCCATCTAGCTACAATGCTCCGCACTGTGTTTTTATATATCTACATATTATTCCATCTAGCTACATTGCTCCGCACTGTGTGTGTTTATATACTTGCATATTTATTCCACCTAGCTGCAATGCTCCATACTGTGGGTGTTTATATATTTACATATTTATTCCATCTAGCTACAATGCTCTGCACTGTGTGTTCATATATTCATATATTTATTCCATCCAGCTACAATGCTCTGCACTGTGTGTCTGTGTGTGTGTGTGTGTATATATACAGTATATTTTATAGTAATATGTACATATGTATATTAGCTGCTCTTGCTTGCTTGTTTTTTCTTGCCTTCTGATTGTTGCTCTGAGTGTTGCTATCCCTGTGCTGTTGCAATCCTGGAATTTCCCCGTTGTGGGACTAATAAAGGCTTATCTTATCTTATCTTATCTTATCCTCCTCTCTTCTATCTCCTCCACTGGGTCGAGGCGGTGCCCCAGAACAGACCTGGCCTTCTAAATCAGCCTGTTCAGTCTCCTCCTGTCAGCTGTCATGCTGCTGCTGCCCCAGCAGACCACTCCACCCATGGCTGATGCCACCACAGAGTTACAGAAGGTCTTCAGGAGTGCCCCCTGGACTCTAAAGGACCTGACTCTCCCCAGGAGGAACAGCCTGCACTGCCCTTTCTTGCAAAGTGTGTTGGTGTCACGTGACCAGTCCAGTTTATTCAGGTGAACACCCAGGTGTCACCATCTGAATGTCTGTTCTCTGGATGTTTACCAGTGCTGTGAGGGGGTGTCCACACCTGCTGGAGTCCACCACAAGTTCCTTGGTCTTCCCTGCATTGATCTGGAGGCAGGTCTACAGGCACCAGTCCATGAAGTGCTGGATCAATCCTCTGTACTCTAAGTTATCCCTCCCATAGATGAGGCCGACGATCATAGTCATCAGAGAACTTCTGTAGGTGGGAGTGTGATGCGCTAGCAGTGTAGAGGGTGAACAGGAAGGGAGCCTGGATTGTTCCCTGAGGGCCCCCATTTTGCACATGATTGTGTCAGACATACAGTCCTGGGTTTTCACAAACTGGACGGACTGTGAGGTAGTGCAGGATCCAAGATAACAGGTGTTGGTCCACCCCTGCACACAGCAGCTTGTCTCTCATGATCACTGGTTGGATGATGTTGAAAGCACTGGAGAAATCGAAGAACATGATCCTCACAATGCCCCTAAACTTCTCTGGGTGAGATAGAGCACACCATAGGAGGATGATCACTGTATCTTCCACCCCGATGCCATGCTGGTAGGCAAACTGAAGTGGGTCCATCGCTGGTCTCACCAAGGGACGGAGATGGGCAAGGAGCAGCCTCTCCAAGGTCTTCATCAGGTGTGATGTGAGGGCCACTGGTCTGTAGCTGTTCAGGCTCTTGGGGTGTGGATCATTTAGCCCATTTACCACACAGGATGTTTTCCACAACTGTGGTACCTCCCCAGCCTCAGGCTCAAGTTGAAGATGTGCTCCACAATATCGCACAGCTGGTCTGCACAGGACATGAGGATCCTCAAGCTAATGCCGTCTGGACCTGGAGCCTTCCTCAGTTTGATCTTCTTCAGCTCTGTTCTCACCTGGATCTTAGGGCACATTCAGACAGCCTTTGGTCCT
Source organism: Pholidichthys leucotaenia (assembly GCA_020510985.1). Lineage (NCBI taxonomy): Eukaryota > Metazoa > Chordata > Actinopteri > Cichliformes > Pholidichthyidae > Pholidichthys > Pholidichthys leucotaenia. The sequence goes on along the minus strand of CM035837.1, from coordinate 235,369,191 downwards.
TTGGACCAAACAGTGGCTTCCGCATATAGTTCGGTTTGTTTGGTGCAGTCTGAACACGCATTGGAACTCTGGTGCGCACCAAACAAGCAAATGTCCGGTCCCTCTGAAAACAGGGGCCTCGGTTCTCTTCTAAGCAAAGTCTGGTGTGCTCTGCTTGTAGTGTGAATCCAAACAGAGTATCCAATGGACCAAAGGGTGGAAGTGCCCCTCGGCCTTTGTATAACCATAGTAACACGTAGAAGAGGAAGAGGTGTTTACCGTACTACATTTTGGGTAGAAAATAAAAATGCAGACGATCACGAAAATCCGATAAATCCTTTTACCAGTGAAAGCCGAGGAGAAAAGTTACAAAATGTCTCATTTGTGGTGGACAAACAACCCAGCTGAAGGGAATGGATTTTCGTTTTCGGTCCTGGCCAATCGATGAGCCTGATTTTTCTTCTTTGCCGAGATTTTTCCTTCCTGGTCAGTGGTGGTTTCGGCTACAGCACCCCAAACAAGCAGTTGTAGTAACTGCGTGACCTTGTCCAGGCAGACTGGTCCGCTGCAGTGTGAATGCAAACCAGACCAAATGAAGTTGTGAAAATTCTCAACATTCCCCGCACAGTCAAACTGAGACCCCCGGACTATCCTGGTCTGAATGTAGCCTAAGGGACTGACTGGAGCAGTAGGGCTGTGTGCTCAGAGGGGGGAGTTTGGGGCATGCGAGAGAAAAAACAGCAGATGTGGGCTGAGGGCTGAGGTGATGTAGGGTGGGAGGTGGAGGGGGGTAGATTAAAGTGGAAGAAGCAGGGGTTGCAGGGCAGGGGGATAAGTATTTGGCTGATCAGACCTGTTGAAGAACAAGTTCAGGTCATTCACTGACTACCTACCCTCCTCCCCCAAAATGGCCTGGGGGGGGGAGGGGAGTATCCTAGTGCCCAGAAGGGGTGAAGGGTTTTTTCTGTGTGTTTTTTTTTCTGCACTATGGCACCACGAGAAAGCTTTTGTTGTTATGTGGCGCAGTATAAATAAAGCTGAATTGAATTGAAGGGAGCAGCTGAAATACGAAGATTGATGGTTGTACAGTTGTGTCTTATACAGGTTACATGAAATAGATCTCCAAAACACAAAATGTTTGATTTTTCTGCAATGGACGTTGGTATTTAAGCTCTCGGGCAGAGGTCACCAACGAAAACTGCAAAAGGTCCAATGAGTCGGTCCTCCTCCCCAGCCAAGGTCCGAACTAGGTGTGGGAATCTTTAGGCACCTCATGATTGAATTATGTTTCAGAATTCCAACTTGATTCTAAAACCATTCTCAATGCTTCTTCACACATTCTTTTTCTAGTCTAAACAGTGTGATAACTTGGCCCTTTTAAAGCAAAGTATTTGCAATAATCTATGAATTTACTTCCAGTGTGGTGACACATATGTTGGGCTCACATTTCCACAGAGGTATGACTGCATGTGTATTGGGGGCTTCACGTCTGGAAGGACAAAAGACTCGAATCTGCAGAAGATAACGAGGAGGTGTGAGATTTGCCTTTTTGTCCCAAAGAAGATGCCCCGGAGGGATTTCCGGTTCATCAATGAATGAGAGACAATGGTGAAGGTTCAAAGAGATGCTTTGTGACTGTATGTTTACTGAAGCACCATGTGACTTGAGTTCTGATGCTGGAAACGTATAAAAGGGTGATGTGAGATGATTCTTTCTCTTCTTCCTGCTTTGAGAATGCTAGAGGATGTGTTCTGTCAATAAAGCTGAACCTGAGAAATAAAACTCAGCTTCATCATTCGAACGCATCCACTACACTGGTGACCTACGACTAAGAGTGAGCAGACAGAATTCTCCTGAGCGGGGCTCGGCGGAAGCCAGCCTGATGGCCGCCTCCACGATTCGGCTGCCCGATTTCTGGCAGCACAGCCCGCGCTCATGGTTTAGCGCGGTCGAGGCGCAGTTCAACCTCCGGAGAATCTCTAACGACGACACAAGATTCTACCATGTGGTAGCGAAGCTGGACAGCCACACGGTCCAGAGGGTGGAGGATCTGGTTAATCACCCACCGAACAGCGACAAGTACAGCGCATTGAAGGACGCGCTGATCAGCCATTTCACCCCTTCGGTCCAACAGCGAGCAGAGGGGCTCCTGACGTTGACGGAGTCGGAGAACGATAGACCTGCGGACCTGATGGTGAAGATGCTGAGGTTGAAAGACTCCGAGGATGGCGAATTTATTTTCGCCCACCTTTTCCTCCGGACCCTGCCGCCAGCAGTGAGAGTAGCCCTGGCAGAGTCGCCCCGATTGGCCAGGCAAGACTGCCATGGGCTGAGCAAGGAGGCGCAGCGGCTTGTCGACGCCCACAAGAGGAACGTGGTTTCGGCCGTGACAGCTAGCTCAGGAACGACGTCTGGAGACGGCTCGGAACCAGCGGCCGCGGCGCCAGACGCACCAACGACGGCGGCGATGGGGACCAGGCGGCACGGAGCGGAGGACGGCCTGTGCTTCTACCACCGCCGTTTTGCAGAGAGAGCACACAAGTGCATCCCGCCGTGCAACTTCAAACGCCAGGGAAACGCCAAGACCGAGGGCCGGTAGCAGCTGCGACCCTCGGCGACGAGAACAAGCTGCTTTACCTGACGGATGCACACTCGGGGAAACAGTTCCTCGTGGACACAGGCTCCCAGCTGAGTTTCGTCACACCCACCTACGCGGAACGGCTGATGCTGTCTAAAGCTCCCTGGGTGTCAGTGTCAGCAGCGAACGGCTCCACGATTAAAACTTTCGGTGAGAGGACCATGCTCCTGTCCTTACAGGGCCGTTCATTTGAGTGGACTTTTTTTGTAGCAGCAGTCAGTTTCAACATGTTAGGGGCTGATTTTTTGTGCTCCCATGGTTTATTGGTTGACCGTGCTAATAGACGTCTGATTAATGCACTGTCCTTTCATTCTATCCCCTGCACAGCTCGGGTGGCCCCGCCGACTGCACATGCCAGCGTCTCAGCTGCGGGTGGTAAGTTTCACACATTGCTCGCTCAGTTCCCAGCACTGACAGTCCCCACGTTTTCGGCGACGGTGGCTAAACATGGGGTGGAGCATTTTATCACCACCACCGGGCCCCCCGTTTTTGCAAAAGCTCGGCGCTTGGACCCAGCTAAACTGGCCATCACGCGCGAGGAGTTCGCCAACCTGGAAAAACTGGGCATTATTAGACGCTCCAAAAGCCCCTGGGCTTCGCCGCTACACATGGTCCCAAAAGCTGATGGCTCGTGGCGACCTTGCGGCGATTTCCGCAGGTTGAACAACGTTTCAGCACATGACCGCTACCCGATTCCGCACATTCAGGATTTTTCTGTTCATTTGGCTGGGGTGTGCATTTTTTCTAAAATAGACTTGGTGCGCAGTTACCACCAAGTTCCAGTGCGCGCGCAGGATGTACCCAAAACAGCGGTTATAACTCCTTTCGGCCTTTTTGAGTTTTTGCGCATGCCTTTTGGCCTCAAGGGGGCCGCGCAGACTTTCCAACGTGTGATGGATGCAGTTTTACGCGACCTTCCTTTCGTGTTCATTTATTTGGATGATATTTTAGTAGCCAGCATGTCCGAAGGCGAACACGAAAGCCACCTCACAGCAGTTTTTCGGAGGCTGGCAGAGCACGGGTTAATAATTAACCCAGCAAAGTGCCAGTTTGGGGTGGCGCAGATTGATTTTTTGGGGCATCGCGTTTCGGCAGAAGGTGCGCGCAATAACAGATTTTCCGCAACCTCAAACGGTCAAGGCGCTACAGGAGTTTCTGGGAATGGTTAATTTTTACAACCGGTTCCTCCCAAGCGCAGCGCGGCTCATGCAGCCATTATATACTGCGTTAAAAAAACAAAAGCCCGCAAATAAAGTTGAATGGTCTCTGGAGCGGGAGCGCGCTTTTGTCCAGGTCAAATCAGCCCTGGCAAACGCAGTTTTGTTAGCGCACCCAGTTCCAACGGCTCGCATGGTGCTCACCACCGACGCTTCCGATGTAGCAGTGGGGGCGGTTGTTGAACAGTTTGTGGCAGGTACCTGGCAGCCTCTCGCGTTTTTCAGCAGAACCCTGCGCGATAGTGAGCGTAAATACAGTGCGTTCGACAGGGAGCTTTTGGCCCTACACTTGGCCATCCGCCATTTCCAGTTCTGGTTGGAAGGGCGACGCTTCACTGCGTTTGTGGATCACAAACCGCTAACGTTTGCGATGGCCAAGATTTCAGAACCCTGGTCAGGCCGGCAACAAAGGCAACTAGCCGCGATATCAGAGTTCACCACTAATATCCAGCATGTCGCGGGTAAACACAATGTTGTGGCAGACTGTCTCTCGTGCGCGGTAGCAACACCAAGCCCCATGGGGGCAGACTCTGTAGCCGTGGCCGCGGACCCGGGCAGGGACGCGGGAGCGCGCGCAGCCCCGGTCTGTGTAGGGTTAGATTATGCAGCCATGGCCACGGAGCAGGTTAATGACGTGGACGTGCGCGCGCTCCAGTCTGGACCAACAGGGTTAAGGCTGGAGCACAGGGTGCAGCAAATTGGTATGCCCCCACTAATCTGCGACGTCTCCACGCGACGGCCCCGCCCCGTGGTGCCAGCCGCGTGGCGTCGCCGCGTTTTTGACTCGGTCCATTCTCTGGCGCACCCGGGAGTGCGCGCATCGATTAAGTTGGTGGGGGAGAAATTTGTTTGGCCCGGGTTGCGCAAACAGGTCAAGGAATGGGCGGCGGCCTGCGTAGCATGTCAGCGAGCCAAAATACACAGACACACTAAGGCTCCGTTGGAACCTTTTCACATCCCCGCTAAGCGTTTTGACCACGTGCATGTTGACTTGGTGGGCCCGCTTCCGCCATCACACGGGCACACACATCTTTTGACGATGGTGGATCGCACCACGCGTTGGCCAGAGGCGATTCCTCTGACATCAACCACAGCGGAAGAAGTTGCGCGAGCATTTTTAACAGCGTGGGTTGCGCGTTTCGGAGTCCCGTCGGACATAATGTCCGACAGGGGTCCCCAATTTATTTCCGAACTATGGTCATCGATGGCCCGCAGCTTGGGGGTGAAGATTCATCGCACCACCGCGTATAACCCCCAGGCTAATGGTTTATGCGAACACTTTCACAGGTCATTAAAAACAGCCCTCAGGGCGTCGCTGACGGATACAAATTGGGTAGACAAACTTCCATGGGTTTTATTGGGGTTGCGTTCTGCACCTAAAGAAGATTTGCATGCTTCCCCAGCTGAGTTAGTTTTTGCACAACCTCTCCGTTTGCCAGGGGAATTTCTCCCCAATAATCCTGCACCAAATTGCCCCCCTGCTCAGCCGTGGCAGAGCGACTCAGGAGCAAACACACTCCCTGGCCCGGTTCATCACAGTTTCCCACGCGTTTTTGTGCCAAAGGCTTTAAAAAATGCAGAGTTTGTTTTTGTTAGACACGATGCTCAGCATCCAAGTTTGCGACCGTTTTATGACGGACCTTTCAGAGTGCTGGAGACCGGGAAGAAGCATTTTCTGCTAGAATTAGGGGGCAGAAGGGAGTTGATTTGCATAAACAGGCTCAAACCCGCTTTTGTTTTGGCTGATGAGCAAGTGCAGCTAGCGAGGCCCCCCCGCCGTGGCAGGCCGCCAAGGAAACATTCTCCAGAATCTTCACAGAGACGGGCTAACAGCTTTAATCCACAGATGCAGAGAGGCGCTGCAGGGGTAGCAAAGCCAGGTTGCAGCAGATTCGGCAGAAGGTTAAAACCCAGGCAGCTGGTGGATTGATTAGTGATATGTGGAGTGTTTTGTGTTTTTTCTTTTCTTTTTCTATGCCATGCATGTTTTGCCCTTAATAGACGTTTGGGGGGGGGTTATATGTGGTGACACATATGTTGGGCTCACATTTCCACAGAGGTATGACTGCATGTGTATTGGGGGCTTCACGTCTGGAAGGACAAAAGACTCGAATCTGCAGAAGATAACGAGGAGGTGTGAGATTTGCCTTTTTGTCCCAAAGAAGATGCCCCAGAGGGATTTCCGGTTCATCAATGAATGAGAGACAATGGTGAAGGTTCAAAGAGATGCTTTGTGACTGTATGTTTACTGAAGCACCATGTGACTTGAGTTCTGATGCTGGAAACGTATAAAAGGGTGATGTGAGATGATCCTTTCTCTTCTTCCTGCTTTGAGAATGCTAGAGGATGTGTTCTGTCAATAAAGCTGAACCTGAGAAATAAAACTCAGCCTCATCATTCGAACGCATCCACTACACCAACATCTTTTGTTAAAACAAATGGAAGAGAAATCTTCTTGAGGGTTCATGGGAGTTTGCCCAACCAGTTTACATGTGTTTTGTGGACTTGGAGAAGGCATTCGACCGCGTCCCTCGTGGTTTTTTGTGGGGGGTGCTTCGGGAGTATGGGTTATTGGGCTTGTTGTTACGAGCTATTCGGTCTCTGTATGACCGTTGTGAGAGTTTGGTTCGTATTGCAAACACTCGGTCGGACTTATTCCCAGTGAGAGATGGACTCCGCCAGGGCTGCCCTTTGTCACCGATCCTGTTCATATACCAATCCTGGCGCAGCCAGGGAATGGAGGGGGTCATGCTTGGTGACCACAGGATCTCATCTCTTGTTTGCAGATGATGTTGTCCTGCTGGCTTCATCCAGCAATGACCTACAGTTCTTGCTGGGACAGTTTGCCGCTGAGTGTGAAGCGGCTGGGATGAGAATCAGCACCTCCAAGTCCAAGTCCATGGTCCTCAGCCAGAAAAAGGTGGATTGTCCTCTCCGGGTTGGGGACAGGCTCCTGCCCCAAGTGGAGGAGTTTAAGTATCTTGGGGTCTTATTCACAAGTGAGGGAAGAATGGCGTGAGAGATTGACAGACGAATTGGAGCAGCATCTGCAGTGATGCGGACGTTGTACCGGTCTGTTGTGGTGAAGAGGGAGCTGAGCTCTAAGGCAAAGCTGTCAATTTACCAGTCAATCTATGTTCCCACTCTCACCTATGGTCACAAGCTTTGGGCAATGACCGAAAGAACGAGATCACAGATACAAGTGGCTGAAATGAGCTTTCTCCGTAGGAATCAAAATCAGAATCCAGGGTGAGTCCAGGATTGCTGGACTCACCCTCAGAGATAGGGTGAGGAGCTCAGTCATCCGGGAGAAGCTCAGAGTAGAACCACTGCTCCTCCACATTGAAAGGAGTCAGTTGAGGTGGTTTGGGCATCTGATCAGGATGCCTCCTGGACGCCTCCCATTTGAGGTGTTTTGGGCACGTCCCACTGGGAGGAGACCCCGGGGCAGACCCAGGACCAGCTGGAGAAACTATGTCTCCCAGCTGGTCTAGGAACGCCTTGGTATCTTCTCTGAAGAGCTGGAGCAGGTGGTTGGGGAGAGGGAAGTCTGGGCTTCTGTGCTTGAACTGCTGCCTCCGTGACCCGGACCTCTGGAAAAGCGGTAGAAGATGGATGGATGGAAGAGAAATCTGACACATGGTGGGCAGTGGTGGCCTAATGGTTAGGGATGTGGAATGGTGAGTGGAGAGTTTCGGGTTTGATCCCTGTACCGGCAGGATTAGGTCTGGGTGGGACAGCTGACATAGCAGTGTTTTCCCCACCCTCCTTAACCCCACTGTGGTGCCTTTGAGCAAGGCCCTTAATCCCAACTGCTCCAGTGGAGCTGCTCAATGGCCACAGGCCAGTCTGTGGTTGTACTGGGCGGCTTCCTGGTGTGAATGTCAACAGGGCGTCCTTGAAAAAGAGAGGTTGCCTCTCATTGAAACTACCCTGTATAAATAAAGGATAAATAAAATAAAAAACATGGACAAATTTATCTCAAAATGGTCTTTTAAGAACTGTCATCCTTTCACTGACATTCTTTCAGAAGACCACAGCTGTTTCCAGACAGGCCAATATCATTTAACTTGCTTTCACACATTATTTTATTAAGCTCACGTTTTAGCTGCTTTTAGCTCTATATTAATTTTTAAACAAAAAAAATATTAAAATGAATTCTTTGTTCAATTTCAAAGAAAATATAGTATGAAATTTTATAATACAGGATAATACTAAATGTGTTTGTTGACACTGTCATGGTGCGGTCCTGGCGGACCACTATTGAGACGCTAGAGGCAACCAGTGAATTTGCATATTTATTAAAGGACTGGTAAAAGGTACAAAATAACGAGCCAAGAGGGGCAAAACACAAATAAAGATGACACTAAACACACTGACGATAAACACAGACTAAGGAATACACTTACTGAGAGTAGCGAGGAACAAGAGGATGACTGGAGCCAGGAAATAGGGACTCCAGCCTAACGTTGGGGAGACCAGCGTTATCCGTACGTGTGTGAGGTCGCAGCCTGGAGTAACCTAAGCTGCTCCCTTAAATAGGACTAAGAATTAATCAGCTGATGAGGCAGTCATCAGCTGAATGCAATTCAGCTGTCACAGAGGAGCTCAGCTCTGACAGCTGGAAGCCCCTCCGAGATGTTTTCAGAATAAAAGCTCGGAGCGCCACAAGGAATTAACACAGAATGGGAGGAAAATACTGCATGACCCGAGCGCGGACGAAATCGGTGCTCACACCATGACAGACACAAACTCCAAAATGTCTAACATTCTAAAATCTACAACTAAAATCCTAAGTGTTTTACAGGAGAGCAAAAACTAAATTGTATTGCATTTTTTTTTAAAAAGATTAATATCTAAAAAAAAACAACTAAATTTCACAAAAAGCCCACCTCTATACAGTATTTTCAGTGCAGAAAAAACTATTTCAAACTAAGACAAAAAAAAATGGACACAAGATATAATTCCACATGACAGAAATCCTCCAACATTTTTTTTTAATCTCAACAGTAAACTGTTACAGCATGGATGGAGCTGTAACTCCATGGTTACAGGGAGAGGGGAGGTGGAACTTTTTATGTTCAGTAACACACAGAGCTTTTACAGAGTTTTTAAGTGATATGAGAGGCTACAAAAAGGGTTTCCATAATCAGTGACCTCACCTCTGCATCCCAGCATGGACTACTCTCAGCAGAATAGAGGAAGAAGGTAAATACATTCAGTTTCACAACAGCACTTCTGTGTGTGTGTGGGGGGGGGGGGCGTGCAGCGAACCTGATTTTGCAACTCACTGACTCTCTGAAGCGGTTGGAGCTGCACAATCTCTGCAGTGAGTGGCATTCGTGGGACAGCGAAGAAGGGAGTCTGCAGCAGGAGAGCGACCAAGGGCTTGTGCCGTAATCTGTCGGGCGGTCGCCAATGCAGCAGTTCAGTTCCACTTTTTCCTGCCTTTTTTCCCCCCACCAAAATAAAACAGTCTCCCTTTTCCCCAAATTGTATCAAAAGGTTTTGGGGTCCGGACGGAGGACTCTCGGGGTCTGGATCCAGACCGGAGTCCACCAGTTGGTGACCCCTGCTAAGGCGGTACAGCAGCCATGAATGGTAGCTAAACATAAATGATGATGGCTGACATAAAAATGACATGTAAATGATGACTGCTGGACAAACAGAGATAGAGGCTACTGTACTATTACTGTATAGAATCTGTTATATTTCAGAAAATTTCTCACCAAATGGTTATAGTGGGTTCCTGTGCACTGCTAATTAGAGAGACCCATCTGCTTTTCAGGACATGTCATGTCCCATCTGTCCTCATCACCAGCTAAAACTATTCAATTTAGACTGTATATCAAGCAAAGTCATTTCACACCACGTCTTTTTTAATGTTTCACAAAATCCATAGAACTCTTCTATCACACCTTTGTTACTGGTGTGGTTTCTGAAGCTACGTATTAGAATAAGTAACGGGTACAAGCTTTTCTGTGAACACACTTTTGCTTCTTAATTTATTAATTTGGTTCATCTGTTTTATACAGAAGTATGACACCCACACCTAACCAATTATTGTGTTATTAATTTCAGTTAGCTTTTCCTTTCATCAAATGAGCAAGTGTGTTGCTTTACATGCGCCACTAAGGTTTCTTACAGGCACAATCAAGCTATTTCAGAAATCCTGTTAAAGCCATTAAGAATAACTTTGGAGCAGGCTTTAAGGTATTCCTGAAAGCCTGCTATGAAATAGGGCTTTGTGATGATTTTGAATGTCTGTATGGTAAGACAAAGCCAGCTAGAAGCAAAACACACACACACACACACACACACACACACACACACACAACCCCCCCCCCCCAAATTACTGCTAGTCAGATATTTATAACTTTACTATGTAGAACATGTTGCCCATTCATTTAATCTAGCCTGTTTCCTCTCTGTCCAGCTTTTGAAAGATGACTCTTGGTGTAAACCTAGATAATTTTTTACAGAGTGAAAATGACAATCCTGGAGCCATCCTAAATCCACCCCAAAGGTTAGAGATGTTTGTTTTTACTTTGACATGTTTTGACTGACATCTGCAGTCTTCCTCAGAAGCATCAGCACTCAAATCAGCGATATCAGGTCCCTGTCATCTTAGATTGGAGAGTTAAGGCCTATGCACACTCCACAAGAACAGAGAAATGTGTTCTCTCTCCAAGGACTGCAAAAACAAAATGACATCATTCTGTTCTTGCAGCCCTGGTTTGGGAGTTCGTGCAGCTTGATCTTGTCACATCATTGTGGCAGAACTTTTTTTCTTGTGTGGTGTCCAAGAACTATTGTGTGATTGAACAGAAATATGAATTTCCCAGGATTCTGCACATGTAAAGTATGAAATGTCCTGGCCAGAAAGAACTTTGTTCTTGTTCTTGCCAACTCAAGAAAAAGAAAACAATTTTCTGTACTAGTGGAGCTCTTGCCACACCTAGAAAAAACAGCTGATAAATGACACGTCACAGAAATTAGCTGATGCTTCTAAGGAAGACTGCAGAAACATGTCAAGGCAAAAACAAGAATCTCTTACCTTTTTTTTCTGATGAAAAGGAAACAGTGAAATAATAATTGGAAAAGACGACAATGAACTTACTCAAATTAGAGGTATGCACTGTAAAGTCAGGCCACACAAGGTCACAACGTTAACACAGCAAATTGGCTTCAGAGATTCTCAGAAGCTGAATGACATTTTTTTTTAGCAAGTTTTAGGAAACATTGATATCCTGCTCTTTTAGCTTTTGTGCTGTGCAAGATACACACCAGCCGAGCAAAGCAGACTATTAAAAAATGGTGTATCTGAATCTAGAGGCATATACAGTACTGTGCAAATCTTGAGTCACCACTCATTTCTTTATATTTTGCTTCCAGGGAGCCAGACTTTCTTATATATTTTTTTTTTAATTTGCAGTAGTGGAGTGATGGTTTTCCAGGCATTCTGAAAGCCTTTCAAAGTTTTACTTTGGACACTGGCTGCTTTTTCCCTCATTTTCTATCTAGTCAATGTACCAGAAGACAAAAAAAGAAATGGTTGACCAAAATAAAATGTCTGCTGCAGATGAGCAGTATTTTTAGTGGAAAAAATCCAATGAAGACCAGACACATGAACTGAAAGATTTACATATCTGGCTCTTCAGCTGATCCATCTACTTTTCACCAAAGGCTCATCAGAATGGTCTCAGTGGAAAGGTGGCTACCAAGAAGTCATTCTTTAGCAAGGGACACAGGAGGAAAAGGCTTAGGTTTTCCAAAATTGCACAAGAAATGCGGCGCAGTGGTTAGCACTGTGGCAGCACAGCAACTCACCCTTGGCCATGGGATCCCAGGTTCAATCCCGGTTCCAATTTCCGGTTCCGGCTCTGCCGGACCGGCGGCGCCACACGAGTCGGCTGCCTGTTGCAACAGCCTTTTTTTTTATCTTCCTTCTTCTTTCTACACCTTTCACTCTGTATATATATCACGGACGCACGGATCACCCCGGGGGTCTCCCGGGTCGGCGGACGGAGCCACGGTTTGCAGCGGGAGACGTTACAGCGGGGAGGAGCTAGTGCTAGCTAGCACTTGGCCGCCGCCCGGTGCTAATGGGAAACTCGACATACCGGGAGCTGTAGCGAAAACGAAGCGGGTGCCGGGCTGGAGTTTAGGCGGCGTGAAAGAAATATAAGACAGAATAATAAAGAGCGATGGCAAGAACCAAGCAGACCGCCCGTAAAATCTACTGGAGGAAGAAGCCCCCCAGGAGACAGCTAGCCACCAGGGCTGCTCGGAGAGGCGCTCTGGCCACCGGCAGAGTGAAGAGGCCTCGCCGTCACAGGTCCGTGGCTCTGAGAGAGATCCGTCGCTACCAGAAATCCACGGAGCTGCTCATCCGTAAGCTGCCCGTCCAGCGCCTGGTGAGGGAGATCGCTCAGGACTTCAAGACCGTCCTGCGTTTCCTGAGTTTTGCCGTCATGGCTCTGCAGGAGACCAGCGAGACCCACCTGGTGGTCTCTTCTTCGCTAAGGGGGTCACCATCATGCCCAAAGACTTCCAGCTGGCCCGCTGCATCCGCGGAGAGAGAGCTTAGACTTTCTGCTGCACATCCACCAGCCATAATGCTCTGCACTGTGTGTCTATATATATACATTTATAGTAATATGGACATATGTTTGCTAGATGTTGTTTTTTCTTGCCTTCTGATTGTTGCTCTGAGTGTTGCTATCCCTGTGCTGTTGCAATCCTGGAATTTCCCCATTGTGGGACTAATAAAGGCTTATCTTATCTTTTCTTATCTTAATCCCAGCCCCTGACCAACAGTGATCTGTGTGGAGTTTGTATGTTCTCCCCATGTCTGTGTGGGTTTACTCCGGGATTTCTCCGGTTTCCTCCCACAGGCCAAAAGCATGCAGGTTAGCTTAATTGGAGAATCTAAAGTGGCCCTAGGTGTGTGTGAATGGTGAAGGGATAGCGCCGTACCGTGGATGCCCTGAATTTCCCCTCTGGGGATCAATAAAGTACACAAAATCAAATCAAATCAAAAATTTAAAAAAATAAAAATAAAAATGGGCTGGAAGTCAGTGGCAACAGGTCTAATAAGATAAGATAAGATAAGATAAGCCTTTATTAGTCCCACAACGGGGAAATTCCAGGATTGCAACAGCACAGGGATAGCAACACTCAGAGCAACAATCAGAAGGCAAGAAAAAAAAAAAAAAAAAAAACAAGCAAGCAAGAGCAGCTAATATACATATGTACATATTACTATAAAATATATATATACACACACACAGACACACAGTGCAGAGCACTGTAGCTGGATGGAATAAATATATGAATATATGAACACACAGTGCAGAGCATTGTAGCTAGATGGAATAAATATGTAAATATATAAACACCCACAGTACGGAGCATTGCAGCTAGGCGGAATAAATATGCAAGTATATAAACACACACAGTGCGGAGCAATGTAGCTAGATGGAATAATATGTAGATATATAAAAACACAGCACGGAGCATTGTAGCCAGATGGAATAAATATATAGATATACAAATATAAACACACCCAGTGCAGAGCACTGTAGCTAGATGGAACAAACATGTAAATATATAAACACACACAGTGCAGAGCATTGTTGCTAGGTGGGATGAAACAGCATAACCGTCTATTTAGTTATCCTACATGGTATGATTATGTGCCCATACATATTCCCACCCTCCATAGCGACCGGTATGTTCCTAGTTGTATGCCGGAGGGGACCATTGTGTAAGTCCATTGCATCTTCTGCACCCAAAAAAAAAAAACTATTAGTTTGTTACGTCTTTTTGCTATCTCTGCGAGCAGCCCTGCTTAGGTTGTACAGTCTGACAGCCGTTGGTAGGAAGGACCTACGAAACCTCTCGGTTGTGCACCTGGGATGATGTAGTCTGCTGCTAAATGAGCTCCTCAGTGCATCCAGTATGTCCTGCATAGGGTGGAACTCGGACTCCAGCAGAGATGACAGTTTAGCCACCGTCCTTCTCTCTCCTATCTCCTCCATCGGATCAAGGCGTTGTCCCAGGACAGAGCTAGCTTTCTTAATCAGTTTGTTCAGTCTCTTCCTATCGGCTGCAGTAATGCCACTGCCCCAGCAGACCACTCCAAAAGTGATGGCTGATGCCACCACCGTGTCATAGAATGACTTCAGCAGCGCCCCTTGTACACCAAAAGACCTGAGTCTCCTCAGCAGGAACAGCCTGCGCTGTCCCTTCTTGTAGAGTGCGTCAGTATTGTGTGACCAGTCCAGTTTATTGTTCAGATGAATACCCAGGTACTTGTAGGATGTCACCATCTCAATGTCTGCTCCCTGCATATTTACTGGTGCTGTGAGGGGCTGCCCATGCCTGCGGCAGTCCACCACCAGCTCCTTAGTTTTCCCCGCGCTGATCTGGAGGCAGTTCCGATGGCACCAGTCCACAAAGTCCTGGATAAGCCCTCTGTACTCAGCTTCATCTCCGCTGGAGATGAGACCAACGATCGCAGAGTCATCAGAGAACTTCTGTAGATGGCAATGTGTTGTGTTGTGTGAGAAGTCCGCAGTATAAAGAGTGAACAGGAAGGGAGCCAGCACCGTTCCCTGGGGGGCCCCCGTGCTACTGATGATCGTGTCGGAAACACAGTCCCGGGTTCTCACAAACTGAGGCCGGTTCGTGAGGTAGTCCAGGATCCATGATGACAGGTGCTGGTCCACCCCTGCGCGCAGCAGCTTGTCCTTCAGGATCATCGGTTGGATGGTGTTGAAAGCACTGGAGAAGTCAAAGAACATGATCCTCACCATATTCCCGGGCTTCTCCAGGTGGGACAGAGAACGGTGAAGGAGGAAGATCACCGCATCCTCCACCCCAATGCCATGCTGGTAGGCGAACTGGAGTGGATCAATCGCTGGTTCCACCAGGGGGCGGAGATGAGCAAGGAGCAGTCTCTCCAGGGTCTTCATCAAGTGGGACGTCAAGGCCACCGGTCTGAAGCTGTTCAGGTCTTTGGGGTGGGAAGTTTTTGGTACAGGTACCACACAAGATGTTTTCCACAGCTGTGGTACCCTCCCCAGTTTCAGGCTCATGTTGAAGATATACGTCACAATCCCACACAGCTGGTCTGCACAGGAGTGCAGGATGGAGTTGTAAAAAATGGAGTTGTAAATCCAAATTTACATGGAGTTGTAAATCCAAATTTAAAAAGTGGGATTATCATGACAGAGAACAGAACATAAGGCAGCCAATATCCAAAGAAGATCTGTGGGATGCCCTTCAAGAAGCCTGGAGAACTATTCCTGAACAATATTTAAAGGAATTGCAAGAAAACTTGCCTAGGAGAGTTCAGGTTGTGCTGAAGAACAAAGGTGGTCATGCCAAATATTGACTTTCAAGGCCTTTGGAGTTTTAAAACTACTGCTTTTGTCTTATATACTGTCTTTGTTTGTACATGTTTCAATAAACTGCTCAACCTATTAGCGACATATAAAGAAACTAGCACCAATACCCGGTGAATAAGACATGCAGTCTTTAGTCCTGATGATACTACAACAGTGATATGAAGGACCTGCTGATCACCCTCTGGTCCTCCCAGAATTCATCTGGGCTGTAATGAATATATAGCTTATGCTGACATGGTGTGTCTCTCCAAAAATGCAACATGTTGTGGCAACATTTTGAATGGGAGGGCCTTCCATACAGTTGGTCCCTTTCCCAGACAGCACCCTACATGCGACAAGGTCGGCATTACATAATGTTGTGTGTCAGCGTGACTTAAGAAGCTGATGTTTCCAAACGTTGGTAATGTGTTGTTTTTGTTTAGCATTCAGGGAGAGTTATTGCTCCAGTATTCTTACATTCTCAAGGTTATATAAAGCATTAAACATATATTATTTTTTTCATGTTAGTTTTTAATTGCACAAAGTAAAATGCACCACAGGATAATAGTATGCTGACATAATTTACATTTCTTTACTTAATGCACCTCTTTACTTTTCAGTCATGATAGTGTTTTACTCTTGTATGTCCTTTCATTTTTATCCCCTGCCGGACGATGCCCAAAGAGGTCAAAGATCCCTTTGGGTGAAGGCCGAAGGGGAATTATGTTATGGGTCAGTCCGTCTGTCTGTCCCACTTTTGTGAAATGAAATCCTCCTACAGTTTTGTTCTGATTGTTTTGGAACTTGATACCATGGTTTGATGTACTCTGATGATGCACATGTTGCAATTTCACTCTCATCGGATGACCTTGAGGTCAAAAGTAAGAGGTCAGATTTTCTAAACACAATAACGACTGAAAGAAATGATTTACGCTTTTCAAATCGATGCAGTAGTTGTATCTAATACACATCTTGGATGATTTGCGCCCTCATCTAACTATGGGTTTTGGGTCAAGGGGTCAAAGGTCAAAGTTCAAAGTTAACACTGCAGTTGCACTATGGTAAATGCTACATTTACTATTACTATAAAACAAGTAAAACTAGGGCCACCAAACCTGATATACAGGTTCACCTTGGGATCCTGACCTCTAAGGGTTTGGGGTCAAAAGGTCAAAGGTTAACGTTAACATTCCGTATGTCTTATTACTGTACAACGAGCAAAGCTAGGGCCACCAAGCCTAGTACACAGGTTCACCTTGGGATCCTGACCTCAGACTGGGTTTGAGGTCAGAAGGTCAAAGGTCAAGGTTAACATTCCTTATGACTTATTACTGTACAACGAGGAAAGTTAGGGTCACCAAACTTGGTACACAGATTCACGCTGTGACCCCGAAGGGTGACTATGGTTTTGGGATCGCAAGGTCAAAGGTCATCATCAAAAGACAGGCCTCTTCACTGTCCAGTTTTAAAACTCCTCTTAAAACCCATTTTTGTTCTCTGGCTTTTGACCCAGTTTGAAACATTGGTTTTATTTGTTCTTATTGTCTCTACTGTATGACTATTTCTTTGTATTTTATTGTTTTAGTGAAGCGGCATGAAAAAATAAGCAGCAGTGCTGTGGTTTTGAGCAGGTTTTATTAATCATGTCGCCTTCACGGGATCCTCTCTCCAGTGCATAGTGGAGCAGCCCGGAGCGGGATCCCTAGGCTCTCAGAGAAGGAGAGGCGGACACAGTGTGTCCACCTGTTGCAGGATCAGAGTGAGAGTGAAAGAGAGAGAGATTGCGTTACAGAGTTGCACCTTAAATACTTGATCATAACAATACATCAAAAAGACATACCCCACAGTCTAGAATGATCAAAGGGACAACAGAACAGGCAGGAGGTATTTGCATTTGTAAGCCATACATCACAATGGGCAGATTAGCTAGACCTCGCTCTAAGTGCAAGACAAAGAGGCTAACAAGCACATCTACATATTGATCTGAGTCTCTAGGTCACAGTAAGGACAGGACGCATGAGTACAAAGGATGAAAGGCATCGATTAACATCACATAGGTGAGACAGAAGAAACTCGTCTACCTGTAGACATTAATACACCAAAGCACATCTAAGATGCTCAGAAAAAGCACAGTAAGGACAAGCCATATGCACACTATACAGAATGGCGCATTACATCACAACACATGCATGTTTGCATCACAAATACATGAATGGCACATTGCTTCTCAGTAATGCAGCAGAAAAACAGAGAAAAGAGGGCTGAGTGTCCTTAGTCTGTTGTGGGGTTAAAACGAACCGCCAGACGCTCCCCCCCAGAGGACGCGGCAGGGGGCCGCGACCTCGATAATCCATCTGTGTGAGCGAGCTGTGGGAGAAGCTCGCTGCAGGCGGAGGGGGAGGGAGGGGAGGGGTGGTAAGTGCCGGCAGGAGCTGTGAAATCGTCCTGAGCCGCGCAAAAATTGCTTGCTGCTCCGTCACGTCGAGAGGTTGTCCCGTTGCACGTGCGGAGATCACAAGAAGAAAAACTAGTCTCTGACTCCTTTCGTGGCCATGAAGAAAAGCAGGGGCGGCTGTAAGAAAAAAAGTAAACAAAACATAGGGACTGTTGGCTTTGGGTGCTGAAGCAACCCCAAAGCTCCCGGGAACAGCTGACGGCTGAAATCCCGTTGTGCCGTGGCTAAGACCATTAAAAAATCCAGTGGCGAGCTGCGTGCTTGCTTCAGGTGAACGAGCAGCCCTGAAGGTTCTGTGGGCAGCGGCGGAGGACGATGGCGGTCTCTGGCGTGGCTGAGACTGTTAACAAATCCTTCGAGCGTGCTGCATGCGTGCTTCAGGTGAGCGGGCAGCCCTGAAAGGCAGCGGCGAAGGAGGAAGGCAGTCTGTGGAGCCGTTACTTGTCCCGTGCGTGATGCGCCGTCCTTGTAACTCCCCGATGCGTGCGCGGGGGTTCAGTGCGTGGGTGGGCCGCTGGAGTGGCGAGTCAGGGTGCAGAAACTTGGTGGAGAACGGCGCAGACGGCGCCGGTAAAATCCAGGTTGAGCTGTGGCTGTAGATTGGCCATGGTGCGTTGGAGCGGTGAGAGGAAATAGACGACCTTTAGTCCCTCAGGCCCGTGCAGATGCGTTGGAGCGGCGGGAGGGAATAGACGATCTTATGTTCCTCAGGCTCATGCAGCTGCGTTGGAGCGGTGTGAGGAAGTAGACGATCTCCGTCCCTCGGGCTCGTGGAGACGCGTTGGAGCGGTGCGAGGCAATAGACGATCTTTGTGCCCCGGGCTTGTGCAGCTGCGTTGGAGCGGTGAGAGGGAGGAGACGATCGTTGTCGCTCGTGCGGCCATGGTGCGTTCAGTTCCACGCGCTGCGCTCCCCGTTGGCCCTGGAGGTTGCCGTCGTGGAGAGAGGACGAGGTGCGTGCGCTCTCTGTGAGAGCGGCCGGTCCAGCGTGGTCATCCAAAACAGAAGGCTGCGTCTTCAAGGGGTCGCCAACGCAGCTGTGCGGCTGTCCAGCTCGGAAGGTTGCATTCGCACAAAACGTGTGCGTGTTCGAGGGGTCACCAGTGAAGCGGCATGAAAAAATAAGCAGCAGTGCTGTGGTTTTGAGCAGGTTTTATTAATCATGTCGCCTTCACGGGATCCTCTCTCCGGTGCATAGTGGAGCAGCCCGGAGCGGGATCCCTAGGCTCTCAGAGAAGGAGAGGCGGACACAGTGTGTCCACCTGTTGCAGGATCAGAGTGAGAGTGAAAGAGAGAGAGATTGCGTTACAGAGTTGCACCTTAAATACTTGATCATAACAATACATCAAAAAGACATACCCCACAGTCTAGAATGATCAAAGGGACAACAGAACAGGCAGGAGGTATTTGCATTTGTAAGCCATACATCACAATGGGCAGATTAGCTAGACCTCGCTCTAAGTGCAAGACAAAGAGGCTAACAAGCACATCTACATATTGATCTGAGTCTCTAGGTCACAGTAAGGACAGGACGCATGAGTACAAAGGATGAAAGGCATCGATTAACATCACATAGGTGAGACAGAAGAAACTCGTCTACCTGTAGACATTAATACACCAAAGCACATCTAAGATGCTCAGAAAAAGCACAGTAAGGACAAGCCATATGCACACTATACAGAATGGCGCATTACATCACAACACATGCATGTTTGCATCACAAATACATGAATGGCACATTGCTTCTCAGTAATGCAGCAGAAAAACAGAGAAAAGAGGGCTGAGTGTCCTTAGTCTGTTGTGGGGTTAAAACGAACCGCCACAGTTTTTATATTTTATTTATCATTAATGTACAGCACTTTGTGTCAACTGTCATTATTTTGAAAGAGCTTTAGAAATAAAGTTGGATTGGATTTAAAAAACAACAAACACAGTAACTTACAGTAACTCAATCCTAATACTAATAGATGCTAATAACACACACACCAACACACAGTTAGGCAGTTAGGACTCCTTAAGCACACCTTGATAGTAAATACTAGAACTAATGAGTACTAATAGCACTATGTACAGTGTGCAAATGAGCAGTGTGCAACGAGCAGTGTATAATTACAAATTACAAATTAGTACCCGGTGCTAATTTCTGTAACAATAGTACCAGTAGACTGTGCATGTTAAGTAGCAGCAGAGATGATAATTAGCAGCAGAGATGGTATGGACAACAGACGGGTGAGACTATATCTACTGTACAGGTGAGCAGTGTGCAAATTTGGCAGCCGGTGTGTGAGTTCCTGTCTGCAAAGCTGTGTTGCTCAGTTAGGAACTCACACACCAGCTGTTAAATTTGCACACTGCTCACCTGTACAGTAGATATAGTCTCACCCGTCTGATGTCCATATCATCTCTGCTGCTACTTAAAGATAAGACAGAAGAGAGGAGCCAAGGAGTGGAAAGTGTTCAGGCAGAGGGTCCAGGAGAGGTGAGAGCAGAGGGAGGAGAGAAGGATGACACCAGGAAAAAGTCCAACTACAGGACATCTGGGTGGGACCCCAATTGGCCCAATATTCCAGCATTCAAGCCTTGGTTGTACAATACTTCAAATGATAAGCTCCATTATGCAGTCCCTCCAGGATTTCATGATGTTGCGATCGCACCAATTCATGCGAAATCAGCCAATCAGCACAACTATTGCATGACCTTGCAACTTTGTCCAATCACCGCAACATTCCTGCAATTTTGGCCAATCCTCGTCAACTTCCGCCAATTTTACCAATCAACTGGCGCTGAAACGCTCAGTCTAACCAATCAAATGCATCGTTGCACCGCGTTCACTTCCGTGTTTACAGTGAGTAGTGAATTTATAGTTTACAGTGAGTAACGGAACACATCTGCAAACAGAGTGTGAGAGTTTTTAAAAAAACACTCACCCGTGAGGTTTTCAGCACCATCCCTTCCTCCGTCTCCCCCAGCCTGCCCGTGGACGCCTCGCCACGTCTCCGTCCTGACCGCGTGTGCGAAGCGCTGGGTTTGTGTTGAAAAACATGCGCCCGCCCCAAATGCATCCTGTCGCGGGAGCACGCATGAGGAGAGTGCACTACACTACAGCCAGTGTTTGAACATCTTTAGAGGTAAAATCATTACTACATCTGGTCAATGAGCTTTAAAACTGAATCTCCATTGTGAACGGACAAACGCACCCACCCACCCCTCCCCCTCCCCCCGCAGTCCCATTGTAAATGAAAGACGCGCGTGTGTGTGTGTGTGTGTGTTCGTGTGTGTGTGTGTGTGTGTGTGTGTGTGTGTGTGTGTGTGTGTGTGTGTGTGTGTGTGTGTGTGTGTGAAGCCGGACATGCAGCAGACAGGTAGGCATGGAAAAACAGAGAATATTCTCTGTATTTTTTTTTTTCAGAAAAACACAGACTCCAACAGCCAATACAGAGCAGCAGAATAATTTATTTTTTCCTCTCCGCTCGGTACCGAGTGGTTGGGAACCGTAGGGAGTTTTCAAATGAAGGTGCTGCCAATAATTTCCAAATCTGTACTCTTTAACATGCCAGAGTTTTTCTGTATAGCAGAAGTTTCTGCTTAATTTACAAATCACTGTAATAGGAAATGTTTTGACAATCCTGTGCTTTTCTTTTATTGTTATATAGAATATCACAGTAGTAAACTGGAAAAAAGCATCTGCTTTAAAATTTGGAATTCTTCCGTCAACTTTTAGTGCAGAAAACACTCTAAAAACATTACAAGTTTTATTGCAACTTTTTAAAAAAGCTCCCGTGAATTCAGGCTTTTTGGCCCACAACAATCATAAAAACATCCCGCAACATCCTGGAGGGACTGATTATGCAATGTTACTGTGCAAATTTAAAAAAAAAAAGAAATGATGTAAAATTAACATATGTCATGTGTTTTCTGCAACCCCCCCCCCCCCCCCCACACACACACACAGAAAAATATGTTGCCACTGCGCCATGGTATTTAAGCCAGAGGAAACACTGTCAACAATAAAGAAAGCTAGGGTCATCAAACCTGGTACATAGGTTCACTCTGAGACCATGACCTCCGACTACAGGTTTGGGTCAAGTGGTCAAGGTTGATGCTCCCTATGTTCGCTTACTATAGAACGTTAGTAGGGGAACAAAGTTTCTGCCACATACATACCCACACCAC
This sequence comes from Pholidichthys leucotaenia, assembly GCA_020510985.1. Classification (NCBI taxonomy): domain Eukaryota; kingdom Metazoa; phylum Chordata; class Actinopteri; order Cichliformes; family Pholidichthyidae; genus Pholidichthys; species Pholidichthys leucotaenia. Next base: position 235,347,336 of record CM035837.1, on the reverse strand, counting down.
AGAATCCCTTTGATGTAGCTAGATGAGAGGTGGATCAAGACTTTTGCACAGTTCTGTAGCACAGGACACAATAGATGCAACAGGACGTCATAGGCATCCCGTACAGAAATGTTGGTAATTGAAGTGTAATGTGCACGTGTGTGTTCATTTCCAGGAAAAGGAAACTCCAGTCTTTTGGAAGTCCAGTCCCCGGGCCCCCTTCACAGAAATTGCAGCTTTGCCGATGACCTGGAGCTAGAGTCAGAACGAGACAGCGAGCTGGCCCCCGCCACCTCAGTGTTACAGTGAGTTTATCACCACAGGCATTGCAGTGCAGTTGCAATGATGTTGTTTGTTTGTGAGTGAATTTTAATGAGCATGCAGGAGTAGGTTTGCGTGTATTTTCATGCTATTTGTAATTAACCTTTGAAATATGCCAAAACCCCCTCAGGGCTCGTGTCTCCACTGTGTAATGATTCTCTATTAGGTAAAAATGACTTGTGCTCACCGAGGCACTGGCACAGCAAGAAACTGAGACTGATCTGAGGAAATGAGTGTTAAGTAACTGCAGTGAGATGTAAGTGCACAGTAAGTGAAACAAATTGGGCGACAGTTTTGACCCGTGGGACTTCTTTCTAAATGGTGGAGTAATGATGCAGAATGGGAACTGGATGCCGCGATGTTGTTGGCAAAGATCACTCCGTGCTCCGCTGACTCCAAAATACCTAACCAGCTGTTCTCAGAGAGCAATACCTCATCAAATCTCATGTCAGATGAAATGTTATGAGCTGCTACTGCTTGACAAAAGGAAAGAAAACCTTGAATAATGTACTCCTTTTTTCCAGGTTTGTAACTGATTTTAAACTGAGCATCTTACAGTCTGTGTGTACTGTCTTCAAGAATGGAGAGTAGATCAAATGCTGTAAATTACTGTCACATATACAGATCTGTAGATTCTTGACATGCTCTAGTTCATCGAGGTCATATTTCTGCAGCTGTCAGTTTTAATATCGTAGCGCTGTATGTTTTAGTAAACTGGAGATAATTGAGGTACTGGGAGCTGCAACAAAGATACCAAACATTTGTCACAAACAAAAATGACACCTCCAGTATTACACCAGATAAGGGCTTTAATCTACACAGCTGGATATGAAGTGTAGCTCACCCAGGCGATATGGATAGAGAGAGCATTATAATAACGTTCATGGAAACACTTGTGTGTGAAAATGTAACATTTATTGACTAAAGCAAAATCAAGCCGAGGCAGGATTAATTTGCTTGTTAATTTGCTTGTTAGTGATGGAGGCTTTAAATGAATCCGTTTTACTGAGCAAAATTCGACCTGTGTGCTGCTATGTAGGAAATATGACAGTAAAGGCTTGCTCCTGGAGCTTTCTCTTAGACATACACTTATTTTTTTGACAGAATCTGGACATTTTGGGTCCCAATGAAATCTTTTCATTCAGGAAAACAATGAGGCTGCATGTCCACAGAGAGCATTTTTTTCCACTGGGAATTATCTGTTAATTAGGGTTCCAAACAGCTGTGCTGCAGGAAACCTGTTGGTTTTGTTCTGATTCTTCTTTTTCTTCTTCTTCTTCTTCTTCTTCTTCTTATTATTATTATTATTATTATTTGAATTTATTTCACGGTTTGATTATATGCTGGTTAATTCCATATCTTCGAGGGCAAGCTAAGCCTTTTAGCCTCAAGCGCTGAGAACTTTTCTGAGGATGTGTTCCAAGTAGGGCGGCTTTTTGTAAGAGCTTAATCTTGGCAGAGATGCCTGTTGTGCTTAGATGTTTCTCCATGTTGTTTGTAACTGTGCCCAGGGCTCCCACCACTATTGGAACAGCAGTTGTCTTGATGTCCCATAGTCTAGCCACAGTCAATTACTACTCGACAGAGCACGTTATTCCACTTTCTACGGCCAGGCACTCAATGACGACCGAGTGGTGCCTGACCATACACACCAACACTGCCGGACGAGAGACCATCACTTCTGCTGTCCTTCATGTCGTTATTATCATCTCGATTAGGGTTCATTATCGTCACAGGGTGAGTTTATCCAACTGCATGCTGGGATTTTTCTTTCGGGGTTCTCGCCCCTAGATCTGCTGTGTTCTGCAGAACCGGGGGCGCCATGTAGAGGCACAACGGACGGTCTTCGGTATGTGAGAGGCTAGATGGAATGGCTACTTGCTGACAACGAATTGGCTGTAAGTTATGCATCACATACCGCTGGATATGAGGAGACCAGTCTGGGACGCTAGGGTGTTAATGGCCACAAGAAAGGTGCTACTCTTCCAATGATCCTTGCCCCTATTATTATTATTATTATTATTATTATTATTATTATTATTATTATTGGCAGCATGGTGGCAGAGTGGTTAGCACTGCAGCAGCACAGCAACTCACCCTTGGCCGGGGGATCCTGGGTTCGATCCCAGCCCCCGACCAGCAGTGATCTGTGTGGAGTTTGCATGTTCTCCCCATGTCTGTGTGGGTTTACTCCGGCATTTCTCCAGTTTCCTCCCACAGGCCAGAAACATGCAAGTTAGGTTAACTGGAGACTCTAAAGTGGCCCCAGGTGTGAATGTGTGTGTGAATGGTGAAAGGCTTGGGCGCCGCACCAGTGGCTGCCTCGTCCACTCATGTGGACGCCCTGGAATTTCCCCATTGTGGGACTAATAAAAGAATCTAAAAAAAAAAATCTAAATTATTATTGTTATTATTATTTTTCTCAGGTAAAAGTGCATGGGGAGCAACAACAGTAATACATAGAAATTTGAAATTTTACAGTGTGATGAGAAACTGTCGTCTCTACTCAGAGACCAAAAATCAAGGCACTGCATACACAGGTGGCGCTATAATAAACAGTTTTACCTTTTTGCAGATATCTCAAGAACAGCTGGGCCTAGACTAAAAATTCTTTTATCATTATATTCTCTGAAATCTTCAACAGCTGTTCTGAAATCTTCTGATATAGTGATTCACATTTGATGAAACTTCGCACTCACAATCACAACAGTGTTCTTCAGCAAAACACCATATTTCTTGTAATTCTGTTCATGTTCCAAAAATCATGTTTATGAAATGTCTGTCAACCATTTTGTCTCATCAGTGAAACACCACATGGTGTAGAAGGGATTAACTTATGTTATTACTGTATTTATATATCTGTACTGTAAGGAGTCCCCTGTGTGAGCACTATGTTAAAATAATATTCTAAAAAGTATTTTGACTAAGTTTTCTGTTATTTAGTACAGTATCTCATAATAGTTATCCCTGACAAATTATTTGTTAACTAATCCACAACACAGCTTTACGCACAGAAGTGCCCAGTCGAGGTGATCCACTGCATCTGGGTTTTAAAACAAATACTCTGGATTGTCCATCCATCCATCCATCAATCCATTTTCTACCACTTTTCTGGAGGTCCGAGTCGCGGAGGCAGCATTTCAAGCAGAGAAGCCCAGACTTCCCTCTCCCCAGCCACCTGCTCCGGCTCTTCAGAGAGGATACCAAGGCGTTCCCAGACCAGCTGGGAGACATAGTCTCTCCAGCAAGTCCTGGGTCTACCCCAGGGTTCTCCTCCCAGAGGGACGTGCCCAAAGCACCTCAAATGGGAGGCGTCCAGGAGGCGTCCTGATCAGATGCCCAAACCACCTCAACTGGCTCCTTTCAGTGTGGAGGAGCAGCGGTTCTACTCTGAGCCTCTCCCGGATGACTGAGCACCTCACCCTATCTCTGAGGGTGAGTCCAGCAATCCTATGAAGGAAGCTCATTTCAGCTGCTTGTATACATGATCTCATTCTTTCTGTCATTACCCAAAGTTCATGACCGTAGGTGAGGGTAGGAACGTAGATTGACCGGTAAATCGACAGCTTTGCCTTAGAACTCAGCTCTCTCTTCACCACAACAAACCGGTACAACATCTGCATCACTGCAGATGCTGCTCCAATCCGTCTGTCAATCTCTCGTTCCAGTCTCCCCTCACTCGAGAATAAGACCCCGAGATACTTAAACTCCTCCACTTGGGGCAGGAGCCTGTCCCCAACTCAGAGAGGACAATCCACCTTTTTCCGGCTGAGGCCCATGGACTCGGACTTGGAGGTGCTGATTTTCATCCCAGCCGCTTCACACTCAGCTGCAAACCGTCCCAGTAAGAACTGTAGGTCATTGCTGGATGAGGCCAACAGGACAACATTATCTGCAAACAACAGACATGAGATCCCGTGGTCACCAAGCATGACACCCTCCATTCCCTGGCTGCACCTAGAAAGCTTGTCCATAAAAATTATGAACAGGATCAGTGACAAAGGGCAGCCCTGGCAGAGTCCAGCTCTCACTGGGAATGAGTCCGACTGAGTATTGGCAATATGAACCAAACTCTCACAACGGTCGTATAGAAACTGAATAGCTCGTAATAACAAGCCCGATACCCCATACTCCCAAAGCACCCTCCACAAAAAACCACGAGGGACGTGGTCGAATGCCTTCTCTAAGTCCACAAAACACATGTAAACTGGTTGGGCAAACTCCCACGAACCCTCGAGGATTCTTGAGAGGGTAAAGAGCTGGTCCATTGTGCCATGGCCAGGACGAAAACCACATTGCTCCTCTTGAATCCAAGGTTCGACCAACGGCCGGACTCTCCTGGCCAGTACTTTGGCATCGACCTTCCCAGGGAGGCTGAGGAGTGTGATCCCTCTAAAGTTGGAGCACACCCTCCGGTCCCCTTTTTAAAGAGGGGAACCACCACCCCAGTTTGCCATGCCAAAGGCACTGTCCCTGACCTCCATGCAATGTTGCAGAGACGTATCAACCATGACAGACCTACAACATCCAGGGCCTTGAGGTACTCAGGGCGAATCTCGTCCACCCCCGAGGGCCGGCCACCAAGGAGATTTTTAACCACCTTGGCGACCTCAGCCCCTGTGATAGGCAAGATCGCCCACAAACGCTGCTTCCTCTGTGGAAGGCATGTAAGTGGGATTGAGGAGATTCTTGAAGTATTCCTTCCACCGCCCAATGATATCCCCAGTCAAAGTCAGCAGTGCCCCATCCGCACCATACACGGTGTGGACAGGGAGCTGCTTTCACCTCCTGAGCCGCCGGACAGTTTGCCAGAATCTCTTCGATACCAACCAAAAGTCTTGTTCCATGGCCTCAATGATCTCCTCCCACACCCAAGTTTTTGCTTCAGCAACCACCCGAGCCTTACTCGGCTTGGCCTGCCGGTACACCTCAGCTGCTTCGGGAGTCCCACAAGCCAACCAAGCTTGATAGGACTCCTTCTTCAGCTTAATGGCCCCCTCACCACTGGTGTCCACCACTTGGTTTGAGGGTTGCCACCACGAGATGCACTGACGACCTTGTGGCCGCAGCTCTGGGCAGCCACTTCAACAATGGAGGTGGAGAACATGGCCCATTCAAATTCCATGTCTCCAGACTCCCTCGGAATGTGGTTGGAGTTGTTCTGGAGGTGGGAGATGAAGACGTCCCGGACAGGGGCCTCAGCCAGACGTTCCCAGCACAGCCTTACTATACGTTTGGGTCTACCAGGTCTGAATGGCTTCCTCCCCTGCCATCGGATCCAACTCACCACCAGGTGGTGATCAGTTGACAGCTCTGCACCTCTCTTTACCTGAGTCTCCAAGACATACGGTCGCAGGTCTGATGATACGATAACAAAATCGATCATCAACCTGCGACCTAGGGTGTCCTGGTGTCAGGTGTACATATGGACACCCTTATGCTTGAACATGGTGTTCGTTATGGACAAACTGTGGTTAGCACAGAAGTCCAATAACTGAACACCACTCGGGTTCAGATCGGGCAGGCCATTCCTCCCAATCACCCCCCTCCAGGTTTCACTGTCGTTGCCCACGTGCGCATTGAAGTCCCCCGATAGGACAATAGAGTCTCCAGGAGGAGCACCCTCCAGCACCACAGTCAGAGACTCCAAAAAGGGTGGATACTCTGAAACATCATTTGGTGCATAGGCACAAATGATGGTCAGGACCCGTTTCCCAACCCGACGGCGCAGGGAAACAACCCTTTCGTCTACCGGGGAAAACTCCAATATAGAGGCCGCAAGGTGGGGGGGGGGGGGGTACAAGAATATCCACCCCTGCTCATCGCCTCTCGCCCAGGGCAACTCCAGAGTAGGCCAAGCTCCAGCCCCTCTCCAGGAGACTGGTTCCGGAACCAGAGCTGTGTGTTAAGGTGTGACTGACTATATCTAGCTGATATCTCTCAACCTCATGCACCAGCTCAGGCGTCTTCCCCACCAGAGAGGTGACATTCCACATCCCAAAAGCCAGTTTAGGAAGCCTGGGATTAGACCGCCAAGGTCTCCGCCTTCGACCGCCACCTGATCCACATAGCACCGGACCCCCATGATCCCTCCTGCAGGTGGTGAGCCCACTGGAGGGCGGACCCATGTAACCCCTTCGGGCTGAGCTCGGTTGGATCCCATGGGCGGAAACCCGGTCACCAGGCGCTAGCCATCGAGCCCCTCACCCAGGCCTGGCTCCAGGGTGGGGCCCCGGTAACCCCATATCGGGGCAGAGTACATTGAGTCCTTGTTTTAGCATTCATCATGAGAGTCTGTTGGAGCGTTCTTAATCTGGTCCTTCACCCAGGACCAATTTGTCTTGGGTGACCCTACCAGAGGCAAATTGCACCGGACAACATAGCTCCTGGGATCACTAGGGCACACAAAACCCCCACATCGATAAGGTGACGATTCATGAGGATCCGGATTAGCAAGAGAAATTCAGAATAGCAGAGAAGATGTGGGGAAATTATTTTATTTTGCCCTGTGCGTTTCTGCACACTATTGAGAAATGAGAGACAGCCGTGGCTGAGCTGAGCCAATGTGCACAGCATGCGTCAGACAGCTGTTCTGGACATGGAACGTGTTTCTGCCCTCCTAAATAGTAAGTAATAACTTCTCACATTTGACAAGTCTGCTTTAAAATGACAAAATGGACAACATTTAGTCACACAGTTATCTAAGTCAAACAACAGGCTACAGATATATTATTATCCTCAGCTGGAGCTCAGAGTCAAATCAGTGGTGTTGCTCACCACCAGTCTCCTCCATAACGTGCTTCTTTTGCATTTAAAGTGAATTCCAAGGTTAACAGACTATACTATATAATTGTTTTTCACTTTTCTTATAATACAGTCAATTTCTACTTCTGAAAAGTTTCTCTTTTTGCTGTCTCATTTTCCCCTGTGTCATAAATTCTGGGGGCGAGACGTGGGCGTGGAATTCAAATGACACTTGGATCCATCCATCAGATTTATCAATGAGTGAACGATCGTACGATACGCACAGTTTCATAAATACCATGTAGACCTTTTAATACGATCATATTTTCACCCAAATGTACGCCAATTTCTATGCACTTCTGATAAATGAGGGAGCATCCGATAGAAGAAGAAGAACAGAAGAAGAAGATTGCAAAGCAGTGGGTGAGAAACAGATAAACAACAGTACAGTCTGACATATACAATGTGACACCAATAATAGCAAATTAAGAAAATCAAATAAATGTCAAAGAAATCCATAAATTATGCTTTGTGTCTGCTTTCTGCAGAGATTTAAAAGAAGTCCCTGACTTATACAGTTCATTCCATAGTTTTTAGCCTTACCTTAATAACATACAAAAGAACTTTCTATGAGTAAGATTCATAAAGGCTGAGATAAATCACAGGGAGAGAGGTCTTGAAGAGCATCAATAAATATGAAAATCATCAAAATCTTAAAACCTCATGTAAAAAGTTACATTTCTAAAACTGAATCTTTGTTTCGTGTTAATTCAATGCAACCTTCCCGTGAAATCTTTAACGAAACTGTGGGATTTTAGCAGGATCATTAACAGTCTTTCTTATTTCACACTTACAACATCAGGACAGGAGCAGGACCCATCCATGAGAGTCAATGACTTGTGCCTATTTCTCCCAGGAATAGCAGCTACAGTACATACTAGGGCTGCAACTAAGGATTATTTTGGTGGTCGACTGATCTAAAGACTATTTTTACAATTAGTTGACTAATCACGATTATTTCTGTCAGGTCCACCATCTCTGCTTCCTCTTGGCACGACTCCTGTTCAGGGCTCCAGGTCATGTTTTCCCTCACTTGTTTAAGCCTGCACACCAGTGGACATCACCTTGTTGTCAATTTCTGCCTTAATATAACATAGCTGATTATAAAAAGACCCTATAGCTAAAAAAAAAAAAAATGACCCATGAAATAAGTTTGAAGAAACTTGAACTTGACAGCTTAATAAAAGGTGTTTGTAGCAACACAATTAAATAACAGACATTAAAGTGCAGTCTTTTAACCCAGAAAACAAAGTGCAAAAACTCAAATAGCAGCTTCTGCTGCAGCATGGAGGGCTGCAGTCACTCTGCATGTTCAAAACAGACTAGAGCAACATTCAACCTTTCTGGGTCTGGAAGTTTAAAGGTTCAGTTAGACTTCAAATGAAAATTAAAAGAACTTTTTCCAGTCCAAAATAGCAGTTTACCAATGCTTTAAGCTGCAGTGCAGGAATGTGATCCTTCACTACACATACAGTGAAATGTTTAAGTTGTTTTCATTTATTACTGAGATGCACTAATATTCAAAATGAGGGCTGATATTATCACGACAAAAATAGGGAAGATAAGAGAGTAAGCCACTCCTGTAATTCACTAATTTACTGCAGTTAATTATCGTCCAAGAGAGCTTATTGTCTGACAGGTAAAATAACATAAACAGCACTTGCTAACAGTTTAACCAGTTTTCTAAGGCGGAGACAGTCACTCATTGAAAATAAGAAGAGCTAACTTTACTCGGTAAAATTTGCTGTCCTTACCGGTGCGGTGTTTACAAGTGACCCCACTTCCATCACTCATCACTGGGACGGAGGGCATCAGAGGCCTGCTGGGAGGCAGCCGAGCTGGGGGACAGAGTGGAGGAGGCGGAAAGATGCCTCGCTGTAGTGTGCCGTCATATGACAACTCTGATTTACAGAGCCTGCATTTAACTTGTTTCATTTGTTTATTTTTGGTAAAATGCGTCCATACTGTGAAAAGTTCTGGCGGCGTCGCCGTGATTTTCTCTGTGTTGCCATGGTACACACCTCTCCTTCGTCGCTGGAAGGCTTACAACTGACTGAACATTTCTGCGGCATGCATATTAACTTTAAAATTAAACAATAAGTCGACAATAAAAGTCTATGATGATGAATTTTTATGATCAACGTTGTCGATGATGTTGACTAATCATTGCAGCCCTAGTCCATACATTTATGATTAGTGGTGAATTGCTCCTAAAATTGTTGATTGGGGTCTCACAGAAAAATGGCATTATGTATTTTGCTGCAGACTTGTTAACTGCAATATAAAAACTGCAGTTTATTGTTTGCCTAATTTGTTGTTAAAGTCTAATTAAGTAAAAGACCAAGGCGCTACGATAAGTTGCAACTCTGGCCTTTCACATTGTAATAATGTATTGCCTGATCTTGTATTTATTTTGGAGTTTGCATCAAGATGGAGGTTCTCTTTATTAACAGTCTGAATCAGCTTTCTGACAGGATGCCAGTAACTGATGGTACCAATGTTAAACTCACCAGTCCCCAAAATGGCTTAAATAAGTGAAGTGAATGAAAAAATAAAAGGGTTGGCTCCACATCAACAGCTGTCACAAAATGGCAAAAAAAAAAAACATAAAATATGAAAAACTAATGGTAGTAAAATTGCCTCATTGTATTAAAGAAAACTTTTAAGTATCCCCTTACAGCTCTAAAGCCATTACTTCTAATCCTGCTAAAGCTATAATCCTTTGGATTTCAGTCCGGTTCCAAGTTTCATTTTTAATGACTGAATTCATCCGATCTTGTTGGCTTGGCTAAAAACAACACCCACGTGATGCTCAGCCAATCCTTGGGAAAGTGTTCTTTGGCTCTCATGTTGAAAAATGTATACTTCCTCACCAACTGCAGGCCAGGACTTGAAGAAATGCCTTTAAAAACCAGCGTGGATTGGGTTTGAGCATGAAAACCTCAAGGAATGGTTTTAACATTTAGGAAAATCTGCTCACATGTAAGAATGAAACTCTGCATAAACCCAACTTTGTTTCCTGTCGCCAGTAGTTCAGCATGCAGCTCCAAGTTGTTTTTGTATCTATAAGGAAATAAAATAGAAATATCTTGCTTGTTATGGAGATTTAGATATGCTAATAGATAGATTTGTTATGCTGGGAATAGAGCAAAGCATTTCTCCAGTTTTTATTCTTTGTCTTTATGTCTCCCAGCTCATATTAGACAGACTCATCTTAATAAGTTCTGTTCTGTCTTTGAGGATTATAACCTAAGAGAAACAGATAGTTTAAGATGTTACACATCCCAAGTATTCATTAGTAATAAACGATAACAGAGAAGAAACATCCCCAATAGTCAAACTCTTCACTTTTAGGGGGAAGGGGGGAACGTCCAAATCTGTCATTAGAGCTGAAAGAAATTTGCCACAGTGTCTGGTTTCTGGCTATATCCCTGCCACATAATCCTTTTATGATGGAAAATGGATTCTCTAATAGCTCATGGAGCACATTATTGACATTTCGTAGTGCTAATTTGACAAAATGTTATGAAAGCCGCATTTGAAAATCAGCCCATTGCGTCGCCTTTGAGAAAATCCATTACGAGGCTCGCACAGACCCTGTTACACACTGGACTCCACACAGAGCTGCTGCTGCTGCACCTCATACACTCGTTCACTGCCCTGACGGCGTAATGAGCCCCTGAAGTCATAGCTGGTTAATAATTCCTGCAACATAATAATGGAGACTAAATGCCCTACAATCACTGGAAGTTTAACTCAGACTCGCAAATCTGCCTGACTTTGCTCTTTCTCCAACTCACCTTGATCACATGCAGATGAAGAGCAGGAAATAGAGGGTGAGTCTGAGTTAGGTTTAACCATCACAACAATTTCATCCAAAATGATGGATTTGGGTATGAAGGCCATGTGAAACATCATTTCATACTTTCACCAAGACATCCTTTTCACTGAATTAAAGCTAATCTGTGCAATGTTTTCAATTGACCAACCTTGATTCTGACATTTTCCTTTTTTACAGTGCATTACTGTTTTTGTTCTGTTTTATCCATCAGCACTATTTGTTTTATCACATTTAATTTATAGAAATACAAAATCGCTAATTAACCAATTCCTTGAATGACTTTTTTTTTCTCCAGATTGACAGAATCGCATCGAAAGGCCATTCAAGTGATCCAGAGAATGCGTTACTTTGTGGCAAAGAGAAAGTTTCTGGTAATTACGCATAAAAAAGCTTCTGTGTAACAGTTTCAAGTTTTTTCTTGTTGCTGGGCACAGAGTGCTGTGAATGTGTAAAGTATGTGTAAAGTGAATGGAAAAGATTTGTTTCCAGGTGTCCATAAAGGCTCACGTGATTGTTATGTTTTCTTGTCCTGTGGGGTAAAATCCTCACATTCACTTCAGTTTCTTTTATACTTAACTGAAAGTGAAATGAGCAGCAATCATTTCTCTTTAATGTGTGCCTTAAACCTGTAAATGTGTGACCTTTGTGTAATTTGCTACTTTTAATTGTAAAATTTATTACTTTTTCTTATAGATATGCCACTTTGTCCCTGTAAATTTTCAACTTTTTTTAATTATAAATTTGTTAAATTCAATTCAACTTTATTTATATAGCGCCATTTCACAACAGTCATCTCATAGCACTTTCAAACTGTAGGGGAAACCCCCACAACTGTAGAAAGACCCCAGCAATCAGGCAATCCCCTGTGAGCAGCACTTGGTGACAGTGGAGAGGAAAAAGCTCCCTTTCAGCAGGAAGAAACCTCCAACAGAACCAGGCTCAGGGAGGGGCAGTGATCTGCTGTGAATGGCTGGGGGGTGAGGGGATAGAGAAGAAGAGGAAAAGAACAGACATGTAGAGAGCAAACAGCACGACGGGGACTCAATCTATGGGAGAAAACAAACAGATGTTAATGACCAGCAAAAATATTTCATTGAGAGTGAAGAAAGGAGTGAAGCCCAGTGCATTGTTGGAGGTCCCCCGGCTGTCTAAACCTATTAGCAGCAGAACTAAAGGAGGGTTCAGGGTCACCTGATCCCACCCTAACTATAGGCTATGTCAAAAAGGAAGGTTTTAACCCTATTCTTAAAAACAGAGATCAAGTCTGACACCTGAATCCAGATTGGCAGCTGGTTCCAAAGGAGAGGAGCCCGATAACTGAAAGCTCTGCCTCCCATTGTACTTTTAGAGATTCTAGGTATTACAAGTAATTAATGTTTAGAGATGTTTTAGGACAGCCTGACAATAAAGAGTTACACTAATCTAATCGAGAGCTAACAAAAGTGTGGATTAGTTTCTCAGCATCACTCTGAGACAAGATGCTCCAAATCTTGGCAATATTATGCAAATGATAGAAGGCAGTCTTAGAAACAAGTTTAATATGTGAATATAAGAACAGATATTGGTAAAAAATAACTCCATGTTTCCTCACAGAACTCTTAAGAGAGAGTAACACCATCCAAATTAAAAGTTTGATTCAGTAAAATATTTCTAATGGCAAGAAATTACAAGTCATCTAAACTCTGATTTCCTTAAGACATACCTCTAATGTGATTAATTGATTAGTGTCATCTGGCTTCATTAAAAGATATAATTGTGTGTCATCTGCATAACAATGGAAATTGTTGGAAAATGGAATGGGCAGTGCAGTGGCGCAGTGGTTAGCACTGCGCCAGCACAGCAACTCACCCTTGGCCATGGGATCCCTGGTTCGATCCCAGCCCCTGACCAACAGTGATCTGTGTGGAGTTTGCATGTTCTCCCCGTATCTGCGTGGGTTTACTCCGGGATTTCTACGGTTTCCTCCCACAGGCCAAAAACATGCAGGTTAGGTTAAATGGAGACTCTAAAGTGGCCATAGGAGTGAATGTGTGTGTGAATGGTTAAGGGATAGCGCCGTACCGTGGCTGCTTCATCCATCCAGGTAGATGCCCTCAATTTCCCCTCTGGGGATCAATAAAGTATACAAAATCAAATCAAAATCAAATCAAATGTGTGCAGTGCTTTCTAATAATATTACATAACGGAATAAACTAAAAAGAATAGAACCTAGCACACATCCCTGTGGAACTCCATGACTGAGCTTTGAATTTGAAGAAAATCCATTATTGGCATGAACAAACTGGAACCTATCGGATAAAAAAGATTTAATCCACTGCAAAGAAGTTCCATTAAAGTCCAACAAGTTATTCTAATCTTGTGTCTTTTTTTCCTTTTGGTTGTGGTGGTAGGGACAGTTTCAGCTGTGTTATTTGTGCTAATTTAAAGGGGTCATTGATTGAAAAATGGTGTGTCTGTAGGTTTTAACTGTCTCAAATGTGTCAACTGGTCATGTAATTAATCAGTAATTTTCCAAACAGTCAACGAATGAAATGAATGAACGAATGAAAAAAGCACACTGCCTTTATCTCATTTGTCTCTCAGAGAAACTCCCCCAAACTTTTTTGACCCTTCCAGGTAATTCTTCTACGTCAGGTGTTTAAAGAGCCCACCCACTGCTGTCCTAAAGACCCACCCCCTGCTCTGTTACACTAGTCAACACCAAATTTATTAATAATAATAATAATAATAATAATAATAATAATATATTAAATATTATTAATATTATTAATATATAATATTGTCTGTTTGTTTTTTTAGCTGATTTAGGACAATTTTGATGTGCTGAATCCAAAACTCACATTGGTTTTGCTCAATCAGGTCAACTTTTTGAATTATGGCCACATGTTGTTTTATATGTTTTTGTTTACATGTACGGGTATTTTCACTTTATATGATGCAAAATTCTTTTTTATGTCTTGAAATTCTCTGAATTTTGAACAATGATGACGTAACATTCAATTTACATATACTTACCTTTATATAAAGGTGAGTACATGCACATGTGCTAAGTAAGTACAGGTTTTACTTAGCACCTGATCAAGAGAAACAGATGTTATTTTCGGATTCAGCGGTGCAAAATTGTCTTAAATCAGTTGAAAAAACACAGACAACTTACAAAAAATTATTTTTGTAACCCTGTGTTATTGGTCGGCCTAGCTGTCCGTCATGTAGATGGAAGTTTGGGCTAAAGGTAGCCTATTAGCCCCTGAGCTATTAATCCATGAGCTAACACTGGTACCTGGACGCTGGCTGTAAGTGCAGCTTATATTGTTATTTTCTTCAGATCTTAGTCACCCTAATAGCCATCCCTGTTATCACTTGGTTCACTCCAACCCATATCCGAGTGGTTTCATCGTGATTCCGTGGCGGATTGCTCGTACTGACACACCGGTCGCTAGAATGACCCGGGACCAGAGCTACTGGCCGGTGTTATGCCAAGAACTCCCCTGGATGGGCGCATGCGCACACAGCGACCGGCAGCTGGTGAAAAAAGTTTGACGTCTGTGTCTCTGTTTTTATGCACTTTAATGTGTTTTAACGAAATTCTCTGTACCGTTTTTGTCCTTGAATGTTTGTGGACTATATAACTATCATTTCTTTCCTACCGGCTCTTTGTCATGGAGGTAAGCACAATCGCGATCATGCCGGGAAGAATACAGTATTCCAGAGACATGTTACTGCATTTAAACATGGATAATGCAGCATCTGTGTTTGAGTCTGTGCCGCAACTGCCGGACTTTGTTTTAAGAGATTTTCATGGACACAGTGATGAAAAGAGAGACAAGAGGAGGAAACACGGAAAGCGTGGAGGCATAAGATTATATCTGAGGAGGCGTCAGCTTAACCGCATTCCTCTTCCTTCCATTATTATGGGGAACGTACAACCCCTGAGAAATAAAGTGGATGAAATTCAAGGAAATGTACGATATCAGAAGGACTTCAAGAACTGCTGTGTCATGGCTTACACCGAGACGTGGCTTACGGCACATGACCGGGATGCGGACCTGTGGATTGACGGTTTTGGAGCCCCACTTCGCTCGGATCGGCAGGAAGAGGTAACGGGGAAATGTCAGGGGGGCGGTGTATGTTTATACATTAATAAACAGTACTGCACATCTGTCATGGTCAGAGAGCGCATCTGTACACCCGATGTGGAGCTTCTGTCCATGTCGCTATGCCCCTTTTATCTGCCCCGCGAGTTCCCCCAACTTTTCATAACGACTGTGTACATTCACCCGAGAGCGAATGCTGATTCCGCCTCCAGCACCGTCTTTGATGTGGTACAGCGGTTGCAGTCGATTTCCCCAGAGGCTCCAAACTTTTTCTTGGGGATTTTAACCATGTTTCTTTAAAGAAGACACTTAAAAACTTTTATCAGTATGTCTCCTGCCCAACCAGGCGAAAAAAGACATTGGACCTGTGCTATGGATCCATAGAGAGGGCCTATAAATCTATTCCCCTTCCTCCTTTAGGATCCTCAGATCACAACTGTGTATATTTGCTGCCCACATATAAAACTGCTCTCAGAAGAGACAAGGCGAAGACCAGAGACATAAACGTGTGGACAGAGGATTCAGTGCTCTGCCTCCAGGAATGCTTTAACTGTACAGACTGGGAGGTGTTCACACTGTCCTGCGGGGATGATTTGGACTCTTTGGTGGACGTCACATGCTCATACATGGCTTTCTGCAGAGATATGATCATTCCACATAAACGTGTCAAAATATATCCCAACAACAAGCCATGGGTTACAAAATCAGTTAAATCCTGCTTACAGAGGAAAGCACTTGCCTTTAAACAGGGGGATGTTTCTGAGCTACAGGTTGCCACAAAAGAGCTGAAGTCCGAAATTTTAAGAACAAAACAGAATTATAAATCAGAGTTGGAAAGCAAGATGGCAACAAAGAAACTTGGTTCAGCGTGGGCCAGTATGAAAACTATTGCAGGCCTTCAGAGCTCAGAGCGCAGTAATTGTGTGTTTTTAGATGGTTTTAATTCAGACACAGAGCTGGCTAATGCTCTTAATTGTTTTTATGGTCATTTTGATTCCTTTGATTTTAGCACAGAAACCCAAGATTTGAAACAGAAACTCAAAGACAATCAGCACTTTAATATTGAGGTGCAGGATATTAAAACGCACTGAGGAGCTCATTTAGCAGCAGACTACATCATCCTAGGTGCGCAACCGAGAGGTTTCACAGGTCCTTCCTACCTACAGCTGTCAGACTGTATAACCTAAGCAGGGCTGCTCACAGAGATAGCAAAAAAACGTGACGACCTAATAGTATTGAATGCAAAAGACGCAATAGACTTACACAATGGTCCCCTCCAGTATACAACTAGGACAATATCAGTCGCTACAGAGGGTGACAATATGTATGGGTACATATTCATACTATGTAGGATAACTAAGTAGATGGTTATGCTGTTTATTCCATCTAGCCACAATGCTCCGCACTGTGTGTATATATATTTATATATTTATGTGTACTTATGTATATTCACTGCTCTTGTTTTTCTTGTCTTTTTGATTGTTGCTCTGAGTGTTGCTGTCCCTGTGCTGTTGCAATCCTGGAATTTCCCCATTGTGGGACTAATAAAGGCTTATCTTATCTTATCTTATCTTAAAAGGGCGTTCTGTGCTGTAAAAGTGAACAAAAGTCAGGGCCCTGATAATATATGTGGGCGATTGGTAAAGTCCTGTGCACATGAATTGAGTCCTGTATTTCACTACATTTTTAATAAGTCCTTACAGACACAACATGTGCCTAAGATCTGGAAAGATGCTGTGGTTGTCTCCGTTCCAAAATCCAGCTGTCCTAAAATGGTGAACGACTTTAGACCAGTTGCTTTGACTTCAATTTTAATGAAAATTTTTGAAAAACTGGTCATATTTGATGTCCTAAAGCAGACTGAGCATGCATTGGATCCTCTGCAGTTTGCCTATAGGCTTCACAGAGGAGTGGAGGATGCCACTGTCACTCTGTTTAACATGCTTTTTAAACATCTGAATTTTAATAGGACACACGCCAGGCTTTTATTTGTGGACTTTTCTTCCGCCTTTAATACAATCCAACCTCATATTTTAGTTGAAAGGCTCCTGCAACAATTTGATTTGAGTAATAATCTGGTGGGTTGGATTCTGGATTTTTTAACCAACAGGACACAGAGAGTAAGGGTCAATGGTACATTGTCTGATCTAAAGTGCTCTTCTACTGGCTCTCCTCAGGGGTGTGTGTTGTCACCACTACTCTTCATCCTGTACACAAACATGTGTCAGAGCAGACATGACAACAGACACATTATAAAGTATGCTGATGATTCAGTTGTTGTCAGTCTCCTCCAGTATGGTGAGAGTGGCCACGGCCCAGTAGTTGTTGATTTTGTTCACTGGTGTGAGGATTCCTACCTACCTAACTAACTAACTAACCTGCACTTATATAGCGCTTTTCTAGTCACAAAGACCACTCAAAGCGCTTTCATTAATACTTAACCCTCTATTCTAAGGGCCTATAGGAAACAAATATCTAGGGACAATTTAGAACAGCCAATTAACCTAACATGCATGTTTTTGGCATGTGGGAGGAAACCAGAGAAATCCCGGAGTAAACCCACGCAACACGGGGAGAACATGCAAACTCCACACAGATCACTGTTGGTCGGGGGCTGGGATCGAACCCACGATCCCACGATCCCCACAATCCCCCGGCCAAGGGTAAACTGTGCTGCCGCAGTGCTAACCACTGCGCCACCGTGCAGCCAGATACCTGCAGATGAATACGACAAAAACTAAAGATACGATTACTGACTTTAGCAGGAAAACTCCCAGGCACTAAGTCACTGTACTAAAAGGCCAGACCACTGAATGTGTACAATCCTACAAATATCTTGGGACGATTATTGATAGTAATTTAAACTTTGAAGAGAACTGTGAAAGGGTGTGCAAAAAGGGTCAGCAACATTTGCATTGTTAAAGGAAACTTGCACACTTCCAAATAGGCCAGACCATAATGACAATGTTTTATCGGGCTTTTATTGAATCTTGTTTTATCCTTTTCTTTAGTGTCGTGGTTTGGTCAGATAAAACTGAAACAGAGGAAATCCTTGGATCTGGTAGTTAGATGGTCCAGTCGTTTGCTTGGTGAATCACAGCTAAGCCTGACATCCTTGTACACCAGACAGGTACAGAGGATTGCTACCTCCATTTTAAATGATGACTCCCACCCTTTGCACTGCCACTTTCAGCTTCTTCCCTCCAGACGAAGGTTTGCTGTCCCAAAAAGTAAAGCCCAGCGCTACAAAAACAGCTTTGTTCCTGCTGCTGTTAAAGAGTTGAACAAGTTGTAACAATATATTGCACATAATTTAGTTACCTATTTATTAATTTCATTTTATATTTACTTATTTTTGTAGGTTCTTTATTTGGGTTCTAAATCTTTTATTGGGTTTTAGACTTTTGAGTTTTTAACCTCTTTGACTAGTCTTTAACTTTTTAATATGACCCTTCTCTCTTATCTCTCTGTTTTTTCTCTCATCTCTTTGTCTTATGTCCTGATTGATGGAGCCTTGAGTATTTTTATCATGTTTATAGTCAGCCTCATGTGTGCCTGTGTTTGTGTTGATGTTGAATGTAATTGTGGTTTGTAAATATGGATGTCACCTGACTGCAAAATAAATCTACCTACGGGTACAAATAAAGTAACCTGAACCTGAACCTGGATGCAATTCTCAGTGGGTGGGGAATTAACCGGTGCATAACATCGGTATGGGTGATCCGCTGTGGAATCATGACAAAACCACTGAGAAGTGGGCCACCATGATGCGAGGCACACCTCCAAACCAGGTGATAACAGGGATAGCTACTAGGGTGACTAAGATCTGAAGAAAATAATATAAACCGCGCTTACAATCAGTGTCCTTGTACCAGTGTTAGCTCAGGGGCTAATAGGTTACCTTTAGCCTTTAGCTGGCCGTGCAAGCCACAAGCCGGTACAGATTGCGATCCGCCACGGAATCACGACAAAGCCTCTGCTCGCTGCAATCAAAATGTCCCGGGACCAGATGCTGCTGGCTGGAGGCTGGTGGCTCTCACGCCCAGCTCCCTCACTGTCCTCCGGGGCTCCACATGAATCTGTACTGTTCTCAAGGGCAGTGTAGTCACTCCAGCTTTCAGCTGGCCGTGAGAGCAGAGTGAAGTCCCACAGAGCCACACTGCCCTTTAAGATCCCTTGGCTCTGTAGCTTGCCTCAGATCACAGGCCAGGTCTTGGTTGTGGTGATCGGGGTAGCTGTCCAGTGTGCGGTGCTAGCAGTTTCTTGTGGAATCACAGCAAAATTATTGGGATATTGGGAGACTGAAGCAAGATACACCATCGACTGTGGATCAGTGAACCAGAGTGCCGCTCATTCGAGCTGGGAGGCTAGAAGCTAGTCAGCTATAATGGCTAACTGACGTAAGAGGGAGGGTGGAGTTGAAAAGGTGAAGGATGGTTCTTAAAGTGACAGACTTTAAATCAGAGTGTTTTAAGAAAGCCAGGAAAAATACAAAACAGATTTTCTTCAATAATTAAAAAAAATTAAAGAAAATGTGAACAAAATACGTCACAAACATTTCATTAAGACATGTTTGAGCTGTTAAAATGTGGAAAAAGTGCAGTCAATGACCTCTTTGATAATCTAGACTTTTAATTTTTGTAAAACGTAAGTATAATTACATATTACATATTGTTACAACTTCCGGCGCCACACGAGTAGGCTGCCTTTTTGCAACAGCAGATCAATTTCTTCCTATTTCTATTTACTATCTCGCTTTTCTTGCTAATCTTTCTGATCCGGAAAGAAAGTACACCTTATACATCGGACAGACACACTGATCGCCCAAATGTCTCCTGAGCCGGCAGACGGAGCCACTGTTTTTAGCAGGATACGTTACAGCAGACACCAGCTGCTAGCACTTAACCGGACCAAGATGCTAGCGCAAGACCTCGACATACCGGGTGAAATAAGACAGAAACGACGTGGATGCCATGCTGGAGCAAGACGGTGGGCGAGAAATATAAGGTACAGACCCGTCCTTCCATCTGTTATTATGGGGAACGTTCGATCACTACTCAATAAGACCGACGAGCTAGCGGCCATCTCCTGCTACGAGAGCATCTTCAGAGAGAGTAGCTTGATATTGTTTACTGAGACGTGGCTAACTGAACTAGCAACAGATGCTAACATCGAACTGGAGGGTTTCCACGCAATACGGGCAGACCGGACACCAGACAGTGGGAAGGCAAGGGGCGGAGGAGTGATGATGTATGTCAATAACAGCTGGTGCAGACCGGGACATATCACAGTTAAACATCACTGTAGCAAAGACATTGAGTTGCTAGCTGTTAGCATGCGGCCTACCTATCTCCCGAGGGAATACTCACACGTGATCTGCATTGTTATTTATGCAAATCTGATGGCGAACGTGAGGACAGCGCATGACGTCATCCACTCAGTAACTGGCAGGCTGCAGACAGAACACCCAGATGCTCTTCTCCTCATCTCTGGTGATTTAAACCATATTTCACTGTCCTCCTTTCTGCCCACATTCACCCAGTATGTCACATGCCACACTAGAGACAATAAAACACTGGACTTATTCTATGCAAACACTAAGGAGGCGTACACCTCATCACCACTCCCCCCACTCGGGAGATCGGATCACAACTTGGTTCATCTCCTGCCGGTGTACAAACCCCTAGTACACAGACAACCTCCGGTCATGCGCATGGTGAAGATATGGTCTGAGGAGGCAATGGACGCTTTAAAGGACTGTCTTGAAACCACTGCCTGGGAGCAGTTCTGCGATCCACATGGTGAGGACATCGATGGCCTCACTCACACCATCACGGACTACATCAACTTCTGTGTGGACAACATCGTACCCACCAAGACCATATGGTGTTGCTCGAACAGCAAACCCTGGATCAACCCTGAGATAAAAACACTTCTGAGAGAGAAGAAGAGGATCTTCAGGTCGGGGAACAGGGAGATGCTGAAGTCCGTACAGAGGGAGCTGAGGAGGAAGATCAGAGAAGGCAAGGACAGCTTCGGGAAGAAGATGGAGGACAAGCTGCAACAACATCGGCGGGGTCTGGAGAAACCTCAAAACCATCTCTGGGCTCCAGAATACCTCCTCCCAGGCCACGGGGGGCAGGGAGTGGACGAACAATCTGAACCTGTTTTTTAATAGGTTTGACCAACCGCCCTCCCCCCCCCCCGACTGCACACCAACCACTGCTGCCTCTAAAGTCATCGAGACCTGTTGTCCACACCCCACTCCACCAACACCCCCCCCACTCCCAGCACACAGCCCCCCAACCTGACCCTCACTAAGACCCAGGTGAGGACGGAGCTGAGGAAGATCAAGGCGAGGAAGGCCTCGGGACCGGACGGCATCAGCGCAAAGCTTCTCAAGTCCTGCGCAGACCAGCTGTGTGGGATTGTGGAGCACATCTTCAACCTGAGCCTGAAGCTGGGGAGGGTACCACAGTTGTGGAAAACATCTTGTGTGGTACCTGTACCAAAGACCTCCCACCCCAAAGACCTGAACAGCTACAGACCAGTGGCCCTGACGTCTCACCTGATGAAGACCCTGGAGAGACTGCTCCTTGCTCACCTCCGCCCTCTGGTGGTGCCAGCGATGGATCCACTCCAGTTCGCCTACCAGCATGGCATTGGGGTGGAGGATGCAGTGATCTTCCTGCTTCACCGTTCCCTGTCCCACTTGGAGAAGCTTGGGAATGCGGTGAGGATCATGTTCTTTGATTTCTCCAGTGCTTTAAACACCATCTAACCGATGATCCTGAAGGACAAGCTGCTGTGCGCAGGGGTGGACCAGGACCTGTCATCATGGATCCTGGACTACCTCACTAACCGGCCACAGTTTGTGAGAACCCGGGATTGTATGTCGGACACAATCATCGGCAGCACGGGGGCCCCCCAGGGAACGGTTTTGGCTCCCTTCCTGTTCACCCTTTATACTGCAGACTTCTCACACAACACAACACACTGCCATCTACAGAAGTTCTCTGATGACTCTGCGATTGTCGGCCTCATCTCCAACGGAGATGAAGCTGAGTACAGAGGACTTATCCAGGACTTCGTGGACTGGTGCCATCGGAACTGCCTCCAGATCAACGCGAGGAAAACTAAGGAGCTGGTGGTGGATTGCCGCAGGCAAGGACAACCCCTCACAGCACCAGTAAACATACAGGGAACAGACATTGAGATGGTGACATCCTACAAGTACCTGGGTGTTCATCTGAACAATAAACTAGACTGGTCACACAATACCGACGCACTCTACAAGAAGAGACAGCGCAGACTGTTCCTACTGAGGAGGTTCAGGTCTTTTGGTGTACAAGGGGTGCTCTTGAAGACATTTTACGACACGGTGGTGGCATCAGCCATCACTTTTGGAGTGGTCTGCTGGGGCAACGGCATTACAGCAGCCGATAGGAAGAGACTGAACAAACTAATCAAGAAAGCTAGCTCTGTCCTGGGGCAGCGCCTTGACCCAGTGGAGGAGATAGGAGAGAGAAGGATGGTGGCTAAACTGTCATCTCTGCTGGAGTCTGAATCCCACCCTATGCAGGACATACTGAACACACTGAGGAGCTCATTTAGCAGTAGGCTGCATCATCCTAGGTGTGCGACCGAGAGGTTTCGCAGGTCCTTCCTACCTACGGCTGTCAGACTGTATAACCTAAGCAGGGCTGCTCGCAGAGATAGCAAAAAAACGTGATGACCTAATAGTATTGAATGCAAAAGACGCAATAGACTTACACAAATGGTCCCCTCCAGTATACAACTAGGACAATATCAGTCGCTATGGAGGGTGACAATATGTATGGGTACATGTTCATACCATGTAGGGTAACTAAATAGACGGTTATGCTGTTTAGTCAATCTAGCTACAATGCTCCGCACTGTGTATATATATATATTTATATATTTATGTGTACATACTGTATGTATATTCACTGCTCTTATTGTCTTATCTTCTAAATCATTGCTCTGAGTGTTGCTATCCCTGTGCTGTTGCAATCCTGGAATTTCCCCAGTGTGGGACTAATAAAGGCTTATCTTATCTTATCTTATCTTATCTTATAATTCTACATCAATTCTGATTCATATTGTTCCTTGTTTAAATGTGCAGGATTGTCATTATTGTGTAGAATAGGTGAATTTGGAAATGTCATTATCCAGGTCACAAAAGCAAAGATTGAAGGGTATAATGGCCACTTTTTTCTATAATTTCACACCATTACAAAGTAAGAAACAACAGCGACTGTCCAGAAACAAAATGTGTTACATCATATAATTCAACCCTCTTTACTATGTAGCCAACGTATGGTTCCTCTGAATGAGCCACCTTTTATTATAGTCAGCCAACTAACCTGAAAATGATTCGTTATTTATAACATACTGTACACATTATGCAAAGTGGTTATTTATCATCCCATTTCATGCTCTCAAGAGCAAACACCCAACTCAGAGGCAGAGATGGGGGAGAGACAATAATAAACTTTGCCTCAGGGGAGCGCAGGTTCAGCTGCAGTGGTTGCAGTAAGTGTGGGTACAGCTGAGTTGGCAAATGAGAAGTTCAGCAGCATCACAACAGAAAAATGGAAATTCTGTCATCAGAGTCAAACTGAAAGAACCAGTTTCTGTGTCCTCTCTTTAAAAAGTAAGGAAGCCCCATTTAATTTCATTCTAGACTACACAGAAAAAAGCATTTCTGCAGTTTGGATTAGCATGGACAGGAAGTGGTGACTGGTTTACCTGATGTGACCCTAGTTTGCATTTGGGTACCACTTTACAATGCTCCAATAACAAACTGATAAATGCTTTTTAAGTATATTATTAATTAAGTTGGACCCACTTTATAGCTAATTAATAAGCTGATATAACCCATGAGATAAAAGGATATAGGGACTTGTTTCTTGCCAGATAATGAGCCTACATCTTTTTCTCTTCTCTCAAACCTCAGATGTTTATTTAGATTACTCTGAATTATCATCAGCTGTGTTTTCAAAACCAGATATTTGTGGGCAAGTTATTAGCATTTAAGCACTGTGAGCATTTCTATTGAAAAGGCCTCTTGATCCTGCCAAATAGTGAGCCTGCATCACTGTGTGAAATATTCCTTTTAAGTTATCTATAGGGCTGTGTGATATGACGATACGTACATATTGGTGACACGATTAAAAAAACGTCTACTGTTTCATATAAAACTGTGTCATTTATGGCAGCATTTAAAAGAGACATACCCCATTCCTACTTGTCACCGCGTCGCTTCTCCCCCACAGTGCACCAGGCGTGTGGGTTCCGCTGGTTAGCACAGCAGCTAACTCCAAGCTAATGTTTTGGTCATATAGACGCTACTTCTGTTAGCCAGGGATGTGGGACCGTTTCCCACCGTGCTGCATCAGAGAGGATAGTCCTTTAACCTCGTTTTAATTGGAGCTAAGTAACGTTAACACCATCTCTCTCTAATTATAAAACAGCACCGGCATGGTGGCTCAGTTGGTAAAGCATCCGCCCCACACCCGGGAGGCAGGGGTTCAAATCCCGGCCGGGTCATGCCGAAGACCATATACTAAAAGCGGAACTTCCTGCCATCCAGCTTGGTATTCAGCAATAATGGAATGGAGGAGGGAAATCTGTGGCGGCTGCCTTGCATGGCAGTGACCCTCTGATTCTACACATGGGGTGCGTGTGATTAACACTGTAGATAGGAAAAACACAATTTTGTTCTACTGTACATGATTGGTTGTACGGTTGAATGACAATAAAGGGTGATTTAAAGCAAGTGCTAAATGACGATGCTAACTTGTCGCTAATAGGAAACATTATAGTGGATTAGACCATCGTTTCTTTGGTTTAAATTGCTGCCGAGTTACTTAATTTTGTCTGAAAAAATATTATTAAAGCTGCAAAAGTGCATGGCAGCAGCCACATACACGCTAAATAAATAATAAATAAAATCAAACATGTCGGAGGAACAAACTGGCTCTTAATGTATCTTGATTTCTAATAATTTTTAATTAGTGAAGTAGTGATAATGGATAAAGTTGAAGTCATGTCAAATGCACATTAAAAAAAACAATTTTGTAAAAAAACTGCAAAATTAAGAGGGAAAAAAGGTGAATTTGTGCAAATGACTTTTTCACTATGTAATTTAAAATGTAATGTGATGTAATGAGATGATTATATCTAAACTATAGAATTTACAGAAAATATATATTGTGATATAAATCATTATCAAATAAGATTACTTATATTGTGATATGAATTTTTGGTCATATCACACAGCCCTAGTTATATATAACTGCTTATTTGTGTTTTATCAAGAATTTATAACCTAATTTTAATATGCTTATAAACTACAAAATATTTATTAGACTATTGTTATTGTAAAATAGTACTACATTTTGTATATTAGTGTACAAATTAATATTGTATAAGTACAGTATGGGTTTTTTTTTTTAGAATCTCTGGTTTTGGCAGTGCCTCTGTTTACTAAGAACACCTATAGCTGCATTCATTCCAGACTCTAGATCTGCTGAGTTCACATTAATGTGCCCACACTTTAGAAAAGAGAACATAGCCTGACCAAGAAAAGCTCAGGTCTGCAGTGTTTTGGACCTTGTTAATGCTTGAATTTTGCATTTCATTCTACTCTGGTGTCAATAGCTCCCAAGAAGGTCCTTGCTGAGCAAAGTGAAGTAATATCATAATTTATAACTAGCCACTTTGTCTTTTACCATCAATTAAATATGATTATCAGTCCCTCCAAGATTTCATAGGATGTTTTTATGATTGTTGCAGCCCAAAAAGCCTGAATTCGCAGGAGCTTTTTTAAAAAGCTGTGATAAAAGTTGTGATGTTTTGAGAGCTTTTTTTTTTTTTTTTGCATTAAAAGTTGTGTGAAGAATTACAAATTTTAAAGCAGATGTTTTTTTTTTCTTTTCCATAGTTTACTGCAATGATATTCTATAACACCACAAGAAAACCACAGGATTGGCAAAAATTTCCTTATTAAACAGTGATCTGTAAATTAAGCAGAAACTTCTGCTATACAGAAAAACTATTGTGCAACAGCAAATACAGACTTTAACACAATATCCATTACAACAGCTAGACTGCATTGAATGCATGTTAAAGAGTAGAGATTTGGGAATTATGGCAGCACCTTAATTTGAAAACTCCCTAACTGCAGTGGTCTCCAACCCTCCAGTACCGAACGCAGAGAAAAGAGAAATTATTTATTCTGTTGCTCTGTACTGTCTATCAAAGGCTGTGTTTTTCTGAAAAAAAAAATATTAAATATTCTCTCTTTCCATGCCTAACTCCTACCTGTCTGTCTATCTTGACACACACCTGTCTCATCAGATACTCATCTTCCCTTTACCGGGAGGAGGGGCTCTCCTCGGGGGTTTGCCAGGGTGGGGGCGCACGTTGGTCTGTGTCCAGATCAGAGATTCACAGCTTTAAAGCTCATTGACAAGATGTTGTGATGACTTTACCTCTAAAGATGTATAAAATGTTCCAACACTGGCTGTTGTGTTAGATTTGCTCGTTTGTTTGTGGTTTTACGGCGTCTCTCCTCACATACGCGTCCCACAATGGGGTGGCTTTCAAGTCGGCGGACTTTTTCAACACAAACCCAGCACTTTATATACGCACTCAGGACGGGAGGCGTGAAGAAACGTCCACTGGCAAGCCGGGGGAGACGGAGGAAGGGACGGTGTGGGAAAACTGGCGGGTGAGTGTTTTTTTTAAATCACACACTCTGTTTTTTTGCTGATGTGTTCCATTAATACTCACTGTAAACAGGGACGTAAGCGCGGTGCAGCAAAGCATTTCATTGGTTAGACTGAGCGTTGAGCGCTACTCAGGGACAAATTATTTTTTATTTTTTTTTAGATTTAGTATACTTTATTGATCCCCAGAGGGGAAATTGAGGGCATCCACCACCTGGATGGATGAAGCAGCCATGATACGGCGCTATCCCTTAACCATTCACACACACTCACACCTAGGGCCACTTTAGAGTCTCCAATTAACCTAACCTGCATGTTTTTGGCATGTGGAAGGAAACCAGAGAAATCCCGGAGTAAACCCACGCAAACACGGGGAGAACATGCAAACTCCACACAGATCACTGTTGGTCGGGGGCTGGAATTGAACCCATGATCCCACGATCCCTACAATCCCCCGGCCAAGGGTAAACTGTGCTGCCGCAGTGCTAACCACTGCGCCACCGTGCAGCCCCCATTTGTTTGGCAAAATTGGCAGAAGTTGACGATGATTGGTCAAAATTGCACGAAAGTTGCAGTGATTGGACTAAGTTGCAAGGCCGCGCAAAAGATGTGACCAATCAGTGATTTCGTGTGAATTTATGCAATCACAACATCACAAAATCCTGGAGGAACTGATTAAGGGTTTTATATTGAAAAAGGTGTAGTTGGCTTATCCTTGTAGAATGTGGTCAGGCATAATAAGCTGTTAATAAGTGTTTTGTAATGACTAATAAATATCTCATAAGAAACATATAAATAATAGTATATTTAGTTGTTAATATGTGTTCCTTTAACTAAATTGTTAACCTGTTGGTGCCACTGCCTGCAACATTTGAAATGTTTTGAAGTAGAAGGAGTCCACAGATCTCATGATGACTACTTTGACAATTTAAGTTTAAGTTTAATGTTCATTTGAAAGGGACATTACATACTAATGAACATTAATACAACAGTAAGTATGGCAGATTTAGCAGTACTGCTAATTTGCATATGTAGTCCCCTGTACTGTATACACTTTATGGCTATAGTATATTTGCTTTTAAAGTAGAGTTAAAGATGTTGCTTACTTGGTTAATTAAATCTGTTCTCAAATCCAGGTATATTAAACATAGCTGACCGGGAAATTGTTGTATGAAATGTGGAGCAAAAGGCTGTCTGGTAGAACTATTTTGCATAATTTACAGCATTTAGTATAATATATGCAACAAACACACTATACCCCCCACATTCCTTACAGCAAATCTCCTGACCTTTTTGTTCCATATCAGTCACCTACAATAAAACTTCTATTGTCTTAAGTAAATGCTGTCAGAATGTGTCCAGCAAAGATATTCTCAGAGTTTTTCTGTAGCTAAAACCAAAGCTCAAACAAATATGGAACTTGTGTACAGTTTGACAGATTGGGTGTAACTGTCTGAAACGTCATTTGTCTTTCCATCGTAGCAAGCCCGTAAGCCTTACGATGTGCGAGACGTGATTGAGCAATACTCCCAAGGTCACCTCAACCTCATGGTGCGCATCAAGGAGCTCCAGAGAAGGTAATCCGCTGGAATAAGACGAGCCGAATATGAGCAGACAAACATGTGTGTGAATATTGCTCTGACTCGAGGCTCCCTCATTGTTTCTCCCAGACTGGACCAGTCTTTAGGGAAGATGACTTTGTTCCAGACAAGTTCAGGTAATGAATCACTCTCTCAAAGTACATTCCAGCAGCTACAGAGCCAAGCACAGAAATAATCCCCCTGTCTTGTTATTTACCTCACCATCGCCCGTCTCTGAAGACCGAGCCAAAGACAAAGGCAACAACTCTATCGGAGTCAGACTCAACAGGATAGAGGACAAGGTGGGATTTGTGCCACTTCAATGGGAAACTCAAGTAACATTATCTCATCTTTTACTGCTTCTGATCCTCTCTTTGCCTTTGTGCAAATCGGAAGTGAAATATTTATTCATGATGATAACTTATGGCGTTCGTAAGCTTTATCTCAGGAGGATATTACAAACACAGTCAACTTATTCAGATACACTCTGCTGGGGAATAATTTTGAATAACGCGACAAAAACGGGCTGTTTACCCTGATGTAGTGAGTGTGTGTGTGTGTGTGTGTGTGTGCCCATGTCGCAGTGTTATGGCTGATTCAAATGGAAATCTTTAGCTTGTGCGAGTTATGCCACACCATATAAACAACAGCCTGTTATTAAAGAAGGATTAAAATAAAGGCTGCCTTGAGTATTCCACACACTCACAGTTGTGCTAAATTATCTTCAAGAAATGCAGTTTGTGAATGTGAAGGGTTTTCTTTACTCCCTTTTCAAATTAAAAAGAAATGTGGTGTTCTTCAAGGTGTTACTCACAGGGCCGCTGATTATCACTGTTATGTTTTTAATTCTATAATGAATGCCGTTTTAATTTCCATCTGCTTGTTAAAGCCCTTCTAGACAAGATCTACAGTAATGGTGCACATGTATTACAATTAAACAACACAACCACTTTTGTTGGGCCACCTTTTTACGGTGGCCCAGACAGCTCAACACACTGCAGCTGAAGAACAAAACACTTTCATCAAAATGGCTATAGACAGAGTCTGCAGAAACCCTGTGAATACTCACAATGGAAATTACTTTTTTTTTTCACGGCCAGCTCCTCCACCATCCTCCGAAGCGCCATGTGACTCCACTGCACTCTCACGGGCAGTGTAGGGGAGCTGCGTCATGA
Organism: Pholidichthys leucotaenia; assembly: GCA_020510985.1. Taxonomy (NCBI): domain Eukaryota; kingdom Metazoa; phylum Chordata; class Actinopteri; order Cichliformes; family Pholidichthyidae; genus Pholidichthys; species Pholidichthys leucotaenia. Next base: position 235,317,786 of record CM035837.1, on the reverse strand, counting down.
CGGGGTGTCTCCCAGCTGGCTGTGGGGGCGGAGTGGAGTCCTGCACAGCGAGACACTACCCTTTGAGATCCCGTGGCTTGGCTGCTCGGCTCGTCCAGCAGTCTGAGGTCCCGGGCCAGGTTGGTTGCGGCAACTGGGCTAGCAATTTGTTGTGGAAATACAGCAAAATTTTTGGGAGATGGGCCGGACGGACACGAGATACACCATTGACTGCAGATCAGTGAACCAGCACCACTCATACGAGCTAGAAGGAAGCTTAAAGCTAAAGGCTAGAAGCTAGTCAGCTAATGGCTAACTGACGTAAGAGGGAGGGTGGAGTTGAATAGGTGAAGGATGTTTCTTAAAGTGGCAGGCTTTAAATCAGAGTGTTTCAAGAATGCCAGGAAAAAAACAAAAATTTTCTTCAGTAATTAAAAAATTAAAGAAAATGTGAACAAAATATGTCAGAAACACTTCATTAAGATATCAGTGAGCTGCTAAAATGAGGAAAAAGTGCAGCCAATGACCCCTTTAAAGTCACAGTGTGTTGAGCTCTCTAGGCCACCGTACCTCACAATGAATGAATTAAAACCATTGCGATAGTGACTCCGGATAGCTGTCTCATCACTGTGTCTATGAATATTTGATAGATCGCACACATGGACCAGACTCTGAGCCACATTGCCTTCTTGCTCGACCGGAGGAATGCTGATGAGGGCATAGGTGGAGGTAAGCCGAGGCAGCCACTTGGACAGACCTGTGACGTCCTCCCAAGCCAGGACTGCCTGCCAAGCTACGACCAGCTATCTTCATCACCTTAGCTCCTCAGCAATCCGCTGGCAGTCAGGATGAGAGAGATGCCCAGACCAGAAGCCCCTTCATCTGTCTGTGTGGTGGACATTGATGGTGGGGATCTCATCATGGCATGTGGGATTTTTGGACTTATGTGAAAGACAAATGATACACCACTATTCCAAATTCCTTTTGAAGTTTTTTTTTCCTATTATATTTTTAGTTACCCTTTTGAAACAGCGTACTTGATCCGTATTCAGATGAATGTCAAAACCTCTGCTGCTGCAGTCATGATTCTGCACAAGAATGAAAACTCAAAGGGATTTTGGAAATCAGTTACATGTATTAGCAGACACCTCAGGGGTCTTAAGCAACCATTTTCTCTTAGAATCTCTCAGTTTAGACAAATCTTTGTTTCCACTGTTTTACTTTTGTCTCAGTTTTGTAAAGGTGTTGAGATGTATCAATCAGATTTACTTGGAATTGAATTTGATAGCAGTTATATGACAGTTTACCTTACTCAGTCCTCAAGATCGTCTTACACAATAGATTTTAACTAAATATGTTTTTCCATCATAACAGAAACATGTTTGAATTTTTTGGTGATCTCTGTAAAAACAAAGATTGTGGAAGTTCTTGAGAACTTCTCAGGGAAGGTTGTCATTTTGTAGTCGACAGTTTTTGGGGGGGTTGCATTTTTTTATTTTTTTTTTTGCAGTTTTTCATAAATTGCTGACAATTGGAATAAAAGTTCAAATGTCAGAATAACTCCTAACTTCTCAATAATCAGGTTAATTTCTATTTTGGATATTCAACTAATTAACTAACTAAAGCTACGATATCAAAGATTCTTACAAGTGATGGGTTTGTAAGAATCTCCCAGTTCCTACGAATTCTGGAGTTCACAGACATTTGTGGAGGGGGGCATAGTTTCTTACAGCTGCCGTTCAATTCACAAAAGCAACCTGAGGCATTCTTGAGAAATGAGGTGCTTTTCTGTTGTACGATGGCCCTAGAGTTCTTATGTTCTTTGTAAGGGTGTCTTGGGATCTTCCTACAACATACTTACTGCCATCTTACGGAACTTTTTGTGTAACTCACGGCACTCTCAAGTCACTGGTAGGAAAATCTTACAGCTTTCAACACATTTTGTCGGCACAAATGTTGCACAAATGATGTACTTCCATTTTATGAGTGCCTCACTACCGCCTTATGCACACTGTATGAATCTCCGTTTCCTATGACCGTTGTATGGGGACTCAAAAACAACTTAAGGTGTTCCTAAAGCATAATTATGACCAACATCTTGCATAGTTCTTACGTTGTTCCTATGGCATTTGTACTGCCGCCCTACAATGAGGGGTTTTCGTGGAGTGTTCTTCGAAATCTTGGACAAGCCCATCGACTTGGCTACAAACTTACAGTCTACAATCATTGGATTCTCCTACAGCCGCCTTAAGAAGGTCGTATGAAATGGTGCATAAATCATTTGTATGGTGTTTGCAGCCATTTGTAAGGGTCTTTGTGACCGTAGTTTTACTAACTAGCCAACCAACCAATCAACTAACTAACCCAACTTTACCAAAAAGGTATTGCTTACCCTGGATAACTGACATTCTTGCAAGAAATACATTCATCATCCATTTTCTTGGATAAGCTGGCACCTATCCCGTGTGATAAGGTCTTCGGTGATATTCATGGTAACATCCATTAGTTTGCACGTCCAACACAAACAGACAGCACTCTTACATACACACCTACAGACAATTTATAATCATTAATTTGTCAATCATGCATAAATTAGGACTGTGGAAGAAAACCAACACAGCCCTAGGGAGAAAATGCACAACTCCACATAAGAAAAGAAATCAGCTAGTGGCCACACTGATAACTATGGTGCCGCCCCCCTCTGTGATGTTGGACTATAAGTTTGCAAAACATTTTCAAGTCTAACTTGATTACGTTTTGCAGTTAGTGCCCCTTGCATTTGAAGCAATACTTATAGAATGCACATTTGTTTTCATCCTTATGTTGCAACAATATGTAACACATGCCAAACATGTGCCTCAAAGGGCTGTTACATCTTGATTAATGCATAAATAATGCTTGTTTTTCTCTGAGGTAATTGATATACCAGCTCTCGCTTAATGCATCAAAATGCAGACGGTGATGGTTTTCTTGCTTTTGCTATATAAACAGTGACATAGCTCCTGAGAAAATCAATATTTACTGTATTGCCCAGTGTATTCGCCCAGTGTGTGAGAAAATCATGAGGTACATGAAAAGTTTTTAACATATAAACAAGAGAATTTTTTGTATACTTTATTAATCCCAGAGGGAAATTCAGGGCCTCCATCTGGATGGCTGAGGCAGCCACGGTACAGCGCCAATCCCTTTACCATTCACACCTAGGGCCACTTTAGAGTCTCCAGTTAACCGAATTTGCATGTTTTTGGCCTTTGGGATGAAACCGGAGAAGCCGGAGTAAACCCACGCAGACACGGGGAGAACGTGCAAACTCCACACAATAGGGTCATTGATGGTCAGGGGGTGGGATTGAACCCACAGTGGTCAAAGGTGGAATTGATCCTGTGACCTTCTTGCTGTGCTGCCACAGTGCTAACCACTGTTCCACTCGGCTGCCCTTCAACACTTAAAGAATATACAGTTGTGTGAAAAAGTGTTTGCCCCCTTTGTTTTCTCATTTTTTGTATGTTTGTCACACTTAATGTTTCAGATCATCAAACAAATTTAAATATTAGACAAAGATAACACAAGTAAACACAAAATGCAGTTTTTAAATGAAGGTGTTTATTATTAAGGGTAAAAAAAATCCAAACCTACATGGCTCTGTGTGAAAAAGTGACACCCCACCCCACCCCCCATGAAAACATCTTTGGAATGCTTAGTTCAGTTTCTCCAGTCACACCCAGGCCTGAATACTGCCACACCTGTTCTCAATCAAGAAATCATTTAAATAGGACCCGCCTGACAAAGTGAAGTAGACAAAAAGATCCTCAAAAGCTAGACATCATGCTGCGATCCAAAGAAATTCAGGAACAAGTGAGAAACAAAGTAATTGAGATCTATCAATCTGGAAAAGGTTATAAACCCATTTCTAAAGCTTTGGGATTCCAGTGAACCACAGTGAGAGCCATTATCCACAAATGGCGAAAACATCTTGCTGATCCCCAAGACTTTTGGGAAAATACTCACCACCGTGCACCACCGTGGGCAGCACGGTGGTCCACTTTGAGTGGTCTTTGTGACTAGAAAAGCACTATATAAGTGCAGGTTAGTTAGTTAGTTAGTAGTTTTTTAATCCCTTAGCATTCCAGCCAATTTCCCCAAATTTAGCTTATTCAAAGAAAATCAAATTCTTTCTTCAGAGTGGCAGTAGAAAATCTGAAACGTCCCACTGGCAGAACACCGGAATTTTAAGAGGTTAACAATTGCAGGGTGTTGAAAGTACACAAAACTGTAACTTCAGGCTGTTACGTATAAGGTGTTACACATTACCCCAACACAGTCCAACCTATATCATTTATTTAGCTCATCATCATTCATTGTTTTAAGAAAGTTTCTCCTTTGTCTCCATCTTTCCTCCATTTTCTCCTCCTCCAGAAACTTTTCAGCCCCTTTAAAGTCCTCCTCACTCCCCCTAACATGTGGTGGCTTAAAGCATTTTTAAGGCCTACGATGATTTTTAAATCACCTTTGTTTTTACTAGAAAGTTCTATATTTAGAGGGAAGATCTTAGAAAATGTCATAATTCTGAGAATTTTTTAAGAATTGCATCACTAGGAATAATTCATATCACACTTTTAGGACACTGTGAATGTGTCCAGGGTTTTATTAACATTGTTCATTTAGTGTTTTACATTGTTTTTTGTCCAAACCTTTTCATTACTTCATGTCATCCATGTGGATTTCATACAGGTTAATACCAAAGAAACACTGGTAATGCAGCATGTACTGTGATTCAGTAACCCAACAATATACTGTATTCAGAAATATTCTGTTTGACCTCTTGTGCCTTTAATTGTTTAATATAATCATAACTATTGTTTCAAAGCAATAAAAAGGTTAAATTACTCTCAAGCGTCTATGAATTATGTGTGAAGCCTTGAGGAGAAATTGCTGACTTAATGAACTGAATATTTTGTTTGTTTTAAACTTGTTTCATTTTGGAACTAGTGCATGCCTGTAGAAAGCAAGTGTTCTTGTCTGAAAACAAGTAGACCATTTAGGCTTTACTGGCCCAAATGTAGGCTGTGTTTGAAAGTGGAATTCAAAGAGGTGTAGGCTATACAGTGGTGTGAAAAAGTGTTTGCCCCCTTCCCAATTGCTCATTTTTTTTATGTTTGTCACACTTAAATGTTTCAGATCATCAAATTGAAATATTAGACAAAGATAACACAGGTAAACACAAAATACAGTTTTAAAATGAAGGTGTTTATTATTAAGGGTATCATGTTCACTGCGTAACTCCGCAGCGAACATATGAAATGGCAGCGAGCCCAAAATGCAGAGTAACATGTTTATTTACAATGGTGAATGGGTTGAATGTCTGAAAACAGTCACAATGGAAGGGAAGACACCCGGCTACGAGCTTGGTTAGTTCACAGGGTGCCTAACGCACTCAAACAGGCAGGAGCGGAGGAAAAGGCACAAGGACTTACTATGGCGTTGGAGCGGAAAGGCTCTGAGGGGACAACACAATTCAGTCCGAGGGGGAACCAACATAAGCGAGTCTGGATGTCCAAGGTTGACATTGCTAAGTTGCCACAACAGCTGGTCACATTCTACCCTATAAATACACAAACCCAGAATGAGGGAAAATGGACACAGCTGTGTGGCCACCCGGTGCGTGACTGATTGAACAATGTGTGTGTGCGTGCGTGAGTGTGAATGTGAGTGTGTGTGTGTGTGTGTGTGTGTGTGTGTGCGTGCGTGCGTGCGTGCGTGCGTGCATGAGTGTGTGTGTGTGCATGCGTGTGTGAGTGTGTATGTGGTGAACCATACCGCCGGTGGATGCCTGGTGAGGAGGAGGCATGGTTGTGGGACTGATGGAGAGCAAGGCTCAATCTATCAGCTAGAATTAATAATCAATAATAAAACCCAACAGCCACAAGTCATGCTCAGGGTGACGACCCCAAACATGACAAAGGGGGAAAAAAATTCAAACCTACATGGCCCTGTGTGAAAAAGTGACCCCCACCCCCCACAAAACATAAATTAACTGTGGTTTATCACATCTTTGGAACGCTTAGTTCAATTTCTCCAGTCACACCCAGGCCTGATTACTGCCACACCTGTTCTCAATGAAGAAATCACTTTAATAGGACCTGCCTGACAAAGTGAAGTAGACAAAAAGATCTTTAAAAGCTAGACATCATCCAAAGAATTCAGGAACAAGTGAGAAACCAAGTAATTGAGGTCTATCAGTCTGGAAAAGGTTATAAAGCCATTTCAAAAGCTTTGGGACTCCAGCAAACCACAGTGAGAGCCATTATCCACAAATGGCGAAAACATGGAACAGTGGTGAACCTTCCCAGGAGTGGCCGGCCGACCAAAATTACCCCAAGAGCACAGCAATGACTCATCCAAGAGGCCACAAAAGACCCCACAACAACATCCAAAGAACTGCAGGCCTCACTCGGCTCAGTTAAGGTCAGTGTTCATTACTCCACCATAAGAAAGAGACTGGGCAAAAATGGCCTGCATGGCAGAGTTCCAAGACCAAAACCACTGCTGAGCAAAAAGAATATAAAGGCTCACCTCAGTTTTGCCTGAAAACATCTTGATGATCCAGAGACTTTAGGGAAAATACTCTGTGGACTGACAAGACAAAAGTTGGAACTTTTCAGAAGGTGTGTGTCCCATTACATCTGGTGTAAAAGTAACAGCATTTCAGAAAAGGAACATCATGCCAGCAGTAAAATATGGTGGTGGTAGTATGATGGTCTGGGGCTGTTTTGCTGCTTCAGGACCCGTACGACTTGCTGTGGTAAATGGAACCATGAATTCTGCTGTCTACCAAAAAATCCTGAAGGATACTGTCCGGCCATCTGTTCGTGACCTCAAGCTGAAGCTCACTTGGGTTCTGCAACAGGACAATGATCCAAAACACACCAGCAAGTCCACCTCTGAATGGCTTAAGAAAAAGAAAATGAAGACTTTGGAGTGGCCTAGTCAAAGTCCTGACCTGTATCTGATTAAGATTTTGTGGCATGACCTTTAAAAGGCAGTTCATGGTCAAAAACCCTCAAATGTGGCTGAATTACAACAATTCTGCAAAGATGAGTGGGCCAAAATTCCTCCACAGTGCTGTAAAAGACTCATTGCCAGTTATCGCAAATGCTTGATTGCAGTTACACCACTGTATGTAGGAACTCACATGTTAGACTTTGACAAATATGAAGGGGACTGAACACTAAGATTTGTTTGACTGTGTGAATATTAATTACAGAATTATTGAAAATGAATGGGGCATCCAATATAACGACTGTTTAAGAACCCTTGTTTATTTGTTTGTCAGACTTATTTGTCTAATCTTTTATGCCTTATATTCATAAGTGTTGTATCTTGCACTTTGGGGAAAGGGAGTTGTTCAGTCATCATTATAATTGTTTTAGTTTATATATGTAGTTTATAGTCTATTGTCAATAAACTCATGCAGTACTATAACAGGACACATTTACAAATATTTGAGACCCATTATTGTGCATCCTGTTATATTTTAGCAATATTATAAGTACAAAACACCCAGCATTATTACACACAGCAGAATAACCCATTTGGCTGCAACTGTTGCATCAGTGCTGCTCATTTGTCAGTAAATAAAAAATGATTTATTTTGTTATTTGGGCATTTCTGTGTGTTTGGACATGGTCGTTGTTTAGTCAAAACGTGCACATGTGTCTGCATATGATATGCAATTGATCTGGCCATTCCGCTCCACAATCATGTACCAGAAGGAGCGCCATGTTGAACCTGCGGTGCCACAAAGGACAGTGGTGGCACACAGGTAAAACACGGGTGAAGCAGCAGCCAAGACTCCTGTTAACCGGGCAGGCTGGGCTTGGCTCCCTGTGAAAGACTACGGTAAGCCAGCTGCTGCTCTCCCCCTAGCACACCCGCACACTTCGTGTTCTCCACATATGCCAAATTATCCTTTAGAGCCACACAGTCACAGCAACATTATAGTATAGTTTTTAAAGCATTAAATCTTCAGCATTACATTTTTCTGGTCAAATTTGTTGCTTTTCACTTCCATGTTTTGTTCACAGAGCACTCTGGTGACTGTTCGTGATGCCGTGTATTATCCAGTAAGTACAGAGTCAATCCGACACCCCACCCACATTTCTACAAGCCAGAGCATGAGGAAACAGAGCGGTGGCTAAACTTTTATTGATAAAAATTACATATTTTGACTGTGAAACTCCATACTCGGGGATGCACACCTTCATAACCTCAGCAAAGCACTTATAAAACCTGAGGTCAGTCTGACGAATGATTTGGGCGATATCTGAGGAACACACAGACAGACACACACAGACTGAAATATGCTGCCTTTATAGATAGATACTGTTGCTTGAATAAAGCAAAAAATAAGTCATTTCTTAAGTCAGCAGTGAACTAATGTGCCCCATTTGAGGAGGCGTTTAAGTTTGAATGTTCATTAGAATTGTGCATCTGTTGTGTTTTAACACAATTAGTTGTCTTGTAGAAAGGGCCCCAAGCATGGCTAATACCCTGCTCTTTACACGCCTGACCTCTGGGCAGCAGATGGTGACCTTTTTCCCGCTGGCCAGACATTCCATCACACAAGTGACCTTGTGGTGAAAATCCCCAAATGACCATCTGCCTCTGGTGTCCACAACAATGGGCTGCACCCTGCCGAAGTGTGCTGAGGCTGCTCGGTCTTTGTGGCGAAGAGTGGGTGGGTGAGGAGAGAGTGTCAACAGAGGAGAGGGTGGGTCGGGGCTTTTTTTTCCAAGCCCCTTCCTGTAATAAGGGTTAACTGTGGCGCTGAGAGATTCAGTCAGCGGTACAGTCACATAAACTCAGTGTCCTAAAACAGCGAACTGCCTTTTATCCTACTTCCAGTTGCTTTTGGAAGGCACCTTGTGTGCTACATTCCAAACAGGAGTCAGAAAATACACTGAAACTGGATTCATGCTACTGTTCCGCTCTGGTCTGCTGAGGCGCGTGTCCGCTTTGGACAAGGTGGCGAGCACACGGTTGAGTATATGCTTCACTTTTTTCATCTACCATGGCAAGCGGCTGACGCCTGAGCACAACTATTATTTGTAGTTTCACCCCAGTCCTTTGGGTAGCGCAAATGCACTAACATGCCAGTTTATTAACTGGCTATATAAAAGTGAAGAAACGTGAGACCAACGCACATTCGTTTGCAACAACAACAATGGCATCATTTCGAGGAAAAGGAGGAATTACTATTTTTCAATGCTCATGTTTATTCTCATCTTCCTCTCCGTCTTCTTTATCTACTTTGAACTTGTATGCTGTGTCGTGAATGGGAGGTTCAATCTTGTGCATGCACAGACAACACGGTCAGGCCACGTGGTCAGAGAATTTGGGCCCCACACAGATGTACGTGGAAGGGTTCTGCGAACGTCCACGGACTGGAAATAGTGGTGTAATTTTTATCACACAAGCCTCGCGGTCGAGTGGATGTGGACAGCGGGTGTGCAGCATGAATCCAGCTTTAATGCATTAATTAATGCTTTTCAAAAATTGAAAGGCTCATCAGTTCACTGAATTTGAAAATAATATTAAATCTAAAATTCCCTTGAGTGTTGGATTGTATGCTGTAGTTGTACTGTATTTATTTTTGATGATAAGCTGATCACAGTGCTGTTTATTTATTTTATTTAACCTTTACAGTATTTATACAGGGTAGTTCCACTGAGACGCAACCTCTCTTTTTCAAGGACACCCTGTTCACATTCACACCAGGAAGCTGCCCAATACAACCACAGACTGACCTGTGGCCACTGAGCAGCTCAACTGGAGCAGTTGGGGTTCAGGGCCTTGCTCAAGGGCACCACAGTGGGGTTTAGGACGGTGCGGCAAACACTGCTGTGTTATCTGTCCCACCCAGATCTGATCCTACCAGTCCAGGTATCGAACCCGCGACCCTCCACTCACCAGTCCACATCCCTAACCATTAAGCCACCACTGACCTAGAGCAGCATGGTATAGTGGTTAGCACTATTGCCTCACAGTAAGAAGGTCTTGGGTTCAAATCCACCAGCCAACACAGCCTACCTGTGTGGAGTTTGCATGTTCTCCCCATGCTTGTGTGGGTTTACTCGGAGTGCTCTGCTTTCCTCTCACATTCCAAAAACATGCACGTCAGGTTAATGAAAGTCAATGAAATGCAGTGTTGGGAAAGTGACTAAAAATAGGAGCTAATTACAGTTACTAGTTACGTCATTTCAAAAGTAATTGAGTTACTTTACCAATTACTGCATGATTAAAGTAATTTGCTACTTGGAAAAGTAACTTTCATGTTACCTTTAAATGCACACTGAAATCATCTTGCACACATAGCAAGTTAATTTAATTAATGGATTACATTACAGGCTTATTAATGTCAAGCTGAAAACAGACTGTTTCAGACAGAGCTTTTGGAACATGTTCAGTCTGCTTTATCCTGCCTTGAGAGCTCTGATTGTGGAAAAAATCTGAATAAAATCAACATGAAATTGTCAGTAATTTCCTCATTTTGGAGTGAGAGTTGGCAACAATGGATAAAGCTGTCCATGTTTATCTAGCCTTTACGATATGGATTTAATCCGATATGCAGTGATCCAAAGGCTAACGGTGGCACAGTGGTTTAGCACTGTGGCAGCACAGTTTTACCCTCGGCCGGGGGACCACGGGGATCATGAGATCGTGGGTTCGATCCCAGCCCCCGACCAACAGTGAGCTGTGTGGAGTTTGCATGTTCTCCCCGTGTTGCGCGGGTTTACTCCGGGATTTCTCCGGTTTCCTCCCGCACACCAAAAACATGTAGGTTTAGGGCGCTCGCGCACGCAGCGACCAGCAGCCGGTGGCTTGTCACCAGACTGCAAACCAAGTCTACCTACGGGTACAAATAAGTAACAAAAAAAAAAAAAAAAAGAAAATGGCCATTACCCACAGTCCAAATGTCTGTTGTGACAGAGACATGATCCAGTCCCTCAAATTCCTTTTGGAGATCAAAATCCAATTTTGAATAATCTTTATCCAGGTAGCAAGTAAATGTGCTTTAATTTCAGTAGATCACAGTTTCAGCTGTCTGGTGGAAAGTCACTGTTTATATCACGTCTTCAGTCTGTAACGATGTATCTGACAATCAGTCGGTTTAATTCTTGCTGGGTCACAAACTGTCCGGATGCATACCTGTGCTTGAAATCCAGCCGTGGCTGTTCAGATAGCGTAGATCCACTAACACGCTGTCAGTCGTTAGCGTAGCATAGCACTAGCTTTGTCAGAGCTTTGTTGCTGTTTATCAGCCACTTCTGAAGATTGCAGTAAGTCTTAACCGGCACTTTAGCTTGCAACCCAACTGTTATGTCAGGAAAACAGGGACAGCGGAGGCAGTGGCTGTGCTGAACGGTGGTTTCATTAACAGAGTTAATAAGTTAATAAGTCCTATGGGTAGCACAAATCTGCTACCACACCAGTTTGTTCACCAGATATATTGAACTGAAGAAATGTGAGATCAGAGGCCATTTTTTGTAGCAACGACAATGGCATAATTTCGAGGAAAAGAGGATATTACTGTTTTTCAGTGTTCCCGTTCAAGCTGCTGCTGCTGAAAAACGATTCATCTATTTATTCTCATCTTCCACTTTCTCTTCATCTTCTTCATCTATTTTCACTTTGTATGTTGTGTCAGTAGTGCCCCCCTCATGAATGGGAGGTTTTCTCTTGCACATGCGCAATCAACACAGTCAGGCTGCGTGGTCAGAAAATTTGGGCTGCACACGGCCGTCCATGGACTGGAGCTGATGATGTCATTTTAGTTACACAAGCCTCGCGGTCGAGTGGATGCAGGCAGTGGTGGTGCAGCATGAATCCAGCTCAACTCTTTCTTATTCAGCCTATGAACTTTTCAGACCCCCCCCCCCCCGCAACTTTCCCCTGCTGTTAATGATGCAGCTGTTCTCACTTAACAACAATCCCGCTTTCCTTTTTGACTAAACAGAGGTTTGTGTTAACTTTGAGATAGAGGATATGAATTTCATGTCATAAATTCAGTTGAATAACTTCATTGTTACCTTAAAGAGTCATCGACTGCACCTTTTCCACATTTTAACAACTCACTCATGTCTTAATGAAGTGTTTGTGACATATTTTGTTCACATTTTCTTTATTTTTTTAATTATTGAAGCAAATTAGTTTTGTATTTTTCCTGGCTTTCTTGAAACGCTCTGATTTAAAGCCTATCGCTTTCAGAAACATCCTTCACCTATTCAACTCCGCCCTCCCTCTTACGTCAGTTAGCCATTAGCTGACTAGCTTCTACCCTTTCGCTTTCGGTGTCCTAGTTAAGATGAGCGGTGCTGGTTCACTGATCCAGTCGATGGTGTATCTCGCATCACTCCAGCCCATCTCCCAATAATTTTGCCGTGATTCCACAACAAATCGCTAACACCATGTGCCGTGTGGCCCCTCGATCACTGCAACCGACCTGGCCCGAGATGCAAGGCTGCTGGCCGAGCCGAGCTGCTGAGCCACCGGATCTCAAAGGGTGGTGTCTCCCTCTGTCAGACTCCACTCTGCTCCCATGGCCAGCTGAGGGATGCCCCGTCACAAGGTGGCTCCTCTATTGCCTGCAAGAATGGAGCAGAGTGGAGTCACTTGGAGCCCCGGAGGATGGTGAGGAAGTTGGCCATGAAAACCAGCAGCCTCGGCTCCCTGGCCAGTTTGGTTGCAGCGAATAGCATGCTGGTGCTGTTGATTTGCTGTGGAATCATGGCTAAATTATTGGGAGGTGGGCTGGAGTGACACGAGGCATATTGTTGACTGGTGAACCAGGTGGTAACAGGATGGCTATTATGGTGACTAAGATCTGAGGAAAATAACAATATAAGCTGTGCTGGATGTGAGCCTCGTGGTACCAGTGTTCGCTGGGGGGCTAATAGGCTACCTTTAATTCAATTCAATTCAATTCAAAGGTTTTATTGTCAATACTACCATACGTGCAAGACATACAGGAGAATTGAAATTTGACTTGACATTGGGCGCGCTCTGTAAGCGCATCCCAGAGCCGCGGCAGCCATGAAGGCGCCAGTCATAGAGGGTAAAGAAGGGAATGGGGGGGGGGGGGGGGGTGACACAACGGGCAGAGAGAAAAAAACATTGTTAATCAAAATAAAGCTCATTTTATGACCAAAATTGTGATTACATAGAAAAAAAACTCTCTAATGCACAATTAGCAGACAATATAGATCACACAATAACAAAGCAGCGAGAGAGACCAGTGTGTGTAGTCAGCATATGATCAGTATGATGCAGTGTGGATGTGTCAGTTGCTAATGAACAGCAGAGGGCACCCCCTGGCAACGAATCATGTGTTCTACACAGATAAGCATGTCCAGAGTCTATCTCTCCTCGTGCATGCAGATGGCAGAGTTCTGTGAGACACAAGATAACGCTGTCCTTGAAGAGCTCAGTCTGCTGAAACAACAGCAATTGTTTGTCGATTGTTTGGGTTAAGAGAAGCCAGCCGCCTCTTCCACCTTATCTTCATCGAGGAGGAATGTAAACAGGGCACCAAAAACAAGGTCAAATCTGCACAGTGCACTCAGAGCATAGAATTTTCCTCTCTCATGCGATTCTGTGCTTCAGAATTTCCACAGGCTTAAAAACATTCCCTGGAGAGCACTAGCGACTCGAGATGCATTCCACCATCTGAATCAGTTACCATTCAGTTCACCATGCCGCTATTCGTGCACTCCCCAACTGGTCGAATTTGATGAAGGAGCTTTGCCTGGGTCCGCATTTTGAACAGCTCTCCCACCTTCCTCAATTTCTGATACATCAGGAAACTCCAAAGCCAAAGTAGAAGTCCTGTGATCATAGCCAATAGATGTCTTCTGCATCTCCAGTCGAATCACACAGACACATGAGTTCCCAATGTCCATGAGTCTCCTCCCTTGGGTTCCCCCCTAACCCGATCTTCTTTTAAAGTGGTGTCAATCGCATTTAAGCCGCTTTCCAGATCCATAATTTCCGTTTGGATTAAGATTCAGCCAGAAGAAGAGCGACAAAAACACAGACAAAAACGCAACATTGCAAGCTGGGATCAGAAGGGAGTAGGATTAGGAGGGAGAGGAGGGAGAAAAGCGTCTGCTCTCTCTGAATGCCGGAAGAAGCTCCCTTTCCATCTAAATGACAGACAGCTAGGTGGGCCAATAAGAGAGCAGTGGGTCAGTCTCATGGGCAGTGGTGGGTTGGCTTTGTCAAATCATGATGTATATGATTTACCCGGAAGAATCATAAACATTTCTGGGAGAGAAAAACAAGATAAAGACTGTGTGTGTTTTTAAGAGATTTGACTGTTTGGAAATTTTGGGATAATTACATGACCAACGGACACATTTCAGACATTCATACCTGCAAACACACCGTTTTTCAATCAGTGACCCCTTTCATTGTTGTTGGTGGCAGCCCAATTCACTACTGATTGTAGACCTTCTAGCAGCTTGTAGAGCACATCTTTAAAGGAATGTTAGGAGGGCAAACTGGGAACAAACAGGTGTGTGGACCCATGGGACAATTTAAATTATTGATTTCATTTTGCCATCGCTCCAATCAAGGTGAAGGTGGTCACTATTAAAAAGAAACCTCCATGGAGAAATGCCAAACTAGTAAGAGCTAAAAAAAAAAAAAAAAAAGAGAGAGGGTTAAAAAGCTGAACACAGGTGGTAAAAAAACTAAATTACAGCTTCATTATGAAATCTATAATGAGAGATTGAGCATTTATAATTTGGAGCTGAGAAATGCAAGGCAAGCATATTTTTCTGACATCATTGCTAAACACAACAATAATGCACACACTTTGCTCACTACTGTTGACAGGCTAACAAATTCCCTTGTGTCAGTAGCTCCTGAACTTCTATCCAACCATGCCTGCAATGACTTTGCCTTTTTCTTTACTGACAAAATTCAGAAAATTAGACAGTCAGTCAGTGCTCCTATGCCAGGTGCCAGACACGTGCGTCCTCTGTGTCCATATAGAGAAGATGTAAACACCATAGCGAAATTTTTTCCAATCAGTCAAAAAATCTTGGATGACATCCTACACCACCTGAAATCTACTACATGCTGCCTTGATACTCTCATAATAGGTTTAAAAAAAAACAAACAAAAAAAACTTTCATATTGTCTGACCTCAGATCTACTACAGATCATAAATACTATATGTCTCTGCATTCAGGTGTCTTCCCTCAGTGCTTAAAACAGCTGTTATCAAGCCACTTCGAAAAAAAGGCAATCTAGACACTTCACTCGTGAACAGCTATATAGGCCCATATCAAACCTCCCCTTTCTTAGTAAAATAATAGAAAAAGCTGTTTTACAACAATTGTACAACTTCCTGACATTAAATAACTATTTTGATGTCTTCCAGTCAGGATTTTGGCCACACCACAGCACTGAAACAGCTCTAGTTAAGGTTCTTCATGACATCTTCTCCAATACAGATAATGGCAGCATTTTAGTCTTGGTTCTACTGGACCTCAGTGCTGCATTCGACACGGTCAATCATAGCATCATACTAGACCGGCTGATAAACTGGTTGGACTTTCTGACACAGCACTTAACTGGTTTGAGTCCTATTTAAAAGACAGAGACTATTTTGTCTATGGGCAACTACAAATCTGAGCGAACAAAAATAACTTGTGGAGTTCCCCAAGGTTCCATTTTGGGCCTTTGCTTTTCAGCATCAACAGTGCATCTGAAAAGTATTCACAATGCTTCACTTTTTCCACATTCTGCTACGTTACAGCCTTATTCCAAAAGGGATTAAATTCTTTTTTTCCCTCAAAAAAATAATTTTTTGGGAGGGAAAAAAATGGCGAAAGGAATGCACTTTCGCCCATTCCTCTTTGCAGCACCTCTCAAGCTCCATCAGGTTGGATGGGAAGCGTCGGTGCACAGCCATTTTCAGTTCTCTCCAGAGATGTTCAATTGGATTCAAGTCTGGGCTCTGGCTGGGCCACTCAAAGACATTCAAAGAGTTGTCCTGAAGCCACTCCTTTCATATCTTGGCTGTGTGCTTTGGGTTGTTGTCCTGCTGAAAGATGAACCATTGCCCCAGTCTGAGGTCAAGAGCGCTCTGGAGCAGGTTTTCATCCAGGATGTCTCTGTACATTGCTGCATTCATTTTTCCCTCTATCCTGACTAGTCTCCCAGTTCCTGCCACTGAAAAACATCCCCACAGCATGATGCTGCTACCACCATGCTTCATTGTAGGGATGGTATTGGCCTTGTGATGAGTAGTGCCTGGTTTCCTCTAAACGTGGCACGTGGCATTCACACCAAAGAGTTCAATCTTTGTCTCATCAGGCAAGAGAATTTTGTTTCTTATGGTCTGAGAGTGCTTCAGGTGCCTTTTGGCAAACTCCAGGCGGGCTTCCATGTACCTTTTACTAAGGAGTGACTTCTGTCTGGCCACTCTACCATACAGGCCTGATTGGTGGATTGCTGCAGAGATGGTTGTCCTTCTGGAAGGTTCTCTTCTCTCCACAGAGGAACGCTGGAGCTCTGACAGCGTGACCATCAGGTTCTTGGTCACCTCCCTGACTAAGGCCCTTCTCCCCCGATTGCTCAGTTTCGACAGCCGGCCAGCTCTAGGAAGATTCCTGGTGGTTCCTAACTGCTTCCATTTATGGATAATGGAGGCCACTGTGCTCAGTGGGACCTTCAAAGCAGCAGAACATTTTCTGTACCCTTCCCCAGATTTGTGCCTTGAGACAATCCTGTCTCGGAGGTCTACAGACAATTCCTCTCACTTCATGCTTGGTTTGTGCTCTGACATGCACTATCAGCTGTGGGACCTTATATAGACAGGTGTGTGCATTTCCAAATCATGTCCAGTCAACTGAATGTAGCACAAGTGGACTCCAATTAAACTGTAGAAACACCTCAAGGATGATCAGTGGAAACTGGATACACCTGAGCTCAATTTTGAGCTTCATGGCAAAGGCTGTGAATAGTTACGTACATGTGATTTCTTAGTTTTTTATTTTTAATAAGTTTGCAAAAATCTTTAAAAAAAACAAAAACTTTTTTCATATTGTCATTATAGGCTATTGTGTGTAGAATTTTTGAGGAAAAAATTAATTTAATCCATTTTGGAATAAGGCTGTAACATAACAAAATGTGGAAAAAGTGAAGCACTGTGAAGACTTTCCAGATGCACTGCATATGCTCCCACTAGCTCAAATCATAAAAAACAACTAAATATATTACCATAATTATGCAATGATACACAAGTCTACATAACCATCTCACCAGGAGACTATGGTCCAATTAAAACCCTGATCACATGCATTGGTCAAATTAAAGAGTGGATGTGCCAGAATTTTCTTCAGTTAAACGAAGACAAAACCGAAATAATAGTTTTTGGAGCCAAAGAAGACTCAAAGTTAGTATTCAGCTTCAATCAATGATGCTAAAAACCAACAGCCAAACCAGAAATCTGGGTGTGGTTCTGGACTCAGATCTGAATTTTAACAGCCACATTAAGACAGTATTAAAGTCAGCCTATTATAACTTAAAGAACATAGCAAAAATTAAAGGTCAGATGTCTCAGCAGGATCTAGAAAAACTTCTCCATGCATTTATCTTCAGTATCCTGGACTACTGCAATGCTGTCCTCATAGGTCTCCCTAAAAAGTTCATCAGAATGCTGCAGCTCGAGTCCTCACTTAAGGTGCCTTCACACCAAATGCGAAAGGGCGGCGCAAATCCATACAAAGTCAATGGAAAGAGGCGAGGACATGCAAAATTGTGCATTCGCACATTCACGTCCAAGGTATAGCGCAAGCTTTGAAATTCTGCTGTCACCAGAGTAAAAGTATCAACATTGGAGAGTAAACTAGTTTGAAAATGAGTGCCACTCACCTGGAGACAGAAGGACCGGGAGCTCTTCAGCTGAATTGGGATCTCAAAGTTATTTACCCACAGATTCCTGCCACGGACATGCTAACAAGAGTAGCAAGCTAGCAACAGAAACATCCATCGTCTTGTAAAGTTTTGGAGAGAGGGACAACTTTTTCAGGTGAGCCCACCGTCAGACAATGTAAACCTAAAGCATTACATTATTTTGGGGATTTCCACAGTAGGTTGAACACTGCTGCAGAAGTTATAAAGGCAACTTTGCCTGTCTGCATCTCACCCAGATGGTGAATTCATGTCTATTTATGTATTTACATTGAGTTATAATGTAATCGTGCTGCGCGAAAAATTTGCCCGTTTGCGTTTGGTGTGAAGGCACCTTAAGACCAAGAAAGTGGATCATCAACTCCAGTCCTCAGATCTTTACACTGGCTTCCTGTCAAAGAATAGATTTCAAAATACTGCCGTTGCTTAATGAAGCTCTGAATGGTTTAGGGCCAACATGCATCTCAGATCTTCTGGTCCATTATGAAGCACCCAAAGCCCTCAGGTCATCAGGGTCAAGCCTACTATCTGTGCCCATAGTTAGACCCAAACACGGTGAGGCAGTGTTTAGTTTTTATGCCCCTCACACATGGAACAAACTTCCAGAAAGCATCAGAGCTGCTGAAACTCTCAGCTGCTTTAAATCAAGGTTTCATCGTCGGCCTCCATCGGTCTATGATGACCATGGAAGAGAATCCTAAACGTCTACTCTGCTGGAACAGCACCGCCTGTGGCTGAACAGGCCAATGCACGAATGGCAGTCCCTGTCACACAGGTCGCACTTGTGGGTGGTCTCGGTGCTGCTGGATCTGTGGTGGTTCTTCCTGCGGGTCCTTTTTTCATCTGCTGCAGCAGTCAGTCTCTCTTCACCCGCCTTGAGCTGTCTGGTCAGGGTGCCTCTCCATTTGGAGCGGTCCGTTGCAAGGTCCTCCCAGCGCTCTGTGTTGATCTCCAGGGCCTTCATGTCTCTCTTGCGGACGTCTCTAAAGCACAGCTGTGGGCGGCCAATGTCTCTCCTGCCAGTCGCCAGTTCTCCGTAGATGACGTCTTTGGGGATTCTGCCATCCTCCATACGGTGAACGTGGCCTAGCCAGCAGAGCCTGCACTGCCTGAGTAGAGTGAACATGGAGGGAAGGCCGGCGCGGGACAGAACTTCTGTGTTGGGCACTTTGTCCTGCCAGGATATGTCCAGGATGTGGCGAATGCAGCGCAAGTGGAAGGAGTTCAGTCTCTTTTCCTGCCGGGCGTATGTTGTCCACGTCTCACTCCCATAGAGCAGTGTGCTGATGACGCAGGCATTGTACACTGCCATCTTCATCTTGACAGAGAGTTTGGGATTCTCCCACACTCGTGTGGTGAGGCGAGCGAGTGTGAAGGCTGATTTTCCAATCCTCTTGTCGATCTCTGTATCAAGGGAGAGGTTGTTGCTGATTGTGGACCCCAGGTACGTGAACTGATTCACGACCTCCAGCTCGTAGTCGTCGATGGTGATGGTTGGTGGTGCTTCCGTGCCTTGCGCCAAGACATTAGTCTTCTTCAGGCTGATGGTAAGCCCGAAGTCCTTGCATGCCTGGGAGAAGCGGTCCATCAGGGTCTGAAGCTCCTGCTGTGTGTGGGTTGTGACTGCAGCGTCGTCTGTGAACAGCATGTCTCTGATTAGAGCCTCGTGTACTTTGGTTCTGGCTTTCAGGCGGGCGAGGTTGAAAAGCCTGCCATCAGATCTTGTGTGCAGGTAGATTCCCTCTGTTGCTGTGCTGAAGGCATGCCTCAGGAGCATAGCAAAGAAAATCCCAAAGAGGGTTGGCGCAATACACAGCCCTGTTTCACTCCGCTGCGTATGTTGAATGGCTCTGAGACGTTGCTGTCGTGCTGCACTATCCCCTGCATGTTGGTGTGAAACGATTCGATGAGGCTTTGCAACTTTGGTGGGCATCCTATCTTTGGCAGGATCTTGAAAAGGCCCTCTCTGCTGACCAGATCGAACGCTTTGGTGAGGTCGATGAAGGCGACGTACAGGGGCATGTTCTGTTCTCTGCATTTCTCCTGGAGTTGGCGGATGGAGAATATCATGTCTACCGTCGATCGCTCAGCGCGGAAGCCATACTGAGACTCGGGGTAGACACGTTCGGCAAGCTTCTGTAGACGAACGAGAACAACTCGTGCGTAGACTTTGCCAACAACGTTGAGGAGGGAGATGCCCCTGTAGTTGTTGCAGTCGCTTCTCTCCCCTTTGTTTTTGTAGAGGGTGATGATCTTGGCGTCCCTCATGTCCTGTGGTACGGCACCTTCCTTCCAGCACTGGCAGAGGACGTCATGCAATGGCAGCAGTAGGGCGGTCTTGCAGTGCTTGATCAGGTCGGGGGGTATGCCGTCGTTGCCGGGTGCCTTGCCAGCGGTCAAGCTATCAATGGCCTTGCTGAGTTCATCGATGGTTGGCTCGGCGTCAAGTTCGTCCATGGATGGCAGGCAGTCGATGGCATCAAGGGCTGATGGTGTCACGGTGATCTGTCTGGAGTAGAGGTCGGAGTAGTGTTCCACCCATCTCTCCATCTGCTTGTTCTTTTCTGTGATCATCTCCCCAGTGGAGGATTTGAGGGGGGCCGTCTTGCTCTGAGCCGGACCAAGTGCTTTCTTGATGCCATCGTACATACCACGGATGTTCCCTGTTATGGCAGCGGTTTGAATGTCTTGGCTGAGCTGAGTCCAGTACTCGTTGGCACAGCGCCGAGCAGTCTGCTGAACTTTGTTTCTCGCAGCACTGAGAATCTGGAGATTCTTCTCGTTTGGGTACTTCTTGTACTCAGCAAGTGCTGAGCACTTGGCTTCAATGACAGGGGTCATCTCGGTCAACTTGGCATCAAACCAGTCCTGTGACTTCGAGGTCTTCCTCTCAAAGGTAGCCAAGGCTGTGCGGTGGATGGTGTTTCGCAGCTCTTCCCACTTCTGCTTTGCAGATTCTCCTTCTTGTGGTACACCAAGTTCCTTCTCAAAGGTGGAGGCAAACTGCTCAACAAGTTCTGGTTGGGCCATCTTGCTGGTGTCAATCCGTGCCTTTCCAGGCTGTCTAGCACGATGGAATTTCTTCAGCTGCAGCTTGATCTTGCACCACACCAATGAATGGTCTGTGTCGCAATCTGCACTCTGGAACGAACGGGTGATTAGCACGTTCTTCAGTGAGAAACTCTCAGCTGCTTTAAATCAAGGTTTAAAACTCTCTTATTTGCTGCTGCCTTTCAGTAGAACAATTGTTAATCTAACTTTTATTTCTGTCGTATTCTATTTTAGCCTGTTTTTGTTTCTCTTTAATTTACTTTATAGTTTGCTTTTAAATTCTTATGTATTCCTTTTGCAACTTGCTGTAATGCTTTAATGTTTTTATGTAAAGCACTTTGAATTGTCTTGTACACGAAATGTGCTATACAAATAAACTTGCCTTGACTGGCAATCTGAAAGTAACTCCATTAGAAGAAAATGTCAGATTATCTGTCCCTAATGAAGTGCGCTTTAATTGTTATCGTCTACGTCCCTCCGTCAGCTGACGCAGCAGTGGCCTGTGACGTCATCAGCTCCACTGCGGCCACATTACTGGAGAAGTACCCGGATGCATTCATGGCCGTCACAGGTGATTTTAATCATGTCTCAGTGGGAAAAACACTACCAAACTTTCACCAGTTTGTTGACTGTCCCACCAGAGAGAACAAAACACTGGATTTTCTGTATGCCAATGTCAGAGATGCGTATAATGCCACAGCTCTACCCCCCATTGGTAAATCAGATCACTGCATGGTCATGTTAACACCCAAGTATGTCCCCCTTGTGCAAAGGCAGCCTGCTTATACACGGACTGTGAGGAGGTGGACACAGGAGGCTGCTGATGCACTGCAGGACTGCTTCGAGACGATGGACTGGAGCGTACTCTGTGAACCACATGGGGTGGACATACTGTAGACAATATGACCAACTGCATCACAGAATACATTAGCTTCTGTGAAGACATGACCATGCCAGCTCAGACTGTACACTGCTTCTCCAACAACAGACCATGGGTCACCAGTGACCTGAAAGCACTTCTGAACAAAAAGAAGAGAGCTTTTAGGGCTGGAGACAAGGAGAAGCTGAGGGGAGTGCAGCATGAGCTGAGCGAGATGCTGAGGGAGTGCAAGGACAATTATAGGAGGAAGTTGGAAGAGAAACTCAGGCAAAACAACACTAAAGATGTGTGGGAGGGAATGAAACAAATAACTGGGTACAAGGGGAGAGTCAGGCAGCCATCTGGGAGCCAGGAGAGAGCTGAGGAACTGAATCTGTTTTTTAATAGGTTCAACTCACAGTCTGTCACCCGAGCAACACAATCAGACCCCCATGCACCCCTCCCCACCCACCGTCCCGTGCAGAACCTCTCTCCATCTCCCACCTCCTCCTCCTCAGGGGGCACCAGGACCCTCCCTAACTTCACGGTAACTACAGATCAGGTGGAGAAACAGCTGGAGAGACTCCGTCAGCGGAAGGCTTCGGGCCCTGATGGCATCTCCGCAAGGACCATGAGGACCTGTGCCAACCAACTAGCTCCGGTACTGAAACACCTGTACAACCTGAGCCTGAGTCTGGAGAGAGTACCGGTGCTGTGGAAGACATCCTGCCTGGTTCCTGTCCCCAAGAAGTCATCTCCATCGGATCTGAATGACTACCGACCAGTTGCCCTCACATCTCATGTGATGAAGGTCCTGGAGAGACTGGTCTTAGCCCACCTGAGGCCGCAGGTGAAGACGTGGCTGGACCCTCTGCAGTTTGCATATCAGCCCCATTTAGGATTTGAAGATGCTGTTATCTACTTGCTGCAACGAGCCCATCTGCACCTGGATGGTGGAGGAGATACTGTGAGAATCACTTTTTTGATTTCTCCAGTGCCTTTAACACCATCCAGCCACTGCTGCTGGGTGAGAAGCTGCGGGTGATGGGGGTTGACAGCTCTGTGATCTCCTGGATCACTGACTACCTGACAGGCAGACCACAGTTTGTCAGGCTGGGCAGTGTCTTGTCTGGAGTGGTGGCTAGTGATACGGGAGCTCCACAGAGGACTGTGCTCTCTCCTTTTCTTTTTACCTTATACACCACTGACTTTCAGTACAACACTGACTCATGCCACCTGCAAAAATTCTCTGATGACTCAGCTGTTGTGGGGTGTATAAGAGGAGGAGAGGAGGGGAAGTACAGGGCACCGGTAGACAGATTTGTGGAGTGGATGGAGCAGAATCACCTGAGGTTGAATGTCAGCAAGACCAGAGAGATGGTGATTGATTTCAGGAAGAGGAAGACTCCTTCTCAGCTACTGCAGATTAGGGGGGAGGATGTGGGCGTGGTTGAGGACTACAAATATCTGGGTGTCAGGATCAGCAGCGGGTTGGACTGGAGATCCAACACCGATGCTGCGCACAAGAAGGGGATGAGCAGACTCTAATTCCTGAGAAAGCTGAGATCTTTCAACGTGTGCAGCAGGATGCTGGAGCTTTTCTACCAGACCGTTGTCGCCAGTGTCATCTTCTTTGCTGCTGTCTGTTGGGGTAGCAGTATCAGGGCCAGAGATACCAACAGACGTGACAAGATTATCAAGAGGGCTGGCTCTGTAATTGGTCTCAGACCGGAGACCTTTGAGACAGTGATGGAGAGGAGAACACTAAATAAACTGCGATCCATCATGGACAATCCTGATCACCCCCTCCACCACACACTAGATAGACAGCCAAGCACTTTCTCCAGTAGACTACTACAGCTTTGTAGTCGAACGGCCAGGTACAGGAAATCTTTCCTGCCACATGCAATTTCACTGTACAATAACTCACTATGATGTTGTATTCTGACATAGCTATGCTGCCACACTGCATCTTACAGATTAACTGGTACCTCACTTTTCACTCTGCTCCTGATAGTCCTTCTTTGTGCAATGGGGTGATTCATGTGTTTATACGGGTCATCATATATTAAGCTATGATGTATATAGGTTTTATAGTCGTGTTAGTTTTTACTTTTCATGGGTAATCCCTTTGTCTGTCATGTGTGTGTTTCTGTTGTTTGGTTGCTGGGCTGCACGGTGGCGCAGTGGTTAGCACTGCGGCAGCACAGTTTACCCTTGGCCGGGGGATTGTGGGGATCGTGGGATCGTGGGTTCGATCCCAGCCCCCGACCAACAGTGATCTGTGTGGAGTTTGCATGTTCTCCCCGTGTTGCGTGGGTTTACTCCGGGATTTCTCCGGTTTCCTCCCACATGCCAAAAACATGCATGTTAGGTTAATTGGCTGTTCTAAATTGTCCCTAGATATCTGTTTCCTATAGGCCCTTAGAATAGAGGGTTAGTATTAATGAAAGTGCTTTGAGTGGTCTTTGTGACTAGAAAAGCGCTATATAAGTGCAGGTTAGTTAGTTAGTTAGTTAGTTGTCAACTGTCATGCTGCTGTTACACTGTAATTTCCCAGTTTGGGATCAATAAAGTACATCTATCTATCTATCTATCTATCTAAAGCAGAAAGAAAACACCAGAGCTCAGTCATCTGTCTGGTTGATTCATTTAAAATGAGCTTCATCTCTATTAAATGAGATGAACACCACCCCCACCCCCCAGAGAGTGACTGACAGACAGGCAGACATGAGCCCAAGTAAGAATAAATGTCAGTGGTATTGGTTAGGGTAGAGGTCGGTGATAATAACTGCTTTGACAATGGAAAAGGGACAAAGTGAAAAGAGGCAAAAAGCTGGGGGGGGGGGGGGGGGGGGGTTAGCAGTTGAACTGGATGTCCATGGCATTATCCGATTCTCCGGCCAGACGGTCTCTTGAATGTTCTTCTGAGCAGAAAATCCCGACACTGCTTGGGTGTTAGTTCGCTAATAAGCTAATGTGGTAATTACAGCTCATGTTAATGGATATAATTTTAATCCTGACGGCACTTTGAGTATGGCTGTGATGACGAAATATCTCACAGTACAAGGCAGAAAATACCATTTTTTTCTTTGGACTACTGAACATGTAACTTGATTTGAGTTTTTTGTCTTTTTTCTGGGACTTTTTATGAACCCGTTCATCTGTGCTGCTTCAGACCAAAGATGTGCTCGCTCTCTCTCACCAAATACAAATTTATCAGTGGGGAAACAATTAGGCTTCAGGAGCTGTAGTGTCAACTTTTCACTAAAACTGGGATGTTTGTGCTTTAAATGCATTTTACAGGAAAATAAAGACATGCATAAATGTGACATAATTTTATTTTCTTAAAACAAACTACATGTGACTGACTTGAATATTTAAAAAAAAACATCATGTTGAAAATATTAGTTAAGGGTTGTATTTTGTGAGACAAAAGCCAATACAGCTTTCTGATTATGCTGCATATTAAAAAGCTTTTCTGAGAGATGCAAATGACTTGAAATTTATCACAAAATTAAACAGGCTTATGGGACTCTGAGTTTCCTTGGGTTACAGCTAATGGATTTATAAAAAGCAGAAATATAATAATCACAAAATGAGAACTATTCTGATTACTTCCACAGATTAACAGGAGGATACTAACGGGGATTTACAAGGATAATGTACAAGAACAAAAATAGTGCTTTGATGAATCAGCTGAGTGTGCAAGAAAAATAAAAATACAAAATAGAAAAGAAATCCAGAGATAAAAAAGTCAAAAATGATGAGCAAACTAAAGTTTAATACTTTAAATCTGTCATTAAATAGTCTAGAATAAATACTTCCACACAAAACTGATTAAAACCGAACAGAACTGTAAAAACCAATAAAATAATAATAGCTACACTGGGCTAATTAAATTAGAAGTAGAAATAAGACACTTGGTTTATCTCATTGTCTTGCACACTGAGACTTCAGTGCTGCTGTGAAAAGTGTCCAGGATGTTCCTGCTGTCTGCTGTCCTCCTCCTCTCTGGGAAAAAGTCTGTTAAAAAAGCAGACAGATGTTAGATGTTTGCTGACTCAGAATTTAGTTGTAAAACGTACCACTGCTGTTTATGAGCAGGCATCATTTAGGACCTGCTACCTACCTGTAATTCGTGCGTTATTTCCGGGTTTATCTGTGGTTTTGGAGCGTGTCCTCTTCCTCCGGACAGGCGTCACTTCAGCCGCATTCCTGCTCTTGTTGCACATCCTGGCGCAGTTCTCCCGGTCCATCCGTGCGCCTTCTGCGCAGCTGCCAAGCCTGTCGCAGTTCAATGAACCTGCAGAGTCTTTCACTTGTGCGCAGTTGTGGTAAAAAGACGCAACACAGTTTGCGGGTATTTGCTCCCACTGAAGCCCGCCTGCCAGTGGCGTCTCAGACCAGAAGTCAAAGTTCCAGCGGCGGCTGTCCTGCTCCCAGATCTCATCCAGCTTCATCTCCCGCCGCAGCTGGTCGTGGTCCAAAGGGCCAAACAGGTTCCTGCGCACGGACTCTCTGCGCCTGAGGGCATCCATTGGATTTCTTGGGTTGGGATGGGAATGGTCCTACAAGCTGATGTCACTGCCTTCCCTTTGGTCTGCTATTTAAATGCAGAGGACACCAGGTTTTGTTTGGTGCACAATGAGTAGTGGCTTCTGATTGGCTGCGCCCTGAAGTGAATGGATGGACAAGGTTGGGGGCAGGGCTGAGTTATTGTCCACAGGAGGGGTCAGCAGCATTGTGAGGACTTCATGAGGAAGAAGATTTAGACAGAAATGAAGGCAAATCATCCAAGTTCGAGACATCAGCAATACACTATTTTTTTTTCCCAGCAGACTTGCTCTTTCTATCTTTCTTTCTTTCTCTTTCTTTCTTTGAATTTGCAAAGCGTTGCCTTGTATACTGCATAATTGGAACTTTTTTCCATAGATTTCTGTCACATGATAAAGTTGGGATTTTTTTTACCCTTACATTTGAGACTTTTTACTTTTAATTTACATTTTTCTTTGAATAAATTGAAGGTACATTTGTGATTTTATTTTCTAAAACTTTACAGCTTTTCATGTAAACAATTTTCTTGCATATTTTTCTTTTAAGTTTATGACCTGTTTTCCACATATAATTGTGATTTAAAAAAACAGATTTATATTTTTACTCACACTTGACATTTTTGCTTCTAAATTTGTCATTTTTTGTTGTATTTCTGACATACAGCGCAGGCTGTTCCTGCTGAGGAGACTCAGGTCTTTTGGTGTACAAGGGGCGCTGCTGAAGACATTCTATGACACGGTGGTGGCATCAGCCATCACTTTTGGAGTGGTCTGCTGGGGCAGTGGCATTACTGCAGCCGATAGGAAGAGACTGAACAAACTGATCAAGAAAGCTAGCTCTGTCCTGGGGCAGCGCCTTGATCCGGTGGAGGAGATAGGAGAGAGAAGGACGGTGGCTAAACTGTCATCTCTGCTGGAGTCCGAGTTCCACCCTATGCAGGACATACTGAATGCACTGAGGAGCTCATTTAGCAGCAGACTACATCATCCCAGGTGCACAACCGAGAGGTTTCGCAGGTCCTTCCTACCAACGGCTGTCAGACTGTACAACCTAAGCAGGGCTGCTCGCAGAGATAGCAAAAAGTCGTAACAAACTAATAGTTTTTTTGAATGCAAAAGATGCAATAGACTTACACAATGGTCCCCTCCGGCATACAACTAGGAAAATACCGGTCGCTATGGAGAGTGAGAATATGTATGGGGACATAATCATACCATGTAGGATAACTAAGTAGACGGTTGTGCTGTTTCATCCCATCTAGCAACAATGCTCTGCACTGTGTGTGTTTATATATTTACATATTTATTCCATCTAGCTACAATGCTCCGCACTGGGTGTGTTTATGTTTGTATATCTATATATTTATTCCATCTAGCTACAATGCTCCGCACTGAGTGTGTTTATGTTTATATATCTATATATTTATTCCATCTAGCTACAATGCTCCGCACTGTGTGTTTATATATCTACATATTATTCCATCTAGCTACATTGCTCCGCACTGTGTGTTTACATATTCATATATTTATTCCATCCAGCTACAATGCTCTGCACTGTGTGTCTGTGTGTGTGTATATATATATTTTATAGTAATATGTACATATGTATATTAGCTGCTCTTGCTTGCTTGTTTTTTTTTTTTCTTGCCTTCTGATTGTTGCTCTGAGTGTTGCTATCCCTGTGCTGTTGCAATCCTGGAATTTCCCCGTTGTGGGACTAATAAAGGCTTATCTTATCTTATACAGTATTTCTCATAGATGTAATTATTTTTGTAAATTTGCTACTAAATATCTAAGCATTTCTCATAACATTGTTTTTCCTTTGTTAAATTTCCACTTTTTTCTTATACTTGGACAGGGAGCCATTAGTTTTGCTTAAAGGACTTGTTGACTGAAAAATGGTATATTTGTAGGTCTGAAATGCATCTGTTCTTCATGTGGTTATCAAAAAATATCAAAATACTCACTTCTAAAAAAAAAAGAAACTTTTATATCATTTTTCCCTCCAAGAAACAGCTTTGACTCTTCCAGGGATTTTCTTGTACTTCAAGAAATGGTAAACCTGGCCCAGCACCATCCTTGACACTCTGCCACTGTTCTATTATTGGCCAGCATAGCTGTCTGTCATGAAGATGGACAGCAAGCTAAAGGAATTAGCCCTGAAATAACAGTGGTGCTACCCAGCCAGCATGTCCATGTGGGCCCCACCAAAGGTTAAATCTGGGCTGTCCTATGGGTCCCATGTGGGTTTGTCCATGGGTTCCATGTTGGCCCCATCTGTGTTTGCCCACATGGGCTTTACAGTCCATGCATTTGGTAAATCATTTATGTATAAGAAGAATAGTATTGGTCCAAGTATGGAGCCTTGTGGGACACCCATTTGACAGTTCAAATACGGCAATTTGACACTGTTGACCATTACACATTGCTGTCTTTTGGTTAAATAGGATTTCATCCATTTGAGGCATGTTCTGAAAAATTAAACTGAGTAGGTTTGGTTCAAAGGATGTTGTGGTTAACGGTGTCAAACGCCTTCTTCAGATCTAAAAACACAGCACCTACACAATTGCACTTATCTAAGAAAGATTTAGTTTTCTCTAAGAACAAGCTTATTGCAGACTCTGCTGAGTGATGGGCACAGAACCCAAACCTGCTACTCAGGGGTAGCGGGTTGGGTTGGCCACTGGCCTGGTCACCTCCCAAGGTGGGATCTGAGATCTTTGATGTCTTGAGTGGAGAATTTGTTACATAATTCCTTACATTTGTTGTCTTTTTAACAGTTTTACAGAAATGCTCCACTTACACCATTACCCCCATATTTCACAGAGCAAATGCTGGTGAATGCTGTGATTTGAGGGGTTAGTGGGGGCGGCAGCTCACAGGCCGTACGCAACCATAAAAATTGGCCAACAAATGTTAGCATTCACCTCTCCTCACCGCTCCATGAGATATTTCCTTTAGAGATTCTAGGGCTGACTTTGGGGGCTGACTTGACTTGTATTCATCTCCATATCCGGGTTAAAGGCTAGGAGTAAGCCATCAATGTTAGCAATATGATGTAAGAGGGAGGGCGGAGTAAAATCCAGTCTGAAGATTTAAAGGTGTATACACTCAAAACAGGCCATTGTCAGATTTAAGAAAATTGCTGCAATACTTAAGTAATTAAAGGGATCATTAATTGAAAAAGAAGAAGCCATCTCTGTTGTCATTCAGACCGTACAGCCAATCATGTACAGTAGAACAAAATTACATTTCTCCTATCTATAATGTTAATCAGATGTAGAATCAGAGTGTCATATGTAGTGCCCCTTCTATTATGACTCCCCGTGCACCATTATGCAGCGCACGAAGGAAGGAATGAAAAACCCAATTGTGGGAGTAGAACATGCACTTTATTAAACATAAACCCCAAAAATAACAAGTTCAGCAAATAATCACACAGAACAGTGAGTTGAACAAATGCAGTAATGACAACAGAGGCCACCAGACATACAGGGACGCCTCCTGGATGCTCAACTGCCCGGGGGAGGGAAAGCCTATTGCCTCAGGGCTGCTGTCGGCACGGGGAGAAAGGCTGACATTAACTTACGGTGCAGGAGCGATCCGGGACTGTCTCTGCAGTCCGGTGGATGAGGGAAAAACAGGCTGTAGATCATCCGAAGGGAGTAAATACAAGCATACACGGAGGAACACGCTGCTGTGTATGAAGCTCAATGCTCCGACGATCTCTTCCTACTAACGCAGCGTTTAAGTAATAATAATACTAACGAGGGAAGAGCCCACCGGTGTGAGAGTGTGTGGGCTGAACCTGATTGACACCATGTGTGTATGAGTGAGTGTCTGCGCGTATGAATGGGAGTGAATGAAGTGTGTGCGTGTATGTGTGTGAAACACCCGTAATGAGACACAGCTGATGGCACTGGCAGGAGGAGGAGGCGTGCCCAAGCTGTCAGGGAGCGAAGGACCCAAATAGCTCCCTGAAGCGCCTGATGGAAAATAGGAAAGTGGGCCAAAAACCACAGGTCAGAACTTGGTTTTGGACCACCAAACCCAGGTTCATGACACCTTCGGTGCAGAACGGACAACCCAAGCATTGGATAGTGTCATGCATTTATTAACCAAAAGACGAAACAGTTCAAAATTTTTAACTAGTTTTTAACTAGTTTTTAACTTTTAATATGACTCTTCTCTCTTACCTCTGGTTTTTCTCTCATCTCTTTGTCTTTTTATACCCTGATTGATGGAGCCTTGAGTATTTTTATCATGTTTACAGTCAATTTCATGTGTGCCTGTGTTTGTGTCTATGTTGAATGTAATTTGTGGCTTTTAAATATGGATGTCACCAGACTGCAAAACAAATCTACCTACGGGTACAAATAAAGTAACCTGAACCTGAACCTGAAATGATGACAGAGATACAAAAAGTCCAAGACAGGGAAAAACTTACAGGATGTGCCTCGGAGTGGGGAAAAACTCCGGAGGAGTGAGCAGCACATACAGAGGAGAAGTTCACAGGCGAAATTCCAAAACACATGAGCACCAACAATGTAGCCGCACTGACCCAGTGCCACGGCAGAACTTAAATACCAGTGAATTTGATTAACACAAATGAGTACTGGTGTGGACACAAATGAGCAGGAAAGAGAGGCATAATAATGATTGGAATCAGCTAATATGTGAGGGAGGAGCAGATGGATTGACAACTTGACAGGCGACGCCCCAGCAGGACAAAACCCGGAAATTGCCTGACAGCTGTCAACCCAGAGAAACGAACAAACATACTCACAGCAAACTGAAAACAAATACAAATAGCCATGGATCAAAAAACAGTTACAAAACAAGACATGGCCCCTCGTGACACAGAGGGGTCACTGCCATGCAAGGCGCCGCCACAAACAACTTCTCCTTCCCCATTCTATTATGCTGCACACCAAGCTAGAAGGCAGGAAACACCTTTTTTAATATGGTCTTTGGTATGACCTGGCTGGGACTCGAACCCCAACCTCCTAGTTGTGGGGCAGATGCTCTATCAACTAGGCCACCACTCCAGTGGAAAATGGTGTGTTTGCAGGTTTTAGCTGTCTAAAATGATTTTACTATTTATGTAATTAATAAATTTTCAAAACAATCAATTCTAGATGTCCATCATGTAGATGGGGGGGGGGGCAAAACGTAGCCTATGAGCCCCTGAGCGATTAGCCCTGCAGCTAACACTGGTACCAGGAGGCTTGCTCCAAGCACGGCTTATATTGTTACTTTCCTCAGATCTTCGTCACCCTAATAGCGATCCCTGTTACCACCTGGTTCGTCAGTCCACAGTCAGCATTGTGCTTCGCATCACTCCGGACCATCTCCAGTGGTTTTGCCGTGATTCTGGGGCAGATCGCCAGCACTGCCGCACCAGTCGCTGCAACCAGCCTGGCCTGGGACCCGAGGCTGCTGGCTGGAGGCTGCTGGCTCTCACGGCCAGCTCTCCCACCATCCCCCGGGGCTCCACGTGATTTTGCTCTTGTGGGCAGTGTAGGGTAGCTGCCTCATGGGGTGGGGGGGGGGTCCCCCAGCTGGCC
Organism: Pholidichthys leucotaenia; assembly: GCA_020510985.1. NCBI lineage: Eukaryota > Metazoa > Chordata > Actinopteri > Cichliformes > Pholidichthyidae > Pholidichthys > Pholidichthys leucotaenia. The sequence continues at coordinate 235,285,792 of CM035837.1, read as the reverse complement.
ACGAGATGCCCCCTCACTCCCTTTTGAGATCCCGTGGCTCGGCAGCTTGGTTCAGCAAGCTTCGCTTCAGCTCAGTCTCTGAACAGTAGCCTCAGTTCCCGGGCCTGACGCACGGTGCTGGTGACTTGCTGTGGAGTCATGGTGAGGTTGTTGGGGGGGTTGAGGTGGTCGCGCTGCACTGTCATCTGTAGATCAGTGAACCAGCGCTGCTCATCCGAACTAGGACACTGAAAGCTAAAGGCTAGAAGCTAGTCAGCTAATGGCTAACTGACGTAAGAGGGAGGGTGGAGTCGAATAGGTGAAGGATGTTTCTTAAAGTGACAGGCTTTAAATCAGAGTGTTTCAAGAAAGCCAGGAAAAATACAAAATAAATTGCTTCAATAATTAAAAAAATTAAATAAAATGTGAACAAAATAGGTCACAAGCATGTCATTAAGACTTGAGTGAGCTGTTAAAATGTGGAAAAAGTGTAGTCAGTGACCCCTTTAAGCAAAAAAAATGTGGTTCAGGATCCACAGGTTGTAGAGTCCTGCTCAAAATAAACCACTGATACCGTACATTAAACAGCTTTGAGTTATACTGGATGTGCTATAGTATTTGCCTGGATGATGCAGACACTGTGTAAGCTTGCTCTAAAGTGAGTTTATTTAATAATGAGCTTAAACTCTGATTACAATCATCAAGAGCAAAGCATGTGTTGCTGGTGACATAACATCTCTGTTTTTATCATGTATGGAATAAATGATGGCATAAAAGCAGCAGCAATTTAAGCTTATGATAATTACTGCCTGGAGGCAATAAAGGCCAAGGACTTGTAGCCAAGTGAGACTGGTCCAGACAGAGAACTAACTCAAATTAGATAGCTGCAGTAATTAAAGTGTGAGTGCTTTAATTGCTTTGGCACATTAAAAAGCAAGATTTTTCTGCAGGTTATAGTTGTGGAAATGTGGTTCTTTTTTTCAGAAATACCAAAATGTCCTCAAATAAAACATAATTTAAAAAATGTGTTACATTAATCAGAATATGTTGTAGTAATTGTAGTGATGTCCACATAAGGACATCACATAATGTCTTGTAAGTTTTCCTTCATGGTCATATATGTTTGGTGTTGGTTATGGTTGGTTTTTGGAAGCCCCTTCAATTCACGTTCACATTTGCAAGTATACAGTGGAGCTGGCATGTTCACACAGAGCGAGTATCAACATCTGCTTCAGCCTCACCCAGCCCTGATGTTTCCGTCCGTCCATCCATCCATCCACCCATCCATCCATCAATCCATTCATCCATCCATCCATCCATCCATTCATCCATCCATCTTCTACCACTTTTCCGAAGGTCCAGGTCATGGAGACAGCAGCTTAAGCAGAGAAGCCGAGACTACCCTCTCCTCAGCCACCTGCTCCAGCTCTACAGAGAGGATACTAAGATGTTCCCAGGCCAGCTAGGAGACATAATCCCTCCAGCATGTCCTGGGTCTGCCCCGGGGTCTCCTCCCAGTGGGACATGCCTGAAACTCCTCAAGTAGGAGGCATCCAGGAGGCATCCTGATCAGATGCCCAAATCACCTCAACTGGCTCCTTTCGATGTGGAGGAGCAGCGGATCTACTCTGAGCCTCTCCCGGATGACTGAGCTCCTCACCCTGTCTCTAAGGGTGAGTCCAGCAATCCTACAGAGAAAGCTAATTTCAGCCACTTGTATCCGTGATCTCATTCTTTCAGTCATTACCCAAAGCTTATGGCCATAGATGAGGGCAGAAATGTAGATTGACCGGTAAATTGACAACTTTGCTTTAGAGCTCAGTTCCCTCTTCACCACGACAGACCAGTACAACATCCATAACTGGAGATGCTGCTCCGATCCACCTTGATGTATAAATGACCTTTTTTTTTTTTTTGAGACTTTTATTTAGCATTTTCATTTTCCACATAAAAAACAACAACAAAAAAAAGAAAACAAAAAAGAAAATCACAAACAAGCAGACATATATGAAATAAAATTTATAATTTTCTTTTGTGTATTTCAGGTACTAGATCCATTTTTTTCCATAGGCAAATGTAAAGGGAAAGTCAATTGTTCCATCGTGTAGATTTCTTTAAGAATGTCTATCCACTCTAAAAATATTGATGGTTCCGCACAAGACCATTTTACTTTCACTTTTTCCCATCTCCCTTTAGTGTACAATTTTTTTTTATAACATATACAAAAAAAAAACTTACATATATACAGAAAACCCCTCCCTCCCAATTCCTCAAGGCTTAAAAAAAAGAAAAGAAAAAAAATTGACAGGGTCACCCTGCTGTGTTTTAACTTATCCCAGACGACATACATTTGTAATCACCTTATGATTTTCCAACCAAACATTCGTTGATTATTGTTATTATTATTATTATTACAATTATTATTATTATTATTATTATTATGTTATTACATAATTTTCAACAAAAAGAAGAGCTCTCAATATAATCTATAAAAGGACTCCATGTCAAGGCAAAGTTCCTATGGGTTCTGCAAACATTAGCACCTCCATTAGCCAGTGCGAGAAAGATGGAGGGTTATTTGACTTCCACTGGAAAAGAATAAGCCTGCGGGCAAGTAAAGAAGCGAATGCCAGAGCGTTACCTTGATAAGCTGTGAGTTTGCAATCTGGGGGTATTATGCCAAAAATAGCTATGTGGGAACTGGGGATTATTTCTTGTTTGCAAATATATGAAAAGACCTCAAATATAGACCCCCAAAAATTTGTGAGAGAGGGGCACAGCCAGAACATGTGTCCTAACGAGGCTGGGGCATGGCTACATCTTGGGCAGCTAGGGTCAATAGTGGGAAAGATCTTAGCAAGCTTATCCTTTGAATAGCGGAGACGGTGAAGCACCTTAAATTGAATAAGCCCGTGACGGACACACAACGAAGAAGTATGTATGCGTGTCAGACTTTCACGCCACTGCCCTTCAGAGAATTTTATCCCTAAATCTTTTTTCCATTCTGCTTTTGTTTTATCCCATGATATCGCCACTAAATTTTGTATAATCCCATAAATCATAGAAATACGTTTCTTGGCCCAAGGATCCAAATCTAGGATTTCATCTAGATGATTAGTCGGTGTCAACAAAGGAAGGCTCAGTTCTAGCTCCAACTCTGTTCAACCTCTACATAAACGACCTGCCTACTACAAAATCCCACAAATTCATCTATGCAGACGACATCTGTTTGGCATTCCAAGCACCAGACTTTGAACCACTGGAACGGGTGCTCACGGAAGATCTTGCTAAACTGGACCAGTTCTGCAAAATCTGGTGCCTAAAACCAAGCCCAGCAAAAACCGTCTCCAGTGTATTTCATCTCCACAATGCAAAAGCTGCCAGAGAACTAAACATCCACCTGAGCGGACTCAAGCTTAAGCATGCCCCAAATCCAACTTATCTTGGAGTGACCCTTGATAGGACCTTATCCTTCAAGGAACATCTAAAGGGGACGGCTGCTAAGGTGAAAGTACGAAACAACCTGCTCTGCAAGCTCGCTGGTGCAAAATGGGGGACGGCAGTCTCCACCCTGCGCACCTCAGCACTGACCCTTTCATACTCTGTAGCAGAATATTGTGCCCCTGTCTGGTCCAGGCCATCTTACACACACCATGTAGACACCCAGCTCAACTCAACCATGAGAACTATAACTGGAACAATCCGCTCAACACCACTCCCCTGGCTCTCTGTACTGTCAAACATAGCCCCTCCACACATCCGGCGAGCAACATTAACTCAAAGGATGCTCCAAAAAGTTAAAGATTTTCCTCACTTACCAATCCATGCAGATATCTACACCCCACCCACTGCCCGACTTTCATCCAGACAGCCGATTTGGAAAAACCCTCCCCCAGCTGACTTTACCATCCAGACAGCTTGGCAAGAGGAATGGGAGACCAAGGAGGTCCCAAACAAACAGCTGGTGATAAACCCCAACCAACAGGTCCCGGGCACCAACCTCCCAAGGAGACAGTGGTCTACACTCAATTGCTTCAGGACTGGACATGGCCCCTGCTTGGCCAGCCTTCACTGATGGGGCAGTAGCCCTAGCCCACTGTGCGCATGTGGAGAGGAGCAAACAATGGAACACATCATAGAGGCTTGCCCGCTCCAAAGACTGGAAGGAGGATTACACACCCTCCATACAGCAAACCAGGAGGCAACTGCTTGGCTTAAGGACTTTGCATTCGCTAAATAAATAAATAACAAAGGAAAAGAGGGAAACATTTTTTTTACAAAACTACAAATTTGAAGATATCTGAAAAAATGGGATCTAGGTATGTCATAATCTTTTGTAAGCATATTAAAAGAAGAAAAAGTGTTTCCCAGGAATAAATCCTTTAAAAATACTAATCCCTGTCTATGCCAGAGGCGAAAAGCATCATCAAACACGGAGGGTATAAAAAACTGATTATTTGCTATTGGGCAGAGCGTGCTAGCCTGAACTAACTTAAAGTGTCTTCTGAACTGGAGCCATATTTTTAAAGAGGATCTAACCACCAGATTCAATACCTGTATGCGATGAGTATGTGGCAACGGTGAGGATAAGATGGGTAACGGGTTGGACAGAAGCTCCATCTCAACCCAACTCAGGCCCTCCTTATTCTTATATGCATCGATCCAATGTAAAAATTTTCCCATGTTTGCTGCCCAATAATAAAAAATAAAATTAGGTAGGCCCAAACCTCCTGCCTCCTTTGGTACCTCCAAGTACTTCCTTTTCATCCTAGGATTTGAACTGTTCCAAATGAATGATGAAATCAACCGGTCTAGTTGTTGGAAAGCTGTTTAAGATATAAATATTTTTTTATTTATTTTTTTTTTTGTTACTTATTTGTACCCGTAGGTAGATTTGTTTTGCAGTCTGGTGACAAGCCACCAGCTGCCGGTCGCTGCGTACGCAAGCGCCCCGTATCTCTAACCTGCATGTTTTTGGCGTGTGGGAGGAAACCGGAGAAATCCCGGAATAAACCCACGCAACACGGGGAGAACATACAAACTCCACACAGATCACTGTTGGTCGGGGGCTGGGATCGAACCCACGATCCCCGTGCTCCCCCGGCCGAGGGTAAAACTGTGCTGCCACAGTGCTAACCACTGTGCCACCCATGGGGATTATTTGGAATATATATATAAAATCTTGGCAGAATTGTCATTTATTTATCCGGCCTGCTAATGAAATGGGTAAGTTCGACCATTTTTTAATGTCTTGAGCTGTCCGTTCAATTAATTTTCTAAAATTATGATTATAAAATCCACCTATTGAACGAGTAATCTTAATACCTAGATTGTCATGGCGGCCGCTGGGCCGTCATCAGCCCCGGCTGCGCACACACCTGCTGCCAATCACCAGCAGGCCTTAAAAGCCGGCGTCGCTGATGACTCAGCACAGAGTTGTCTGCCTTCTTCACCACGCGACGCGTCACGGATTCATCCTCGAGCCAGAGCATCCACGACGCATCCTCGTCAAGCCTCGTCACGTAAGAACCAAGATATCTTACCTTGTCAAAGTATTATCCCCTGTGCACAGGTGGACCTCCCTGGTGGCGGACTTGTCTCCCCAAGTAACGAAGCCTCTCCTCCTCCTCCTCGGAACTCCTCCACCTCACCACAGCACCAAGCGTCACGCTCACCGAGCCACAGTGAGCCCCAGAGCCAGCAAGAGTCTCCCAGCGTCACCTGCAAGTAAGCAGTACTTGTTATTACACCTCCGTACTGTGAACAGCACTAATCCACCTGTGCTTGCGTGTTTCCAGGGTTGCCAGGTCGCGGCGGGATTCGCTCAGCTCCAGCGGTTCCTCAGCATCGCACTCACTCACACCTTCACACACCTTACACTCTTGATTTAATAAATAATTGTCTAAACGGTCTACTCATGTCAGTGTCCGTCTCCTGGGTCAAGCAATCATGTCATAGATATGTAAATATATTCTTTTCTAATTTAAACGGAAATCCAGAGTAATCACAATCTACATCATTAATAGGGAATAACAAACTCTTAGAGTAATTAATTTTATAGCCTGAAAAATAACCAAAATTATCTAAGATACATAATAATTTTGGTATGGTTTCTTCTGGGTTAGATACGTACATTAGTAGATCATCTGCATACAGCGATATCTTGTGAAGTTTATTGTCCCATGAAATGCCTCTCACCCCGTCTTCTTTTCTAATTGCTATGGCCAGTGGTTCAATCGCTAGGTTAAATAGGTAAGGAGAGAGGCTGCAGCCCTGTCTGCAACACCTGTAAAGCCTGAAATAATCAGAGAGTGTGGTATTTGTCCATACTGCTGCCATAGGGGAATCATATATTATTCTAATCCAAGCCTGAAATGATGGACCAAAACCAAATCTTTCTAAAACAGTGAATAAATATTGCCACTCAACACGATCAAATGCCTTTTCGGCATCTAACGAAATCACTATTTCTGTTTCTTCGGATGTATGTGGTATATACAGTATATTCAGAAGATGACACATATTTTAAAAAGATTGCCGGCCGGGTATAAAGCCAGTTTGGTCATTGTTCACAATTGATGCTACAACTGTCTCAATGCGAGTGGCCAGAATTTTTGTAAGAATTTTATAGTCACAATTTAACAAACTTATCGGGCGATATGAGCCGCAGAGTAAGGGGTCTTTATCTTTTTTAAGCAAAATCGATATAATTGCCTGCGTCATGGTCTGGGGTAATTTCTGTTGGTGGAAATTATCAGTGTATATGTGTTTAAGAACTGGAGCCAAGTTAAGTGCAAATTCTTTGCAGAATTCAATAGAGAAGCCATCAGGGCCTGGGGCTTTATTAATCTGCATAGATCTTATTGCTTGTAATATTTCTGCTGTCGATATTTCTCTGTCCATTTGCATGCGGTCCTCTGGCATAATTTTTGGAATAATCAGACCATCTAAAAATTTGGATACATGTGAAAAGTCTCTGGAAGTTTCAGGAGAATAGAGACTACTATAAAATTGTTTGGCAGCCGCAGATTGTCAAATCTGGTGCGCCAATAATTTCCCCGCTTTCTCTCCATGTTCGCAAAAAGTCTGTTTGGATTTAAAAAAACAATCGCTCTGTATGTTTAATGGACATATTATCAAATTCTGTTTTAAAAAGTAACTTTTTTTTATACAATTCAGGGGTAGGAGAAACAGCATATAGACGATCTGTTTCTGCTATATTCTGAGATAGTTCTATCATACGTTGTTTGGTTTTTTTTCTCTCATATGCGGTATATGAAATTATTTGGCCTCTGAGATAAGCTTTGAGTGCTTCCCAGATCACAGATAATTGAACATCAGGAGTTTGGTTGATCTTCATAAAATCTACGATTTGTTGTGAAAGGAAGTTTTTGAAGGAGTCCGTAGAAAGCAGGAGAGGGTCAAACCGCCAAGTGCGCTGGAGCCAAGGGCAATCTGGGAAGCTCATATCTAATTGTACGGGGCTATGATCAGAGATCACAATAGCATTATATTGGCACCCCTTAACCATGGAGGAGGTTCTGCCATCTAAAAGAAAAAAATCAATTCTAGAATAAGAATGATGTACAGGGGAGAAAAAAGAGAATTGTTTTGTAGTTGGATTATTTTTCCTCCAAGGGTCAAAAAGAGCATACAAGTCCATAAACGACTGAATGACCCTACCTGCCCTTGAAATCTTACTGTTGGATCTTGGATTGGACCTATCTAAAAAAGGGTGTAATACACAGTTAAAGTCTCCCCCCAATATCAATAGATAATCGTTAAGATCGGGAAGGATTGTTATAAAATTACTGAAAAAAGAAGGATTATCCCAGTTTGGCCCATAGATATTCGCTAAAACCACTTGTGTACCAAATATATTGCCCGTGACCACTACATACCTTCCACGAGGGTCAGAGATGGTAGATGAAGAGATAAATGGAACATCCTTCTTGATCAGAATGGCTGTGCCCCGTGCTCTGCTCTCATATCTCGAACTAAAAATCTGTCCAATCCAGGCTTTTTTTAGTCTCACATGTTCGGTTGATAGGAGGTGCGTTTCCTGTAGAAACATGATATCAGAACCAAGAGATTTTAAATGTCCCAGAACCCTATTACATTTCACAGGATTATGAATTCTTTTCACATTCCAATTCAGGAAGCGAAGAGAGCTTAGAGTATGAGTGTCAGACATTGAACCTTTATCAAAACACAAAACAAGAAAAGCAAGTGATCCTGTCCACAAACAAACAAGAAAAAAAAATAAAATAAAAAATAAAGCCTTGAGACCTCAAGCTGATCCAACAAAACTTTCAGGATCGCATTTCCCTTTGCTGGTATAACACAGTCAATGTACATAGAATAAAGGAAAAAAAACCTCTCCTTGGCTAGGGTAAACAGTCCACAGATATGAATAATAGGAAAACAGGAAAAAAAAATATGTCGCACTTAGAATATGGGACATTTTAAATTTCAACTCTTGGATTAACATTTTCGGACTAGCTCTCTGATGGTGGGTAAAGTTAAATTAAATTATCTGAGATAATATCTAATAAAAAAAAAAGGATAAAGGGGTGGGAAACAACTCAATCCAAAAGCACTTTGCGGTTAATCCATTCTTTGTCCATTCTTTGTCTTCATTTAGTTCAATTTTTTACTTTTCTTTCCTTACCTTCCTTTCTCTACTTCCCCCTCCCTCCACTCCTCTGCGCTCTAAGTAGAAACAGCAGATCACTAGTCCAGCCACCTAAGTAGTCTTATTCATTTTAGCCACACATTCTTATACTTACACCCATCAAAAAATAAATGAATAAATAAATAAAATTAAAAAATAAATAATTATACACTGGGAGGAGACCCCGGGGCAGACCCAGGACTCGGTGGAGAGACTATGTCTCCCAGCTGGTCTGGGAACGCCTTGGTATCCCCTCTGAAGAGCTGGAGCAGGTGGCTGGGGAGAGGGAAGTCTGGGCTTCTCTGCTTGAACTGCTGCCTCCGCGACCCGGACCTCCGGAAAAGCGGTAGAAGATGGATGGATGGATGGATGGATAATTATACATATATGCAATACATATACACATAAGATAAGATAAGATAAGATAAGCCTTTATTAGTCCCACAACGGGGAAATTCCAGGATTGCAACAGCACAGGGATAGCAACACTCAGAGCAACAATCAGAAGGCAAGAAAAAAACAAGCAAGCAAGAGCAGCTAATATACATATGTACATATTACTATAAAATATATATATACACACACACACAGACACACAGTGCAGAGCACTGTAGCTGGATGGAATAAATATGTAAATATATAAACACCCACAGTACGGAGCATTGCAGCTAGGTGGAATAAATATGTAAGTATATAAACACACACAGTGCGGAGCAATGTAGCTAGATGGAATAATATGTAGATATATAAAAACACAGTGCGGAGCATTGTAGCTAGATGGAATAAATATATAGATATATAAATATAAACACACCCAGTGCTGAGCATTGTAGCTAGATGGAATAAATATATAGATATATAAATATAAACACACCCAGTGCTGAGCATTGTAGCTAGATGGAATAAATATGTAAATATATAAACACACAGTGCAGAGCATTGTTGCTAGATGGGATGAAACAGCATAACCGTCTACTTAGTTATCCTACATGGTATGATTATGTGCCCATACATATTCTCACCCTCCATAGTGACCGGTATTTTCCTAGTTGTATGCCGGAGGAGACCATTGTGTAAGTCTATTGCATCTTTTGCATTCAAAAAACTATTAGTTTGTAACGTCTTTTTGCTATCTCTGCGAGCAGCCCTGCTTAGGTTGTACAGTCTGACAGCCGTTGGTAGGAAGGACCTACGAAACCTCTCGGTTGTGCACCTGGGATGATGTAGTCTGCTGCTAAATGAGCTCCTCAGTGCATTCAGTATGTCCTGCATAGGGTGGAACTCGGACTCCAGCAGAGATGACAGTTTAGCCACCGTCCTTCTCTCTCCTATCTCCTCCACCGGATCAAGGCACTGCCCCAGGACAGAGCTAGCTTTCTTAATCAGTTTGTTCAGTCTCTTCCTATCGGCTGCAGTAATGCCACTGCCCCAGCAGACCACTCCAAAAGTGATGGCTGATGCCACCACCGTGTCATAGAATGTCTTCAGCAGTGCCCCTTGTACACCAAAAGACCTGAGTCTCCTCAGCAGGAACAGCCTGCGCTGTCCCTTCTTGTAGAGTGCGTCAGTATTGTGTGACCAGTCTAGTTTATTGTTCAGATGAACACCCAGGTACTTATAGGATGTCACCATCTTGATGTCTGTTCCCTGTATATTTACTGGTGCTGTGAGGGGCTGCCCATGCCTGCGGCAGTCCACCACCAGCTCCTTAGTTTTCCTCGCGTTGATCTGGAGGCAGTTCCGATGGCACCAGTCCACGAAGTCCTGGATGAGCCCTCTGTACTCAGCTTCATCTCCATTGGAGATGAGGCCAACGATCGCAGAGTCATCAGAGAACTTCTGTAGATGGCAGTGTGTTGTGTTGTGTGAGAAGTCCGCAGTATAAAGAGTGAACAGGAAGGGAGCCAGCACCATTCCCTGGGGGGCCCCCGTGCTACTGATGATCGTGTCGGACACACAGTCCCAGGTTCTCACAAACTGAGGCTGGTTCGTGAGGTAGTCCAGGATCCATGATGACAGGTGCTGGTCCACCCTTGCGCGCAGCAGCTTGTCCTTCAGGATCATCGGTTGGATGGTGTTGAAAGCACTGGAGAAGTCAAAGAACATGATCCTCACCATATTCCCGGGCTTCTCCAGGTGGGACAGAGAACGGTGAAGGAGGAAGATCACCGCATCCTCCACCCCAATGCCATGCTGGTAGGCGAACTGGAGTGGATCCATCGCTGGTTCCACCAGGGGGCGGAGGTGAGCAAGGAGCAGTCTCTCCAGGGTCTTCATCAAGTGGGACGTCAAGGCCACCGGTCTGTAGCTGTTCAGGTCTTTGGGGTGGGAAGTTTTTGGTACAGGTACCACACAAGATGTTTTCCACAGCTGTGGTACCCTCCCCAGCTTCAGGCTCAGGTTGAAGATGTACGTCACAATCCCACACAGCTGGTCTGCACAGGACTTGAGGAGCTTTGCGCTGATGCCGTCCGGTCCCGACGCCTTCCTCGCCTTGATCTTCCTCAGCTCCGTCCTCACCTGGGTCCTGGTCAGGGTCAGGATGGGGGGCTGTGTGTTGGGAGTGGGGGGGTGTTGGTGGAGTGGGGAGTGGGCAGGAGGACTTGATTTCTTTAGAGGCAGCAGTGGTTGTTGTGCAGTCAGGGGGGAGGGCGGTTGGTCAAACCTATTGAAAAACAGATTCAGGTTATTCGCCAACTCCCTGCCCCCCGTGGCCTGGGGGGAGGTATTCTGGAGCATAGAGATGGTTTTGAGGTTTCTCCAGACCCCGCTGATGTCGCTCTGTTGCAACTTGTCCTCCATCTTCTTCCTGAAGCTGTCCTTGCCTTCTCTGATCTTTCTCCTCAGCTCCCTCTGTACGGACTTCAACATCTCCCTGTTCCCCGACCTGAAAATCCTCTTCTTCTCTCTCAGAAGTGTTTTAATTTCAGGGTTGATCCAGGGTTTGTTGTTTGAGCAACACCGTATGGTCTTGGTGGGAACGGATTTGTCCACACAGAAGCTGAGGTAGTCTGTGAAGGTGTGAGTGAGGCCATCGATGTCCTCACCATGTGGATCGCAGAGCTGCTTCCAGGCGGTGGCTTCAAAACAGCCTTTTAGAGTGTCCATTGTCTCCTCAGACCATAACTCCACTGTGTGCATGGCCGGAGGTTGTCTGTGCACTAGGGGTTTGTACACCGGCCGGAGATGAACCAAGTTGTGATCCGATCTCCCGAGTGGGGGGAGTTGTGATGAGGTGTATGCCTCCTTAGTGTTTGCGTAGAATAAGTCCAGTGTTTTATTGTCTCTAGTGTGGCATGTGACATACTGGGTGAACGTGGGTAGAATGGGAGACAGTGAAACATGGTTGAAATCGCCTGAGATGAGGAGAAGAGCATCTGGGTGTTCTGTCTGCAGCCTGCTGGTTACTGAATGGATGACGTCACGCGCTGTCCCAGCGTTCGCCGTCGGATTTGCATAAACAACAACGCAGATCACGTGTGAGTGTTCTCTCGGGAGATATGTAGGCCGCATGCTAACAGCTAGCAACTCAATGTCTTTGCTGCAGTGTTGTTGTTTAACAGTGATATGTCCCGGTCTGCACCAGTTGTTGTTAACATACATTATCACTCCATCGCCCCTTGCTTTGCCACTGTCTGGTGTTCGGTCAGCCCGTATCATGTGGAAACCTTCCAGCTCAATGTTAGCATCTGCTGCTAGTTCAGTTAGCCACGTCTCAGAAAACAAAAGGAGAGAGCACTCCAGATATGTGCTATCATAATGGCAGATAGCCGCTAGCTCATCTACCTTTCCCAGTATAGAGCGTACATTTCCCATGACAACAGATGGAAGGGAGGGTCTGTACCTTATATTTTTTGTCCTCCGCCTTACTCCAGCCCGGCAGCCGCGGCGTTTTCGCCTCAGTTCTCTCGGTATGTCGAGTCTTTTCAATGGGACCGGGTGGCGGTTGAATGCTAGCAGCTCTTCCCTGCTGTATCGTATCCTGCTATAAACAGTGGCTCCGTCCACCGGCTCAGGAGACATTTGGGACGATCTGTGTGTCGATTTACCAGTCAATCTACGTTCCTACTCTCACCTATGGTCACGAGCTTTGGGTAATGACCGAAAGAACGAGATCGCGGATACAAGCGGCTGAAATGAGCTTTCTCCGTAGGATTGCTGGACTCACCCTGAGAGATAGGGTGAGGAGCTCAGTCATCCGGGAGAGGCTCAGAGTAGAACCGCTGCTCCTCCACATTGAAAGGAGTCAGTTGAGGTGGTATGGGCATCTGATTAGGATGCCTCCTTGACGCCTCCCACTTGAGGTGTTTCTGGCACGTCCCACTGGGAGGAGACCCCGGGGCAGACCCAGGACTCGGTGGAGAGACTATGTCTCCCAGCTGGTCTGGGAACGTCTTGGTATCCCCTCTGAAGAGCTGGAGCAGGTGGCTGGGGAGAGGGAAGTCTGGGCTTCTCTGCTTGAACTGCTGCCTCCGCGACCCGGACCTCCGGAAAAGCGGTAGAAGATGGATGGATGGATGGATGTGTGTCCGTGATATAAGTGGAGTGAAAAAAAAAGACAGATCAAAAGAGAGAGGAAGGGAAAAAGACTCGGAATCGAGCCGCTGTTGCAAAAGGCAGCCTACTCGTGTGGCGCCGGGAGAGAAAAAAAATAAATAAATAAATAAATACATAAATACAACATTTAAAAAAAACAAAAAAAGGAGTAATAAAAAAGGGACAAATCTACAGTGAGAGAATTAATCAACTTATAAGAAAACCTATACTTATAAAAAACTAAAAAAAAATCAAAATTCAAATTTCAAAAATTCAAAAAAAAATTATATTTTTAAAACCACGTGAAAAAAAAATATGAGGAAAATAAGGGAGACATATAAAGAACATTTTTTTTTTAGAAAAAATTAAATAAACACAAAATTAACTAATTTAAACTGAGAAAAATATGACAATTTCTTGGATGCAAGGAATTTTAAACAGCATTACCAATAGAGGGGCACGTTATAAAAAATAGGAAAGACTACTAGGTGAGATCATTGATTGTTTGTTAGTTACCGTTCCATCTGGAGAACTGTACCAGTCACTGTTCTTTAGCCATCTGCGCCCGTTGACAGCCGGAATCCGTTAATCACTACTGACACTTTGCGTTCTTCTTTAATATTTCCATGGTTTTATTGCTGCAGGTTTTCCCTGATATAATCCATCGCTGCAGATGGGTCCTCGAAGCGTTTATCCAACCCGGATGGTAGAGTAATGCGGAGAACCGCCGGGAAGAGGAGCCCGTACTTGACGCCCTGGCAGCCCCGAAGGAGCCGCTTGGCTTCAGAGAAGGCCGCTCTCTTCTTCGCCACAGCAGTCGTATAGTCCAGGAAAATGCTGACTCTCCTACCTTGGAGGTTAAGCAGAGCCAAACGTGATGCTTTACGGAGGACCTCCTCTCTCTCCTGAAGATAATGGAATCTTGCCACAACCACCCTAGGGGGTTCTCCCTCCTTAGGTAAAGGGCGTAGGCTGCGATAGGCCCGATCCAACGTCGGGGTGAAGTCAAGTTTCAGTAGCTCCTGTAGGGTCCTAACAACGGTCACGGTGGGCCTCTGGCCTTCACTGTTCTCCAGTCCTTCCTTTATACCAGTGATTCGTACATTGCACCGACGTTGCCACCCCTCCAGGTCTTCCAACTTCAGGCTCAGTGCGGCAACTTCTGATTTTAGCCGGCTGACGTCTCCTTCGATGCCAGCCATCTTATCCGAATACGTATTAAGGCCGTCCTCCAGGTCTCCTATACGGGTCTCTTGCCTTGCCATATCCTGTGCGATAGAATCCATTTTTGCATCCAAATCTTTCATCTTTAAATCTATATGCCCCAATATTCTGCTTTCACTGTTCACAATAGTGGCCATCACCTCAGACAAATCAGATGGTTCCCCCTCAGAGGCCTTAATTAAGCCGGAGGCTTTAGCGGCCTGCTCTTTGCTGGGTTTATTCCTGCTCATGGCACCTTCAAAAAAGTCATCAGGATGATATAAGGTCAAAATTCTGGTGCCTAAGCGATTTAGTCTGGTGTATATTCAGCCAGTTTATCTAAAATTGGTCAAAAAAATGTTGAAATATTCGTTAAAAGTTCACCCTAGCCAGGAGCCCAGTAGAAACGTCCTCATATGATACTGCTCACCAGCGCCCCCGTCTTTCTAAATGCCCTTTTTTTTATTTTTCAGACTTTCAGAGTGATGTGTCATAAATTCAGCCCCTATAGAGCTGTTCCAGTCAATCATTATTTTTCTCGATAACTGCACTGTCCTGTAATGTTTTCTCATGTGTGCCTGTTAAAACCCATTCATTACTATTTATTTATTTATATTTTAGATAATATTAATATGAAATCACACAGAAAAAAATACATAAATGAAAACACTACCAAAAACAGATAACACTGAACTGAGTCTGTGATGTCATGAGCTTAAAGCTCATGTACGCTTTAATAGGACACTCTCTGAAATACTTGGAAATTCACAGTTTCAACCCTAGACTATTACTGTTAAGATATTAGAAGATTGTTTTGAGGATTGATATTACTATTATTCATAAGATTATTACAACCTATTAAGCCCACTGTTAAAGGAGGTGATGGTTTGGTCAATCATAAGTTATTCAATTCAATTCAACTTTTTTTATATAGTGCCATTTCACAACAACAGTCATCTCATACCACTTTCCACTGTAGGGGAAATCCCCACAATTGCAGAAAGATCCCAGCAATCAGGTGATCCCCTGTGAGCAAGTGCTTGGCGAAGGTGGAGAGGAAAAACTCCCTTTTAACAGAAAAAAACCTCCAGCAGAACCAGGCTCAGGGAGGGGCAGTCATCTGCTGCAACTGACTGGGGGGTGAGGGGATAGAGAAGATGAAAAGAACAGACATGTAGAAAGCAAACAGCAATCAATCTATGGGAGAAAACAAACATGTGAATGAGCAGCAAAAAAAAAAAAAAAAAAAAATTCATTGAGAGTGAAGAAAGGAGTGAAGCCCAGTGCATTATTGGAGGTCCCTCGGCTGTCTAAACCTAATAGCAGCATAACTAAGGGAGGGTTCAGAAACACATGATCCTTCCCTAATTGTAGGCTATATCAAAAAGGAAGGTTTTAACCCTATTCTTAAAAACAGAGATCTAGTCTGACTTCCGAATCCAGATTGGCAGCTGGTTCCACAAGAGAGGAGCTTGATAACTGAAGGCTCTGCTCCCCATTGTACTTTTGGAGATTCTAGATATTACAAGTAATCCAGCATTTTGGGAGCGTAGTGCTCTGTTAGGATAATATGGTAGTATCAGATTTCTTAAATAAAAAGGGGCCTGATTGTTTAGAGCTTTGAAAGTAAGAAGGATTTTGAACTTAATTCTAAACTCTATGGGAAGCGAATGAAGGGAGGCCAGAACCGGAGAAATATGATCTATCTTTCTAGTACCTGTTAAAACTCTTGCAGCAGCATTTTGGATCAGCTGAAGACTTTTTAAAGATGTTTTAGGACAACCTGATAATAAAGAGTTACAATAATCTAATCTAGAGCTAACAAAAGTGTGGATCAGTTTCTCAGCATCACCCTGAGACAAGATGCTCCTAATCTTGGCAATATTATGCAAATGATAGAAAGCAGTCTTAGAAACTAATTCAATATGTGAATTGAAAAACAGATCTTGATAAAAGTTATGCTTTAGTTAATTTAGTTATTTAGAAGTTATGCTTCTGAAACATGGACGTACACTACAGATGTCATACGGAGAATTCAAAGCTTTGAAAATTGGTGCTATCAAAGGATTCAGAATCAGAATCAGAATCAGAATCAGAATCAGAATCAGAATCAGCTTTATTGGCCAAGTATGCACAACACATACAAGGAATTTGACTTTGGCTAAAAACTTGCTCTCGTTGTTCAGGTGAAGGATTTAAATAAGGATTCAATGACAACCACAGTATGTACAGTAAATTACAGTCTGTCCACATTTCTATAAAAGGATGCAAATATATACAGGAATATATGCAGTTATTTACTCGGACTAACCACACTTTGCAGAAATATATGAAAAAATATACAATCACACAGTATTTCAATGTGGACTCAGATTCAGTGATATAATGTGAATGAAGTAAAAAGCAGTGTGAGAGTTATGTGCAATGTAATAATGGATGAAAAGTCATGAGTACAGCAACAGGTAGGACTAGGTGAATGTTAGGAGTTCATCAGAGTGATGGCTTGAGGAAAGAAACTGTTCCTGTGACGGGTGGTTTTGACCTTCAGTGATCTGTAACGACGACCAGAAGATAGAAGTTCAAACAGTTTGTGGCCGGGGTGTGATGGGTCAGCACAGATGTTTCCCGCCCGTTTCCTGGTTATGGACCGATATAAGTTCTCAATGGAGGGTAGGTCGGTACCAATGATCCTCTCCGCAGACTTAATGATCCGCTGCAGTCTGGTCTTGTCCTGTTTAGTGGCAGATCCAAACCAGACAGTGATGGAAAAGCAGAGGACAGATTGGATGATGGCGGTGTAGAAGACAACCAGCAGCTCCTGAGGCAAATCAAACTTCTTGAGCTGACGCAGAAAAAACAACCTCTGCTGGGCCTTTTTCCGGACAGTGTCAATATGGGAGGACCACTTCAGGTTCCGGGAGATTGTGGTACCCAGAAACTTGAAGGAGTCCACAGTGGACACTGTGCTGTTGAGGATGGTGAGTGGGGGGAATGAAGGGGGGTGTCGCCTGAAATCCACAGTCATCTCCACCGTTTTGGCTGGGTTAAGTTCAAGATGGTTCTGGCTGCACCAGAGGATCAGCTGCTCCACCCCCCGCCTGTATGCAGACTCATCATCATCCCGGATCAAACCGATGACTGTGGTGTCGTCCGCAAACTTCAGGAGCTTCACCGAAGGGTCCTCTGAGGTGCAGTCGTTGGAGTAGAGGGAGAAGAGCAGTGGGGAAAGGACACATCCTTGGGGGGCGCCAGTACTAATTTTTCGGGAGCTGGATGTAAATCTCCCTAGCTTCACCTGTTGCCGCCTGTCAGTCAGAAAGCTGGAGATCCACTGGCAGGTGGAGGGGGGCACCTTGAGCTGGAGGAGTTTCTGATGAAGAATGCCTGGGATGATGGTGTTGAACGCTGAGCTGAAGTCGACAAACAGGATCCTGGCGTACGTCCCTGGGGAGTCGAGGTGTTGCAGGATGTAATGTAGTCCCATATTCACTGCATCATCCACTGACCTGTTTGACCGGTAGGCAAACTGCAGTGGGTCCATCAGGGGGCCTGTGATGACCTTCAGGTGGTTCAGCACCAATCTCTCCAAGGATTTCATGACCACAGAGGTCAGGGCAACAGGTCTGTAGTCGTTTAATCCTGTAATAGAGGGTTTCTTGGGAACTGGAATGATGATGGAGCGTTTGAAGCAGGAAGGCACTTCACGCAGCTCCAGTGATCTGTTAAAGATCCGGGTGAAGATGGGGGCCAACTCGTTGGAGCAGACTCTCAGGCAGGACGGAGACACACCATCAGGTCATTCATAGAATCTTGTGGAAGGATCGCACTGTGGAGAGTGCAAATAATGGAACCAGACTTGCACAGCAGACGACTTTATTCACTCTCCCTTCAGTCATACACAGAAAAGCATTAACACAATACACCCAATTTGCATCCGTCAGCAAAGCCCTGAGCGCTGCTTTCAGTGACCTATAGAAACGCTTGCATAACCCATTGGCCTGTGGGTTGTAAGCGGCTGTGCGATGAATTGCGACACCCATGCTACGGGTCATCGTGGACCAGAGGTCGGAAACAAACTGAGGGCCCCTATCAGACGTGATGTCCAACGGGATGCCAAAACGTGCCACCCATGTTGTCAAAAAGGGGCACGCCACATCCACGGACGCGGATGCCGCCAGCGGGACTGCTTCTGGCCAGCATCTGGTGCGGTCCACCACTGTTAGAAGGTGCGTGCAACCCCGCGATGGCGGGAGGGGGCCCACAAGGTCCACGTGAACATAGTTGAACCTCTTAGCCGGTATACGAAACAACTTCAAAGGGGCCTTCGTGTGTCTGTGTACTTTGGCTCATTGGCATGCTACGCAGGCTGCTGCCCACTCTTTCACTTGTTTGCACAGGCCTGGCCAAACAAACTTCGCTCCCACCATTTTGACTGACGCGCGCACTCCTGAGTGCACCAGAGCGTGAACTGACTCAAACACTCGGCGGCACTGAGCAACTGGGACCACCAGGCGCAGGCGTCCTGTGGAGACGTCGCAGATTGGGGGGGCTGCCGTCTTGCAGTACTCTGCGCTCCAGCCTTGACCCTGTTGGTCCAGACTGGAGCGCGCACATGTCCGCATCACCAATCTGCTCTGCGGCCATGGCTGTATAATCTATCCCTACGCAGACTGGGGCCACTACTGCGCATGAGAGGCAGTCCGCCACCACATTCAGTTTACCCGACACATGCTGACTATCGGTCGTAAACTCCGAAATCGCGGCTAGCTGTCTCTGCTGCTGGCCCGACCATGGTTCCGAAACCTTGGCCATCGCGAATGTTAGCGGCTTGTGGTCCACGAACGCAGTGAAGCTGCGCCCTTCCAGCCAGAACTGGAAGTGGCGTATGGCCAGATGGAGAGCCAGCAACTCTCTGTCGAACGCGTTGTATTTACGTTCACTGTCACGCAAAGCCCTGCTGAAAAAAGTGAGCGGCTGCCAAGAACCGGCGACACGTTGCTCCACGACGGCTCCTATGGCCACCTCCGAGGCATCGGTAGTGAGTGCTATCTGGGCCGCCGGGTCCGTCTGCGCCAACAGTGCAGCGTTTGCCAGGGCTGTTTTAACCTCAGAGAATGCCTGTTCCTGCTCCGAAGTCCATTCAACTCTGTCCACCGGTTTCCGCTTCTTAAGCGCGGCGTACAATGACTGCATGAGCTGAGCTGCGCGGAGGAGGAACCGGTTATAAAAGTTAACCATCCCCAAAAACTCTTGCAGCGCCCTGACTGTCTGAGGCCAGGGAAAATTTGCCACAGCGCGCACCTTGTTGGGCAAGGGTATCGCTCCGTCACGCCGAACTGGCATTTTGCCGGGTTGATTATTAACCCATGCTCTTCCAATCCCCGGAAAACCATCCTGAGGTGGGTTACGTGTTTGTCCTCGGACGCGCTGGCCACCAGGATATCATCCAGGTAGACAAACACAAACGGCAGATCGCGCAACACCGCATCCATCATGCGTTGGAATGTCTGTGTCATGCCTTTTAATCCAAAGGGCATGCATAAAAACTCAAACAAGCCAAACGGAGTTATTACCGCTGTTTTGGGTATGTCCTCTGCATGCACCGGGACCTGGTGGTAACCACGGACCAGGTCTATTTTAGAAAAAATGCGTGCCCCGGCGAGGTGAACGAAAAAATCCTGAATATGGGGAATCGGGTAGCGGTCGTGCGCTGTGGCGTTATTCAATCTGCGGAAATCTCCATACGGTCGCCACGATCTCTCGGCCTTAGGGACCATGTGTAGTGGGGATGCCCATGGGCTGTTTGAGCGCCTGATGATGCCCAACCTTTCCAAGTTGGCAAACTCCTCGCGCGCTGTGGCCAGTTTAGCTGTGTCCAGGCACCGAGGTCGTGCGAAAACGGGCGGCCCAGTGGTGGTGATAAAGTGTTCCACCCCATGTTTAGTGATGGCCGCCGAAAACGTCGGGACCGTGAGTGCTGGGAACTGAGTGGGCAGTGTGTGGAACTTACCGCCTGGAGCTGTGACGTTGGCTAGTCTTGTTGGCCCGACCCCTCGAGCTGTACAGAGGAGAGAATCAAAAGACATTGCATTAACCAGGCATCTGTTAACAACATCTACTAGCAACCCGTATGCACACAGAAAATCAGCTCCCAAGATTGTGAAACTCAATGCCGCTATGACGAATGTCCACTCGTACATACAGCCGTGTAGGGATAAAGTCAGTGTCCTCTCACCAAAAGTCCTAATGTCCGAGCGGTTTACGGCTACCAGCTCGGGGCCGCTAGCTCCCCCTAGCCAGTCAGCGTAGGACGGCAGGATGAGGCTCTTCTGGGAGCCAGTGTCTACGAGGAACCATCTCCCCGAGCGCGAGTCCGTCACGTAGAGCAGCTTGTTTTCTTCACCGGCAGTCGCAGCTGCTACTGACTGCAGGCCTTGGCGTTTCCCGAATACTTGAATGGTAGAAGCAGAGCGTGTCTCTCCGGCACCTTCTGGCCCCCACTGCCGCTACCGTCACCAGCTCCTCGCCTCCGCTGGTCGTCTCGCTGGGTTCCGACAACACCGCGTTCACTGTGAGGGATTTGGTGGTGAGGATGATCCGATCTGCCTCCTGGGCTAGCGCACAGTAGTTGCATGCGGCCAGCAACAGTGAGTTCACAAGGACCGCTCTTGCCTCTGTTGGGAGGTTCCGGAGGAAAAGGTGGGTAAACAGAAAATGCCCGTCGTCCGTGCCCATCAACACCAACATCTTCTCCATCAGTTCGACCGCCGACCCATCTCCTAACTCGGAGCACCTCAGGAGCCTCTCTGCTCTCTCACAGTCCGAGAGTGTGTAGCGCCGGGTCAGTGCGGCCTTTAGAGCCCCGTATTTATCGTGGGCTGGAGGCTGTTGGAGCAGGCTCGCCACTTGCTGAGACATGCGAGCGTCCAGCGCTGCGACCACATAGTAATATCTGGTGTCATCTGCCGTTATTCCCCAGAGGGCGAACTGAGCCTCGGTGTGGTGGAACCAAGACCGCGGGTCGTGCAGCCAAAAGTCCGGTAGTTTGACCGAAACAGCGCACGCGTTGCTGGGGCTTTCTGTCCGGGCCATCTCTGGGTATGCTTGCCGCGTTGCTGGGGCTTCCCGTCCGGGCCGACTCTGGGGTTCTTGCCTTGTGTTCCATAATTCGTCAAGGGTCACCATTGTGGAGAGTGCAAATAACGGAACCAGACTTGCACAGCAGACGACTTTATTCACTCTCCTTTCAGTCATACACAGAAAAGCATTAACACAATACACCAGGGTCTCTCCTTTTATATCATCCCTCCATCTCCCTCCTCATCTGTTTACCCCCCACTCTCTACCGGCAGAGGGATTATATACCTTCCCTCTGCATCCTGTCTGAGATGATTATCCCAGCATGGGTTACCTATAGCACTACTAATGAGGATGTCAACATCAGGATTGGAAATCAGCTGAAGCTTTATTAACAGCTACTGTCAAGACAAATGAGGTTTTTTTGGCCACCTGGGGCCTCATGTACAAAGACTTGCGTGGATTTCCTACTGAAAGATGTACGTTAAAATCAAGAAAACGCCATAAGCAAAAAAAGTTTAGATGTATGAAACAGTGCGTATGCAGGAATCCAAGGACATTTCCTTTGTACATCCCAATCTGTTTGAAATTGAATGCACATGAGGAAATACTGGACTCCTCCTTTGAAACGCCTCTATCATGATTTTTTAGCTTACAGCTCACATGCAAAGTGCATGGAACAATGGAACAACCACACCAGAGTACACATTTGAAAATGTTTATTAATTTTCCAGAGAACTCGAACACTGCTACAGAAAATGACACTCGCCAGAGGAAATGGCCTGTGGGAGAGAGAGTCACGAGAGCAGTGAGAGGAGGAATGGAGAACAGGGAGATGGCTAGCCAAATTACCACTTACGTGGGCCGAACAAGAAAACCGGCGGAGACCCCAGCGGGGAGAGACGAATCAGCAGGATGAAGCGGGTTGTGGAAGAGATGGAACCAGTGGTGCCTGACCGGGTGGAGAACTGTTGCAGTTTGGTGTGGATGAAGGGGCAGGTGAGCGCATGCAGTCCCTGAAGACTCATCCGCACCGATGGCAGCAACCTGAGAACAAAAGAGCACAACACAGGTGAGTACAAAACTTCACCAAACACTGAGAACAATACTAGTTACTTGACTACTGCGAGGCAGTATACCCAGCCGAACCAGCACTGAGGCACTAACGAGGTGGTCCTAATAAGCACTAGCAGAGTAGAGACGGCAGGTGTGTACAATCTCCCAGGTGTGTAGATTACCAGGAGTAGGGAGAACGGGAAGGAGGGGGCGCGCGCTCACCAGACCATGACACACCTCCATTTGAATATGCAATTACATGCAAATAGATATAGCTTCCCTGGACTTAACCTGCTGCTGCTCTGAGTGTGGCTAGCTTTGCCTGCCTGGAGTCAACCTGCTGCTCTTCTGAGTGTGGCTGGCTTAGCCTCCCTGGAGTCAACCTGCTGCTGCTCTGAATGTGTCTTACTGGGCCTACCCAGAGTTAACCTGCTACTTCTCAACCTAGCCTACCTAGAGTCCAAATGCTACTGTTGCTCTGAGTGTGTCAAGGTAAAGTTTGGATGGGCATTGGATTGCAGATAATGGTCCACAGCAAGACCGTTTAACTCCACAAAGGTACTGTGTAGATATGATGGGCATTTCGTTCAAATGAAGGGAATGATATGAAGGGAATATCATATCTATGATATGATATGATATGAGATGAGATGAGATGATATGATATGATATGATATGATATGATATGAGATGATATGAGATGAAGGGAATATCTCTAAAATCATATCCAATCTTAACAATAGTAAAGCTAAAGACATATTTGGAATGGATACAGCTTTTCTGAAAGAACACAAAGAAATTTTAACACCAGTATTAACAAAAATTATAAATCAATCCATAAATGAGAGTACCTTTCCCACAATTTTGAAAACAGCCATTGTACGGCCAGTGTATAAATCAGGTGATAATCTCCAGGTCGCAAATTACAGACCCATCAGCATACTCCCAACCATTTCCAAAAGCTTGGAGAAAGCTGTAGCACAACAGCTGGTGGACCACCTTGACTCCATGGCAGCACTTAATCCCTTTCAGTTTGGTTTCAGGAAAGGATATTCCACTGAAACAGCATGCTGCTATCTATTAGAAAACATCAAATCCAGCCTGGATGGGGGAGGGGTAGTGGGGGCTGTTTTTCTTGACCTGCGAAAGGCTTTTGATACAGTTAACCATGAGTTACTTTTAAACAAATTATCACAATTCTCCCTTCATAAAAATACACAAAATTGGATAAGGTCATACCTCAGTGACAGACAGCAGTGTGTAATTGTAAACAATGTTATATCTCCCTTAAAAGCATGCAGCATGGGTGTACCGCAGGGCTCTATTTTAGGTCCTTTGCTGTTTACATTATATATTAATGATCTCCCGTCTGTGTGTAATGCAAATATAATTATGTATGCTGACGACACTGTGGTATATACTCATGGTAAAACGACTGAAGAGGTGACTGAAAAATTAACACAGGAAATGGAGAAAGTCTCACATTGGTTGAGGAATTCTTGTTTAACCTTAAACGTTGATAAAACTGTGTCAGTGTTTTTTGCTAATCGTTACAAATCCAAGAATTCTTGTCATATCTTGATAGAAGGACAAAAAATTAAGAATGTGACTGAATTTAAATATGTAGGTGTTACACTTGACTCAAATTTAAGCTTTAAAAAACACATTAAAAGGATGACAAACACGGTCAAATTTAATTGTGCTAATTTCAAACATATCAGAAATTCACTGTCTACTGAAGCATCAAGTATGTATCTAAATGCTATGATAATTCCACATTTTCTTTACTGTATGACCAGTTGGTCACAGGTGTGTAAATCTGCCCTGAGGCCTCTGGAATCATTATACAAATATTCTATCAAGATTCATGACAAGAAAAGACGAACGTTCCATCACTGCTCAATCCTGTCCAGATATAACCTGTTGAGCTTTGAAAATCTAATCATGTATACAAATGTGTGTCTTTTGTTTAACCCCTTGCACTGTGGTCAATTTCCCTAAAAACGCCAAAAAATAATGTACCCAAAGTAAATCAAAAGCTGTTCTTCAACCCTTTTCAGCATCTTCATGGGGTTGGTCTCATTTAAAAGAAAACACTTTGAATTTTTTGGCAAAACAGTCATAATCTCTCTAAGTGCTCCTGCCACTGAGTAACATTCATCTAAACATACTGAACTTGAAGAAAATAAATTTTGCCTGGGTGTTTTTTTGGATACAAATGCTTGCAAATAACACACAGCTTCAGATACTGGCTGGAAAATGCAACAGAAATGTAGAACCAAGTGTTATCCAGCTGAGGTCAAAATTTTGTAACAATACCACAAAAAATGAATATATTACACAGCTTTTTTCTTAGGTTGTTCCCAGGCGTTTTTGAACTGTGCCAAATTGTGCCAAATGGCACAGTTTGGAAAAACGTCTGTAACTTTTGAACGATTTAAAATAGAAGCTTCATCTTGGGCTCTAATGAAAGGTGAAGGGCTGTGTGTGTGTGGGGGGGGGGGGGTGTTTATTCATTCATGAATGAATGAATGAACAAACAAGCCCCCACGCACAAAGAAGCATGCCACGTAAAAAATGTGTGGCTTTTTTTTTTTTACAAGAAAAAATAACCTACAGTGCACTAAAAATTATTCTAAAATATCTGTAATGTAGAAGATAACAACTCCCACCCACCCCACCCCCGCTACAGAGGATGGACATCGCCCATCGCTACATGACGGAAAGCGGTGACGGTGCGTCGCGGTCTACTACACACAGTTGTACTAAAATATCTCCAATATATCTGCAATCTGCTACAGAAGAGTAGCGGGGGGGGCGTTCACAACATGACGGGGGGGCCGTTCGCAACATGACGGACCCGGACCAGAGCGGTCTGGGTCCGTCATGTTGCAATAATGCACAGTTGTAATTTACCGATCGGTCAAAAGTCATTTGGATTACAATTTTCAGGGATAAAGAATAATTTAGCTTATAACACTTACCCGTCCACAACAGCAGTGTCGCTGGCGAACTTCTCTTCCTCATTGTCAGACAAACATGACGCTGGTCCGCTTGTTACGGACTCGTGGTTCTGGTCACGCGACCCGGTCAAACCATAATTCCATTATTGTGGTTTTGCGCTTCCATGATTACGGTTTTGGCGAATGATTTTTCAAAACAAATAAGAACAGTAGTAAGAAAAAAAGACTGGCGAACGCCTGTGTGTCACCCAGCCTTACACAAAACAGATTTTAGGCAAGGGACGCACGCTTTCGAACTTCTGTGCTTCAATTGGCTGGCTGTATTCGCAGCCTTTGGTAGGCGGGTCCTTCTTGCTAGGTTTTCAGTCATTGGTTCTTCAAGGTTTCAGAAACCCAATTCAAGGCTCTTATTAGTCGAATGAGAGGTCAATCACATCTAAACCAATCAAAGCACTCCTTTGGCTTTCTGTTCGCGGCTGTGTCTGTAGTGGAAGAATGGAAATGCAGCTTTTTTTTCCAGTGCGCACTAGGACGCACAGTGAGGGCACCCTCGTGCACGCTAGGACGCACAGACGTGTCCGCCCGCGGTACACCGGAGTGCAAGAGGTTAAGGTAATCCATAACTCTGCTGCTCCTCCCTTAAAAAGGTTTGTTTCATTAAGTTCTGTAAATACATCTCAGACAACTCGATCAACAGCATGCAGAGAGTGCAGGATTCCTAAGCATAAGACAACATTAACAAATTCAACATTTTCATGTGTGGCTATGCGACAGTGGAACATCCGTCTCAGTTTCGTTACATTTGGTGGCAGCGGTGGTCTGTTCCCAGGATGAGACGTAACATTTGGTGGCAGACGAGGTAACATTTGGTGGAAGTGGTTGACGACAAAGGACGAAATGATGTCCAGAAAGAAAATAATGAGGAAAGAGGAGCGGTTCGGCTCTGACGCAGCTGTGGCGACTGAGGAGCCGGGAGCCAGCGGACTGCGCAAGCTCGAGGAGCTAACATGCTTGGTAAAGTCCTTGGTTCGTTCGCTGACTGTCAGAGATCGTCAGAGGGAAGAAGAAGCCGCTCTTCAAGACCAAAGGTGGCAGACTGTAGATAGTCAAATTCGTCGGGTACAGTCGCAAGTGGCGGAGTTGAGAGAGGAGTATGGGAGCCGGGCTGAACGCAGTGGTGACGACGACGCTTCGGGGGAAGACCCCGAAGACAGTGGGACCAATAAGAGTCAGTGGTTGGATGTGAAAAATTGTTTATATGGATGGAGTTATAAAATGTTTTATTGTATGTTTTAGTTCTTATCAATGTTTTGGGTTCTTATTAATGTTATTAATGTTTGTTTTAGTTTTTAGCAATGCTTAGTTTTAGTTTTTAATCAATGTTTGGTTTTAGTTTTTTATCAATGCTTACTTGTAGTTTTAGCAAATGTCTGCTTTTATTAATGCTAACATCAGCCTGCCCAGGGACTACAGGTGGAAATTAGCACTAGTGCTATAACCTGGTACAATGCATCTTTCCTCTTTAAGGTCAATGTATATTGTGCATGTCCCTGCATAAATAAATAAATTTAAAAAAAAAAACTGGACACCAGATCGGTGAAAGAACAGGTGACAACCTTCCTCCATTCTAAAGACATAGAGATAGACAGTAACAACATAGAGGCTTGTCATCCTCTTCCTAAAAGAAGGAAGGGTGAAAAATCAGCAATAATCATCCGTCTTACAAACAGAAAGTATAAAATGGATCTGCTGAAACAGGGAAGGAAGCTGAAGGGGACAGAAGTTTATCTGAATGAGCACCTGACCAAGAGAAATGGAGACATCGCCAAAAAGGTGCATTTCTTGCAAAAACAGAAGAAAATCCAATCAACATGGACTTTCAACTGCAAAGTCTTTATAAAACTGAATGGAACACCAAAGGAGTCCAAAGTGCTGGTAATCAGAAATGTGGAGGAGCTGGAGAAATATATGAAAGGAAGTGAATCACAGTGAGGACAAATGTTTACTTTAAAAAACAAAACAAAACAAAAAGCTTATGACTGACTTTAGTAGACATCAATCATCCCCAGTTGGAGGAAGTCATGTGACACAGAGTGAGGAAATTCAGACTCTGAAAATATGCCATTATGCTGAACATAAACTACAAGAGATGGAGAATGATATTGATCCTGATAACCACTTCTTCAACAATATTCATAATCACTGTGAATATTATGCTGAAAAGCAATTCAAAAGTCAAGTGCAATTAGATGGTAAACTATCAATAATACATTTTAACAGCAGAAGTCTTAGAAACTTTCCACAGATTCAGGACTATTTAAAACAGCTAGATAGAAAATTTACAGCTATCGCAGTCTCTGAAACTTGGCTCAATGAAGAGCAGGCTTCTTTGATGGCAATAGAGGGATATCAGATGTTTTATATTAATAGATCTCAAAAAAGGGTGGTGGTGTTGCACTGTATACTGATGACCTGTATAGGTGTAAACTTGTAAATGGAATGTCCTTTGCACTACCAGGGATTCTAGAATGTGTTACTGTTGAGACTGACCAAGATAAAACAAAAAATCTAATTATAAGTTGTTTAGAATGCCGGGAACTTGCGTTAAGACATTCAGAGATAAATTAGTTGAGCTGTACAATAATATAACTAGTAAGAAAATGGCTGTAATCTGTGGAGAAATATTGATTTACTAAATCCATTTCAACAAAATGTACAGTAATTACAGAGTTTAAGAATTTTATGTACAGTATGAGTCTATATCCCACAGTAACACATCCCAGTAGAATCACAGTTCACACTGCTACACTTATTGATAACTTGTTTTTTAATATTATTGATAAGAAAATAGAAAGTGGATTATTGATAAATGACATAAGTGACCATTTGCCAGTCTTTGCACTTATCCATGGCCACACGGGGGCCAATACAGAAAAAACTTTAAAATCTTTTAGATACAAATCACAAAATGCAATCAGTTCTTTTAAAGAAGACCTGCTGAAGCAAGACTGGACAAAAGTCTATGTATCAGATGTAAATGAAGCCTATGACATATTCATGAACATTGTAACCACTCTTTATGAAAAAAATTGTCCATTAGTAAAGAAAAAGCTGAAACAGAAATTTGTCAACAAGCCATGCTTAACCAAAGGATTACAAAAAGCGTGTAAAAAGAAAAATTCATTATATAAAGCTTTTCTAAAGAAAAGGACAAAAGAAGCAGAGCAGCGGTATAAAACATACAAAAACTAGAAAAGCACTCATAGAGTGCATACCTCCGCCAAGGCTCCTTCTGTTTCTCATGGATCACCTCCAAAATGTAAGGGTTTGTGTGTAGGCCTATAGCCACTTATGGTGAAAATTGCATCAAAGTCTGTCCATCAGTTTTGAGTATTGTTGCGAACACACTGTGAGAAGATAAGAGCCTTGGCTGAGGTATGCATCCTCAGATCATCACCAAAATATAATGGGTTCCTCTCTAGCCCAAGAACCACCTCTGGTGAAAATTTCATCCAAATCCATCCAGTAGTTTTTGTGTAATTGTCATGGCGGCCGCTGGGCCGTCATCAGCCCTGGCTGCGCACACACCTGGCGCCAATCACCAGCAGGCCTTAAAAGCTGGCGTCGCTGATGGCTCAGCACGGAGTCGTCTGCCTTCTTCGCCATGCGACGCGTCACGGATTCATCCTCGAGCCAGAGTATTCACAACGCATCCTCGTCAAGCCTCGTCACGTAAGAACCAAGATATCTTACCTTGTCAAAGTATTATCCCCTGTGCACAGGTGGACCTCCCTGGTGGCGGACTTGTCTCCCCAAGTAACGAAGCCTCTCCTCCTCCTCCTCGGAACTCCTCCACCTCACCACAGCACCAAGCGTCACGCTTACCGAGCCACAGTGAGCCGCAGAGCCAGCAAGAGTCTCCCAGCGTCACCTGCAAGTAAGCAGTACTTGTTATTACACCTCCGTACTGCGAACAGCACTAATCCACCTGTGCTTGTGTGTTTCCAGGGTTGCCAGGTCGCGGCGGGATTCGCTCAGCTCCAGCGGTTCCTCAGCATCGCACTCACTCACACCTTCACACACATTACACTCTTGATTTAATAAATAATTGTCTAAACGGTCTACTCGTGTCAGTGTCTGTCTCCTGGGTCAAGTAATCATGTCAGTAATCCTGCTGCACAAATACAAACAAAGCCCTTGGTGGAGGTATGCATTCTCAGATCATCACCAAAATCTAATCATCTGTTTCTCGTGCCATTACACACCTTTCCTGAAAATTTCGTCAAAATCCGTTCATAACTTTCTGAGTTATGTGGGTAACAGACAGACAAACAAACAAACAGACAAACCCCGGTAAAAACAAAACCTCCTTGGCGGAGGTAATAAGTTAATATATATAATAAGACATAGTAAAAGAGACTATTAAGATAAGATAAGATAAGATAAGCCTTTATTAGTCCCACAACGGGGAAATTCCAGGATTGCAACAGCACAGGGATAGCAACACTCAGAGCAACAATCAGAAGGCAAGAAAAAAAACAAGCAAGCAAGAGCAGCTAATACACATATGTACATATTACTATAAAATATATATATACACACACACAGACACACAGTGCAGAGCATTGTAGCTGGATGGAATAAATATATGAATATATAAACACACAGTGCGGAGCATTGTAGCTAGATGGAATAAATATGTAAATATATAAACACACAAAGTGCGGCGCAATGTAGCTAGATGGAATAAAATGTAAGATATATAAACACACAGTGCGGAGCAGTGTAGCTAGATGGAATAAATATATAGATATATAAATATAAACACACCCAGTGCGGAGCATTGTAGCTAGATGGAATAAATATGTAAATATATAAACACACACAGTGCAGAGCATTGTTGCTAGATGGGATGAAACAGCATAACCGTCTGCTTAGTTATCCTACATGGTATGATTATGTGCCCATACATATTCTCACTCTCCATAGCGACCGGTATTTTCCTAGTTGTATGCCGGAGGGGACCATTGTGTAAGTCTATTGCATCTTTTGCATTCAAAAAACTATTAGTTTGTTACGTCTTTTTGCTATCTCTGCGAGCAGCCCTGCTTAGGTTGTACAGTCTGACAGCCATTGGTATTACAGTAAAGAACTGGAGAAAAACAGAGATAACATTAAAAATACATGGACAATACTTAAAAACAGAAATACAAGCTACCCAACCAATCTTTCAAAAACAAAACCCTGGCTCAGAGAGTGAATGCAGTCTCACCTGCAGATGAATTTAATAAATTTTTTGTTAACATTGGTCCTAATTTGGCTCGAGAAATATCCACACCTACAGGTGATGCAATAAGCAAAAACACTGCTATAAAAGACTCCATTTTCATAAAGAACACAGATGAGAGAGAGGTCATTGAAATTGTTAAATCATTTAAAAGTAAAACATCTACGGATTGTGATGGTATTGACATGCTTTTAGTCAAAACTATCATTGAATGCTTAATGAAACCACTGACGTATATTTGTAACCTGTCACTCCAAACAGGTATATTTCCCAGTGCAATGAAAATAGCCAAAGTAATTCCGATATACAAGACGGGTGACAGAGGGGAACTTTCAAACTGTAGGCCTATTTATAGAAAAAATATCAACTGCCGTTGGAAATAAAGAGCATTCAGTTGGGATATTCCTGGATCTTAAAAAAGCATTTGATACAGTGGATCATAAATTATTATTAATGAAACTACAAAATTATGGTATTAGGGGGGTAGCACTGTCCTGGTTATGTAGTTACTTAAAGAACAGATATCAGTATGTATGTGTTGGTAGCAAAAACTCACAGTTACTGAAGGTTACTTGTGAAGTCCCACAGGGTTCAGTTTTGGGGCCATTGTTATTCAATATGTATATAAATGACATATGTAAAGTTTCAGAAAAAATGGATTTAATATTGTTTGCAGATGACACTAATTTATTATGCAGTGGAAGCAATTTGGAACAACTTTTGGATACACTCGGAAAGGAATTAGGAAAGCTTAAACTGTGGTTTGATTCAAACAAATTAACGCTCAATTTAAGTAAGACAAAATTTATACTTTTTAACAACCATCACAACAATTCAGTATCTAAACTAAGTGTAAATGGTGTAGAGATTGAAAGGGTATTCAAAATTAAATTTCTTGGAGTAATAATTGATAATAAACTGTGTTGGAAGTCACATATTAATTATATTAAAGGTAAAAGATCCAAATCAATTGCAATACTACACAGAGTGAAATATTTGCTGAATCAACCCAAATTATATATTTTGTATCATTCATTAATACTCCCATACATGACATATTGTACTGAAGTATGGGGAAATACTGTACATATAAAACTAGAAAAGCGCTCATAGAGTGCATACCTCCACCAAGGCTCCTTCTGTTTCTCATGGATCATCTCCGAAATGTAATGGGTTTGTGTGTAGGCCTATAGCCAATTGTGGTGAAAATTGCATCAAAGTCTGTCCATCAGTTTTGGAGTATTGTTGCTAAAACACTGTGAGAAGATAGGAGCCTTGGCTGAGGTATGCATTCTCAGATCATCACCAAAATATAATGGGTTCCTGTCTAGGCCAAGAACCACCTCTGGTGAAAATTTCATCCAAATCCATCCAGTAGTTTTTGCGTAATCCTGCTGCACAAATACAAACAAAGCCCTTGGTGGAGGTATGCATTCTCAGATCATCACCGAAATCTAATCATCTGTTCCCCGTGCCATCACACACCTTTCCTGAAAATTTCATCAAAATCCGTTTATAACTTTCTGAGTTATGTTGGTAACAGACAGTCAAACAAACAAACAGACAAACAAACAAACAGACAAACCCCGGTAAAAACATAACCTCCTTGGCGGAGGTAATAAGTTAATACTGTATATATAACAAGACGTAATAAAAGAGACTATTACAGTAAAGAACTGGAGAAAAACAGAGATAACATTAAAAATACATGGACAATACTTAACAATATTCTTGGAAATAAAAACAAATACAAGCTACCCAACCAATCTTTAAAAAAAAAAAAAAAAAAAAACGACTCAGAGTGTGAATGCAGTCTCACCTGCAGATGAAACTGAATAAATTTTTTGTTAACCCCTTGCACTCTGGTCAGTTTCCCTAAAAACGCCAAAAAATAACGTACCCAAAGTAAATCAAAAGCTGTTCTTCAACCCTTTGCAGCATCTTCATGGGGTTGGTCTCATTTAAAAGAAAACACTTTGATTGTTTTGGCAAAACAGTCATAATCTCTCTAAGTGCTCCTGCCACTGAGTAACAGCCATCTAAACATACTGAACTTGAAGAAAATAAAGTTCGCCTGGGTGTTTTTTTGGATACAAATGCTTGCAAATAACACACAGCTGTCAGATCCGGGCTGGAAAATGCAACAGAAATGTAGAACCAAGTGTTATCCAGCTGAGGTCAAAATTTTGAAACAATACCACAAAAAATGAATATATTACACAGCTTTTTGTCAGGTTGTTCCCAGGCTTTTTTGAACTGTGCCAAATTGTGCCAAATGGCACAGTTTGGAAAAACGTCTGTAACTTTTGAATGATTCAATATAGAAGCTTGATGTTGGGCTCTAATGAAAAGTGACACTCAGGGCTGTGTGTGTGTGTGTGTGTGGGGGGGGGGGGTTGTTTATTCATTCATGAATGAATGAATGAACAAACAAGCCCCCACACACAAAGAAGCATGCCACGTAAAAAATGTATGGCTTTTTTTTACAAGAAAAAATAACCTACAGTTTACTAAACATTATACTAAAATATCTGTAATGTAGAAGATAACAACTCCCACCCCCCCACCCCTGCTACAGTGGACGGACATCGTCCATCGCCACATGACGGACCGTGCGCCGCGGTCTACTACACACAGTTGTACTAAAATATCTGCAATATATCTGCAATCCGCTACAGAAGAGTAGCGGGGGAGGGGGGCGTTCACAGTCCGGACGCGGCGCACGGACTGGTCCATCATGTGGCGATGATGCACAGTTGTAATTTACCGATCGGTCAAAAGTCATTTTGATTACAATTTTCAGGGATAAAGAATAATTTAGCTTATAACACTTACCTGTCCACAACAGCAGTGTCGCTGGCAAACTTCTCTTCCTCATTGTCAGACGAACATGAAGCTGGTCCGCTTGTTACGACTCGTGGTTCTGGTCACGCGACCCGGTCAAACCATGATTCCATTATTGCGGTTTTGCGCTTCCATGATTGCGGTTTTGGCGAACGATTTTTCAAAACAAATAAGAACAGTAGTAAGAAAAAAACACTGGCGAACGCGTGTGTGTCACCCAGCGGCTTACACAAAACAGATTGACGCACGCTTTCAATAGTCAAACTTCTGTGCTTCAATTGGCTCGCTGTATTCGCAGCCGTTGGTAGGCGGGTCCTTCTTGCTAGGTTTTCAATCATTGGTTCTTCAAGGTTTCAGAAACCTAATTCAAGGCTCTTATTAGTCGAATGAGAGGTCAATCAAATCTAAACCAATCAAAGCACTCCTTTGGCTTTCTGTTCGCGGCTGTGTCTGTAGTGGAAGAACGGAAATGCAGCTTTTTTTTTTCAGTGCGCACTAGGACGCAGAGACGTGACCGCCCGCGGTATCCCGGAGTGCAAGAGGTTAACATTGGTCCTAATTTGGCTCAAGAAAAACCCACACCTCAGGTGATACAATAAGCAAAAACATTGCTATAAAAGATTACATTTTCATAAAGAACACAGATGAGAGAGAGGTCATTAAAATTGTTAAATCGTTTAAAAGTAAAACATCTACAGATTGTGATGGTATTGACATGCTTTTAGTCAAAACTATCATTGAATGCTTAGTGAAGCCACTGACGTATATCTGTAACCTGTCTCTCCAAACAGGTATATTTCTCAGTGCAATGAAAATAGCCAAAGTACAGTAATTCCGATACACAAGACGGGTGACAGAGGAGAATTTTCAAACTATAAGCCTATTTCACTATTGCCGCAATTTTCCAAGATACTTGAAAAAATATTCTGTAAGAGAATTGACAACTTCATAATGAAGAATAATTTATTGTGTGAGCAGCAATATGGGTTCAGACACAAGAGGACAACTGCATTTGCTCTAATGGAATTTATAGAAAAAATATCAACTGCCGTTGAAAATAAAGAGCATTCAGTTGGGGTATTCCTGGATCTTAAAAAAGCATTTGATACAGTGGATCATAAATTATTAAAGAAACTACAAAATTATGGTATTAGGGGGGTAGCATTGTCCTGGTTATGTAGTTACTTAAAGAACAGATATCAGTATGTATGTGTTGGTAACAAAAACTCACAGTTACTGAAGGTTACTTGTGGAGTCCCACAGGGTTCAGTTTTGGGGCCACTGTTATTCAGTATGTATATAAATGACATATGTGTGGTCTATATTAATCATATATTCCATAACCTACATATGTTGAAGCATGTGGAAATGTTTAATAATTACATATGTAAAGGACTTCACACCTCTGAAAGGACAAAGGCTCTCAACCGCCGAGTGAAGAACAAAGACGTTCCCAGACACGGCGGAGGAGACCGGAGGAGCCACCCTCACCCCCTAAGGCGAGGAGAGGAAATACCAAGACAATGGGGGGATTAAGATAATGAGGGATGTCAGCCTTTGTTATGCATGTCTTTTGTTGTGTGCAAGTATAAAGCCAGTGAGTCGGAGACATTCTGTCTCTTTTCCCTTCTGCCACTCTGCACCAGATGAGACTTGTTAGGAGAGCTGATTATTAAACTTGGTTTATAAATCAAATCGCCTCTTCATTTCCAAGCTCTTCTACACTGGTGACCCTGACGCAAGTATGGACCTGAGGCGTTCCCCCGCAATCGACTCATCCGTGGCAACCCACGCAGACGAGGGAACAGATGGACAACTGTTCCCCCCGGCAGAAGAGATTGAGAGGGCTCAACCGAGCACCAGCACCGCCGTGAGAGCCGAGGCAAGGCACTCTCACCCGGCGGG
The DNA here is from genome assembly GCA_020510985.1 of Pholidichthys leucotaenia. Taxonomy (NCBI): domain Eukaryota; kingdom Metazoa; phylum Chordata; class Actinopteri; order Cichliformes; family Pholidichthyidae; genus Pholidichthys; species Pholidichthys leucotaenia. The sequence continues at coordinate 235,250,268 of CM035837.1, read as the reverse complement.
CACAGCAGTGATGGTATGCACGAATGCCGTCGCTGTCAAGCTGCCAGACTTCTGGCAAGAAGACCCCGCCTCTTGGTTTCAGCAGGCTGAAGCCCAGTTTACACTGGCGGGCATCACGGCTGACGATACCAAATTTTACCATATCGTCTCCAAACTCGACGCCGCCACTTCGAAGTGTGTGCGGAGCATGATCCGGCGACCACCGGCCCGGGACAAATACGAGACACTCAAAGCAACCATCGTGGCGAACTACGTCCCATCAGCGGAAGAGAGAGCCGAGAAGATCCTGGCGGTCTACGGCCACAGAGGGTGCAAACCGAAGGCCCTCATGGAGGATTTGCTACAGCTCAAAGAAAAGGACAATGACAACTTCCTCTTCCAGTTTATATTCCTCAGCACGCTGCCGCCACACATGAGAGGGACACTCGCCAGCATGAAATGCAACAACCACCAAGACTTCCGCGCACTGGCCAACGAAGCTCATCGGCTCGTCAACGCCTGCAAGGAGCTGACACCCACAGCAGCGTCCGCAGACCTCAAAGCTGACGTCCCGAGCCATGAGGAGCCACAACCCACTGAGCAGACCCAGCCCACGGTGACAGCGACTCAGCCAAAACGTAACAGACAGAGCGACGTCTGTTATTATCACCACCGCTTCGCCGAGAAGGCCCACAAATGTGTTCCCCCCTGCAAATTTGCAATTTCGGGAAACGCCAAAGCCGAGAGCCATTAACAGCAGCGGTTCTCGGCGAGAAGAATAAGCTGTTGTACGTGACGGATGGACACACAGGCAAGCAGTTCCTCATCGACACAGGAGCCCAGCTGAGTTTCGTCATGCCCTCCCATGCAGATTGAGCCACGGGCACCCGGGGCAACGGAGCCGTGGCAGCCAACGGCTCTAGCATCGACACGTTCAGCGAAAAGAGCCTACACCTCCTCATCCACGGCCGCAGCTACAGATGGACATTTGTTGTAGCGGCGGTGAGTTTTAACTTATTAGGCGCAGATTTTTTGTGTGCACATGGGTTATTAGTGGATCTAGCGAATAGGCGCCTGGTTAATGCACTGTCCTTTGCTTCTATTCCATGCTCAGCCCGAGTTTCTCCACCACCTGTGCAGGCCAACGTCACCACGGCAGGAGGTAAGTTTGAGCAACTCCTCACCCAATTTCCAGCACTCACAATTACCAAATTCTCAGCCACTGTGGCTAAACACGTTGTTGAACACTTCATTCCCACAACGGGACCACCCGTTTTTGCCAAAGCTCGCCGCTTAGACGCGGCCAAGCTCAACATAGCACAGGACGAGTTTACAACTCTTGAAAAATTGGGCATTGTTAGACGCTCGAAGAGCCCCTGGGCCTCACCACTTCACATGGTTCCGAAATCCAACGGTTCTTGGAGACCATGCGGAGATTACCGCAGATTAAACAACGCTACAGCGCATGACCGTTACCCAATTCCTCACATTCAAGATTTTTCACTACATCTGGCGGGTGCGCGCATTTTTTCAAAAATAGACTTAGTCCGCGGTTATCACCAAGTCCCAGTCCGAGCAGAGGACATTCCTAAAACAGCGGTAATAACCCCTTTCAGCCTTTTTGAATTTCTGCGAATGCCTTTCGGCCTCAAAGGCGCTGCTCAAACTTTTCAACGAATGATGGACGCGGTCCTACGCGACCTTCCTTTTGTCTTCGTCTACCTCGACGACATGCTGGTAGCCAGCTCATCTGAGGAAGAACACGAGCAGCACCTCACTACGGTTTTTCAGAGGCTAGAAGAGCACGGGCTAATAATCAATCCAGCCAAATGCAAATTCGGCGTGTCACAAATTGATTTTTTTAGGACACAAAGTCTCTCCGAAGGGGGCAGTTCCACTTCCAACAAAGTTCACGCGATAGAAAGTTTCCCACGGCCACAAACGGTCAAATCGCTACAGGAATTTTTAGGGATGGTTAATTTTTACAACCGCTTCCTCCCCCATGCAGCTCAGCTCATGCAGCCCCTATATGACGCGCTCAAAAAAAAGAAAGCTTCCAACGCGGTCGAATGGAACCTGGAGCGCGAACGCGCTTTCGCGGAAGTAAAAAGCGCCCTAGCTAACGCCACATTGTTAGTTCACCCAGATCCCTTGGCCCGCATCGCGCTAACCACAGACGCTTCAGACCTAGCTATAGGGGCAGTTGTAGAACAACTTGTCAGCGGGGTCTGGCAACCTTTAGCATTCTTTAGCAAATCGCTAAACCAAACTGAGCGTAAATACAGCACTTTTGACAGAGAGCTGCTGGCGCTTCATTTATCCATCCACCACTTCCAGTTCTGGTTAGAAGGGCGGAGTTTCACGGCTTTTGTAGACCATAAACCGCTCACCTTTGCTATGGCTAAAATTTCAGAACCATGGTCAGGCAGGCAACAAAGACAGCTAGCTGCAATTTCAGAGTTCACCACAGACATTCGACACGTAGCAGGCAAACTTAACGTAGTAGCAGACTGTCTCTCTCGCGCTGTGACACTACCAGAGCGTGGGGAGACAGATTATACTGCCTCAGCAGCAGAACTCTTCACTAACGCAGACACATACGCAGCACCTATCCATGCAGGGATAGATTATGCAGCCATGGCGGAGGAACAAAGCGGTGACGCGGACGTGCGCGCACTCCTGTCTGGACCAACAGGGTTAAGGCTGGAGAAAAAGGGTTTACGCAACGGCGTACCCCCCCTAATATGCGATGTTTCAACCGGCCGACCTCGCCCGTTAGTACCAGCTACATGGCGCCGCCGTATTTTCGATGCAATTCACTCCCTCACGCACCCAGGTGTGCGCGCCTCGGTTAAAATGGTCGCTGAAAAGTTTGTGTGGCCAGGCCTGCGCAAAAACGTAAAAGAATGGGCAAAAACTTGCATTTCTTGTCAACGTGCCAAAATACACAGACACACAAAAGCCCCTCTGGAGCCTTTTCCAATCCCTGCTAGAAGGTTCGACCACGTTCATGTCGACCTCGTGGGGCCACTACCTTCCTCCCAAGGTTTCACACACCTGTTAACAATGATAGACTGCACCACACGCTGGCCAGAGGCAGTCCCTCTAGCGGCAACCACAGCGGAGGAAGTCGCTCGCGTTTTTTTGACAAACTGGGTGGCACGTTTCGGCGTCCCATCGGACATCACGTCCGATAGGGGGCCTCAATTTGTCTCAGAGCTCTGGTCAGCCATGTCCAACAGCTTAGGGGCAACAATTCATCGCACCACCGCTTATCACCCTCAGGCTAATGGGTTATGCGAGTGTTTTCACAGGTCTTTAAAGGCTGCCCTCAGAGCCAACGCCTCTCCCGCAGAATTAGTCTTTGCACAACCTCTCAGGCTTCCAGGTGAATTTTTACCAGAGAACCCAGAGCCAGGGCACTTTCCAGTCCCAAGGTTTTTAGGCAGCAACGGACCGGGCTCTCTCCCCGGTCCAGCTCATCACTCCTTCCCACGGGTTTTTGTCCCTCAAGCTTTAAAAAAACGCTGAGTTCGTTTTTGTTAAGCATGAAGCTTTAAAACCAACATTCCGCCCAGCATACGGTGGGCCATTCAGAGTGCTGGAACATGGTCATAAACACTTTGTGCTTGATTTTGGGAATAGAAAAGAAACAGTCAGCATTGACAGACTTAAACCTGCCTTCTTGTTGAAAGACGAGCCTGCACAGTTGGCGAGAGCACCTCGGCGGGGTAGACCCCCCAAGAGAAAAGACTCAGCCCCCCGGCAGGGAACAATTAACCTCTCTCTTTCCCACACTGCAGATTCCTCACAAGAAGGTCCCAGCAGGGCACCTAAACCAACCTACAGCAGTTTTGGGAGAAGATTAAAACCCAGACAGCACAGGGACTGATACAAACCACTCCACAATTGTTCACTAATTGTGCTGCAACAGTTTAGGACTGACTTATGATTTTACTATGCTGTTATGATTACCACTGAACTCTCTTAGGAGCATGGCTGCTGGAAAGTTTCTTCCGTGGCAAGAGATGTAACACTTAGTATGTCATAGTAACTATCTTAGACTGTGAACCTTTCTATTGTCCCTTCTTAGTTGTTTGGGGGGCCTGTGGTCTATATTAATCATATATTCCATAACCTACATATGTTGAAGCATGTGGAAATGTTTAGTAATTACATATGTAAAGGAACTCAGAACTCAGAATTCAGAAAAGATTTATTGCCAAGTACATTAACAGTAAACAACTGATAACATACGAGGGATTTGACTTGACACAGAAAATGACCTGCATTTCCGGTGACGCGGCAGCGTCTGAAAAATGCGCCTGTCATCAGATGGGTACAGGATGCATAGGGAGGAAAAGGATAACACAATAGGAAAGAGCAAAAAACCATTGATTGTCAGAATACCGGTCATATATGATCAATATTATGATTACAAGAAAAAAAGCCCTCAATGCACAGTTAGCAGACAAGAATGTACACAAGGACACAAAGAGAGCAGTGAGTGAGTGATCTTTTTCATCAGTTTTTGAGTCAGTGTGGGTGTAGTGTTGAGTGTAGGTGTTTGTATCAGTTAAGAACAACAAAGGACTTCACACCTCTGAAAGGACAAAGGCTCTCAACTGCCGAGTGAAGAACAAAGACGTTCCCAGACACGGCGGAGGAGACCGGAGGAGCCACCCTCACCCCCTAAGGCAAGGAGAGGAAATACCAAGACAATGGGGGGATTAAGATAATGAGGGATGTCAGCCTTTGTTATGCATGTCTTTTGTTGTGTGCAAGTATAAAGCCAGTGTGTCGGAGACATTCTGTCTCTTTTCCCTTCTGCCACTCTGCACCAGATGAGACTTGTTAGGAGAGCTGATTATTAAACTTGGTTTATAAATCAAATCGCCTCTTCATTTCCAAGCTCTTCTACATATGTAAAGTTTCGGAAAAAATGGATTTAATATTGTTTGCAGATGACACTAATTTATTATGCAGTGGAAGCAATTTGGAACAACTTTTGGATACACTTGGAAAGGAATTAGGAAAGCTTAAACTGTGGTTGATTCAAAAAATTAATGCTCAATTTAAGTAAGGCAAAATTTATAATTTTTAACAACCATCACAACAACTCAGTATCTAAACTAAGTGTAAATGGTGTAGAGATTGAAAGGGTACTCAAAATTAAATTTCTTGGAGTAATAATTGATAATAAACTGTGTTGGAAGTCACATATTAATTATATTAAAGGTAAAATATCCAAATCAATTGCAATACTTACACAGAGTGAAATATTTGCTGAATCAACCCACACTATATACTTTCTATCATTCATTGATACTCCCATACATGACATACTGTATTGTACTGAAGTATGGGGAAATACATATAAAACTAGAAAAGCACTCATAGAGCGCATACCTCCGCCAAGGCTCCTTCTCCTTCTCTTTTTTCATGGATCACCTCCAAAATGTAATGGGTTTGTGTGTAGGCCTATAGCCACTTGTGGTGAAAATTGCATCAAAGTCTGTCCATCAGTTTTGGAGTATTGTTGCCAATACGCTGTGAGAAGATAAGAGCCTTGGCTGAGGTATGCATTCTCAGATCATCACCAAAATGTAATGGGTTCCTGTCTAGGCCAAGAACCACCTCTGGTGAAAATTTCATCCAAATCCATCCAGTTGTGGGAATGTGGGAATGACGAGACAGAGTTCTCTCTCAAGTCAGCTTTATTCTCATCACCAACATCTCAAAGAAGAAAGAGGCCAACACAGGAAACTCTCGTCCTTAAATACCAGGACTCTTACAGTTCACAAGTCACATGTCTCACAGACCACGTTGCATTATAATTCACAGTAACAATGCATCTCCTCTTTAATCCTTTAATTACCCCCCCCCCCCCCACAGTCTCAAGCCTTGCATACCAAAGCTAACATCCTTGCAGCTTCCTGTAATTTCCAAGGAAGCTCTGCCTTTGTTCTGATCTAAAATGTGAGTCACAAAGCAGGTCACATATGTGTGTCCACCACACAAGCCCCCCCAACATTTTAGAACAAACAAGAGAATAACAACATGCATGCCGTGATAGTATCAATACACATCAGTCCACATGCTGTCTAGGCTTCAGTTCTCCTGCCGTATCTGCTGTAGCTGGGATTCAAAGTCTCTGCGGCGCCGTCACGCTGGGGGTTTACCGTCTGAGGGTGGAAACCTTTTATCAGTCCCTGCAGATGTTCTGGGGAAACATTACTCTGTGAAGCCCCCCACGGGGGTCTACCTCGCTGCGGGGCCCTTGCCAACAGCACTTGCTCGTCTGCCACCACAAAAGCGGGTTTGAGTCTGTTTATGCCAACTTTCTCTTTCCTACCCCCCAAATCTAGCAAAAACTGCTTGTCCCCTGTTTCTAGCACTCTGAACGGTCCGTCATAAGGCGGTCGCAGCGGGGTTCCATGCGCATCGTGTCTGACAAAAACATACTCTGCGTTCTTCAAAGTTTTAGGCACAAAAATGCGCGGAAAACTGTGGTGCGCGGGGCCAGGCAGCGTGCTTGATTCTATGTTACTCTGCAACAGCTGAGACGGGGAGGCGTCTGGCGCAGGGTTATCTGGGAGAAACTCCCCGGGCAACCGGAGTGGCTGCGCAAACACGAGCTCCACTGGGGAGGCTTCTAAGTCCTCTTTAGGCGCAGAACGCAACCCCAATAACACCCACGGTAACTTGTCTACCCAATTTGCATCTGTCAGTGACGCTCTGAGAGCTGCTTTCAATGACCTATGAAAACGTTTGCATAACCCGTTAGCCTGCGGATTGTACGCGGTTGTGCAGTGAATTGTGACACCCAGGCTGCGGGCCATTGTCGACCAAAGCTCGGACACAAATTGAGGGCCTCTGTCGGACGTAATGTCCGACGGAACGCCGAAGCGCGCCACCCAAGCTGTTAAAAACGTGCGCCACCTCCTCGGCCCTGGTTGATGCCAGCCAGACAACTTCAGGCCAGCGTGTGGTGTGGTCCACCATTGTCAGAAGGTGTGTGTACCCTTGTGACGGCGGGAGGGGGCCCACGACGTCCACATGAACATGATCGAACCTCTTGGCCGGAATGTGAAACGGCTCCAAAGGAGCCCTCGTGTGCCTGTGTACTTTGGCTCTTTGACACGCCGTGCAGGCTGCTGCCCACTCTTTAACTTGTTTACGAAGGCTCAGCCACACAAATTTCTCTCCTACCATTTTGACCGACGCGCACACCCCAGGGTGCGCCAAAGAATGAATCAAGTCAAAAACGCAGCGGCGCCATGCGGCCGGTACTACTGGACGCGGCCGACCAGTGGAGACATCGCAGATTAGGGGGGCATACCGTCTTGCAGCACCCTGCTCTCCAGCCTTAACCCTGTTGGTCCAGACTGAAGCGCGCGCACATCCGCGTCACTAACCTGCTCCGCGGCCATGGCTGCGTAATCTACTCCTATGCTGACTGGGGCCGCCACGGCGTGCGAGAGGCAATCTGCCACTACATTGAGTTTGCCCGCCACATGCTGAATATCAGTGGTAAACTCTGATATCGCGGCCAGCTGTCTCTGCTGCCGGCCTGACCACGGTTCGGAAACCTTGGCCATCGCAAACTTTACCGGTTTGTGGTCAACGAACGTGGTGAAAGAGCGTCCTTCTAGCCAGAACTGAAAGTGGCGGATGGCCAAATGGAGAGCCAGCAGCTCCCTGTCGAACACGATGTATTTATGTTCGCTATCGCGCAAGGTCCTGCTGAAAAAGGTGAGGGGCTGCCAAACCCCGGCTACATGTTGCTCCACGACCGCCCCTATGGCCACATCTGATGCGTCAGTGGTGAGCGCTATGCGGGCGGTTGGGTCTGGGTGTGCCAACAACGCAGCCTTTGCCAAGGCTGCTTTCACCTCTGAGAACGCTTGGTCCCGCTCCAGGGACCACTCGACCTTATCCGCGGGTTTCTTTTTTTTGAGCGCAGCATACAGCGGCTGCATGAGTTGCGCCGCGCGGGGGAGAAAATGGTTATAAAAATTCACCATTCCCAAAAACTCCTGCAACGCCCTGACCGTCTGCGGCCAGGGAAAATCTGCCACCGCACGCACTTTGTCAGGAAGCGGAACTGCTCCTTCGGGGGAGACGCGGTGTCCTAAAAAATCGATCTGCGCCGCCCCGAACTAACACTTCGCTGGGTTGATTAACCCGTGATCTCCCAACCTTCGGAAAACTGTGGCCAGGTGTTTTTCGTGTTCGTCTTCGGACGCGGTGGCTACTAAAATATCGTCCAAGTAGACGAACATGAAAGGGAGATCGCGAAGCACTGCGTCCATCATGCGTTGGAATGTCTGAGCAGCCCCTTTAAGTCCGAATGGCATGCGTAAAAACTCGAATAGGCCAAACGGAGTTATTACTGCTGTTTTGGGCATGTCCTCAGCGCGCACTGGGACTTGGTGGTAACCGCGGACCAAGTCTATTTTAGAAAAAACGCGCGCCCCTGCCAAATGAACGGAAAAATCTTGGATATGCGGGATTGGGTAGCGGTTGTGCGCTGTAGCGTTGTTTAACCTGCGGAAATCCCCGCAAGGTCGCCATGATCCGTCAGCTTTAGGGACCATGTGTAGCGGGGAAGCCCACGGACTGTTTGAACGCCTGATAATGCCCAACCTCACCAGGTTTAACTGCGTCCAAGCACAGGTTCAGGTTCAGGTTCAGGTTCAGGTTACTTTATTTGTACCCGTAGGTAGATTTGTTTTGCAGTTGGTGACATCCATATTTACAAGCCACAATTACATTCAACATAGACACAAACACAGGCACACATCTTACAAAATAGGTAAATATAAAATATGTACAATATAATTTTTATAGCTTGTTCAACTCTTTGACAGCAGCTGGGACAAAGCTGTTTTTGTAGCGCTGGGTTCTACTTTTTGGGACAGCAAACCTCCGTCTGGAGGGAAGAAGCTGAAAGTTGCAGTGCAAAGGGTGGGAGTCATCATTTAAAATCGAGTCGGCCATCCTCTGTACTTGTCTGGTGTACAGGGATGTCAGGCTCAGCTGTGACTCACCAAGCAAACGACTGGACCATCTGACTACCTGATCCAAGGATTTCCTCTGTTTCAGTTTTATCTGACCAAACCATGACATTAAAGAAAAGGATAAAACAGATTCAATAAAAGCCCGATAGAACATAGTCATTATGGTTCGGTCAATTTGGAAGCGTGCAAGTTTCCTCAAACAATGCAAATTTTGCTGACCCTTTTTGCACACCAAGCTTTTGCAAAAACGGGCGGTCCGGTAGTGGTAATAAAATGCTCCACCCCGTGTTTAGCGACTGTTGCCGAAAATGTGGGGACCGTGAGTGCTGGGAACTGAGTGAGCAGTGTGTGGAACTTACCGCTTGCAGCTGTGACGTTGGCTTGTGCTGTTGGCGGGGCCACTCGCGCTGTACAGGGGATAGAATCAAAAGAAAGTGCATTAACCAGGCGCCTGTTAGCGAGATCAACCAACAAACCATGTGAGCACAAAAAATCAGCCCCTAACATATTGAAATTCACTGCTGCTACAACAAAAGTCCACTCAAATGTACGGCCGTGTAGAGACAGAAGCAGAGTCTTCTCACCAAAGGTCTTAATCTCTGAGCCGTTCGCTGCTGTCACCCTGGGACCTCTGGAACCTGCTAGTCTGTCCACATAGGAAGGTGTGATGAAACTCAAATGGGAGCCTGTGTCCACGAGGAACTGCCTCCCCGAGCGTGCGTCCAACAAGTAGAGCAGCTTGTTGTCCTCCCCGAGGGCCGCGGCTGCTACCAACCCCCGGTCTTGGCGTTTCCCAAACGCCCGAACTGGCACGGTGGTACACATTTGCGTGCCCTCTCTGCGAAACGGCGATGGTAGAAACAAAGAACGTCTGATCTGCGTTCCCTGACCCCTGCCGCCGCCGTCGTCAGTGAGTCTGGTACCGCTGCCTCTGGCCCCCTGTCATCTCCGGTCGTCGCGCCGAGTTCCGCTGCAGCGGCCATGGCCGCCCGCCGCTTGGTGGCGTTGACAATCCGCTGCGCCTCTCGGCCCAGCGCATGGTAGTCCCGTTGGGCCAACAGTGGCGAACTGGCCAGGGTCGCTCTCGCTGCTGACGGTAGAGTCCTGAGGAAGAGTTCCACAAGGACTGCCCGTGGAAACCTAAACCAGCTGGCAAGCCAGTCATCATCCTGAACCAGAAAATCTTCTGTCTCTAAATACCCTTTCTCTTCTCACCGCACGATTTGTAATAATATCCTCTAATAATGCTAACGCCATTGCTGTTAGAGACATTTTCTGCACTTCTTTGTGCTTGCTTTTATATCCACTCATCTAATTACACACACTTGGATGTTTGTTCATCATGTGTCTCTGGTGTGTACAATAATTTTCAAGTCATTATCAGTATCCCCAACATCACCTCTAAGTGTCGCCAACAGACCAATAACAGCAGAAACACCAGCCATGAAGTTGGCATGGGGCTGTGCATATTTCCACAGTCATTTCATTCTTGATATATCTGAAATTTTCTGTGGAAAAGGACAACACCATGTTTTTGTGCCTAAGTACCCTTTGTGCATGAGGCTCCTGGTCAGGAGAGAGGGCTAAGCTACAAGTTGATGGAAGAGTGCATGGAAAAAATGGTAAATGGCATTCACTTATATAGCGCTTTTATTCTCATCTCTTGATGACCAAAGCGCTTTACAGATCCTGCTATCCACCCATTCACACACTGATGGCGGCATGCTACCTAACATGGCGCTTCCAGACCCACTAGGAGCAATTAGAGGTGAAGTGTCTTGCCCAGGGACACAATGGCAGGATATCTGGGGAGAGCGGGATTCGAACCGCCAACCATGTGGTTGGACGACCTGCTCTACCTCCTGAGCCACTGCCGCCCCTCAAAAGACCCAAGGCCGGCCTTGCACCACTTGGCTTTAAGACAAGCCAGCACTGCAGCATGACCCTCCCTTAGATGATTCGAACAGCCAGAGATTGCAAGCTGTGGAGAGAACAAATCAGCAACCCTGGATGACAAGATGCCAACACAATAACAACAAGAAGCCCACTGATTATTGACTTATTTATTCATTTATTTTGTCCATGTCAACTCAGTGATTGTTTCATCTGATTTGTGAAATCCCATCTTAAACTTCCACATTTTAACACAGTCTGATGGAGGAGCCAATCCCAGAACATGTGGTGCATCTAGAGTGACTGCCAGTCCATTACAGGACCAACACAGAGACACAGACAGACACACGTTTTACCCCTACAGACAGTTCACAACCATCAAATAACCAAACATGCACATCTTAGGCCTGTGGGAGGAAATCTGGGCAAGCACATGGAGGACATGTAAATTCCAGTCAGAAAGGCCCCAGTTGACCATGTCACTTGAACCCAGAACTTCCCTCCTAACCGCTGCAGTCAGCATCTTCTTTACTCCAGATTTTGACCGTGTGTTATGATTTAATGTTTTTGAGGAGGCTTAAGTGCAGGGCAAACCACTTCAGGAGAACACTCAGACTCGGATGAAACACCATTTTAATGAAAACCCAAAACCCTATACAAACACGCTAACTTAAAGAACATATACACACACCACAATTAATGAAAAGAGAGGAGAGGAATGATTAATACTGAGTATTGCTCACTGGGAAATGACAACTGAGGAAATGGATCTTATGATATGAGCAGAGAGCTCGGCAGTGAACTCCAGCATGGGAAAGGTGAAGGAAAACTGGAGACTTCAGGGAAGGAAGAGGAATGACTGGGAAACCTGGGTGGAGAAGCTGTTGCTTGAGGATGGATGGTTCAGGCGAGTGTGCACCACACAACTCCAGAGACGCACCACTGGAGGCGGCAGCAAACCTGAGAAGAGGAGAGGACAAAAGGTTAAGACAACCGGTGAAATAATAAACCTGCCAAACAACGTGGTCTGCTGTTGTGAGGCGGCACAAACCCAATGATCCAGGGGTGAGATCTTCACACTCTGGCCTTAAATACGCTGGTGAATCAGGAGGCAACAGGTGTGTAATCATCCAGATGCGCTGATGAGCTCCAGAACCGGGAAAACAGAAACAGGAAGGGGGGAGGGGAGGCACGCTTTCCTGATCATGACAGTGCCCCCCCGCCAAACAACGTGGTCTGCTGTTGTGAGGCGGCACAAACCCAATGATCCAGCAGAGAGCTTCTTCTTCCTCTTCTTCTTTTTCTTCTTCTTCTTCTTCAGCATTTAAATAGCGGGAGGCAACCAGTTTTAAGGTGCATTACCGCCACCTACTATGTTGGAGTTTGGACCAGAGATAAAGGTGGAAAAAAAACAAAAACAAGTATATCCTTTTTATTAGCTCTGTTTCTATTGGATACTTAAAAAGACAATCCAAATTCATACTTACAAATTCCCCAAATTAAAGTCTTTTATTTCTACAGTTTCTGATGCCCTCTTTAAATTCTCACGCTCTCGGGAGAACTTTGAACAATGAAAAATCACATGATCAACTGATTCCACATCTTGACAGTAACTACATAACCCAGTGGGGTGCTTGCCAATTAAATGAAGTGATACATTAAGTCTGGTGTGACTTACTCTTAACCTAGTTATGATATTCTCCTCCTTGGTGCTTCTCCTAAGTGCTCTTGTTATATGAACCTGCTGCTGAAATGCATACAAGTGGAGTCCTTTACAGCCTGAATCCTAACTATGTTGCCATTCTTTAACGATGTTTCTTTTAATTATTGCTTTTGCTTCTGATCTACTGAATGCTATATTCATAACTAATTTATCATATAGAGCCTGCTTGGCCAATTTACCCACCAGTTCATTACCCTTTATTCCTCTGTGTGCTGGTATCCACATAAACTTAACCTTGATGTTCATATTGCATAATCTAAAGAGACCCTCATATAGCTCATTGACTAAATCCTGTCTGCTGCATGAAGAAAATGACTGAGTAGAAAGCAGAGCATTATCTTGGTTTTCTCCACAGAGAATTTAAAGCCCCATAAATATGACCATTTTTCAAGTGTTTATAGTCTCTTGTATTTTCCTCTCAATATGATGAATATTTTTCTCTCTTTTCCACACTGCTCCATCATCAGCAAATGGAGATTGTCCTATATGACCTTGAATGTGACCGTAGACATCATTTATCATAATTGAGAATAATATTGGACTGATTACGCTGCCCTGCGGAGTGCCATTGTCTACCCTATATCTTTGTGATAAACTTGAGCCAATTCTAACTTGACTAAACCTTCCAAATAAAAACTCTTTAACCCAATTAAATACCCTACCTGTTATACCCATCATATTCAATTTGATCAACGGACCCTCTTTCCAAACTATGTCATATGCTTTTTCTAAGTCATAGAATACTGCCACCACATATTCCTTATTTATTTGGGCTTTCCTGACTTCTGTTTCCAGAGAAACAATTGGATCCCTAACTCCTCTGCCTCTTCTAAATCCACTCTGATAAAGTACCGAAATGCCTCTACTCTCCAGATAAAAACTCAGTCTTTCAGTGATCATTTTCTCCATTATCTTACCAACATGGGATGTCAGCGCTATCGGCCTGCAATTTGTAGGACCTGAAGGATCCTTCCCTGGCTTCCTGGTTGGAATAATGATAGTCTCTTTCCAACTTAATGGAAGTATTCCCTCCTTCCATACTTTATTATAAAGCATAAGAAGCTTCTTAGATGCAAGAGGGCCTAGATGTTTAATCACTTCATAACAGACCTCATCCTTCCCCAGAGAAGTCAAATCCAACCTTACTATAGTTCTCTTCATCTCTGCTAAAGTGAAAGGAGCATCCATTGCACTATTAGTATTACCCCTTCTCTCGAGAATCCCAGGATGAGCTCCTCTTGTCTGTTCCCTTCCTTTCCTGCCCTCTTCTGTTGAATTGTTAAAACTATGAATTTGTACAAGCAATTTTGCTATCATTTCTGCCTTGACCTTGTCCAATACAGCCACTTCACCCCCATTTTTGAGCACTGGATATTGCTATTCTCTCCTGATTCCTCTCATTTTCCTCCTCATTCCCCAAACATCTCCCACAGGTGTTGATCTACCAACTGTTTCACAAAAATTTTTCCAACACTGCCTTTTTGCATTACGGACAATTTTCTTAACCTTTGCTTGAGCCTGCTTATACTTTATTAAATTCTCAAAATCATGAGTTCTTCTTAATAATTTGACAGCTTTATTTCTTTCTTTCACTATTTTGCTACACTCATCCGACCACCAGGGAACAGTCCCTCTTTTCATATTTCCTTTGGTTTGGGGTATTGACCGTTTAGCAGCTCCAAGCAGAACTATTTATTTAGCGAATGCAAAGTCCTTAAGCCAAGCAGTTGCCTCCTGGTTTGCTGTATGGAGGGTGTGTAATCCTCCTTCCAGTCTTTGGAGCGGGCAAGCCTCTATGATGTGTTCCATAGTTTGCTCCTCTCCACATGCGCACAGTGGGCTAGGGCTACTGCCCCATCTGTGAAGGCTGGCCAAGCAGGGGCCATGTCCAGTCCTGAAGCGATTGAGTGTAGACCACTGTCTCCTTGGGAGGTTGGTGCCCGGGACCTGTTGGTTGGGGTTTATCACCAGCTGTTTGTTTGGGACCTCCTTGGTTTCCCATTCCTCTTGCCAAGCTGTCTGGATGGTAAAGTCAGCTGGGGGAGGGTTTTTCCTATAACTATAACCTATAACTATAACTATACATCTATAACTATAACCTATAACTATAACTATACATCTATTACATGTATAGTTTATTTCTCTTATCTTATCATGTTTAATGTTGCAGCATTGTACCGAGACAAATTCCTAGTTTGTGTACTACATGAACAATGGCAATAAACCTGATTCTGATTCTGATTCTGGATGAAAGTCGGGCAGTGGGTGGGGTGTAGATATCTGCATGGATTGGTAAGTGAGGAAAATCTTTAACTTTTTGGAGCATCCTTTGAGTTAATGCTGCTCGCCGGATGTATGGAGGGGCTATGTTTGACAGTACAGAGAGCCAGGGGAGTGGTGTTGAGCGGATTGTTCCAGTTATAGTTCTCATGGTTGAGTTGAGCTGGGTGTCTACATGGTGTGTGTAAGATGACCTGGACCAGACAGGGGCACAATATTCTGCTACAGAGTATGAAAGGGCCAGTGCTGAGGTGCGCAGGGTGGAGACTGCCGCCCCCCATTTTGCACCAGCGAGCTTGCAGAGCAGGTTGTTTCGTACTTTCACCTTAGCAGCCGTCCCCTTTAGATGTTCCTTGAAGGATAAGGTCCTATCAAGGGTCACTCCAAGATAAGTTGGATTTGGGGCATGCTTAAGCTTGAGTCCGCTCAGGTGGATGTTTAGTTCTCTGGCAGCTTTTGCATTGTGGAGATGAAATACACTGGAGACGGTTTTTGCTGGGCTTGGTTTTAGGCGCCAGATTTTGCAGAACTGGTCCAGTTTAGCAAGATCTTCCGTGAGCACCCGTTCCAGTGGTTCAAAGTCTGGTGCTTGGAATGCCAAACAGATGTCGTCTGCATAGATGAATTTGCGGGATTTTGTAGTAGGCAGGTCGTTTATGTAGAGGTTGAACAGAGTTGGAGCTAGAACTGAGCCTTGTGGGAGTCCGTTTTTCTGCATTCTCCATGCACTTGTGTTCTGACTGAGGTGGACTCTGAACCTTCGGTTGGTCAGCAGGGTTTTTATAATTGCTGTTGCCCAAGCAGGGATCGCCTTTATAAGTTTCAGGAGGAGGCCTTTGTGCCAGACCGTATCATAGGCGGCTGTAAGATCGAGAAACACAGCCCCTGTCTTCAGTCTGCTCTCGAAGCCATTTTCAATGAAGGTGGTTAGGGCCAGTACTTGTTCTCCTGTACTGCGGTCCTTGCGGAAACCTGCTTGATCCACACTTAGAATATCCTCTATTTCTGGGGAAATGCGTTGCAGTATTAGGCGCTCCATGATTTTGTAAGGAACGCTGAGTAGGGAGATTGGGCGGTAGCTTGCTGGTAGTTTGTGGTCTTTGCCAGGTTTTGGGATGGCAATGACCTTTGCTGTCCGCCATTTCTTTGGGATCGAGTTTGTTTGTGTGATCCTTGTGTAGAATTGTGTCAACCAGGTTAGGGCTCGGGGGCCAAGATTCTTCATGAATTCTGGGAAGATGTTATCGTATCCTGCTGCCTTTCCACATTTCAGGCCCTGTAGGACTTTCTCCAGTTCAGCAGCCTCGAAGGGTTCAGGGTTCGTTTCCTCTACAGGCATTTTTTGGTGTTTTTTTAGCTCAGTTGTAACTGCTCTTCTGGTGTCTTTGTCTTGGGGTGCTTTTGCGATAGTCAGTAGGTGGGATGCAACTTGGTTGGGTGTGACGGATGCTCGGCTTTGGCTAGGGGGCTTCTGTGCAGCTCCTAGGCGACGGATGAGGCTCCAACATTTCCTGCTAGAGTGGGTAAAGCTCCGGTCAGCAACTGTCTCCTCCCATTTCTTTCGCCGGGCTGTATTTAGCGATTCAATGAGATGGTCTGCTATCTCTGGGTCCCCTGATGTTTGATAGGATTGTAGGAGGGCAGCACTTTCTCCGTCCAAACATGGGACATAGAGGGGTCGGTAGCCTCGTGGGATTGCAGTATGGGCAGCCTTGAAGATTGCGCTGCAGAAGCGGTTGTATGCTTCATCTACAGTGATGGTGTGGAGTGGGATGGTAACAATGCTCCGGTCCAGAGTTTCACTGAATTTCTTCCAGTTGGCTTTGCGGAAGTTCCAGCGCATCTTCCTTGGGCTGTATATGACTGGAAGTTGTAGGCCAATGTGTACAAGCAGGGGCCGGTGTTGGCTGTGTGGAAAATCATCAAGAATGAGGATCTGTGTAGGATATGGCTCCCCATTCAAAGAGCTGACCCAACACAGGTCAGGAGAATAGTCCTTCTTCCACCTAGCAGAGTGGAAGGTTCCTCTTTGTTTGGGGTCGTATATCAAAGCGAGGTCATTTCTGGATGCCCAGTCTGAAAGTGCCTCCCCATCACTGTCCACTGCTGGGTACCCCCAGTCAGGGTGATGGCTGTTAAAGTCCCCCACATAGATGGCAGGGTGGGGTAGGGTGGGTAAGACCTGCAGATCCCAGTTGGCATTAGGGGGCTTGTACACATTGACAATATGGAAGCCACCAATGATTATGGTGTCTGAGAAATGTGTTGTTATCAGGTGATTTGCTTCAACTATGTCAGAACGCACATAGGTGGCACGTCCATGTTTAGCATGTAGAACATAGCACAGGAGGTCAAAGCCTTTGATGGTGAAGCGGCCAGCTTCCTCTGTGCCAATATGAGTCTCTTGGAGGCAGATTACATCAATCGAATGTTGGAAGGCGAGGACTTCGATAAGGCTTCGCTTGGCTGCAGATAGGCCTTCAACGTTTAGTTGTAATATGCGAAGGGCAGATCCTACCACAAAGTGCTCTTGGGGCTGTTTGCTTTCGGCTTTAGGACTGTGACTAGGATTCTTCTTTGACTTGGCACAGAGGCGTCGTCTCTTTGAATTTAGTCTGCTGGTAGGATCATTAGCTTCCCCAGGCAAGCCCGGGTACTGGCGGAGGGCGCGACGAGAACGCTGATCCATTGCCCCCAAGCAGAACTGACCTAAACTTATTGTCTATTGATTCAATCTCCTCATTAAAATCTATATTAACTCTTTCAGTTTCACATATATGTTTAAATATATCCCACTCAGCATGACTAAACACCCATTTCCCCACTACTTCCCCTTGTATCATATGTCTTTGTAAAGGTATGTTACACCAGACCAGAAAATGATCACTACCAACTGTATTCTCAGAAGCACCCCATTCACATTTTCCTGCTAAATTTGTAGAGAGTAGAGTTAAATCTAGAGCTGAAGAACTCCCTGTACAAATATCAATCAGAGTGCCACTCCCATCATTTAAACAGACCAAATTCATCTCTTCTAACAGAGCTTCAATAACCTCTCCATTCCCATCTGTTTTTAGACCACCCATAAAGTGCTGTGTGCATTAAAATCCCCACATATCAACACCCTGTCACCTTCTAAACCACTCGTGCTAATTTATCTAGTTCCAACTTCTTACAAGGGTTTTAATAATTGACAACTATTAACGCTCCTTCTCTCATCCATATCTCTACAACCACATATTCTTGGTCTCTCCCTGTACTAATCTCTCTAAATGATGTCATTCCTGATAAATGTTGCGCAGCCACCTCTCATCCCATCTTTTCTCTCACACCTAAAAGATGAATGTTCACCAACTCTAAAATCCAAATTTGGATTTGACCATGTTTCTTGTATGCATATAATATCTGGCTTTGCTAGGGAAGTCATCAATATACAGTACTTTTTAAACTCTTGCCCATTGAATTCAATTCAATTCAATTCAGCTTTATTTATAATGCGCCACATCACAACAAAAGCGTCTCGTGGCCAACAGACTTGCATTCCATTGCACCACAGAGATCGTATATGTGCTTATCCTGTCTGCACTTGCTCTAGACCTGCTAGACTACTCAGGTCATTCCTCACCTCCTCCTATGTCAAACCCTTGATATCTAAGTGATGGACTGCTGCCTTTACAATTATTTGTATCCTCTCTGTCGTAGATTTCATTTCCATTGTAGCATTCACAACCCCAGCTATAAACGTGACCAACTTCTTTAAATCTACCATAACCTTCCCTTCACTTGACTGATCCAATGCACTTGTCATCTGCATTCTTGACTTATTCCTGTTCTCAACTGCTCCTTTCTGATTAACCATTTTCACAGCTTCTGCATATGAAATCTTGCTCTGAACTCTTACCTGCTGAATCTCTTTCTCTCTTCTTATTGACAGACAACCCCATAGGCTACACTATGATTACCACCACAGTTACAACACTTTGGCACCTCGTGATCACACTGTTCATACCCGTGACCCTCTCCACATCTGGGACACCTTCTCCTACCTTTACTCACTTTAGCAGTGTGCCCAGACCTTTGGCAGTTGTGGCATCTCACTGGTTTAGAGATGTACTCTCTCACGTTACAGCTCATGAACCTAGTGTCACTCTCTCAGGGAGCACCTCCTCCTCAAAGTCAAGCACAACATATTCATTCTCCCTCCTCTCTCACTCGCGAGTTATCTGTAGTCTATGGGCATCTCTCGCTGTTCCTCCTTTCAGATTTGCTTTTATTTCATACATTGACACCCCAGTTGGCACACCTCAAATCACACCCCTACTCCACTTACTTCCTATTCCAATACAGCTAGCACTCTCCACTTTAAACCACCCTATCTCCTTCAGTTTTTCTGCTCGCTCTCTCTGACCCTCGCTTGTACAAACTATGAGCAGATTCCCATCCCTCAAGATCTTAGCCATATGTATATCTCCAACCTGATTTTTCAAAATACTGGTTAGTCTCACTGAGTTAATTGAAGACACACACCCCTCCACACCAAACTGCAGTATTACCTTAAACTCAAAATGCTGATTTTCCTCCAGTCTTCCTCTGTAACTGCTATTACCCCTAATCTTTTTCACACTCCCTTCTCTAGAATTATTTCCTCTTTTATTTGCCTTTCCACTGCCTTGGTCTATCTCCATGCTGTCATCACTGTCATCTCCTTCACAATCACCCCACTCTGGTCCATTCACAACACAGTTGCACCTACCCGCCAACCCGTTCCTTTCTTCAGCATTTTTTTTCATTCTCCTTAAATCTGGTTTCCAGCTCACATCCAAAGAACCCGTCATTCTGACAGAGCCATCCAAGTTTTTGACTGCTCTAGCGCTTTAACCATACAATCCACCATCCTCCTGCTGGAGTCCGAGCAAGGCCAGTGCCTCAACGAACTGCCGCTGCAGCCTTGTCGATTCAGAGACCCAATCCAGTGGAGAGCTCTTCACATTCTGGCCTTAAATACGCTGGTGAATCAGCAGGCAACAGGTGTGTAAATCACGCAGGGGTGCTAATGAGCTCCAGAACCGGGAAAACAGAAACAGGAAAGGAGGGGGGAGGCCCGCTCGCCTGATAATGACAGTGTAACCGAATATTTCCTAACCCACTTATAGGTCCTGGAGAAAATAATCAGACGTATCTACCATGCTGAATTCTCTGTATTACTGCAGGCAGGAGAAAAGTGAAGAAACAGCCTACCTGAAGTTTCTGCACTGCTCTGCTTAAACAACAGTGGCGACATGCGGCCGGATGGTCACACTTTTTCAGTGCTGAGACAAAGTTGCTGATTTTGCCATTAAAATAACTAACCAACAGCGATCGGCATTTGTGACACACACGCAAGGGCTGAATTTCCACCTTCGTTGAAATACCCCTTTAATCGCCTTTCACCGGACACTGTGAGTAAACTGATTAGCGTTTCTTTTTGTGGTTCGCTGCTACGCTTTACCCAAAGCGTTTGCTAAGCTAATGCTAGTCGTAGCACCTAACACCAACACGAAGCGACTCTGTCCCCGGTGATTGGGGCTCGCCGGAGGAACTAACCGAGGCAACAGTTGGATGGGAGCCAGATCGGAGTTCGGGTGCAGCGGTGGTGGGAGACGGGGACCAGTGGAGGACCACTGGGGCCCCAGCCAGATAATAGCCTGAGTCGGAGCCCAGTTACAGCGGCGGGGCTCAGCGGAGGAACTACTGAGGCAGACGGCGGTAGGTGGCAGGGCTCAGCGGAGGAACTACTGAGGCAGACGGCGGAAGGTGGCGGGGCTCAGCGGAGGATCTACCGGGACCCCAGCCAGACAGAAGCAGGATCGGAGCTCGACTACAGCGGCGGTGTGCGGCGGGACTCGGTGGAGGAGCTTCCGGTAACCCGGCTGGACAGGAGCTCGGTTACGGCGGCGGTAAGCAGCGGGACTAGCAGCAGAGGGGGCTAGCTGAGGCCCAGCTGGATTCGAGGTCGGTTGGATCGGATACCGGCGACACCAACAGAGATTGTTTTACTATCCACAGGTCAGTAAAAATGCCACCAAAGAAGGAGGAAATGGAAGAGATCAAAAAATCTCTGAACTTCTTGTCAGAAGAAGTGACCAAAATGGTTAGCCAGCAGGCCAAAATATTAGGCCTAATGGAAGCAGTCCGAGAATTAAAATTAACAATTCAGGAAAAAGACAAAAAAATTACGGACTTGGAGCGACGCGTTGAGGATCTTGAACAATGTTCTCGTATGGATGATCTAATTATAAGTGGACTAGACATCAAATATCAATCATACGCTCATGCTACAACAGGACTGAGAGGTGAGGAGGCTCCCGCAAGTGAATCAGTCTCCCTGGAAAACCAGGTGCTTCAGTTCCTTGATAGTAGAGATATAAAGGTCGAAGCAAATGCAATTTCAGCCTGTTATGCTTTACCCAGGAAAGAAAATAAAACAAAGAAATCAATTGTGATGCGCTTTGTGAACAGAAGGGTAAAGAATGACATGCTGAGGCAGGCCAGAAAGCTCCGGGGAACAGCAGTTTACCTAAATGAACACCTAATGAAAACTAATGCTGAAATAGCACGGCAAGCACGGATGCTGAAAAGACAAAATAAGATACAGGCAACATGGACAAGAAATTGTAGAGTTTGGATCAAACTAAATGGAACACCTGAGCAAGCAAAGAGCATAATGATCAGAGATGTTACTGACTTAAATAAATACAGATGAACACTGATTAAGAAAATGATGACTGATGATTAAGAAAATGATGGCCTAATATTTTGGCCTGCTGGCTAACCATTTTGGTCACTTCTTCTGACAAGAAGTTCAGAGATTTTTTGATCTCTTCCATTTCCTCCTTCTTTGGTGGCATTTTTTTTTTTCCTCCTGATACGCACTCAATGAAGGGCAAGCAAGGGTGGGATATAATGTGGCAGGTGTTGGGAGGGTTATCTATTTTATACATTACTTAGTCTTCATTGACACAGTCACCACAGTCGTTGTTATCATATGTGTCAATAGAGTAACTATTGGAATCATGCACTTCGCCTCTTGTTTGGGGCAAATCGGTTGTTGAGGCAGAGTGGTGAACCGATAAGTATATGGTCAGCCCAAGCAGGAAAACAACAGGGCCACCCACATATATCATGTCTGTCGTGGTCCAAGCTTGATGATATTTTCGGCATCTGTGACAGTGATCCTCTTCAGCAGCCTCACGTTGCAATAAATGTCCAGTCTGTCCCTCGTTCATCATATCAGTATCAGTGTAAATGAGATGTATGCTGTATGTTTCTACTGAGCAGCGTTCAGCGTGCACTCAGGTTGTTTGTGACGGCTGTCAAATGCAATAGTGCGATGTCTGCTTCTTCTCGTCCTCGTCTACAACGTGGGGTGGTGGTTGTGGTTAATCACCATCTGCTTCTTACTCCTGGTCTGGTCTGAATTCTTCTGGCTTGACACGGCTCTGCTTCTTCTCGTCCTAGTCTACAACGTGGGGTGGTGGTTGTGGCTAACCACCCTCTGCCAGCCACTGTTTGCTGTACCAATTCTTCCGCTTGAAACTCTTAACCGCCACCCAGTCACCTGGTCTTATGTTGTGGAGGACTCTCTCTGCTGGCATGGGCAGGGCAGCCTTTACCTGCTGTGAAATGTTTTGAAGTTGGCAGGACAATGCAGAGCAATAGGATAACATGGCATTTTCAAAATGTGAAGTGGTTAGAGGAGGCGGTGTCTTCCTTTCTGCAGAGAAACCTAAAAAATGGGGGGTGAGCAAACAAAATCTCAAAGGGTGACATGTCATATTTCTTTCTAACTCGCATGCGCATGTACATGAGTGCTAATGGGAGGCACTTAGTCCAGGGTAGGCCAGGTTAGGCACAATGCTTTCTCAAATTAAAGGCCAATGTAATACTCAATTGGTCAGTGCTTCATTTACAAAGTGTCTACCATTATCACTGGAGATTTTCTCTGGTATTCCCCATCTGGGAATAATTTCTGACAGTAATGCTCTGGCCACAACAGTGCTTGTTGCATGCTTGGCTGGAAAGGCTTCTACCCATTTGGACCACCTGTCAACCATTACCAAACAGTACTTTTTGCCCTCCTGAAGGAGGCGGGTGAGCTGCTGGAACCTGTTTGGGGACCCTGTGAGCATTGTTAGTGGCACAGACACTTGCGCAAAAATTGTCAGCATCACAGATTAGACACTTTTGCAAAAATTGTCAGCATAAACAGTAAAACCAGTAGTGAACCAGTTTGCATATCACCCCTTCTCTTGACACATGGTCTTTTCCATGTGTCAATTTAGCAAAATGATGGAAGAAATGAGCTGGTAAGCAGGGGAGGGCATTTGGGATCCCTCCACACCAGCCTGGTCATTGTAACATCCTTTCTTGGCCCATTTCTGACGTTCCTGTGGGGACGAAAAAGACTGCATGGTAAGAAGTGAGTCAACAGGAGAGGGGGGTTGGTTAGTAGGAGGGCAGACACACGAAGGGGAAGAAGGGGTCATGACATGGGCTGCATCAAAAGACAGGGTTGCAGCTTTAGTCGCAGCATCAGCACGTGCGTTACCCTTAGACACAGGGTCAGAAGATGAAGTGTGGGCTGTGCATTTGCACACCGCCACAGATAAAGGAAGGAGAATAGCTTTCAGCAGGTGTGACACATGTATAGAATTCTTACCGGTGAGTTTGCAGAGGTAAGGAAATTACGTTCACGCCAAAGGGCACAAAGTCATGCACCACTTCAAAAGCGTAACGAGAGTCAGTGTAAATAGTGACCGATTGCCCCGTAGCATAAGTGCCTGCCTCTGCCAAGGCAGCTGGTTCTGCAGCCTGTGCAGAAAGATGAGATGGCAAGGAGACAGAGAGCAACGTATAGTGGTCATCACATACTGCCCAACCCACTTTGTTGTGGCTTACAGAGAGGTCAACAGAGGCAGAGCCGTCAATGTACAGGACAAGGTCTGGGTTGGGAAGTGGAGCGTCAGACAGGTCAGGTCTAGGAGAGGTGACAAAGTCAAGCAAGGACAGACAGTCATGGTCACAGTCTGTGTCATTGTCACAAGAAGGTGGGGGGAGATTGGTGGCTGGGTTAATTGACTGTGCACAGCGTTTGACAGGAGGGTAGAATGATATCTAAGCCACCTTGCGTGGGACAGATGTGACGACTTCTGCTCATTCAGAAGCAGTGCAACAGCATGAGGAACATACAGAGTGAGCGGAGAATACAGAACAATGTCACGGGATGCCTCTACAGCATGTTCTGCCGCAACAACGGCCCAGAGACAGAGAGGAAATCCTGCTGCTACAGTGTCCAATTTGCAGGAGTAATATGCAACTGGCCGAAGTCTCTCACCATGAGGCTGCAGGAGAACGGAGGTCATGCATCCGGATTTCTCATCAACATACTGAACAAAAGGTTTAGATGGATCAGGAAGTGAAAGTGTTGGAGGAGCCAAACAAACCTTTTTTATGTTTTCAAAACAATCATTGGCAGCAGGTGTCCACTCAAGAGGGAAGTGTGAGGGACCCTTTGATGGAATGATGTCACA
Source organism: Pholidichthys leucotaenia (assembly GCA_020510985.1). Classification (NCBI taxonomy): domain Eukaryota; kingdom Metazoa; phylum Chordata; class Actinopteri; order Cichliformes; family Pholidichthyidae; genus Pholidichthys; species Pholidichthys leucotaenia. The sequence continues at coordinate 235,225,801 of CM035837.1, read as the reverse complement.
CATTGGTCTCTCAATGCATGAAAAATCAGGGATAAAAGAGTGGCAATAGGAAGCCATGCCAAGAAAAGAAAGGAGCTCCTTTTAGTTTTAGGCCTGGCCATGTTGTTACACGTGGCTCTAGGGAGCCACGCAATAAGAGCCGAGGGCGAGCCAGTGAGTTGAGATGTTTATTATAAGGAAGGGTTAGGAACAAGGGATAAGGACACGGGGTAAGGAACACGGTCGTTGTAGACCCAAAGCACAGCTACTCATAAACAGGTTAAACTCACGAGTAGAACGGTACAGGAGTAAAGGGCTGGCACCAGAGAATAGGATACCAAGGCATAATACTCACAGCAGGGAACACTCACAAGGTTACTGCAAGAGGAGTAAGGGCTGACGCCGGGAATAGGGGTTTCAGCCTGTAGTGCTTTAAGTCGCAGCCCCGAGTGATCGAGGCTGCTCCTTTTTATTCTCATTAGCAGCGCCCCAGCTGATGAGGATTAATTGGCCCCAGCCGTCCCGTAATACTGACAGCTGGGAGCCAGCTGAGACGCTGTCCAATGAGAGGCGGAAACGAGGAGACATGGGCTGAGCGCCAAAATGGCGTCTCCTCCCATGGTGACAGAGATGCTGCCTAAAGAGAGGCAGGGATGAGGAGACATGGGCTGAGCGCCGAGATGGCGTCTCATCCCATGGTGACAGAGCCCCCCCCCCTCAAGGTCGGGCTCCCGAACGACCAGGAACACCCCAGCTCCCCACCACCACCTAGGGTGGGTGGAAGGGGGGCAGGACCGGAGGGGGAGATGCAAAGGGAAGGACAAAAAAACCCCCGATGGACAATGTAGGGTAGCAGGGCAGAGAGAAGAAAAAACCCAAATACAATACGTTACAAAACAGGGAATAATTAACCTAGGGCACAGATGGGGAGAAAACTGAGTCAGACACTGGTAACACACTACTCAATACAAACAATGTGTGGCCCAGGGCAAGGAAAAAAACACCAAAACGTAACAGAGCAAAAATGCTGAGTACAAGTGATAAATAGCAAACACAATACACAACGTTAAATAGAACAGGAAGGTGATCACAGAATATGGCTGATAAAGGAACCAAAACACATTACTCCATGAAACAAAAGCGGGCTAAGACCAGGACAAAAATAGTAGGAATGACGTGCACCGGTAAGTAGAAAGACAACAAAATACACGGTACCATATGCAAAGAAGGACACCTAGGAAAGTAACGGTGACAGGGTAACAGGACAACAATAAGATAAGATGGTGAGTATGGTCAATACACAGCACTAAATAAACGGGAGGTCACCTAGGGGAATACTGGTGACAGATTCACAGGAGAACAATGAGATAAGATGCTGGGTATGGTTAGTAAGGAGAGAACACAATACACAGCACTAAATACATGAGGGGTCACCTAGAGGAATAACGGTGACAGGATAACAGGACAACAATAAGGTAAAAAGCTGAGTATGGTCAATAAGGGGAAAAACAATACACAGCGCTAAATATACGGGAGGTCCCCTAGAGGGAGAATGGTGACAGGTTCACAGGATAACAATGGCATAGAATGCTGAGTACGGTTAATAAGGGGGGAAAAAAAAACACCATACACAGCGCTAAATATACGGGAGGTCACCTAGGGAAATACTGGTGACAGGTACATAGGATAACAATGGGATAAGATGCTGAGTACGGTTAATACAGGAAAAAACACAATACACAGCGCTAAATATACGAGGGGTCACCTAGGGAAATACTGGTGACAGGTACATAGGATAACAATGGGATAAGATGCTGAGTACGGTTAATACGGGAAAAAACACAATACACAGCGCTAAATATACGAGGGGTCACCTAGAGGAATAACGGTGACAGGTACATAGGATAACAGTGGGATAAGATGCTGAGTACAGTTAACAAGGGAAAAACACAATACACAGCACTAAACATAAAAGGAAGAGGAAAATGTTCGGGCGGCTAAGTCCAAACCCAGATCCCGAGAAACCAGTCCGCCGGTAGCCGTGCCAGGCCACCCAGAAGCACAAAGTTCGTCAGGGAGTTGGACCAGATCGCCGAACCAGACGTCTTGCGGGTCGGGCTGTCGACCCGCATCACTCAACCACCAGGACTGTCGAGACGGACGAAGGGTCAAAGCGGGTCCCGGTGGACGAGGCACAGGGGAGAGCCGATGACGAGGGCAACGAGCGTCAGGCCGCTGGGAAACAGCCACCTCCTCACCGGACCTAGACAGCGCTGGCGCAGCACCCATGTCGGACCCCGATTGGGTCTTAGGCGAACCCACGTCGGACACCACCGAAGCAGCACCCGCGTCGGACCCCGACTGGGTCGGCACCGTACCAGAACCGACCTCCAACGTTGAACTTGGACCCTCCAGCATCACGAGGAACGGCAACTCCTCGCCAGTGACCCTGGAAGAAGGCTCGGGAGAAAAAACAGAACCGGGATCAGGATCACCGGCAGCGCCAGAACCCGGCGAAACGAGCTTGGATGCAGCGGGCGGCTGCACCCGGCTCATCCCCCCTAGAGACAGGCTAAAGTGCTCAGAGAAATAGAGGGAGAAAAGAGAGGAGAGCACTGGCCTGATCTCGGGTTCCGACGCCGTCCAGGACTGCGAAGATCCAGGATCCGTCGTCCGGAGGTCGTTGTCAGGCTCCCACTCGGCTGCGTCGGGCCCCGCAGCCAGCACGATGGTCAGCGCAGCTTGAGGTTCCTCCCGCGTTGGTAACCACACCGACTGTCCACGCGGCGTGATGGCAGGAGAACCTCGTCCCGCTGGACCGAACCGCACTTCCGTGGAGACCCGGGGACGCTTGGTCGTTGGCGCAGACTCCACGTAGCAGTCAGTCCTCCTCCTCCGTCCACAACGTAGCTGCGGAACCGCAGGCCCTCTCCTTATCCCACCACGTTGACCCGGAGCCGGGGATCGCTCGGCGGAGAGAGACACAGAGGATGCAGGATTAAAGGCACAGGTTACAGCAGGTGGTGGGAGTTCAGGGAGCTGCGGACCCCGAACTCCACCTCCAGGAGTGTGACAGAGCAAATCATAAAACTGATGTAAATAAACAAAGACTTGCCTGCCTCCTGGAGGTTCGATGGTGCCTGCTGTCGTGGACATAGCTTCTTCCTCTCCCCGCCAGGCGATAACGGAGGACCCCCTGGGAAATCGTCTGGGGACCGCTCGCGTTGTCTCCAGGAGAGGGCTCACCAGGCCGGGGTTCCAGGCACACACAATAGTCAGGAGACGCGTCGAGGAAAAGGGGGTGACAGCCGCGGTGAGCCAGCCCGAATGTCCTGGGATGACAGCGGGGGAATGAGGCTCAGGGAGCGAGGCTGTGAAATCTCCACACTGACGAGGCGAGAAGGTGACAGCTGCGTGGGAGGAGAGGTCCTGGCAGCAGCCCAGAACTGGGTCCGGACGGGGTTCATGCTGAGGTGACTTGGCGATGTGACGACGACTTCTCCCAGGGGACGAAACGAAGGGGGAACCCAGGAATCACCGCTCCTGATCAGAGACCGAGGCGAGGAAGGCATTGAGCTTGGGAAAGCTTCGTTGCTCTGGAGTCCTCTCCACCAATCTCACTGTCGCCGCCACGTGCCTGCAGATGGTGAATGGATACACCGCGGGAATCGCGTCAGCCGCTCGGTCCCAGACGTAACTGCTGTCAGCTGCGGCTCCATGGGGGGAATCCCGAGTGACGTAATGCAGAATGGGGGAAGCCTTCTGGGTGGCGCGAACTCCCGGGCTGGAACGGCAGCAGGAACGGGGTCCCGAAGCGGGGGGCAACGTCATCCACTTCGGCGTCCTGCCGGGGTTTCCATCCAACCCACGGAGCTTCTCTCGCTGTGTGACCATGGCGTCAATCCTGGCACTGACCTCGAGATGGAACAAAGAAAGAGGGTGACAGTCCAGAAGATCCTCAGCACGGCCCGGATGCCAGCGTCTCAAATTGGAGGCGTCGTGCAGGGTGAAGAGTGTCCTGTCGACAGCCCCCGAGATGGACCTCAGCTCGTCGCCCTGGCGTCGGGAGTGACTCCTGGGAAACGGCATGTTAATGGCGCTAACACCCGGACAAGGAAGGTACAGTTCCACAAACTCACGGCCGCCGGCAACTCGTCTGGCTGCGACTTACTGTTACACGTGGCTCTAGGGAGCCACGCAATAAGAGCCGAGGGCGAGCCAGTGAGTTGAGATGTTTATTATAAGGAAGGGTTATGAACAAGGGATAAGGACACGGGGTAAGGAACACGGTCGTTGTAGACCCAAAGCACAGCTACTCATAAACAGGTTAAACTCACGAGTAGAACGGTACAGGAGTAAAGGGCTGGCACCAGAGAATAGGATACCAAGGCATAATACTCACAGCAGGGAACACTCACAAGGTTACTGCAAGAGGAGTAAGGGCTGACGCCGGGAATAGGGGTTTCAGCCTGTAGTGCTTTAAGTCGCAGCCCCGAGTGATCGAGGCTGCTCCTTTTTATTCTCATTAGCAGCGCCCCAGCTGATGAGGATTAATTGGCCCCAGCCGTCCCGTAATACTGACAGCTGGGAGCCAGCTGAGACGCTGTCCAATGAGAGGCGGAAACGAGGAGACATGGGCTGAGCGCCGAAATGGCGTCTCCTCCCATGGTGACAGAGATGCTGCCTAAAGAGAGGCAGGGATGAAGAGACATGGGCTGAGCACCAAGATGGCGTCTCATCCCATGGTGACACATGTGACAAATAGCATCAACACGTTTGGGAGAGAGATTTGCCCTGAGCCGATATTTGATGACCCAAAGAGGTTACCGCAGGTTTACAAAACTGTAGTTTGGGCTTGGAGGCTTTGTAGCCTTCATCAGCCAAATTTCAGAAAAGTTTGATGGAGTCTGTTTGACACTGTGCTTCATTAGGTGCACACAGCAAGAGGTCATCAACATACTGAGTCAGGACAGAACCCTCCATGAGTGTTAATAAGCTTACTGAGTCTTTTAATGCAGCACTATAGGTTCAGGTTCAGGTTCAGGTTACTTTATTTGTACCCATAGGTAGATTTGTTTTGCAGTCTGGTGACATCCATATTTACAAGCCACTAATTACATTCAACATAGACACAAACACAGGCACACATGAAGCTGACTATAAACATGATAAAAATACTCAAGGCTCCATCAAACAGGGTATAAAAAGACAAAGAGATGAGGGAGAAACCAGAGGTAAGAGAGAAGGGTCATATTAAAGTTAAAAGTTAAAAACTAGTCAGAGGTTAAAAAACTCAAAGGTCTAAAACCCAATAAAATATTTAGAACCCAAGTGATATCATACAAAATAAGTAAATATAAAATATGTACAATATATTTTTATAGCTTGTTCAACTCTTTGACAGCAGCAGGGACAAAGCTGTTTTTGTAGCGCTGGGTTTTACTTTTTGGGACAGCAAACCTCCGTCTGGAGGGAAGAAGCTGAAAGTTGCAGTGCAAAGGGTGGGAGTCATCATTTAAAATGGAGGTAGCCATCCTCTGTACTTGTCTGGTGTACAGGGATGTCAGGCTCAGCTGTGACTCCCCAAGCAAACGACTGGACCATCTAACTACCTGATCCAAGGATTTCCTCTGTTTCAGTTTTATCTGACCAAACCATGACACTAAAGAAACGGATAAAACAGATTCAGTAAAAGCCCAATAAAACATTGTCATTATGGTTTGGTCAATTTGGAAGCGTGCAAGTTTTCTCAAACAATGCAAATTTTGCTGACCCTTTTTGCACACCTTTTCACAGTTCACTTCAAAGTTTAAATTACTATCAATAATCGTCCCAAGATATCTGTACGATTGTACACATTCGGTGGTCTGGCCTTTTAGTATGGTGACTTTGTGCCTGGGAGTTTTCCTCCTAAAGTCAATAATCATATCTTTTGTTTTTGTTGTATTCAGCTGCAGGTAGGAATCCTCACACCAGTGAACAAACTCATCAACTACTGGGCCGTGGCCACTCTCACCATCCTGGAGGAGACTGACAATGACTGAGTCATCAGCATACTTTATAATGTGTCTGTTGTCATGTCTGCTCCGACACATGTTTGTATACAGGATGAAGAGTAGTGGTGACAACACACACCCCTGAGGAGAGCCAGTAGAAGAGCACTTTAGGTCAGACAATGTACCATTGACCCTTACTCTCTGCGTCCTGTTGGTTAAGAAATCCAGAATCCAACCCACCAGATTATTGCTCAAATCAAATTGTTGCAGGAGCCTTTCAACTAAAATATGAGGTTGGATTGTATTAAAGGCGGAAGAAAAGTCCACAAATAAAAGCCTGGCATGTGTCCCATTAAAATCCAGATGTTTAAAAAGCATGTTAAACATAGTGACAGTGGCATCCTCCACTCCTCTGTGAGGCCTATAGGCAAACTGCAGAGGATCCAATGCATGTTCAGTCTGCCTTAGGACCTCACATCTGACCAGTTTTTCAAAAATTTTCATTAAAATTGAAGTCAAAGCAACTGGTCTAAAGTCGTTTACCGTTTTAGGACAGCTGGATTTTGGAACGGGAACAACCACGGCTTCTTTCCAGATCTTAGGCACATGTTGTGTCTGTAAGGACTTATTGAAAATGTAATGAAATATAGGACTCAGTTCATGTGCACAGGACTTTACCAAGCGCCCACATATATTATCAGGGCCCTGACTTTTGTTCACTTTTACAGCGCAGAACTCCCTATAAACATCCTGCACCTCAATATTAAAGTGCTGATTGTCTTTGAGTTTCTGTTTCAAATCTTGGGTTTCTGTGCTAAAATCAAAGGAGTCAAAACGACCATAAAAACAGTTAAGAGCATTAGCCAGCTCTGTGTCTGAATTAAAACCATCTAAAAACACACGATTACTGCGCTCTGTGCTCTGAAGGCCTGCAATAGTTTTCATACTGGCCCAGGCTGAACCAAGTTTCTTTGCTGCCATCTTGCTTTCCAACTCTGATTTATAATTCTGTTTTGCTCTTAAAATTTCGGACTTCAGCTCCTTTGTGGCAACCTGTAGCTCAGAAACAGACCCCTGTTTAAAGGCAAGTGTTTTCCTCTGTAAGCAGGATTTAACTGATTTAGTAACCCATGGTTTGTTGTTGGGATATATTTTGACACGTTTATGTGGAACAATCTTATTTTGACAGAAAGCCATGTATGAGCATGTGAGCTCAGCCAGAGAGTCCAAATCATCCCCGCAGGCCAGATTGAACATCTTCCAGTCTGTACAGTCAAAGCATTCCTGGAGGCTGTGCTCTGAATCTTCTGTCCACACATCAATGTCTCTCATCTCCACCTTGCCTCTTCTGAGAGCAGTTTTATATGTGGGCAGCAAATATACACAGTTGTGATCTGAGGATCCTAAAGGAGGAAGGGGGAGTGATTTATAGGCCCTCTCTATGGATCCATAGCACAGGTCCAATGTCTTTTTTCGCCTGGTTGAGCAGGAGACATACTGATAAAAGTTTTTAAGTGTCTTCTTTAAAGAAACATGGTTAAAATCCCCAAGAATGAAGTTTGGCGCCTCTGGAGAAATTGATTGCAGCTGCTGGATCACATCAAAGATGGTTCTGGAGGCGGAGTCAGCATCTGCCCTCGGATGAATGTACACGGTTGTGATGAAAAGTTGGGGAAACTCGCGAGGCAAATAAAAGGGGCGTAGTGACACAGACAGCAGCTCCACATCGGGTGTACAGATGCGCTCTCTGACCGTGTCAGATGTGCAGTACTGCTTATTAATGTATAAACATATGCTGCCCCCCTGACGCTTCCCCGTTACCTCTTCCTGCCGATCCGAGCGTAGCGGGGCTCCAAAGCCGTCAGTCCACAGGTCTGCATCTCGGTCATGCGCAGTAAGCCAAGATTCAGTGAAAGCCATGACACAGCAGTTCTTGAAGTCCTTCTGGTAGCGTACATTCCCTTGAATTTCATCCACCTTGTTTCTCACAGACTGTACATTCCCAAAAATTATTGAAGGAAGAGGAATGTTACCAAACTGACGTCTCCTAAGGCGCAATTTCACACCTCCACGCCTTCCGCGCTTCCTTCTGCCGCCTCTCTTTTCACCGCTGTGTCCGTCTCTCAAAATAAAGTCCGGCAGTTGCAGCTGAGGCTCAATCACAGCCGTTGAATCAGCCGTGTTTAAATGCAGCAACATGTCCCTGGAATATTGTATTCTGCCCGCTATTCTGCCCGCCATGGAGCCGAACGCGTTTACTTCAGAGACAAAGAGCCACAGTACAGAAAGCAGCAGTGCGAGAAAGGAGAGGAAATCCATATTGTAAATACCAGGGAGCTCTTCGCCATATATTCCACAAACACTCCAAGGCAGAAACGACACAGAGGATTTTATAAAAACGTATAAACGTATAGATAGTAGGCCTTTCATAATAATATTCTTGAGCTAACCTGGTGAAAGTGTAGAGTGCCCCATTGAACTGGAATGTAAACCCAGAAGAGATTCAAACCCTGAAGTGATGCTGTCACGCGCCTCTGGTCTGAGTGGGTAATACGAGCATTTGAGTAGCAGTTCTTTATGAGACCAACATCATATTTGTGCTTTGCCCACAAAGATGAAGGGACACGTGATAGCATATGATCCTCCCCTTCAGATGTAACAGACAGAGTAAATGGGCATACCCATCTATACTGTCTGTCCACATCCAGAGTTTGTATGAAATGTTCACAAGGAAGTGAAACTGTGTACTCCGCTCTTTACATCTGGAGAGAGGGAGGGAATGGGACAGCAGTAAACTGTAGATGAGGAAGTGGTGTAGATGGAACCCAATCATCTGAGCAGTATGTAGTCAGGGCACGAGGACCCATTTCACACCACGCTGAGGATGGGGTTTTGTAAGAGAAACGTGGGTGACTGTGTGGAACTGAGAACATGTCTGACATGGGAGGTGTAAGTGCAATCAGAGTATCAGTATGGGGTGTGTGTGTGGCTGTAGCATGATTTTTTGTTGGCAAGCATATGTGCGGCGTCTGCTGGGGGTGAAGGTAGAGAGAGAGCGCACATGTTCCAGTCTTATCTGCCTGGCGTCACTGCTGTGGCTGTTGAGGCTGGGGTTGCGGTGGTGGCGGCTGAGGGAAAGGGTGTGGTGGCTGGCCAGGGTTTTGTCGGGACCAGGGTCCACGGCTGCCTTGCTGGAAGTTACCTGTGCCTCTTCCCCTTCCACGGGGCCGGGACCTTGGTCTTACAGGGCATGCTGTAGCTCAGTGTCCAGCTTGCTTGCAGTAGCTGCAGGTTGACAGTTGTGGGCACTGTCGCATCCAGTGTCCGTCTTGGCCACAGTAGTGACACTGATTTAGGCCAGCAGAAGAGCCCAGGCGTGGCTGATTTGGAGTGGGGACCCACTGAGCCATTGTGAGCAGGGCCTTTTCCAGGTTATCTACCTTTGCCCTTACTTTCTTCTTTGCAACTGTCTCATGCTTTCTGTAATGATGTTCAGCATGATGGAGTACCTCTTCCAGGGCTGGAGACTCCCATCCAATACAGGTTTGTTTCACATCTGCTGCCAAGTTGAGAAGAAGTCCCGCCATGAACCACATGTTCAGATGACTACCATAGGTCCCTTTGTCCGTCATGTAGTCTGTCGGACATTTCATGGCCACTGCCCCATTGAATACCTTCCTCAACCAATGAAAATAATCGCCAGGGGTCTCATCGTCTTTCTGCTTACACTGTGCTACCCTGGTCAGGTCTGAGGTCTTTTTACAATGTTCAACGATGACCTCCATGAGCCTGTTAATAGCATGCTTGTAGTCCTTATTGTGCTCATCCTCTGTGGTGCCCCAATCCTTATGATCTGGCCTGATAGTCCTCTTCAAAGTGTGACATTCATTTTGCCATGTTGGTGGGAGTGCGCTTTTGGGCCATTATACGGCGCAGCTCATGGAACGTGGAGCGGTATGTCTGGCAGAACGCCTCGAGCTGGACGCAGAAATACACTGGATCATTCTCCAATTGGGGCAGCGTGGCAGCAAACTTTGGAATATCCTCCGGTGCCCACGGCCTAAACACCACTTGGGGTCCAACGGGGCCCATTACTTCTACCATAGGCATAGTGGTGGACAGGTCTGGTTTAGGTGTGATGATTTCCTGTCTACTGGCCGCTGCTGGTGCCCCATGAATTGAGACTTTCATCAATCCATCAAGTTCCTTGCTACCCTTGTGTTTCAAAGCAGTCTGCAGGGTCAGCAGGTTATATTTACTCTCAGGAGGGGGCATGTCATCTTCAGGTGTGAATGAACGTGGCCCAGGCAGAGCTAGATACAATGCCGCAGTAAAGGATTAGTAGAATGGGGGCGGGGGTAGAGGACAATCTTGCCCACAGGGTGGGGGTAGGATCCCCAGCAGAGTGTGAAAATTGTTTTTGTGTGGTGTGTGCTTTATATTGTCTGTCTTTCTTTGCCTGTTCATTTTTTTTCTCTTTTCTCCACCCATTTCCTGCTCATCTCTCCATGTCTTTGTTTCAGTTAACCACATTTCCACAGCAGTTTTCTAACTGCAATTGCATCAACAATTTTTTTTTGATAAATATTCAGTGAATCACTAAATCTACAGGTTTGATCCTACTTTAGGATCACTCTTGAATAAACATCAGCATTTGATAGAATCCCTAAGCTAAAATGGGTATTCTGTAGGAGGACTCACACCCTGTCACATTTAAAAATGGCAAAATAAACACACATATAGCTTCAAAGTTTGCAGTTTTGCTTAAAAATGTGTAAATATGTTTGCTTTTAACTTAAAAGATTACAATATGTGGTTACATAAGTGCTTAAATATAATGTGGATGTTTTTACATGTTCCTGCTGTATATATATCTATGCAGTGAATAGAGAGCAGCCAGCTTCTTTTTGAATAGAAACTTTAAATTGGTGTTAAATTTAGGTTATTTTGCATAATATGGATTGCTTTGAAGTTACTTTGAAGACTTAATTTGGTTATAAATCGGCTTTAAAGATTAAGTTTAAATAAAAGATGCAGTCCCTATGTTTGACCACAAGATCGAGGCAGTTTTCGTCTGCACTCCTGGAAGAGGTAACCCAGTGACGTCACTAAGGCCCAGGGTCTCTACTCTTAAGATGGTGGCGAAAGGACACTTGCTTTAAATGGACTTACAGTAAGATGGCGTCGCTCGGCTGATTCTACACATGCGCAGTGTGGAGCCGTTCAGTGACGCGCAGATGTGGGGGTGTTCGTCCTTGCGACAACAAAGCACGCATTGTTTTTCAGGTCCATTTTAATTATTCAGCGTGTAATCACGCTTCTTAAGCATGCATTAAACAGCAAACAGAAATAACTGAGCAGAGTGAGGTAGAGGCGTTCCCTCCTCACTCTTGCTATCAGCGCGGGCACACACACACACACACACACACACACACACACACACACACAATGTACTACCCAGAGAATGGGGGAAGAGTGGTTGAATTCCCCCCTCCCCGTCGTGGTTCACAGAAGAACACAGACAATGGCTGCGGGAGTCACACCCTGCACCGAGAAACACACCACCATTGTTTTTTAAAATTATAATTTTGACTAAACCACACACAGCTTATGCCTTATTGTTTCAAGTGAGAAGAACCCCCACCCCCACCCCCAGAGGAAATTCATCTTGGCAGATCTATTTTTCAATAAATTCCACACTCTCAGGACCATAGCTGTCAGTCATAAACTTCACCTTCGGGTCGCTCACGCCGGAGGGACACCGTTTGGTTCTCGATCTGCAAGACCCCATTACTGACCAATATGACCGTTAGTCATCACTAAATGTCTTCAGTGCCTGCTAACGCGTCCTTATCTTGACCGCTGGTCTTCCCAGGCATCCCCAGGCATGCCCCAACGTGTCTCACTGTGAATTCAGACTATATCCCCAAACTTGCATATATACGAGTACTGTACACCATCTATTTTTGGCTATGACCACAAACCTATTTATAATAGGTACTGTACACTGCCTTCAATTTAGCTATGTCCCCAAACCCGTTTAAAACAAGTACTGTACACCGCTTCAATTTAATCCTGCCACGAGATCGACTCGCCGGACACCAGAATTTGTTCACAGATATTGGTCCAGTGAGGTGAACTACATAACCGACAATTTACCAAAACAATTTGCATAAAAGGCACAATAAATTTGATTTACTTTAACTTTAGGAGACTTGTAAAATGGGTTCTTCTGGATAGTGTGATGCCCCTTCGCCGTCTCCGCACTCCCGTCGCCAACTAGGCGGAAAAAGCTGAACTCATTGGCAGGAAAAGCCGAATTCCGTTCGGTGAGCTCCATTCGGGGTGATCAGCCTGCATCGGCAGACGGAAATTGGCGATCAACTATCCCACTTCCTGACACCAAGAAATGTAACCCTATATTTCCTAGCCCACTTACAAGGTCCTGGAGAAAATAATCAGACATATCTACCATGCTGATTTCCCTTATTACTGCTGGCAGGAGAGAAGCGAAGAAACAGCCTACCTGAAGTTTCTGCACTGCTCTGCTTAAACAAAGGAGGCTCCTGGTTTTTATAGGCACCCTCAGAGCGCTCTCCCACATTACCTTATATGGATACATAGAATCTGGCTGAGGAAGTACGAGAACATTCTGGAAGTAGCCTTCAAACCTAGCAAGTACTAGAACCTTCTGACAATAACTATTCCACTGACCATAGTTACACTCAGGGCATGTATTAGCAATAATTAACCTCTTACGCTCCGTTGTACCGCGGACGGGCAAGTCTCTGCGTCCCAGAGACGCAGAGACTTGCCCGTCTTGGACGCACGATGGAGCTGCGGGAGCTGCATATTCGTTCTTCCACTGCAGACACAGCCGCGAACAGATTAGATCATCTGATTGGCCTCTCATTCGACTAATAAGAGCCTTGAATTGGGTTTCTGAAACCTTGAAGAACCAATGACTGAAAACTTGGCAAGAAGGACCCGCCTACCAACGCAGCGAGCCAATTGAAGCACAGAAGTTCGCTGAGCTGTTTTGTTTACAAAGGCTGGGTGAAGAGAGACTGCTTCAGCAGCCACAGGCAGTGCTTTATTATTATTTTTTTAATTCCAGCAGAATGTTTAGGATTCTCTTATATGGTCATCATAGACCGACGGAGGCCGACGACGAAGGTCGTAAATCATTCGCCAAAACCGCAATCATGGAATTATGTTCTGACCGGGTCGCGAGACCAGAACCACGAGCGGACCAGCGTCGCGTTCGTCTGACAATGAGGAAGAGAAGTTGGCCAGGACAATGTGGCTGTGAAGAGGTAAGGTGTTATAAGCCAAATTATTTTTTATCCCTGAAAATTGTAATCAAAAATGACTTTTGACCGATCGGTAAATTACAACTGTGCGGGGCACGATGTCCGAAGTGCGTGCGCCGCGTTACACGGTTCGTTCGCCGCCTCCGGACCGTGAACGCCCCACCCCCCGCCGCTACGATTCTGTAGCGGGGGGGGGGGTGGCGGTGACAGTGCTGCTGTGGCCACATCGCCACATCCGAGTGTAATCCGTCATGTAGCGATGGCCGATCTCCGTCCTCTGTAGCGAGGGGGGGGGGGGCAACCCCCCCACACACACACACACACAGACACAGCCCTGAGTGTCACCTTTCATTAGAGCCCAAAATGAAGCTTCTACATTGAATCATTCAAAAGTTGCAGACGTTTTTCCAAACTGTGCCATTTGGCACAATTTGGCACAGTTCCAAAACGCCTGGGAACTACCTGAGAACAAAGCTGTGTAATACAGTGATCCCTCACTTATCGCGGTTAATGGGTTCCAGAACCGACCGCGAAAAGTGAAAAACCGCGAAGTAGCGTCACCCCTAATGACGTCATCCATAAATAATACGTACGTTCATTCTCTCACTCTCTCTCTCATATGATACGTGTGTGTGTGTGTACGTGTACATACATACGTAGATGTAAACAAAGTGTACATAAATATGTTTTTAGAACTCTTTTATTCTTATAACAAGATACGTAACTCAAGATGAAAATGATTTACTGCACAGGTTAATGAGAGCTTTACTGCTCCTCAGGTGACGCCTCATCGTGAGATGCTGGAGGCGCAGGATCATCGAGGGCAGCTTCCGATAGAGCTGAAGCTGCAGGAGGCGGCGTAGTGCCTCGACGGGAAGACTATTTCGCACAAAATGGCACAAGAGAACAGCAAAAAGTTCCACGCGGCGAGACTAAGTAACACGAGCGATAAAAAGCAATGAATGTGGTCTTCCTTCCCTTCATGGGTGCTCGGCAGGGAGAGGAGGTGGGTGAAACGTCTCGGCCAATCAGCTTGCGGGGTGAAACGTCTCGGCCAATCAGCTTGCGAGATTTCCGAGCCGAGCCAACACGATAACAGCGAACAGAGAGTTGTGCGGCTCTCCGTGTTGACACCTGATGGTCTAATGTAGTCTCCCTGGCTTCTGCTAGCGCCCGCCCATTATTTCTCAATTTTGAATTTTTGATGAATATTTTTGAAAAATCCGCGATGCACTGAGGGCGCGAAAGGTGAAGCGCGAAGTAGCGAGGGATCACTGTATATTCATTTTTTGTGGTATTGTTACAAAATTTGGACCTCAGCTGGATAACACTTGGTTCTACATTTCTGTTGCATTTTCCAGCCCGGATCTGAAGCTGTGTGTTATTTGCAAGCATTTGTATCCAAAAAAACACCCAGGCCAAATTTATTTTCTTCAAGTTCACTATGTTTAGATGACTGTAACTCAGTGGCCGGAGCACTTAGAGAGATCATGTTTTTTTTGCCAAAAAATTCAAAGTGTTTTCTTTTAAATGAGACCAACCCCATGAAGATGCTGCAAAGGGTTGAAAAACAGCTTTCGATTTGCTTTGGGCACATTATTTTTTGGCGTTTTTAGGAAAATTGGCAGGAGTGCAAGGGGTTAAATAAAATTAAATTATGTTCTTTTCACTTATATGGATGCCGAGAGAAATGCAATTTCATCTTGCCTGCACTACAGTTGTATGTACAGCAATATGACAATAAAGGTTGATTTGATTTGATTTGATTTGATTAATTATTCAGAAGAGGAAAGACATTTAAACATAACTACACATCACCTAAATTACACAACAGATTGGTATATAGCAGTAAATTTCCACCATGATGAACATGTGAATAATAAATTTCCACCACAACAGTATGAGTCATGTTGAAGCATTCCATCTCAGCCAGCATGTCCGTGTGGGCCCCACTGTAAGATAAACCTAGGCTGTCTGATGGGTCCCACATGGGTTCGTCTGTGGGTTCCATGCTGGCCCATCTGTGTTAGCCCACATGGACTTTACCTATGGTATCCGTTTACCTGTCTTAACCCACTGGGCCCCACATGGGTGAGCAGCTTTCAGTGACACTGGTGTCATTGGCAAAATTAGGATTGAAGTCACAGATTTATGAGAAAAAAAAAGTTGCAAATTCATGAGGAAAAAATGTGAACATTTATGTGAAAAAAAAAGTCACAAATTTACGAGAAAAAGTGAAAACTTTAGGAGAAAATATCTGGACATTCACAAGAAAAAAATTGTAAAGTTACTTGAAAAAAGTTACAAACTTACAAGAAAAATTTAGCAAATTTACTAGAAAAAGTCACAAATTTATGAACAAAAAAATTAGAAAAAACTGCAAATTAACAAAAAAGTAGCAAATATATGAGTAAATAAATTGAAAATTTACAAGAAAATGGAAATTTATGAGAAAAAGGTAACACATTTATGAGAAAAATTTGCAAGTTTACAGTAAAAAAAAAAAGCTGAAATTTTTTTAGAAAGTTCCAAATTTACAAGAAAAATGTTGCAGATTTACGGGGGGAAAGTCACAAATTTACAAGAAAATAGAAAATTTATGAGAAGATAAGTTGGAAATAGATGAACAGGTAAAGTCCATGTGGGCAAACACAGATGGAGCCAACATGGAACCCGTGGACAAACTCACATGGACCCATAAGACAGCCCAGTTTAAACTTTGGTTAAACTGGGCTGTTTAACCAAAACCATGGACGTCCACGTCCATGGTTTTGGACCATGGACCATGGACCATGGACCATGGACGTCCTTTAACCATGGACGTGCTGGCTGGGATGCTGCTATGGAAGCCAAAGCCACGCCTGGTTGCTGTAACAGTAAAGGTGTGGTCCTGATGAGAGCAGCAGGCCACAGCCACTGACCAATATGCAAAATAATGATGCAAAGGAGTGTCCACGATTGGCTGGAGGGAGAGCCTCACCTTTCCTCCCATTTCCCAGAGGCCCTGGTGGTTGACGTGAGGCTTTGTGTTCGGTGAACCTGGCAGCCCGAACAGCTGTCATTTAGCAGGAGGAGAGGATGCATGAGAGTCAAGATACACCTCTGGTGAGTATGGATAGTTCTGGTAAATGGGGCTTTACAAAAAAGTTGAAATATATAAAAGCAGCTTTTCTTATAATTTATGCTCAATGGTGTGACACTGGTGATAGCTGCTATTATATGTGAATGATGTGATGCTTTACCTGCAACTTTGAGCTCGTGTCACACGTCTGCAAATGTGACAGGATGGTCATGATGATTCATGCATTTATCTGCATATCTGACTTTTTTAAAACTAAATTAAGGAAGCCACACTAGAGAACACTTAGAGAGTGCAGACCTCCACCAAGGCTGTTAAAAAAAATTGGAAAAGTCATCCAGAATCCAAACCCTGATTTGGAGCTGGCACAAAATTTAATGGGTTCATCCTGGGCCTTGGGCTACCTCTGATGAAAATTTCATCCAAATCTTTCTAGTAGATTTTCCATAATCCTGCTAAAAGCCAGAAAAACTGCAATAAACTCGTTACCTCATTGGCAGAGGTAATAACACATTGTTTAAACCAGTGTATTTCAACCGGGGTTCCATGGGAAATGGTTGAATTTCACTTCTTAATTGGGCCAATAAAACTGCAAATATTTTGCCGTTGTTGTGCACGAATGCCCAGGCATCCAGTTGAAATACACTGGTTTAAACAAAAAGTTATAAATGAGGTTGTATTCCTGCTGAAATTTTAATTCCAAACTTTGACAAGATTGTGGGGTTTTTTTGTTTGTTTTTTTTGGTGTTCATTCATCACTTGCTGCCATCTGAAATCTGACTGTTTTTTATTATAAATCAGTCAAATTTTAAGTAGGATCAATTGTGTGTCCAGAAGGGCTTCCTGGGGGTTTCATTTTTAAGCTAACTGACAAAGTTCATGATGCTAGACTTTAAGCAGTGAGTTTAGTGGGTGCATGTGTCCTTGAGATACCCAACCCCCACAGGCGCACACACACACACACACACACACACACACACACACACACACACACTGCTGCGTGTCATTTCCTTCTGCCTTTGCATGTAAATCTTCCTGTTTGCATGCCCAGTAGTCTCTTCCCTCCTGGACCTGAACCTGTAGTCAAATAAAAAGCTTCCACAACAAGCTGCTCCCTTCCATTAAAACAGATGGCTGAACACAAATCGACTCCCAGGCTGTACGTTAACCATTATATAAACATCCAGTTAAAATTCAGGTTTTTTAAAAGAAAAATGATTCAAAGTCCACAGTGAGGCTACTGCTCTTGATCGAAGGAATGTGCACTACATTCACTTTTTTAATCATCTTTCACAAGCAGCTCAAGTGCCCATGCAAATAAGGCTGGCTGCCTGATAAAAGTCTGTGTTTGCCGAGGCAAATGAATAATCTTATCAATAATGAATGAGTTTCTTTTCTGAACTCAGAGTCATTTATTTCTATGAAAAGCATCGTTCAGCAATAAATACAAGTTACTCCCTTTCCCTGCAGAACAATATAAACAAACTCCCCATGTCTAAAGAATGTTTTTAAAGGTTCTTGGAAGGTTGGTCGGGGATAGAAATGTTGAAGATTTTGATTTTTCAGGTTTTGCGGGCTGTCTCAGTTTCTTCTGTTTCTTCATAAAATCCCAGATTGACTCCATAATTTTAACTCCTCAGCCTCTAGTTTTGTTTTTCTTTTGAATTCTTGGATGGAATATGGGTGGGCAATATAAGCTGCGGCTTCAGCCATCACCCATTTCGGATAACTTATGTTGAACTGTATAATCAGAAGAGTTATTGTCTAATTTGACTTTGTTGGATTTTTCCCCCCTTTGTTATATTATCCTGTTTCTTTTTTAATCTTTACTTTCAATCTATCCGAAAATAAAGATTAATTCATTCATTCTAAAAGGCCAATGGTGTATTACCCCATCAGCAGTGAGTGAATGATCAGTGACGGCAGCATCAATACCTACCTTGTGAATGCAGTAACTAGAGAAAGAAATATGTAGGCTTTTCAAATCCATACCATAGTTGTATCTAAGAAAAATCATGGACGAGTGTGAATTTGGCTGACCTTGACCTTGAATTCTGAAGTCAGTTTTTTCCTAAATCTTGTAAACATCATAATGCAGAAGTGAAATGACGTACGTTTCACATTGATACCATAGTTCTATCTTTGAAAAATCTTGAATGAGTTCAAAGTTTGCCAAACTTGACTTTAAGCTACAGTCACAAATACCCTTACAAACAGTCACGAACACCAAACGAATGATTTTTGAACCATTTCATACGGCCTTCTTAAGGTGGCCATAAGAGAATTCAGCATTCATAGACTGTTCTTAAGTTCGTGGCCAGGTTGATGGTCTTGTCCAAGATTTCTACGAACGCCACATGAGAACCCTTCATTGCAGGGGAGCCGTACAAATGCCATAGGAACAATGTAAGAACTATGCAAGATGTTGCGCTGTAAGTATGCCTCAAAAAGACCTTAAGTTGTTCCCGAGGGCCCCTTACAGTGGTCGTAGGAAACACTGTACGAAACCCTGTTCATCTGGAGATTCATACAGTGTGCGTAAGGTAGTAGTGAGGCACTCATAAGGTGGAAGTACGTCGTTCGTGCGGTATTTGTGCCAAAAAAATGTGACGAAAGCCATAAGATCTTCCAACCAACAACTTGAGAGTGCCATGAGTTGCACAAAAATTTTCATAAGATGGCAGTAAGTATGCCATAGGAAGATCCCAAGGCACCCTTGCAAGGAGCATAAGAACTCTAGGGCCATCGTATGACAGAAAGCACCTCATTTCTAAAGAATGCCTCAAGTTGCTCATGTGAGTTGAACAGCAACTGTAAGAAACTATGCCCCCCTCCATGATTGTCTGCGAACTCCAGAATTCATAGGAACTGGGAGATTCTTATGAACCATTGTTGGAAAGAATCTTTGTGACTGTAGCTTTAGGCCAAGGTCAGAGGTCAACTCTCAAAAAACCTTGTGTGATAACTTGTGAATGAAATGATGTAAGCTTTTCATATTATTATCATAGTTGTATCTATGCAAAATCTGGGATGTGTTTGATTTTGGGTGACTTTCAACAAAAATTCAGCCAGCCAGTGTTCTTAGTGCTAACAGGCTGAGGGGTACCACTGGCAGCCGCCAGTATTTTAACAGTTTTACCAATGCTCTGTGCAGGCCATAACATCGGCTGCAGGACTCTGCAACAGCCATCTTTAGCACTTTATGTGTGCTCGGCGTGGTACTGCAGAATAAATGTTCAACTTCTCTGAATCCTGATTGATGTCTAGATATCTGAAGTGTCTCAAGCTTTCTCTTAAGAGCAGTTTTAAATGTTTAGACAGGGGTTCTGATGGGAGCTCTGGGTACACTGTGGCCCAGTTTTCTGGTTTTCATGTATGCCACTGACAGTGTTTTGTGTGCATCTAGTTCAAACATCAGCCAGGAAGCTCTTTGCATATGAAGCGAGAATGAAAATTCTGCCAAGTTTGCATTGACCACAAGTACTTATAAGAAGATTTCCATCTGCAAAAGCAGTGGTGAGTGAGAGCATGTGGTGAATTTAGATGGAAATTGACCTAATATCTGGTTATTTGTTTGTGTACAGGGGACTTTCCAAGCACAGACACGATGCCTACGGTGTGGGGACGTGTTGGAATGGTCAGAGGAGCACAGGTGTGTTTGAACCTCAAAGACAATTTGAATGGTGTTTGTATATTCCCTCATTATGAATGTATTTGTACACAACAGTCATGGACAAATGCTCTAACATAAAAAGGGCTAATCAGAATTCACAAGGATGTCATCATTAGCTCAGAAAAAAAACTGATTAGGAGGACATACTCTGAAGATGTGCTACAGGAGAGAAATATCTGTCCTGGACTAAAAAGTCTTAAATAAATCCAAGTAGTCTTCTTTTGTAAATTATTCATGAGAGCTGGTCCCTTCTTGGCCGTGGAATATAATCCTTATCCCAGCATTACAAAGAAAAAACAAAGTGTTTCATTCTTGATTCAGCAGAAGTTGTAGACAAGCAGTGAAACACAAAAGCCTTTAAAAAGGCCCTTGAGAGGAATTTATTAAAACAGTTATTTTTTATTTTCATTTGGATCTGCTTGAACATAATTTTAATTCAGTACTGCTAAGGCAGTATGTAGGATGGATGGAAGGATGGATAGAGAAGTGAGTTGTGTTTTATTGCAGGATATGTCAAAAAGAAATAATTTTTAATTTTGTATTAAAGTTGTGTTTTGTGCAAGTGAGGGAGTACGGTATCAATGAACATGTTGGGAATTAGGAGTATCACACCCATAGTTAGTGTATTTATTGATACTGTACAACCTAGAGTGTAATATGGCTTTTATACAGCAGTTCCGCAAACACAATTTATTAAATGACAGCAATGCTGGACAAAATATTACGATTTGTTTGTTTAATCAGTTACTTTGTGCAACTGAGGAAAAAATAGTTCCTTCTAAATGTAGCCAAATCAAATCAAATCAAATCAACCTTTATTGTCATATTGCTGTACATACAACTGTAGTGCAGGCAAGATGAAATTGCGTTTCTCTCGGCATCCATATAAGTAAAAAGAACATAATTTAAGACACACTCACACACCCCATCCCAACACAGCCATTCACACTTCCCTGAGGCATACTTGAAAACTAACCAGAACTATAATATACAAATAATACAATGTCCATAGGTGCAGTAGTATGTATGAGAGATTCCGGATCAACTGTTCAGCATCCTGACAGCTTGTGGAAGGAAGCCGTTAATCAATCTGATGGTTCTGCCTCTGATGCTCCGGAATCGTTTGCCAGATGGCAGAAGTTCAAAGTGTTTATGCAGAGGGTGAGAACGGTCCTTGACAATGTTCAGTGCCCTGCTCCTGCAACGGTTCTGAAAAAGTTCTTGGACAGAGGGGAGGGAAACTCCAGTTACCCTCTCAGCTCCCTTAACTATCCTCTGCAGGGCTTTTTTGTCTGACATACTGCAGCTGGAGTACCATGTTGCAATGCAGTACGTCAGAACACTCTCCACCACACCTCTGTAGAAGGTCCTGAAGATGCAGATGGGGAGAGAGGCCTGTTTGAGTTTCCTCAAGAAGTGCAGTCTCTGCTGGGCCCGCTTCCTGATCCCCAAGGAATTCTTGCTCCAGGTCAGGTCCTGCGAGATCTGCACTCCGAGGAACTTGATGTTCTCCACTCTCTCCACTAAAAGGCCGCCGATGCTGAGAGGGACGTGTTCAGGCCGTGACCACTGGAAGTCAATAATCATCTCCTTCGTTTTGTCCACGTTGAGCACCAGATTGTTCTCCCTGCACCCCAGCCCTCCAGGTCTCTCACTTCTTCCCTGTACATTGATTCCTCATCCCTCTGAATAAGTCCCACCACCGTGGTGTCATCTGCAAACTTAATAATCTGGTTCCCCTCGTGTCTGGATACACAGTCATGTGTTAACAGTGTAAACAACAGTGGACTAAGTACGCAGCCTTGAGGGGATACGGTGCTCAGCGTGATAGAGTTGGAGATGTTATTTCCAACCCAGACAGACTGAGGTCTCTCAGTCAGGAAATCCAGGATCCAGAGACATGTGGCGGTGTTCAGACCAAGAAGGGGTAAGATCAGTCTCTGGGGAATAATGGTGTTTGACATAATGCACGGCTCAGGAGACACACACGCAGGCTCAGGGTAGATTTAACAGCTTTATTGACAACAGGGATGTGTGGCTGCGTGTCTGTGGAATAAGAATGTGTTGGTGGTGGCGTCTGCGTCAGGCACGGGGGCAGGAGGCCGTTCAGCCGGACAACCCTATGGGAGGAAGCAGAGGGAGAAGGGTAACGGGCACCACACCAACACAGAGGATAATAATAGTCTTGCTGGCTTACTTGGTTAGGACAGGTGGCTGGCGTTGACAAGGGCGGAGCCCGGGAGACAGCGACCTGCAGTGCCTGTAGCAGCAATGTAGAGACAGCGGCGAGATGAGGAAGTCCGCCGCTGGGGAAGTCCACCTGTGCACAGGGGAGATGGCTGGAGGAAAAGAGGTAAGGGGAGCTTACCCAGAAAATCTTGCTAGAAGGCTTGAGTACTGTTGTAGCAAACAATGCCGAAGTAGAGAGACGGCTTCAGGCCGAAGCCCAGGGCAGAGTGGATTAAGTACCTCGCCGCTGACGAGGAGCAGGTGTGCGCGCAGCTGGCGCCGCTGATGAGCAGCGAGTCATGACAGTACTCCCCCCTCTAGCAGCGCCTCCTGGCGATGGTTTCTCTGGGTGCGCTCGATGGAACTCAGTGATGAGGGACCGGTCCAACACCAGCGAGGAAGGCACCCATTGTCTCCATTCGGGCGCATAGCCCTCCCAGTCCACCAAATACTGCAACCCGCGACCCCGGCGCCGGGCGTCTAAGATCTCAGAGACAGTCCAGGCCGGATGGCCACCAATCATCCGGGGAGCGGGGTGCGCTGCAGGTGGAGGGCAGAGGGGGTCAGAGACCACCGGTTTGACTTTGGAGACGTGGAAGGTGGGATGGATGCGGAGGGAGGAGGGAATAGCCACACGCACAGCCACCGGGTTGATAATCCTAGTTATGGGAAACGGGCAGATGAATCGTTGGGCCAGCTTCCTCCTCTCACCCTTTAGGTTGACGTCCTGTGTGGATACCCAGACTTGTTGTCCCACCTGGTAGGCAGGGGCAGGTCTCCTGTGCCGATCCGCCGTGGATTTATTGCGCTCCGCCGTGCGTAAAAGCGCATTGCGCGCCGTAGTCCAAAGGGAGCGGCACCGCCAGAAGTGTGCCTGGGCAGAGGGGACAGCCAATTCGCTCTCCTGCGCGGGGAATAGAGGTGGATCATAACCCAGGGATGCCTTGAAGGGAGACATCCCGATGGCAGACGAGCGAGATGTGTTGTGGGCGTACTCCACCCAGGCGAGGTGAGAGCTCCAGGACGTGGGCTTGGATGTGGTAACGCAGCGGAGCGCAGCCTCCAGCTCCTGATTGGTCCGTTCACACTGCCCGTTGGACTGGGGGTGATGGCTGGAGGTGAGGCTAACTTTAGCTCCCAGGGCGTTGCAAAAGGACCTCCAGACGTCTGAAGAAAACTGGGGACCACGATCGGAGACCACGTCGACCAGTATTCCGTGCAGTCTGACCACGTGCTGGATAAGGAGGTCCGCCGTCTCCAAGGCTGAGGGGAGTCCACGTAGGGGCACAAAGTGGGCGGCCTTGGAAAAACGGTCAACGATGGTCAGGACTGTGTCAAAGTTGTTGGAGACAGGAAGCCCGGTGACAAAGTCTAGGGCGATGTGCGACCAGGGCCTGCCAGGGACGGGCAGGGGCTGGAGCAGACCCGCAGGGGGAGCATTACCTGACTTACTGGTGGCGCAGATGGGGCAGGCCCGGGCGTAGCGGGCGGCATCCTTCCGCAGACCTGGCCACCAAAAGGATCGCTGGAGGAGGTCGATCATCCGAGAAGCTCCAGGATGGCAGGTGAGCTTAGAGGTGTGGAGCCAGTGAATAACGTCCCCCCGGACGGCAGATGGCACGAAGAGCCTCCCCTCCGGTCCGCCGCCAGGATCCGATTCTGACTCCTGCGCCCTCCAGATCTTATCCTCTATGTCCCAGGAAACAGCCCCCACGACGCACGACCTGGGCAGGATGGTGTGAACAGCGTCTTCCGTGGCCTCCGGGGCAAATTGCCTGGAGAGGGCGTCGGGCAGGCCGTTCTTGGAGCCAGGCCTGTAGGTGATGTTAAATTTAAACCTTGCGAAGAACAGGGACCAGCACGCCTGGCGGGCATTCAGACGCTTGGCAGATCTTAGGTATTCCATGTTCTTGTGGTCAGTTAGGACCACGAAAGGCAAGGCGGCCCCCTCCAGCCAGTGACGCCACTCCTGAAGCACAAGCCTGATGGCCAGAAGCTCTCTGTCCCCCACGTCATAATTACGCTCTGCCGGGGACAGGCGTCAAGAGAAGAAGGTGCAGGGTCGCTTGACTCCGTTGGCTGGAGACCGCTGGGACAGCACTGCCCCCACCCCCGTGTCCGAAGCGTCCACCTCCACTATGCACTGCTGCGCGGGATCGACCTGACTGAGGACCCGGGAGGAGGAAAACTCCATCTTCAGCGCCTGGAAGGCCGTTGCGGCCTCTTCAGTCCACCGGAACGGGGTCTTAGGGGAGGTGAGGCGGGTCAGAGGCCCGACGATGGCTCCAAAGTTTGGGACGAAGTGGCGGTAGAAATTGGCAAACCCGACGAACTGCTGAACCTGTTTCCTAGAGGTAGGTGTGGGCCAATCCACCACTGCTTTAATCTTCGCTGGGTCCGGGAGCACCTGGTCATGGGAGATGACGAACCCCAGGAAGGAAGTTGTCTTGGTGTAGAACTCACACTTCTCCGCCTTGACATATAGGCGATTCTCCAACAGCCTCTGCAGGACCTGCCTCACATGGACCCGGTGCTCATCCCTGGACCTGGAGAAGATGAGGATATCGTCCAGGTAGACGAACACAAACAGGCCGATGAAATCCCGGAGGATGTCATTAATGAGGCGCTGGAAGATGGCTGGAGCGTTGGTCAACCCAAACGGCATCACTAGATATTCAAAATGACCGTTAGGGGTGCGGAAGGCTGTCTTCCACTCATCTCCCTCCCGGATCCGGACGAGGTGGTAAGCGCTGCGGAGATCCAGCTTGGTAAACCAGGTCGCCCCCTGGAGTGAGTGGAAGGCGGTATCCATGAGGGGCAGGGTGTACCGGTCCTTCTCCGTGATGTCATTGAGAGCTCGATAATCTATGCAAGGACTAAGGGAGCCGTCCTTCTTTCCCACGAAGAAGAACCCTGCGCCTACTGGTGAGGAAGATGGTCGGATAATCCCAGCGCTGAGCGACTCCTTCAAGTAGGTGTTCATGGCCTCCTTCTCTGGCGCTGACAGGCTATAGAGGCGTCCTGAGGGTAGGGGCGCCCCCTGGCGGATGTTGATGGCACAGTCGTAGGGCCGGTGAGGAGGAAGAGACATCGCCTTGGACTTGCTAAAGACTGCACCCAGGTCGTGGAACTCTGAGGGCACAAGGGTGAGATCCGGGGGCGCGGTGTCCTTGGCTGTGGGAGGCGAGGACTGGGGCGCAGGCAGCGGATTGGAGACAGGTGCCCATACAGAAGGTGCTCCAAGCTGACACTTTTCCGGTCTTCCAGTCCAAGACGGGGTTGTGGAGGCGGAGCCAAGGGTATCCGAGAATGACAGGAGTGACCGAGGTGGGCAGGATGTAGAAGGAGATATCCTCCCAGTGGTTTCCTGAGATGATCACCGGAATGGGAGATGTCCAGTGGGTCACCTTTCCCAATGAGACACGGGAGAGATTAACCAGGGCGAGAGGAGGGTCGAGGGGGTGAAAACGGATGCCCAATCGGGTTGCCAGGCTCTGTGAAATAAAGCTACCCTCCGCGCCTGAATCCACCAGTGCATGTGTGAGGTGCCCTGTGAGGTTGTGACAGAAGCGGATGGGCAGCGTCAAATGTGTGAGGGGATTTAACCGATTAGCGTCCGCGAGGCCCCCTACAGTGACTCGCGGACCTCCTCGTTTGGCTTCTCCGGACAATGCTCCACCGTGTGCTGGCTACCCCCGCAATACATGCAAAGGCCCAGATCACGGCGGCGTTGTTTCTCCGCCAGGGGGAGCTTTGTCCGGCCCGTCACCATCGGCTCCGACTCCTCGGAGACCTCCGGCGGCGGCAACGCCAGGTGGCGAGCTTGGGGCAAGCGCGCAGAGGTGCCCCGCGAGCGAAAAGGGTGCTTCCGCTCTGAGGCGCACTCACGCAGCCTGTTATCCAAGCTGATGGCAAGGGAGATCAGCTCCGCTAGAGTCTCCGGGATATCCCGGCCGGCCAGCTCATCTCTCAGGCCAGAGTTTAGACTGCGGAGGAAGATGCCGCAGAGCGCACGCTCTTCCCAGCCAACTTCCTCCGTGGTAACCCGGAAGTCGATCGCGTATTCAGCCGCCGATCGGCTCCCCTGTTGGAGGCCGAGAAGGCGGTCGACCTGGACACTGTCCAAACGCGAATGGTCGAACACTTCCAGAAATTGTCGCACGAATTGGCCATAGGTGAGGGTGGCGTAGCTGGGCTTCGCCATGATGGCGTAAGCCCAGGTAAGCGCACGACCCTCCAGGAGATTACCAATATAGCCAATCCTGCTGTGGTCTGAGGGGAAGTCTCTGGGAACGCGAAGGAACACGGACTCACACTGCATGATAAAACCCCGAGCTCCACCAAGCTTACCGCTAAAGCGAGCAGGAGTGGGGATTGGTGTGAGCCGTGCCGGTGCACCCGGAGCAAGCTGGACAGCCGCCGGAGCAGCGGGAGCTGCGCCACCCAGACGAACTGAGGGGAACGGCTGCTGAGGGTCCAAGCGGTCTAATCGGTTAGGAATGACTGTCAACTGGTTTAATATCACCTGTTGTTGGTGGGCTATTAAATCCACCCGAGCCTCGATGGTGGAAAGACGGCGTGCGAGCCCGCTGTCTGCCGAGCCGCTCTGCTGAAGCCGTACTGACATAATGCATGGCTCAGGAGACACACACGCAGGCTCAGGGTAGATTTAACAGCTTTATTGACAACAGGGATGTGTGGCTGCGTGTCTGTGGAATAAGAATGTGTTGGTGGTGGCGTCTGCGTCAGGCACGGGGGCAGGAGGCCGTTCAGCCGGACAACCCTATGGGAGGAAGCAGAGGGAGAAGGGTAACAGGCACCACACCAACACAGAGGATAATAATAGTCTCGCTGGCTTACTTGGTTAGGACAGGTGGCTGGCGTTGACAAGGGCGGAGCCCGGGAGACAGTGACCTGCAGTGCCTGTAGCAGCAATGTAGAGACAGCGGCGAGATAAGGAAGTCCGCCGCCGGGGAAGTCCACCTGTGCACAGGGGAGATGGCTAGAGGAAAAGAGGTAAGGGGAGCTTACCCAGAAAATCTTGCTAGAAGGCTTGAGTACCGTTGTAGCAAACAATGCCGAAGTAGAGAGACGGCTTCAGGCCGAAGCCCAGGGCAGAGTGGATTAAGTACCTCGCCGCTGACGAGGAGCAGGTGTGCCTGCAGCTGGCGCCGCTGATGAGCGGCGAGTCATGACAGTGTTGAATGCTGAACTGAAATCAATGTACAGGAGTCTGGCGTAGGTGTCTTTCTGATCCAGGTGGGTGATCACAGAGTGCAGGGTGGTGACTATAGCATCCTCCATGGAGCGGTTTGAACGATACGCAAACTGGAGCGGGTCATGTGATGCAGGGAGGCAGGCTGTGATGTGTGGTTTGACAAGCCGTTCAAAACACTTCATCACAATTGGTGTCAGTGCAACAGGACGATAGTCATTCAGACAGGACACAACTGGTTTCTTTGCCACTGGTACTATGGTAGAGGTCTTAAAGCATCTGGGAACGATGGCCTCACTCAGGGAGATGTTATAAATGTCAGTGAGGACATCCGCCAACTCGCTCGCACAGTCTCGGAGCACACGTCCCGGGATGTTGTCTGGACCTGCAACTTTACGTGGGTTGACCCTAGTTAGGGTCCTCTGTGTGTCCGCTGTGTTGATGATGATAGCTGGTCCAACCAATGGTGGAGATGGGCCAGCCCTCCCTCTGATTGTCGGGTTTGATGCTTCAAAACGTGCAAAGAAGTTGTTGAGCCTGTCTGGAAGCGAAGCGTTGTCATTATCGACCCCCTGCCTAGACTTATAGTCCGTCAGCACCCGAACTCCCTGCCACATCCGCTTGGTGTTCCTAGTGTCACAGAGGTGTCCCTGGATTTTCTCGGCATAGGTGCGCTTCGCCGTCTTAATTCCCTTTGAGAGCGCAGACCTGGCTGAGCGGAGGGCGATCCTGTCCTTCGCTCTGAAGGCTGCATCTCTGGCTGTCAGCAGCGAGCGCACCTCTGCAGTCATCCAGGGCTTATGGTTGCCCCGTGCAGTGATGGTCTTCACTATAGTGACATCCTCTGTGCACTTCGCCATGTAGCTGATGACCGTTTCAGCATACTCCTCCACATCTGTCTTGTCTTCCTGGGAGGCTGCTATTTTGAAGACCTCCCAGTCTGTGTGCAGAAAACATTCTTTAAGTGCTGAGGTTGCACTCTCTGGCGAGATCCTGATTTGTTTCACTACTGGCCTGCTGCGCTTCAGTAAAGGTTTGTAGGCAGGCACCAGCATCACGGATAGGTGGTCAGAAAGGCCGAGGTGGGGGCGAGGTGTTGCCTTATAAGCATCTGTGTTTGTGTACACCAAGTCCAACATATTCTCTCCTCTGGTCTTAAAGTCTACACATTGTTTAAACTTGGGGAGCACAGTCTTTAAACTGGTGTGGTTAAAATCCCCCGCAACCACCACAAAACTGTCCAGGTGTGAAGTTTGAATTTCACTAATAGCATTGTGCAGCTCTCTGAGTGCCTCTTTAGCATTAGCTTTAGCATTAGCGCTCGGCGCTATGTAAACAGCAGCTACAAACACGTTGGTGAATTCCCTCGTCAGATAAAATGGCCGACAATTTTTAATAAGGAACTGCGCCAATGGAGAGCAGTGTTTAGCTACTAACGTGGCGTTAACGCACCAGTTCTTGTTAACATAGATACATAGCCCCCCCACACACACACACGGCTCTTACCGGAGCTGGCAGTTTCTCTGTCCGCCCGGAACAATGTCGTACCTTCCAGTTGAATGGCCGCGTCAGGGATGTTGTCGTGGAGCCATGTCTCCGTGAACGCAAGCACACGGCAGTCCCTCCACTCTCTCCGGGTTTCTCTCAGCAGACGCAGCTCGTCCAGCTTGTTGTCGAGGGAGCGGGCATTAGAGGGAAGGAGTGACGGTACTGCTGGTCTGGAGGGGTTAGCCTTTAGCCTAGCATGAATCCCGGCCCTTTTTCCTCGCTTTTGCTTGCGAGCCAGTAACTTTTGCTAAGCACCTAAATACATACTGGTCACCTGTTGAGTCAGTAACACAGAAGGGCCGAGATCAATGCTGGTGGCCCATTAGCATGCTAGCGATTTGGCTTCGACACACTTCGCTTACTTTTTCTTGGCATTTTCAGATGAAACAAAGAGTCCATCACCACAAAGGTATTGTGGTTTTCTAATCTAGTCAATAAATTCAACTCTAGTCTGTCTATACGTCAAATAGGTTCATTTTGTCTTCTTTTAATTATTTATCTTTTGTTCATATGAAAGACAAAAAATAAAATAGAAAGATGTCTTTACCTTCTTTACATGTTTCAACTGCACTGCAGCCTTCATCAGAAGAGTCCAGAGAGTCTAGTCTGTCTATTTTGTTTAAACAGACATAAATTATGTCACCAGATGTTTAAAAGGACAGGACTTCTGGATCAGAAATGGCTGAATTGAGACTGTCTAGTTGTTTTTCAAACGACACCTCACTGTGGAAATTAAGGTATCCAACATATTTATTGCAGTTCTCAAGTCTGCAGACTTGACATTAAATTATTGTTAGTAGTTAACAGTTATTTTGCAGCAGTTAGTTCCGACCAAGCAATAGGATATGTGCAATAGGGACTCCAGGAGTTACTAAAATCCAAGATAATTGCATTCTGTTTCACTGTATATGTATCACTCCACTTCGTTAACAGTTTTAATGATCAAACTCAGGTTGAATGACATTACATTCAATTGATTTGTAAGCAAGGTGAAATGATCAACAAGTATCAAACATCACATTAACTTGTAAAGGATTATTGAGCATAAAGGATATAATCACACATTTGTGGAACCAAGGAACCTTAGTTTGAATTTGTAACTGTGATGAAAATGGAGACTGAAATAACTGTAACCAGAATATGAAGAAAATTGGACACAATTTTTTATCAAGAAAGTGTGATAAAAAACTGATTATATGAAAAAAAGAAATTCTGGGTTACTCTAAAAAGGAACAGTGTCATGGCGGCCTCTGGGCCGTCATTGGCTTCATCAGTCCCAGCTGCGCACAGACCAACAGGTGCCAATCAACGGCTGTTAAAAGCCAGCGTTGCTGACAGCCCGTCACGGAGCCGTCTGTCCTCCTCATCGGAGCATGAACCAGAGCTTCGTTCTCAAGCTACGTCTAGAACGCCTCATCAGGAACTACCACGTAAGAGAACTGTGTGTTACTCAACTCCTTGCCTTTACCCCTGTGCACAGGTGGACCTCCCAGGCGGCGGACCAGCTTCCCCAGCCGACGGGGCGTTGCCACTTCAGCCACGTAGCTCCTCGCTACCACCTCTGCTACGGGTACGTCTTACTCCTCAGCTGCAAGAGCTGCTATTGTCTCAGCTGCAGGAACTATCATCACCACGATCAGTGGAATCACTGTCATCGCCACCATCAGAACTGACATCGTCACGATCAGTGGAATCACTGCCAGCACCGCTATCAGAACTGTCATCGTCACGGTCAGTGGAATCACTGCCGTCATCATCACAGGAACTGCCATCGCCACAGCAACAGGTGGATTCACTACCACAGCCACAAGCACACTCACCTCCACGTTGCACGGCCGCTGGGAGTCAGCAGGACGCTACCTGTGGATCACCCAAGTAAGCCCCTTCACCTACAATTACTCACGAGTGCTGAACCGCGGTAATTGTATCTGCTTGTATGTTACAGGGTTGCCAGGTCTCCATCCGGACTGCTCAGCTCCAGCGACCAGAACTCTATACTTGCACTCACTCACGCACTACACACTCTCACTCTTCAATAAAGGATTATTGTCACTATCTACCCGTGTCAGTGTCTGTCTCCTGGGTCCTAAACATGTCAGTACGACTCCATCACGTTGACCCAGCGGACAGTTCACTGTCACGCAAACTCAACACACTTAGCGCTTGGGTAGATTTGTTAGCACACCAGCAGACGGTAATCCTAAATCAGTTAACTTTAATTAACAGTCGGCTGGATCGTCTGGAAGGACACCAGACGTTCCCCCCGACTGCAAATATCTCAGCCCCTGCGGGCTTAGCGTCAGGTCAAGCTAACACCTCTTCGACCCCTCGCCTCACCCCTGTTCCCACGCCTGCCCGGTTCAGCGGAAGACTCGGGGAAGCCAGAGGATTCATATTACAATGTGAATCAGTTTTTCTCCGTGTTCCAGGAGATTTCGCCTTAGATTCAAACAGGATTGGTTATGTCATTAATTTGTTGGCGGGTAGAGCTTTAGATTGGGCATATTCCATCATGGCTAAACCAAGCTACTCCATGCTGACTTACCAGGAGTTTGTGACAGAATTCATGTCCATGTTTGATCATACAGATAGGGGTGAGGTGTTGACAGAACGGCTGTTGAGCCTACAGCAGGGAAAGAGATCAGCTGCTGACTACGCTATTGACTTCCGGGTCCTGGCCGCAGAGATTGGGTGGGGGGAGCCATCACTGTGTGGTATTTTCCTGCGCAGTCTTAATGATGAGTTGAAGGATGAATTAGCGGCACGGGATAAACCGGACAACTTACGTGATTTGATTGCCCTAACGGTTAGCCTGGATAGCAGATTAAGGGAGCGGGCGGCCGAACGGCGAGCTACTTCCCGTTCGGTTAAACCCCGCCCTCGCGTCACTAACTCTCCTCTTCTCGCTCTACCCGCATCAGAGGAATCCCCGGATCAAGAGGCTATGGTTGTAGGTCAGTCTAAAGTGTCAGCAGCTGAGAGACAGCACCGCAGGGATCAGGGCCTTTGTTTCTACTGTGGGAAAGGGTCACATGGGGTTTTCAAGTGTCCCAGTAGGTTAAAAGGGAAGGCCCGTGGATCGCAGTAGGGGGATTCACGGGCAAGAATTCAGAAGAACCCCTTACTAGTTGCCGTTTACCCATCAGACTGATCCATGCACATACAGAACACTCCACATTAGCATTAATTGACTCAGGAGCTGAGCAGAATTTTGTTTCTAGAGACCTGGCAACCCGGTGGGCCTTAGCTGTCAGACTCTAGATCCCCCTGTCAAACTCATCACCCTGTCCAAGGCGTCCCTGACCACCGTCGCCCATCAGACTGCCCCAGTATCTATAATTGTGTCAGGAAATCACAGGGAGGAGATTAGGTTCCTAGTCCTGCCCGTCTCTTCTTCGCCCGTCATCCTGGGGTACCCCTGGCTTCGATTGCATAACCCCACCATTGACTGGCAAGCTGGGAGTATTACAGCGTGGAGTACGTTCTGCCTGAGTGCCTGTCTCCAATCTGCGGCGTGCGCCCCGTTGGTCAAGGTGCTTCCACCTCAGTCATCACCACCGGACCTGTCCAAGGTGCCAGAGGCTTACCATGACCTGGGGTTAGTTTTTAGCAAGTCTCGGGCATTGTCTTTACCCCCCCATCGCCCTTACGACTGCGCAATTAATCTGAAGGCTGGGGCCCCTCTTCCTGCTAGCCGCCTATACAGCCTATCAGCCCCGGAGCGCGAGGCTATGGACACATACATCAAGGAGTCCCTGGCCTCTGGAATCATCCGCCCGTCGTCTTCGGCTGTGGGAGCCGGGTTCTTCTTCGTCGGGAAGAAGAATGGTTCATTACGCCCCTGCATCGACTTCCGGGGTCTCAATGAAATAACGGTAAAAGACAAATACACTCTGCCCTTGATGAACACTGCCTTTGACTCCCTCCAGGGGGCATCCTGGTTTACTAAGTTAGACCTCAGGAATGCTTACCACCTAGTGCGCATAAGAGAAGGTGACGAGTGGAAGACGGCTTTCCGGACCCCAAGCGGGCATTTTGAGTACCTTGTAATGCCGTTTGGGTTAACCAACGCTCCGGTCGTCTTCCAGCGTTTAATAAACGACGTTTTGCGGGACTTCCTGAATTCATTTGTGTTTGTATATCTTGACAACATACTGATCTTCTCTCGCACACTAGAAGAGCATCAGGTGCATGTCCGTAAGGTACTACAGCGCCTCCTGGAGAATCAACTGTTCGTCAAGGCCGAGAAATGTGAGTTCCATACTGACCAAACCTCCTTCCTAGGGTTCATAATAGCCGGGAACCAGGTGCTCCCTGACCCAGCCAAGGTCAAGGCAGTAGTGGATTGGCCTGCATCCACCTCTAGGAAGCAGCTTCAAGGATTCTTGGGTTTTGCTAATTTCTATAGGAGGTTTGTGCCCAACTTTGGTAATATTGCTCGCCCTCTGACTGCGCTCACCTCCCCTAAGACCCTGTTTTGCTGGAGTGAGGAGGCAGCCGGAGCGTTTGAGAAACTGAAGAGGGAGTTCGCTTCGGCCCGGGTCCTAACTCAGGTGGACCCGAAGCTGCAGTGCTTGGTGGAAGTGGACGCCTCTGACTCGGGGAGCGGTACTCTCCCAACGCTCTCCCGAGGATGGTAAGATTCACCCATGTGCTTACTTCTCTCATCGTCTATCCCCAGCAGAGAGAAATTACAGCATAGGAGACAGGGAGCTGCTGGCAGTGAAGCTCGCTTTGGAGGAATGGAGACACTGGCTGGAGGGGGCTGCTCAACTGTTCGTGGTATGGACTGATCATCGTAACCTGGAGTACCTCAGGACGGCGAAGCGCCTGAATGCACGCCAGGCTCGTTGGTCCCACTTCTTCGGCCGGTTGAATTTTTCCATCACTTACCGGCCGGGAAGCAAGAACGGTAAGCCGGATGCCCTCTCGCGGCAGTTTGACGCACCATCCTCTGAGGACCAGGAAACTCCTATCCTGCCGCCCTCCTGCGTCGTGGGCACTCTGTCCTGGGGTATCTGCAAGACGGTTCGCCGGGCTCAGAGGACTGAGCCGGACCCCGGGGGGGGGGGGCGCCTGTTTGTTCCACGTGCCATTCGGGGCCAAGTGATTGAGTGGGGTCACGCCTCCAAGTTGGCTTGTCATCCAGGGGTGGGCCGGACTGTGGATCTTCTCCAGAGGACCTTCTGGTGGCCAGGGCTACGGAAGGACGTTGTAGGTTACATCCGGGCTTGCGCTCAGTGCGCCACCGGGAAGACGACATCATCCCCCCCGGCGGGCCTGTTACACCCGTTGCCGGTCCCTTCTCGCCCCTGGTCCCACGTTGCTATGGATTTTGTGACTGGTTTGCCCACCTCGGATAATTTCACTACAGTTTTAACCATTGTGGACCGTTTCTCGAAGGCAGCCCATTTTGTGCCTCTTCGGGGTTTGCCTTCAGCCCAGGAAACAGCGGACCTCCTCGTTCAACATGTGGTCCGCCTCCACGGCATCTCCGCCGACATAGTGTTGGACCGGGGACCACAGTTTGTCTCGCAGGTCTGGAAGGCTTTCTGCGCAGCGCTGGGAGCCACAGCCAGCCTCTCCTCTGGTTATCATCCCCAGAGCAATGGCCAGTGTGAGCGGGCTAATCAGGAGCTTGAGGCCGCATTGCGCTGTGTCATCTCCTCCTGCTCATCCTCCTGGAGCAAGTATCTTCCTTGGATTGAGTACGCCCATAACACCACGGTCTCTACGGCTACGGGTGTCTCCCCTTTCAAGGCGTCATCTGGTTTTGATCCACTGCTGTTCCCGGAGGAGGAGAGGGAGGTAGCGGTTCCCTCGGTCCAAGCCCACATCAAGTGCTGTCGGCGAGTTTGGCTCATCACCCGCCAAGCCCTGTTAAAGACTACTAAACGCAACATCCAGGTGGCCAACCGGCATAGGAGACCCGCCCCGGACTACAAGGTGGGTCAGAAGGTTTGGTTGTCAACCCGGAATATTGGTGTACCGGCTGAGAAGCGTAAGCTTACCAAGCGCTTCATTGGTCCTTACACCATCACTCGTATTATTAATCCTGTGTCTGTGCGCCTGTCTCTCCCCTCTTTGATGCGCATCTGCCCCACCTTTCATGTCTCCCAGGTCAAACCGTACATCTCTGACCCCCTGTGCCCGCCTCCCACGGCCCCCGCCCCCCCGAGGATGATCGATGGCCATCCGGCCTGGGGGGTGACTGCCATCCTGGACGTTCGCAGGCGAGGTCGTGGTCTTCAGTATTTGGTGGACTGGGAGGGCTTTGGACCAGAGGATCATTCTTGGATTCGCCCAGCGTTGATCCTGGATAAACAGCTGATCCACGACTTCCATCGGGCGAATCCAGGTAGAATTGGGCAGGTGCCTGGAGGCACTGCTAGAGGGGGGAGTACTGTCATGGCGGCCTCTGGGCCGTCATTGGCTTCATCAGTCCCAGCTGCGCACAGACCAACAGGTGCCAATCAACGGCTGTTAAAAGCCAGCGTTGCTGACAGCCCGTCACGGAGTCGTCTGTCCTCCTCATCGGAGCATGAACCAGAGCTCCGTTCTCAAGCTACGTCTAGAACGCCTCGTCAGGAACTACCATGTAAGAGAACTGTGTGTTACTCAACTCCTTGCCTTTACCCCTGTGCACAGGTGGACCTCCCAGGCGGCGGACCAGCTTCCCCAGCCGACGGGGCGTTGCCACTTCAGCCACGTAGCTCCTCGCTACCACCTCTGCTACGGGTACGTCTTACTCCTCAGCTGCAAGAGCTGCTATTGTCTCAGCTGCAGGAACTATCATCACCACGATCAGTGGAATTACTGTCATCGCCACCATCAGAACTGACATCGTCACGATCAGTGGAATCACTGCCAGCACCGCTATCAGAACTGTCATCGTCACGGTCAGTGGAATCACTGCCGTCATCATCACAGGAACTGCCATCGCCACAGCAACAGGTGGATTCACTACCACAGCCACAAGCACACTCACCTCCACGTTGCACGGTCGCTGGGAGTCAGCAGGACGCTACCTGTGGATCACCCAAGTAAGCCCCTTCACCTACAATTACTCACGAGTGCTGAACCACGGTAATTGTATCTGCTTGTGTGTTACAGGGTTGCCAGGTCTCCATCCGGACTGCTCAGTTCCAGCGACCAGAACTCTATACTTGCACTCACTCACGCACTACACACTCTCACTCTTCAATAAAGGATTATTGTCACTATCTACCCGTGTCAGTGTCTGTCTCCTGGGTCCTAAACATGTCACAGAGGTTAATAAAAAGAGGGATACTATTTTTCTTTAATTCTATAGCTTCGATCAGAGCCGCCATCAGTGTGTGAATGTGTGTGTGAATGGGTGGATTGCAGGATCTGTAAAGTGCTTTGGTCATCCTAGATGAGAAGAAAAGTGCTATATAAGTGAACGCCATTTACCATTTACCATTTATGAACTAGCTTTAACATGAAAAAATTATGACATAATTGTGCTGGAGAAGAACAGTCCAGGCCGAACTACAGGAGATGGGATACACCTGGGGACAAGCTCAACACATTGCAAAGGACAGGGCAAAGTGGGGATTGCTTGTTGCGGGCCTTATGTCCCACCTGGGACGAAGAGGAGAAGTAAGTAAGTAAGTACATCACATTAACTCAGCAGATGAACAAGGGATCTTGCTCACGTGACCAGTTGTGTTGGGGGTTTTCAGCTGGATCTGTGGCTGAAGCTTTATTTGCTGATACAAGAAAATATCTGCCAGCAGATATTTCTTCCCAGAGGCAACAGTTGGGAGCTGAGATCTGGCAATGCTGATGAGAGCCTGCTGGCCGCTGACGTGTATGCCATGTGGAGGGACAACACAGGATTTTTCCAGCAGCTTTCCCGGGTACTTTGGATACTTTGGAGATCGGTCAAAGTCTGATCAAAGTCACAGAATTGAAGAGAGAAATTTAAAAAAAAATTATTTAAGCCACGAAATCCGAGTTCTTCCAGTGTCGTGGTAATTGGGCGTAGGCAGCTTCCAGTGGGAGGTAAAACCAGGATCAGTCCACTCTAAACACAGTGAGTTAACCCTTAGATGCATGACCAACCAATTCCTACACTCTTCCATGAGTGGGGTCAAAAATGACCCCAATTAGAATGACTGCGTTTTATGCTGTAAACTTAAGAAATTTCTTTCATTTTGGTGAAAGATGATTATTTTTATTATATTTTGGGTAATTATTAATGTATTGTAAAAAGGTAAACATCCAAAACATCCAAAATACAACACTGTATAGGTGTGTCGTAATTCCGGTTCATGGGCAGGATCATGAAAATAGATCTGAGCAAAAAGTGGCTTTTGACCCTGTTCAGGAAGGCCCGTGCATGCCCATAGAAACCGAGAAACTTGAGCACCCGGAGAAAATGCTTTTGTTTAGTTTCTTCATCTTGAGCAACAATACGAAGACTGCTTGATCTGGCATCTCTGCTCACAGCAACGTAGAATCGGCCACGGCTGCAGAAATCTGTTGTGCAGAAAACACGAACGCGCTGTAAAGACTGGCCCTGTGACTTATTCACCTTGCCAATTTTGAGCCATATGACATCATAAAGACACTAGTCTAGGCATTGTGAGTGATGGTCTATATGACATCATAAAGACACATTTGTCTATGTGCGTCAAATACACGAACGCGCTGTAAAGACTGTACATGTCTTTATGACGGCATGAAAATAGATCTGAGCAAAAAGTGGCTTTCGACCCTGTTCAGGAAGGCCTGTGCATGCCCATAGAAACCGAGAAACTTGAGCACCCAGAGAAAATGCTTTTGCTTAGTTTCTTCATCTTGAGCAACAATACGAAGACTGCTTGATCTGGCATCTCTGCTCGCGGCAATGTAGAATCGGCCATGGCTGCAGAAATCTGTTGTGCAGAAAACACAAACGCGCTGTAAAGACTGGCCCTGTGACTTATTCACCTTGCCAATTTTGAGCCATATGACATCATAAAGACACATTAGTCTAGGCATCATGAGTGATGGCCTATATGACATCATAAAGACCCATTTGTCTATGTGCCATCATATATGACGGCATCGCAAGTCCTATGATGCCTGAGTTCATAGGCCGTTTTATGATGTCCTATAAACATGACAGACACACACAGCTAACTAGTGTTAGCTTAGTTAGCTACTGTAGCTAACTACAAAGTAGTAATTTGGTGATGATAACATAACACTATCACACAAAATTCATGGACGTTGAAAATAAGTTCATAATTTATAA
Organism: Pholidichthys leucotaenia; assembly: GCA_020510985.1. Classification (NCBI taxonomy): domain Eukaryota; kingdom Metazoa; phylum Chordata; class Actinopteri; order Cichliformes; family Pholidichthyidae; genus Pholidichthys; species Pholidichthys leucotaenia. The sequence goes on along the minus strand of CM035837.1, from coordinate 235,187,504 downwards.
CAGCACATATATTATGAGGTATAAAAATAATAATATTTACATGTATGTTGCTGTGTAAAAATAACCTTCAGGGTAGTGAGTAGATGTGTCCTTCCGTGCCAAGTCTTCGAAGCGTGTGTCGAGTAACCCGGGAAGATTTTTGTGAAGCACGTCTCAAGGCTTGTGTTGCTGATGAACATGGTGACATTCGAAGGGGACAGTGAAGTGCAATGTCCCTCACATTTTGTGGACTTGGGACTTTATTTGCAATCTATTCCAGTTTCTTCTTTTTTTTTCCGATGGAACCAGCAAGAAAGAGATTTGCTTCATGAAGCTTCATCTCGCCATCACTAGTGGTGAGACTGTTGGAGTTAGATGTGTGGATTGACAGTAAATGTACAGTATATCTGACAATCACAGTTGATATAAATCAAAGGTTCCTAGGGTTAACCTTTGAGATTCCATAGAAAATGCTTGGGGTCATTTTTGACCCCATATATGGAAAAGTGTGGTACTGATACAAAAAATGCAATTACTTAAAAAATATAACAATTAGATACAAATCCAAATGGTCTCATGTCAAAGACAACCTATTTGAGGAATACATGGAAGATTAAATGATAAAAAAGTAAAATTACAAAGATATTGCAAAAAAACAACCACAGGGGTCATTGTGACCCCACTTATGACTCTAAGGGTTAAGGAAACAATTAGAAAAAACTTAACAAATTATACAATAGAAAAAACGCCTGAGAAAAATAGAGTTTCACTCCATGTAAAAGAGAAGGTTGAGCTCAAAAAAACAAGAAAAAGATCTTTCCCCAAACACACACAGAAAGGAGACAAATTCAAAGCAGGAACATAACTGAAAAAACTAGGGAGTTTTTTCCTCTTAAATGAAACCCATTTCTTGGTCAAAAACTTGACTGGCAGCAGGAAGAGCCAATTATTGTCTATCACGGGAGATTTGAATGGATTGCGGTCCAGTCAAGGAGAGGTTCATTATTTGTAACTGACCAATAAAATGAAAGGGGGCTTCATCCATCTGAGACTGGCTGGTGATTGGCTGATACCAGTCAGATAATTTGCATAAGCTTACAGGAGACATAACACATATTAACTTCAAATTCATATTATCTACGTATAAGCTAAGCTAACTTCAGTGATTCATAACTAATTTTCACTATTACTTCCAGTGAGCATGCACTTTCATAAACTTGTTTAAACATATTTTTCAAACATGCAATACATTTCAAATCAATGATTAATGAAACATTTCAAACCATAAATGTCCACCACAGGGTTGGTCATATCTTCAAATAATGTCCTGAGAATTATCCTGCAAAATGAAAATCTTGAGGAGAGAGAGTTAGTTTTCAGTCACAAAAAACAGGTCAGTGTTGACAGGAGTAACAGTAAACATATTGCTGTGTTGTCCACAAGGGGGCAATGTTGGGCATTGGATAATTCTAGGAGACCGGAGGAATGTGGTTAATATACCTGGATTGTTTCAAACAGCCCTTGGTAGATAAAACTGTCTGGTTGAGGAGGAAGTTCATTGAATTTACAACCACCATCCAGGCCACCCCTGGAACGAAGAGGATTTTGGGAGTCTCAGTTCAAGACAGGAATGCAACATTTAAATGGTTTATTTAGGAGAAAGGGTGACCGGGAGGTCTTCTGCTCTGCAGAGACTGTTCATGTAAATTGGAACTCAAGTCGAAGGATTGAGAGGAACGGCTGAGGGGTGCATGATGCTGTGATTGCGAGACGTTCCAAGACTGTTGCGCAATAATCCAAATGGCGACTCGCTTTGACCAAGCACAGACCAACTTTTCCCACAGGTAGCATTTCTTTTTCTTTTTAATTAATCCGCTAACTGACTATTTGTTACATTCTTTATTTTTTGGTATATTATCTTGCCATCGTCTTGACGGAGCTGGAGGAACTTTAGAAAATTATATACACGAGTGTTATTATCGCTGCTGTGTAAAAATGGAGGCTATTGTATCTCCCGGTCTTCCTTCTTCCTCCTTGCCTAAACGGCCCAGACCCGAGGATTCTCTGAAAATTACACCCAAAAAATCACAGGAGGGCTCTGAGGTTAGTGACATCCTTTTCTCTATTGGGAACAAACTTATCAGCATGGATGGTTGGCGTTAGTAGAGCTGCTCCATAAAGAGTTCAAGAGCGTACGGGAGAGTCTGGAATACAGCCAGGCGCAGCTCGTCTCTCTCGTAGAGGAAAACAGTAGCTTGAAAAAGTCAGTAAACATGCTAACCACATGGCTTGGTGTTGTTGAAAAAGAGAACCAAAAAATGAAGGAGACAGTTCTCAATTTGCAGTCACGCAGCATGAGAGATAACCTTGTTTTTTCTGGAATTGCTGAAAAAAATAATGAAAATCCAGAACAGCTGATCAGTGAATTTATGTCCACACAGCTGAAACTGTCCTCCGAAGATACAAAAGCAATCACTTTCCACCAAGTTCACTGCACTGGGCAAAAAAATCTCCAAAATAAACGTCCCAGACCTACAGTTGCCAAGTTTGAACATTTCAAGCAAAAAGTTTTGGTACAGAGGCAGGGCAGGCAACTTAAAAACACCAATTCTAAATGATCAATTTCCATAGGAAATCATGGAAAGGAGGAGGAAGCTTTTTCCCATTAGAAAACAAAAAATCCAAGAAGGTAAACTAGCTTTTGTCTCTGTGGATAGATTGTTTATAGATGGCAAGCTGATGCGTACTCAGCACCATCCTCTCCGGCAGTGAGTCCTGGACCACAAACACCAGTCATGAGAGAAGACTTAACAGGTTCCACCTCCGCTGTCACTGATGCATTCTGCACATCAACTGGCAGGGCAGGGTGACCAACACAGATGTCCTACAGTGTGCTAGCATCCTCAGTTTGCATGCACTGCTTAGCCAGAGACGTCTCAGATGGCTGGGTCATGTGCAACGCATGGATGTGAGACGCATCCCAAAGGACATGCTATATGGTGAGCTCTATGAGGGATCCCGCCCAGTTGGATGTCCACAGCTCCACTTCAGAGATGTCTGCAAACGTGACATGCAGCTGGCAGACATCAGTCCCAACACCTGGAAAAGCACAGAGAGCATCCACAAAGCCTGGAGGGCCACACTGTCAAGGACCGAGTGAAGCGGGAGAGAATGCCAGGGACATCCAGCTTGATGACAAGAGAGCCAGGAGGAAAGCAATGGCAGCCTCTGTCAGAGCACCATCCTCCTTTGTGTGCAACCAGTATGTAAGAGGCTGCCATTCTAGAGTGGGACTCCACAGCCACTCTAGAAAATGTCAACCTAACCCCTTGCACTACACCATCGTCTCCCGAGACGAACGGATGCCATCAATTACAGAATGATATATTTCAAGTGTTTATTTCTTTTAATTTTGATAGTTATGGCTTATGTAGATCACGAGAACCCAAAATTCAGTTTCTCAAAAAAAAAAATCGGAATATTACACTGAATTAATTTTAAAAATTTGATTTTTAATAGAAGTGATGGCCACTGAAGTTTGTCCATGTACACACTCAATACTTGGTTGGAGCACCTGAACGGCACAGAACGCTCACGTCATGTGGCATCAAAGCGTTATCTTGTCCGCTCTTGTTTGTTTTTATTAACTTCGTTTTTAATTTTTATCTCTTTTTACTGATATTAGCTTTTTACTTAGTGTTAGCGTAGTGTTGGCCTAGCAGAAAGCCCGAATGGCACACAGGTGAACCAGACCCCAGGCAGGGCTGTTTTGACCAGGCTAGGGAAACCTGTTTTTAGCTGTTTTTAGCTAGCCAGCTATCCACTTCTCGCCTGGAACGTCATGACTCCATCCCCGACGTGTGTCAGCTGTGTGTCCCTCCTTAAAAAGGTTTCTGAGTTGGAAGTGAGACTCTCCAACCTCTATAAGATCTGAGAGGCTGAAGACCACCTAGACACTATAATTCTCGGGAGAACATCGGCCCCGGCAACCGACTCGCAGCTAGCAGAGACGGCTACTTACCTGGGTGAATTTAGCACATCGCCGTCCACTTCCACCCCTGCTCTGGTCTCCTCAGCTGAGACCAGAGCGGATCCAGATCAGAGGATCTGGAAAACAAAGCCATCAACACAGCACCTACACAATGTAAACCCACCCTTTGGAAGAGATACGTGGATGACATTTTGGAAAAAATAAGGAAAGGACACACACAAGAACTCACTGACCATCTGAACAGCACGGACAGCACTGGAAATATAAAATTCACACATGAAGAGGAGGAAAATGGCACCATAGCCTTTCTGAACATGAAAATCCACCACAACAATGATGGCAGCATAAAAATCAGTCTACAGGAAACCAACCCACACAGATCAATACCTACTATGGACATCGGAACACCCCACAGCACACAAGCTATCAGTTGTCAGGACGTTATATGAACGAGCCACCATCATCACAGACCAAGAAGACAGACAGGAGGAGGAAATCACATAAAACATGCACTTATATGCTGCCAATATCCAGTATGGGCCATAAACAAAGGGAAACAGCAAGTCAAAAACAAAGAAAACAAACAGAAAATAAGACACAGAACAAAAGCCGAAATCAAAAACAAGGACACCATAACCATACCATACATATGAGGGATCATGGAACCAATTCAAAGGATCGTGAAAAAATACAAAATAAACACAGCAGTAAAACCACACAAAAAATTAAGACAGTTATAAGTACACCCCAAGGACAGAGTAGAACAAGACAAAAAAATACAGTGTAATATATGAAATATCATGCCGATCATGCAACAAAACCTACATTGGAGAAACTGGAAGATCTTTCACCACAAGAAAAAAAGAACACCAGAAGGAATGTGAGAAGGAAACACAAGGACAACTCACAAGATCACAAAAAGAAAAGGCAGAACAAGAAACACTAAAATCAGCAATATCAGATCACTGCAAAAGAAATAATCACATCATGGACTGGGACAACGCAAAAATTATTGGATCAGAGAGCAACAGACACAAACACTGGATCAAGGAGGCCATAGAAATCAGGAAGCGAGGAAAAGACACCATGAACCGAGATGAGGGGGCCTTTATGCTTTCCCACATCTGGGATCACATTCTCCAGAGACCATCTGATGGCGGAAGGCGGGGCCGGCTCGGTGGATCTGACAGATCTGCTGAGCTGGCCCCGCCTATGAAAATCAGCTGATAAATGTCACCTGGCAGCAATCAGCTGACTCTTCTGATGAAGGCTGCAGTGTACAGTCGAAACATGTTAAGAAGATAAATACATCACCTTTCTATTCTTGTCTTTAATAAGAACAAAAGATAAATAACTAAAAGAAGACAAAATGAACCTACTTGAGCTGTCCGGGACCCCATCGATAAACACTGGCTTCAGCTCAGAGCTAAACCCAAAGCCCCGGGTGGTCTTTCACATCCTCAATGGGCGCCCTGGTCCTTGGTTGAGCCAACTAGCAAACATCGGCAATTGACCATACACAGTCGCACCTCCTCTCTTCCCTTACTACTGGAAAACAGATTCGACATCCTTTCCCTGAGAGATTTTCCCCACCTGGACGTCGATCATCCTCCCATGGCCGCCCCTCCTCCTCCTCCTCCTTCAGCAGCGGCCCAAACTCGCAAGCCTCGGATTAAAACTACTTTAGGTGTGCCAAACTATACACCAGCTCCAAAAAAGAAGAGAGCGCATCACCCCGCCATCACAACAACAACATCAGCAAAATTATCCACCACTTCAGAAACCACCAGCAAGGCTCCCCCAGACGACATTGGTAATTGGTGATTCGATTATGAAGAACATCAGAAGCAGGTACCGTGTCACTAAATTTTTTCCTGGGGCTAAAGTGTTAGGCATCGAGGCTCTTACCCCCGACCTATTAAATGAATTCCCTCATGCTAAAACTGTCATTGTACATGTTGGATGCAACAACATCCCAGATGAAGTGTCGGAGATCTTAAAGAGTGGCTTCAGGAGCCTTCTGTCCATTCTTATGAACTGTGGCAGACGTGTGTTTATGTTTGGGCCTTTGGCCCCTTTCAGACGAGGTTGCAATTATTTTAGCAGAACTCTCAGTCTTAACACCTGGATGTGTTCTACATGTCCTACTTTTAACACTGGTTTTGTAGACAATTTCAACCTGTTTTGGAACCGCCCATCATTTATGAGACCAGATGACATCCATCCAAATAGACTTGGTGCACGTGTTTTAAGGGACAATCTGTTCTATTCCATTCAGCGTTTTTTAGTACAGTGACTGAAATTTGGTGCTTTAACTCACCCCGAAGTTCCTGGGTCTGCCAACTAGCCTTTCTTTGTTTCCACTTCTCATATTAATCCTATTAATCCAAATAATCCTCACTGTTTAGATCAGTCTTCAATTGATAACCCCATAGAGATTGTGTCTGTCTCCTGTTACCCAAAATATTATAACCCAAGACAAATACAACATAACTTGATAAATTAAGCCCTTTCTGCAGCTCCTTCTCATCCACCACCCCTTAACTTAGCCCCTGTCTTCCCCTTTAGAGAACCTTTGTCTACTCCCCCCAAAGTTAATAAAAATATAATGTATAAACATCCCAAAGTGATTAAACAAAAAGTTGGCAAATCTCAAATTAAACATCGAGTCTCTAAATTTAATGATTCAGCCTCTCTTCTTCCTCATAATGTGAAAATCAAATGCGGTTTGTTCAATATTAGGTCTCTAACTCCCAAGTCTCTACTAGTTCATGATCTATTAATTGATCATCAGATTGATTTAATATCCCTTACAGAGACTTGGCTAGGGCAAGATGATTATGTTGGTTTGAATGAATCAACTCCCTCTGGTTATCTAAACTATCATAATCCTAGAAGTTCTGGTCGTGGAGGTGGAGTAACGGCAATTTATCATTCTAAATTACTAGTTAATGTAAAGCAAAAACATGTTTTAATTCCTTTGAGGGCCTGGTCCTCACTATGGGACATGTTAGCAATCTTAGCTTAAACCCAGTTTTCTTTGCCATAGTTTACTGTCCTCCCTCAGCCTACTCAGAGTTTTTATCCAAATTCACTGAATTTTTAGCTGATTTAGTGTTGAAATCAGATAGAATAATTATAGTAGGGGATTTTAATATACATGTTGATGTAGATAGTGACTGTCTTAATAAGGCATTCAGTTCAATATTAGACTCATTGGGGTTTTCCCAGAAAGTAGAAAATTCTACCCATTATCTCCACCACACATTGGACCTTGTTCTGACTTATGGTATGGAAACAGAAAATCTGGTAGTGTCTCCTCATAATCCTGTACTGTCAGACCATTGTCTGTTAACCTTTGATTTCACTATTTTTGGTTATTTGGCCCCTAAAGAAAAATATTACTACAGCAGATGTCTTTCAGATGACGTTGTTACCAAATTTTTTGCAGATTGTTTCCTCTATACCATGTGTCAACACAACGGAAATAAAAGATGGAAAGCTTGCTCCTTCTGTAATTGATAGCATGGTAGATAGTGTTACAGCCTCTCTGCATCAGACTCTAGACTTGGTGGCCCCTTTAAAAAAGAAAATGTCTAATCAGAGATTTCTAATCCCTTGGTTTAACACAGAAACTCATAGCTTAAAACAGAAGACTCGTCAATTAGAAAGAAAGTGACGTTCCACTAATTTAGATGAATTCTATTTAGCGTGGAGAAATCATCTCCTAATTTACAAAAAATCTCTTAGAATAGCTAGAACAAGTTATTACTCTGCTTTAATAGAAGAGAATAAGAATAATCCCAGGTTTCTTTTCAACACTGTAGCCAGGCTGACAAAGAGTCAGGACTCTGTCAATCCTCGCATCCCCCTAGAGCTTACTAGTCAGGACTTTTTGGACTTTTTCAATCATAAAATTTTATCTATTAGAGATAAAATCAATCAGATTATTCTCACCGTAAACTTAAGTACAGAAACTACTACAACTCCTTCAACTGATATCTGTTTGGATAAGTTTACTCCAATTGACCTTTTAGAGTTTGATAAAATAATTTCCTCATCCAAGCCTTCAACTTGTCTTTTAGACCCTATTCCTACCAGGTTATTTAAAAAAGTCTTCCCATTTATTGGTAGCCGTATTCTTCAAATAATCATTTCTTCTTTAACCTTAGGTCATGTACCGCAGGCTTTTAAAATTGTTGTAATTAAACCCTTACTTAAAAAGCCAATGCTGGATCCAGGAGTTTTAGCTAACTATCGACCAATCTCTAATCTGCCTTTCATTTCAAAATTCTTAGAAAGAGTTGTTGCTACGCAATTATTTGACCACTTACAGGGAAATGGTTTATTTGAAGAGTTTCAATCTGGGTTCAGAATTCATCATAGTACTGAAACAGCCTTAGTGAAGGTCACTAATGACCTTCTTATCGCATCTGATAATGGACTTGTTTCTGTACTTGTCCTTTTAGATCTTAGTGCAGCCTTTGATACTATCGATTATGCTATTCTACTTGATAGATTAGAACACTATGTGGGACTAAATGGTACTTCACTGCAGTGGTTTAGCTCTTATTTGTCCAATAGATTTCAGTTTGTTCATATCAATAACGAGTTTTCTTCCAACTCTAAGCTCAGTCATGGAGTTCCACAGGGATCTGTGTTAGGCCCTACTCTTTTTAGTTTATATATGCTTCCCTTAGGTAACATCTGTCACCATGGGTTGAGATGCCGTCTCGGCACTGAGCCCATGTTTTCCCTCATCCCTGCCTCCCATTGAGCAGCGTCTCAGCTGGCCCCCAGCTGGCAGCATTATGGACGGCTGGGGCCAATTAGTCTTCATCAGCTGGGGCGCTGCCAATGAGGATAAATAGGAGCAGCCTCGATGACTCGGGGCTGCGACATAAACACATTACTAAGCTGAAGCCCCTTCGTCTGGTGTCAGCTTATACTCCTCTTGCAGCATTCCTGTGTTTGTATCCCGCTGTGAGTATGTACGTCTTGCTACCCCCACGTCCGGTACGAGCTGCTTACCTCTGCGCTGTGCAACCTGTGAGTGTACCTCTGCATGAGTATCTGTGCTCTCCTCATCCCTTATCCCTTACCCAAAATAAACCATCTCGACTCACTGGCTTGTCCCTGGCTCTGATTGCCCGGCTCCCTAGAGCCGGGTATGACAGTATGTCGCAGCCAGAAGAGTTGCCGGCGGCCGTGAGTCGCTGTGGAAATGTACCTTTCTGTCCGAGTGTCAGCGCTGCTAGCATGCCGTTTCCCAGGAGTCACTTCCGGCGCCAGGACGACGAGCTAAGGTCCATCTCGGAGGCTGTCGACGGGACGTTCTTCACCCTGCACGACGCCTCCAACGCGAGACGCTGGCATCCGGGCCGTGCTGAGGAACTCCTGGACTGTCACCCTCACTCTCTGTACCATCTGGAGGACAGTGCCAGGATAGACGCTGCAGGTACACAGCAAGAGAAGCTCCACGGGGTGGATGGAAATCCCGGCAGGGAGTCGAAGTGGGCGACGTCTTTCCCCGCTTCGGAGTCCCGTTCCTGCCGCTATTCCAGTCCGGGAGTTCGCGCCAACCAGAGGACTTCCCCCGACCTGCGCTACGTCACTCGGGATTCCCTTCAAGGAGCCGCAGCTGACAGCAGTTATGTCCGGGGTCGAGTGGCTGTCGCGAGCTCTACTGTGTTTCCTGTCACCACCTTCAGGCATGTGGCGGCGGCAGTGAGATTGATGGTGAGGACTTCAGGGCTACGAAGCCTTCCCGTGCTCGACGCCTTCCTCGTCTCGATCTCCGATCTGGAGCGGCGAATCCTGGGTTTCCCCCTCGCTTCGTCCCCTGGGAGTAGTCGTCATCACATCGCCGAGTCACCTCTGCACGAACCTCGTCCGGATCCAGTTCTGGGTCATCGTCAGGACCGTTCCTCCCACGCAGCTGTCATCCCTTCGCCTCGTCAGTGTGGAGATTCTACAGCCTCGTCCCCTGAGCCTCGTTCCCCCGCTGTCATTCCTGGACATTCGGGCTGGCTCACCCCGGCTGTTTCCCCCTCCTCCTCGACGCGCTTCCTGACCGCTGTGTGTGCCTGGAATCCCGGCCTGGTGAGCTCTCTGCTGGAGACAACGCGAGCGATCCTCAGACGAATTCCCGGGGGGTCCTCCGTTATCGCCGGGCGGGGAGAGGAAGAAGCAGATTCCACTACAGCAGGCGATACTCAACCTCCAGGGGGCAGGCAAGTCATTGTTTTTTCACACCTGCTTAATGATTTGCTCTGTCACATCCCTGGAGGAGAAGTTCAGGGTTCGCAGCTCCCTGAACTCTCCCCACCTGCTGTAACCTGTATTCCTAATCCCGCATCCTCTGTGTCTCTCTCCGCCGAGCGGTCCCCGGCTCCGGGTCAACGTGGTGGGATATGGAGAGGGCCTGTGGTTCCGCAGCTACATTGCGGACGGAGGAGGGGGGCTGACTGCTGCGTGGAGTCTACGCTGACGACTGAGCGTCCCTGGGTCTCCACGGAGGAGCGGTTCGGTCCAGCGGGACGAGATTCTTCTGGCTTCACGCCGAGTGGGTCGTCGGCGGGGTTACCTGAGCTGGAGGAATCTCAAGCTGCGCTGACCATCGTGCTGGCTGCGGGGCCCGACGCGGCTAGATGGGAGCCTGACAACGACCTCCTGACGACGGATCCTGGATCTTCGCAGTCCTGGACGGCGTCAGAACCCGAGATCAGGCGAGTGCTCTCCTTTCTTTTCTCTCTTTTTATCTTTGAGCACTTCAGCCTATCTCCAGGGGAGACGAGCAGGGTGCAGCCGCCCGCTGCGTCTGAGCTCGTCTCGCCGGGTTCTGGCGCTGCCGGTGATCCTGATCCCGGTTCTGTTTTCTCTTCTGAGCCTTCTTCCAGGGTCACCGGCGAGGAGTTGCTGTTCCTCGTGGTGCTGGAGGGTCCGGGTTCAACGTTGGAGGTCGGTTCTGGTGCAGTGTCCAACGTGGGTTCGCCCGAGACCCAATCGGGGTCCAACGTGGGTTCGCCCGAGACCCAATCGGGGTCCAACGTGGGTTCGCCTGAGGCCCGATCGGGGTCCGACGTGGGTGCTGCCCCAGTGTTGTCCAGGTCCGGTGAGGAGGTGGCCGTTTCTCTGAGGCCCGCCGCCCTCGTCATCGGCTCTCCCCTGAGCCTCTTCCACCGGGATCCGCTCTGACCCTTCGTCCGTCTCAACGGTCCTGGTGGTTGAGTGATGCGGGTCGACGACCCGACCCGCAAAACTTTCGGTTCGGTGATCTGGTTCCCCCCACTGGTCTGTGTTTCCCTCTGGGCAGCCTGGTTCGGCTGCCGGTGGACTGGATTCCTGGGATCTGGGTCCAGAGTTCGCCGTCCGAACACTTCTTCCCCTGATTCGCCAGCTGGACAATGGGCGGGGAGATCTCCGGAGCCATCTCGGCTATTTTTGGACTCTGCCTGCCATACACCTCGGGTGTCACTTTTTCTTTTATCGTTATTAAGGTCACTTGGGTGTAATGTCTGTCCTGTTGGTGGATGTGTATTTATAGTGCTGTGCGTTTTCCTTCCCTCGTACCCAGCATTTTATTTTTTGTACCATGTTTTTAGTCTCGTTTTTGCATTGTAGAGTTATGTTTTGTTCCCTTTCAGACCATACTCTGCAGTTGCCCATTCATTCCAGTCACTTTCATTTCTTTAGGTGACTGTGGGTATTTATATATTCATGTGTGTGGGTTTTTCTTTGCCTGCACTCAGTATTTCTTTTTTATGCCCTGTTGGTTCATTATAGAGTCATGTGCCTTGTTTTCCGTAACACCATGCTCTGTAATTGTCCATTTGTTCCAGTCACCCTCACTTTTCTTGGTGACTGTGTGTATGTACTTATATTGGTGCTGTGTATTGTGTTTTCCCTTTATTTGACCATACTCAGCATTTTTTGCCCTGTACCTTTTTGGTGGTTCTTTTTTTTTTTTTTTTTTTTTCTTGCTCTGGGTCACGCATGGTTGGTACTCTCTGGGTAGTATGTAACCGGCGTGCTGACCCAGTTCTTCTCCCCATCTGTACCTGGGTTAATTGTTCTGTTGTCAGTATTGTATTTGGGTTTTTCTTTCCCGCTACCCTACATTGCCCCATTGGTGTTGTCCTTCCCTTGGCTCCTTCCCCTCCGGTCCGCCTCCCTTCCTCCCACCCTAGGTGGGGGGGGGGGGGGGGGCTGGGATGTTCCTGGTCGTTCAGGAGCCCGACCTTGAGGGAGGGGCTCTGTCACCATGGGTTGAGATGCCGTCTCGGCACTGAGCCCATGTTTTCCCTCATCCCTGCCTCCCATTGAGCAGCGTCTCAGCTGGCCCCCAGCTGGCAGCATTATGGACGGCTGGGGCCAATTAGTCTTCATCAGCTGGGGCGCTGCCAATGAGGATAAATAGGAGCAGCCTCGATGACTCGGGGCTGCGACATAAACACATTACTAAGCTGAAGCCCCTTCGTCTGGTGTCAGCTTATACTCCTCTTGCAGCATTCCTGTGTTTGTATCCCGCTGTGAGTATGTACGTCTTGCTACCCCCACGTCCGGTACGAGCTGCTTACCTCTGCGCTGTGCAACCTGTGAGTGTACCTCTGCATGAGTATCTGTGCTTCCCTTATCCCTTACCCAAAATAAACCATCTCGACTCACTGGCTTGTCCCTGGCTCTGATTGCCCGGCTCCCTAGAGCCGGGTATGACAACATCATTAGAAAGCACTGTATACATTTTCATTATTACGCAGATGACACACACTTATACCTGTCAATGAAGCCCGATGATTGAAATCAATTAGCCAAGTTGGATGCCTGTCTTAAGGAAATCAAAGCTTGGATGACTTGTAATTTTCTGCTATTAAACCCAGATAAGACTGAAGTCATTCTTGCTGGTCCAAAAAACCTTAGAAATAACTTTCCAAATCAAATTCTTAATTTGGATGCAGCTACTCTTACTCTGAATAGTTCTGTGAGGAACCTTGGAGTTATTTTTGATCAAGATCTGTTTTTTAATTCACATATTAAATTTGTTTCTAAGACTGCCTTCTATCATCTGCATAATATTGTCAAGATTAGGAGCATCTTGTCTCTGAATGATGCTGAGAAACTGACCCACGCTTTTGTTAGCTCTAGATTAGATTATTGTAACTCGTTATTATCAGGTTGTCCTAAAATATCTTTAAAAAGTCTTCAGTTGATCCAAAATGCTGCAACAAGAGTTTTAACAGGTACTAGAAAGAGAGATCATATCTCTTTGGTTCTGGCCTCCTTTTATTGGCTTCCCATAGAGTTTAGAATTAAGTTTAAAATCCTTCTTCTCACTTACAAAACTCTTAATAATCAGGCCCCCTTTTATATAAAAGATCTGATATTACCCAATCATCCAAACAGAGCACTACGCTCCCAAAATGCAGGATTACTTGTAATACCTAGAATCTCCAAAAGTACAATGGGAGGCAGAGACTTCTGCTATCAAGCTCCTTTTCTGTGGAACCAGTTACCAATCTGGGTTCGGGAGTCAGACACGATCTCTGTTTTTAAGAGCAGGGTAAAAACCTTCCTCTTCAATATAGCCTATGATTAGGGAAGGGTCTTGTGTCTCTTGACCCTCCCTTTGTTTTGTTGTTAATAGATTTAGACTGCTGAGTGACCTCCAATAATGTACTCGGCTTCTCTCTGTTAATGTTTGCTCTATTTATGTCTGTTCTTTTCATCTTCTCTATCCCCTCACCCCCCAGCCAGGCGCAGCAGATGACTGCCCCTCCCTGAGCCTGGTTCTGCTAGAGGTTTTTTTCCTGTTAAAAGGGAGTTTTTCCTCTCCACTGTCACCAAGTGCTTGCTCACAGGGGATCGCCTGATTGCTAGGGTCTTTCTGCAATTGTGGGGTTTCCCCTACATTTGAAAGTGCCATGAGATGAGTGTTGTGATATGGCGCTATATAAATAAAGTTGAATTGAAGCAGAAGAAGATGAATGAATGAATTGAATTGAAATGAATTGAATTGAATTGAATTGAATTGCATGAATTACTGCATCAGTGTGGTGAAGCATGGAGGTGATCAGCCTGTGGTACTGCTGAGGTGTTATGGAGGCCCAGGTTGCTTTGATAGTGGCCTTCAGCTCGTCTGCATTGTTGGATCTAAGGTCTCTCACCTCCCTCTTGACAATACTCCATAGATTTTCTATGGGGTTTAGGTTAGGAAAGTTTGTTGGCCAGTCAAGTACAGTGATACCATGGTCATTAAACCAGGTTTTGGTACTTGTGGCAGTGTAGGCAGGTGCCAAGTCCTGCTGGAAAATGAAATCAGCATCTCCATAAAGCTTGTTAGTAGAGGGAAGCATGAAGTGCTCTAAAATTTTCTGGTAGATGGCTGCACTGACTTTGGACGTGATAAAACACAGTGGACCAAATTCTTAAATGGGCTTTGCTTCACAATCCTCTCAAGGCTGCAGTCATCCCTGTTTCTTGTGCACCTTTTCTGCCACACTTTTTCCATCCACACATCTTTCCATTAATATGCTTGGATACAGCACCCTATGAACAGCCATCTTCTTTAGCAGTGACCTTTTGTGGCTTACCTTCCTGGTGGAGGGTGTCAATGATGGTCTTCTGGACAACTGTCAAGTCAGCAATCCTCCCCATGATTGTGTAGATTACTGAACCAGACTGAGAGACCATAAAAATTTCAGGAAACCTTTGAAGGTGTTTGGAGTTAATTAGCTGATTAGAATGTGACACCATGAATCTACAATATTGAACTTTTTCATAATATACTAATTTTGAGAATATTATGACCGCGACCTGAAAAGGATGAAGCGGAAGAAGATGAATGAATGAATGCGCTATAAGCAATAAGCATCAAAATGAACAGAAATAAACACTGGAAATACACATATCACTCTGTGTGTAATGAACCAATAGAAGTTTCATTTTTTGAACTGAATTACTGAACTTAATCAACTTTTCAATTACATTCTAATTTATTGAGATGCACCTGCATATGTAAATATTAACAATGAAAGTTGGAAATATACACAATAAAAATGCAAACAAATGTGAAGTATAAAAATGTGAAAATAAGAGTAATTCACAAGTCTTGGATTATAGAAAATGTAGAAAAGTCAGTAGAAACAAGACAGAATACATGAGTGTGAATGAGAGGGAGGCAGGTGTAACAGTGAAGATGGAAGGAGTAGAGGTAGTGAAAGTAGATGTGTTTAAATACCTGATGTCAACCATCCAAAGCAATGGAAAATGCACAAAAGAGGTGAAGAAGAGAGTGCTGGCAGGGTGGAGTGGGTGGAGACGAGTGTTGGGGGGATTTGTGACAGAAAAGTAACAGCAAGAGTGAAAGGGAAGATTTACAAGACGGTAGTGAGACCCGCAATGTATGGTTTGGAGAGGGTGTTGCTGACGAAAAGACAGAAAATGGAGCTGGAGGTGGCAGAGTTAAAGATGATAAGATTTTCATTGGGAGTGACTAGGAGTGACTAGCAGGGACAAGATTAGAAATGAGTATATCAGAGGGACAGCTCAGGTTGAGCGGTTTGCAGACAAAGTAAGAGAGGCAAGGCTGAGATGGTTTGGACATGTGCAGAGGAGGGAGAGTGGAGATACTGGACAAAGGATGTTGAAGATGGAGCTGCCAGGAAGGAGGAAAAGAGGAAGACCACAGAAAAGAGTCATGGATGTAGTGAAGGAGGACATGGAGAGGGTTGGTGTTACAGAGGAAGATGATAGGATAGGGGGAGATGGAGGCAGATGATCCGCTGTGGAGACCCCTGAAGAAGAAGAAGAAGAAGAAGAAGAAGAAGAAGAAGAAGAAGAAGAAGAAGAAGAAGAAGAAGAAGAAGAAGAAGAAATCAAAAATTTAAAAAAAGTACAGAAAGATGAAACATACATAAACATGAAAAAACAACTAAACAGAAAGGTATGGAAACAATTCACAAATCTGGACTTGTATAAACCAAAAAAAGAAGGATACAGAAAGTTGAAAATATACATAAAAATGAATATTTATTTTTTCAACCAGTATTTTTTATATACATTTTCTTCAACTCCAGATGTTAATTATTCATGTTTCCACATTTTTGCCTCATTTTTAATTAATAACTTTCGGTATCTTTTTTCATTTTATAAATTTCCTCCAACTCAAGAATTATCTGTGCTTCCACATTGTTCAGAATCAGAATCAGAATCAGAATGAACTTTATTGCCAAGCATGTTTTTACACATACAAGGAATTTTACTTATCATTAAGGTGCGCTCATGTTAAGCGCTCCCTAATGACGCGGCAGCCACAGGCGCCTCATACAGTGGGGGTAAAGAGGGGGAGGGGGAGGGGGTGACACATTGGGCAGAGAGAAAAAAGCATAGTTATCAAAATAGAGCTCAAGTGAGCAAGATTGTGATCACATAGAAAAAAAACCTCTAATTGCACACTTAGCAGACAAGATACAGTTCCACACATTAACAAAGCAAGTTGAGAGAGACCAGTGTGTGTATATCAGTCATGTGGTATTCATGGATGCAGTGTGAATGCAGTGTGAAGTATCAGTTACTGGTGAACAACAAAATTCCTCTCCTAGGCAACGACTAGATGTTATGTCCTTGGTATCCTAAACATAGATAACATGTCCACAGAGTTCATCTCTCTTCAGTGCATGTCAGATGGTAAAATTCCATGCTAGTCATATGACGCTGTCCATAGAGAGTTCAGATTGCTGCACATCAGAATGTTTGGGTTAGAGAAAAGCCAAAACTCCCTTCTGCCTTATCTTTTCTCCTGGAGGAATGAGTTCTCCCAAGGATGCCGAATCAAGGCCTGATAAGCACAGTTCACTTAGAGCATAGAATATTCATCTCTCATGCGATTCTGTGCATCACAATTTACATTAACATTCACAGGCTTTAAAATCATTCCCTGGAGAGCACCCAGCGACTCCGAGATGTTTCCCACCTTCCGATTCAGTTCGCCATTAGCCGCTATCAGTGCCCTCCCCAACTGGTCGAATTGTTGAAGGAGCTTCGCCGGGTCCGCATTTTGACTAGCTCTTTCCAACTTCTTTAATTTCCGATACACCAGGAAAACTCCCAAGCCAAACGGCAGAAATCCTGTGATCATGAAGCCAAACAGGTAGATGTCTTCCACATCTTCAATCGAAAGATCACACAGACACATGAGTTTCCAATTGTCCCATGAGTCTCTCACATAACCCGCAGCAGAAGTGCCTGCAGGACACTTGGGCTCCCCCGGGCCCGATTTTCTGTTTGAAAAAGTGGTGTCAATTGCATTTAAAGCCCAGCTCACCAATTCCATAATTTTCCGTTTGGATCGGGATGCGGCGAGAAGAAGAGCGAGACACAGACAGGACACAGCAAGCTGGGATCAGTGAAGGGAGGAGGAGAGGGGAGAGGAGAAGAAATGCGTCTGCTCTCTCTGATAGCCGGAAGAAGAAGTTATACTATTATACTATTGTTAGTATACTGTTATACTATTTCTTTGTGTTTCTATCGTATTATAGCGTCAAAAGCTTTTAGCAGGAGGTTCAACAGACTTCATCGTTGACTGAGTTTATTATCTCCCCACAATAGCGCTCACACCGATGGTGCTAACATAAAAATGTCAGCACAAGAAACAGAACAACTTCAGCACTGTAACTGACCATTTATCCTGTTTTCAAACAGTTTGCTTAAAGAGAACATGCTTATATTTAGACATTAATCATTTCCCATCAGCCCTTGTGGTTGCAGTCCCTAGAATGCTACAGTATATATTTTCAACTTTCTAAATCAAGAATACAATAAAGACAGAATTACATTTTAAGTCATTATAAATGTGAAGTTCCTCTTCTTCCCACATGTAGACATGATCTCTGATGCTGCAGTCAGAAGAATCTCACATGCAGAGCATATTTACATCTATTTGCATATTTGAATGAACGCGTGTTAAGGGAGGAGTCTGATATTCCCTCATGTTCGCTCAATTCCAGGTAGATTTGGATATACAAAAGAAATGTGCTTGGATTCCTGCGTACACACTGATTCATACATCTGGATTTTTTTTTTTGTGCTCACGCCATTTTCTTAATTTAAACGTATGTCATCTTTCAGTAGGAAATCCACGCAAGTCTTTGTACATGAGGCCCCTGATATTTACATACAGTACACTGTATAAAAAGACATAACCCTTTTGTCTCACAGTCTGACATGAAATCAGGCTAAACGGTTCCTGTTTTAGGGCAGTTAGGATTACCAAAATTATGTATATTTGCTAAATTATTTTCATATTTGCTAAATAATTTTTTAGTGAATTTTTTTATTACTTTTTTCAAAGTCAGAAGTTTACATTCACTAAGATTCCTGTAATGTTCTCCTGGAACATGTAATGACGAGGCGCACACACCGGGTGTCAGTTAGGACTTTTTACTTGTCACTTCAACAGCAACTAACAACTAACCACACATTGGCATATGTACATCTCCTTTTATAGTCAGGTCATGGCCGGGGTCATACTGCCCTCTAGTGGTGACTCCATATGAACTTCACATATCAATACATCTCCCTTTTTTTCTAGTAAAGGTCATGTCCAACTATAAACTTTTTCTCAAATTTCTATATACAAAATAAACTCCATTTCTATTTACATTTTTTCAACCTTGTACACTGAATCACAAGTTCAATTTTTTCTCTGTTTACAATTCAACATCAACACATTTTTTTTCTCTGTTTACAATTCAATATCAACACATTTATTTTTTTTTTCATTCATCTCAGTACTCCTTACATTTCCTCAATCAATCTTTTCGGTTTCACAATTTGCCTTTGTGAGCATCTCCTTTGTGTCACCTCAGTCTGTTCATTAGTGTCTGTCTCTATGTTCTGGTTCTCAGCCATTTCTGGTTGTTCGGTTTGGCTGTAAATTGGCATGTCGCTTATTTCACTGTCTGTGACTCTCATTTTTGTCTGAGGCACTTTCAGTAAGTGACGTCGGTTTCGCCTCATTGTTTTTCCATGCTCTGTGATGACTTCATATGATCTGGGAGTTGTTTCTTTAACCACTTTTGCCAGCGGTCCCCATTCTCCATCACATCTCACTCGCACTATGTCCTCATGTGCAAGTGGTCTCAGAGGTCGTGCTGTTCTGTTGTACAGTTCAGTTTGCCTCTCATCACGCCTCACATCTCTCTTTTCCATCACCTGAGATGCTGATGGAAGTCGCGTTCTGAGTTTTCTGTTCATGAGCATTTCTGCTGGGGACAGTCCATTCTCCAGTGGTGATGCTCGGTAATTCAGGATCGCCAGATGTGGGTCTTCTGCATTGTCTGCAGCCTTTTTCAGTATGCGCTTCACAATTTGCACTCCTTTCTCTGCTAACCCATTCGACTGTGGGTACAGAGGGCTTGAGGTCACGTGCTTGAACCCATATGTGTCTGCAAAGTCTTTGAAGCACTGACTCGTGAATTGTGGTCCGTTATCGCTTACAACAGTCATTGGAATTCCATGGCGTGCGAACATTGTCTTTGTGTGTGCAATCACCTTTTCTGCTGTTGTGTCACTCAACCCTGCAAACTCTGGGTAGGTGGAATGATAGTCCATGACTAACAGATAATCCTTGCCCTTAAGCTGAAATAGATCCATGCCCACTTTTCTCCATGGCCCTTGAGGCTTCTCATGGGGCCTCATAGGCTCCTTTGGCTGTTGATACCTGTGGCGCTGGCAAATCTCACAGCGCTGCACATATGCCTCAATGTCCTTGTGCATGTTGGGCCAATACAAAACATCACGTGCACGTCTTTTGCACTTTTCAATACCCAAATGCCCCTCATGCACTAATTTAACCATTTCTGATCTCATGGAGGTGGGTATGACTATCCTTGTACCCTTTAACAGAACCCCATCTAACACAGACAGTTCACCTTTAAAGTGTTGGTAAGGCTTGTCAATCATAACCTGTCCTGGCTGATGTATCTGTTCCATTACTCTTTTTAGTTTCTCATCTTTTTGTGTTTCTTTCACTATCTTCGTCCATTTTGCATCTGACACTGGCATGTGTGCCTTAATAGAGTCTACATGTATTTGCACAGCTTCCTCTGTTGTGCTGCTGGTGTTGCTCAAGCTAGCCCTACTCAGCGCATCGGCTACAATTAGTTGCTTGCCTGGTGTAAACTCAAATTTCAAGTCATATTTCTGTAATCTTAACATTAGACGCTGGATGCGCGGTGGTGCGTCACCCAGTGGCTTCTGTGAGATAGCAATCAGTGGTTTGTGGTCTGTTTCTAGTATTACTGACCGTCCATACACATATTCATGAAACTTCTCACATCCAAACACTGCACCTAGAGTCTCTTTCTCTATTTGCGCGTAATTTTTTTCTGCGCTTGTCATGGTGCGCGATGCGTATGCGACTGGATACCACTCTGTGTCATGTTTTTGCAATAGCACAGCTCCTAGGCCGGCTTTGGACGCATCTGTGGACACTTTTAGCAGTTTGTCCTGATCATAGAATTTTAACACTGGCTCCTTTATTAGACTGCTTTTGAGCCACTCCCATTCTCTGGCATGCTCTGCCATCCACTGCCACATTGTATTGGTCTCTAACAAGCTTCTAAGAGCTATTGTGTTAGCTGATAAATTTGGGATAAATTTCCCCATGTAATTGACTAGTCCTAGGGCTCTTTGCAAGTCATTTTTGTTCTGCGGTACTGGCAGCTCTGCTATGGCCCGCACTTTTTCTGGATCTGGTTGCACGCCTGCCCCAGATAATTTTTCTCCCAGGTATGTAATCTCCCGTACCCCGAATTGGCACTTACTCTTATTCAGTTTCATACCTGACTTTTGCGCCTGTGTGAGAACTCTTGCCAACCTTTCGTCGTGCTCCTCTTTTGTTTTTCCCCAGACTACCACATCATCAAGAAAAACTCCCACCCCTTCTATTCCGTCAAACAATTGCTGCACAGTTCTATGGAAAATTTCAGGGGCTGAGCTAATCCCGAACGGCATTTGTAGAAAGCAATGCCTTCCGAATGGCGTATTAAATGTGCACAATTTAGCGCTTTCCTCATCTAGCACTATTTGGTAAAACCCAGATTTGGCATCTAATTTTGTGAAGTAATTTGCTCCACTCATTGTGCTGGTTATGTCAGATTTTGTTGGTAGCCTGTAATGCTCCCGCTGTATTACTTTATTTAGATCTTTTGGGTCTATGCACAATCTCAAATCTCCATTTGGCTTCTCCACTATAACTAGTGAGTTAACCCATTCAGTTGGTTCTTCTATTTTTCTGACCACTCCGTCTGCTATCAGTGAGTCTAGTGTTTCTCTCAGCCTCTTTTTAAGAGCTATTGGCACTTTTCTTGCTGCATGTATGACTGGCTCTGCATTCTCTTTCAGCCTAATTTTTTGTTTGCCTGGTAGGCGGCCTATTCCTTTGAACACCTCTTTGTATTCTTTCACCCAGTCAGTGTGTTTGTGCTTACTTGTTGTAGCCTCTGTATATTCTCGTGTTTTCACTTTGTCTGTATCAATGACATTCACCCTTTTGATCAGACCTAGCTGATCGCATGTTTTTAAACCCAAAATTGCTTGTCTATTTCCATCAACAAGTACAAACAATGCATTCACTGTTTTACCTTTGTTTGACAGTGTAACCCTGCACATTCCTTTAGTGGGTATTGGCTTATATGGCGGGCTGCACGGTGGCGCAGTGGTTAGCACTGCGGCAGCACAGTTTACCCTTGGCCGGAGGATTGTGGGGATCGTGGGATCTTGGGTTCGATTCCAGCCCCCGACCAACAGTGATCTGTGTGGAGTTTGCATGTTCTCCCCCTGTTGCGTGGGTTTACTCCGGGATTTCTCCGGTTTCCTCCCACATGCCAAAGACATGCATGTTAGGTTAATTGGCTGTTTCTAAATTGTCCCTAGATATCTGTTTCCTATAGGCCCTTAGAATAGAGGGTTAGTATTAATGAAAGCGCTTTGAGTGGTCTTTGTGACTAGAAAAGCGCTATATAAGTGCAGGTTAGTTAGTTAGTTAGTAGTTAGTTAGTTATCGTCATATGTTCTCAGATTAATCTTTTTATCTCTTATTTTCGGTTTGTTTTTCAGTCTTTTAAAATCTTTCATTGGCAGGATGTTTACCTGCGCACCTGTGTTGAGCTTCAGTGACATGTCCGTGCCATTCATCTCCAGGCACACTATCCATTCGTCAGCGCTCGTCTCTCCCTCGATGGCGTCCACGTAAAACTGATCCTCCTCGCTGTCGCTCTTTTTCTCCACGAGTTGCACCCTCCTCTTTGAGAAGCAGGTCTTTGCGAAGTGATTTTTTCCGCCACACTTGCGACATTCCTTCCCGAATGCTGGACACTGTTTCAGCGCATGTTGCCTTCCACACCGCTCACAGTTCCCGCGCGCGCGCTCTGGGTTTGCCTCCCTTTTTCTTGCCTGCAACGTTCCTTTCGGCTTCGCGCGCCGCACTGCATCGACCTCAGCAGTCTCTTTTTCCTTGCTGCTAAAAGTCTTTAATTGTGCCTTTGTACTCTCAGACGCTTGGCAAATCTGTATCGCTTTCTCCAGCGTTAAGTTAGTCTCTTTCAGTAATTGCATCCGCAATTTGTTGTCTTGGACCCCAATTACAATTTGGTCCCGTATCATTGACTCACTCAATGTTCCAAAGTTGCATGACTGACATTTCAACCGTAGGTCTGTGACATACAGCTCGATGGACTGTGACTCTTTCTGAAGTCTTTTTCTGAACACATACCTCTCGTACGTTTCATTCTTTCTCGGTGTGCAATAATCGTCAAATTTCTTCATCACGGCGTCGAAGTTGCCTTTTTCTTCTTCCGTGAAGATGAATGTGTTAAACACATTTAGCGCCGCTCGCCCTGCTACTGTTAGCAGTAATGCTATTTTCCTCTCCTCGTCACGGAGACCGATAGCAAGCGAATAAAGTTCAAAACTCTGTTTGAATGCTTTCCAGTTCTCGTTGACGTTACCGGTCAACTTTAACTTGTCCGGCTGTTGAAGAGTGTTCATCTTCGTCGTCGGTTCGTAGTTTTATATCCTGGTATCATGTAATTTACTCCTGGTACCATGTAATGTTCTCCTGGAACATGTAATGACGAGGCGCACACACCGGGTGTCAGTTAGGACTTTTTACTTGTCACTTCAACAGCAACTCACAACTAACCACACAGTGACTCAAGTACAACTCCTTTTATAGTCAGGTCATGGCCGGGGTCATACTGCCCTCTAGTGGTGACTCCATATGAACTTCACATATCAATACAATTCCTATCCCTTTAGACAATTTGGGAAAACCCAGATGATGATGTCATGGCTTTGGAAGCTTCTGTTGGGTTAATTGTCAACATTTGAGTTAAATGTAGGCACACCTGTAGATGTATTTTAAAGCACACCTCCAACACACTGCTTTCTTGTGTGACATCATGGGGAAATCAAAAGAAATCAACCAAGATATCAGGAAAAGAATTGTGGACCTCCACAAGTCTGGTTAATCCTTGGGTACAATTTTCAGATGTCTGAAGGTGCCACATTCATCTGTTCAGTTATAGGTAAGCATAAGCACCATGGGAATGTCCAGCCATCATACCGCTCAGGAAGGAGATGGGTTCTGTGTCCCATAGATAAATGTATTTTGGTGTGAAATATGCATATCATCCCCAGAACAAAAGCAAATGACCTTGTGAGGATGCTGGCTGAAGCTGGTAAGAGTGTCATTATCCACAGTGAAATGAGTCCTGTACCGACATGGGCTGAAAGGCCACTCAGCAAGGAAGAAGCCATTACTCCAAAAGCAACATGAAAAAGCCACATTACAGTTTGCAAATGGACACAGGGACAAAGACCTTCATTTTTGGAGACATGTCTTGTGGTCTTATGAAACTAAAATTGAACTGTTTGGCCATAATGACCATCATTAAATTTAAAGGAAAAAGCGGAGAAGCTGCAAGCCTGAGAACACCATCCCAACTGTGAAGAACGGGGTTGGCAGCATCATGTTATGGGGGATGTTTGTTGCAGGAGGGACGGGTGAACTTCACAAAACAGATGGCATCATGAGGAAAGAACATGATGTGGAAATATTGAAGTAACGTCTCAAAACATCAGCCAGGAAGTTAAAGCTTGGGTGCAACTGGGTCTTCCAGATGAACAATGACCCTAAGTATACCACCAACTTAGTTACAAAGTGGCTTAAGGACAACAAAGTCAAGGTTTGGAGTGGAGATCACAAAGCTCTGATCTCAATCCTATAGAAAATCTGTGGGCAAAGCTGAAAAGACGTGTGAAAGCAAGGCGGCCTACAAATCTGAGTCAGTTCCACCAGTTCTGTCAGGAGAAATGGGCCAAAATTCCAGCAAACTATTGTGAGACGCTTGAGGAAGGATACCCAAAACATTTGACCCAAGTAATACAGTTTAAAGGCAACGCTACCAAATACTGAGGAAATGTATATACAGTATTCACAAAAAGTTAGGGACATTTGGCTATCAGGTAAAATTTCAGAATGCACCTAAAATGCACTATAACCTTTACAGGTGAACTTAATTTGACCTCCTCTAACCTTTTGAATGCACATGTCCAACTGTTCAATGTTTCAGTACTTTTTGCACAACTTGCTGTTCTCTAACAAGGTGCTTAACGGAAAAATTCACAACAGTTGTTTAATCCATTAATCGACCAATAAATTTTCTGGTTCAATTAGAATTGGTATTTAAACAGTCCTCTTCATCATGCTGTTCACATTGTGACATCATGAGACCAAGACGATACCAAGCAATTGATCAACAGTACCTCACCATTGCAAGGCTTCAAACAGGATGTTCTCAGAGGGAAGTGGCCACTGAGCTTAGAGTGTCACAGAGTGTCATCAGCAGGTTGCAATAGAGATACAGAGAGACTGGAAGAGTCACAGAAAGACATAGAAGTGGACATCCTTTGGCCACATCCCACACTGATGACCACTTCATTGTGAACAGTGCCCTGTCGAACTGGATTATGGATGCCATGCAATTCCAGGCACATTTAAGGGAAATGAGAGGCATGCAAGTGTCACGTCAGACCATTCAAAACTGTTTACATCAGTGTGTCCTGCGTGCTAGATGACCTGCACAGGTACCTGACCACACCACCAGGCACAGGCATTATCTCACATGAGCTAGGGAGCATTTACGCTGGGCAAGGGAACAGTGGGCTTCAGTTCTGTTCTCTGATGAAAGTTGATTCACATTGAGCAGAAATGATGTCTGCCAACGATGTTGGAGACGTCAAGGAGAGCGCTATGCATCAGCCACTGTTGTCACCAGACGAGTCTTTGGAGTGGTGGCCTGGTTGATAGAGCATCCGCCCCACAACCGGGAGGTTGGGGGTTCAAGTCCAGGCCGGGTCATACCAAAGACCATATAAAAATGGTACTTCCCGCCTTCTAGCTTGGTGCTCAGCGTAATAGAATGGGGGAAGGAGAAGTTGTTTGTGGCGGTGCCTTACATGGCTGCGACCCCTCTGATTCTACATGTGATTAACATTGTAGATGGGAGAAACGTAATCTCGTTCTACTGTACATGATTGGCTGTATAGACTGAATGACAATAGAGATGGCTTCTTCTTTGGTGGTGGTGGTGTTACAGTCTGGGCAGGTGTGTCTAGTCCATACAGAACTGCCCTACACCTTGGAATGGCACAGTGACAAGCCAGTACTTCCTGAATAGCATCATTAATCCAGTCATTGTGCCCCTGCATGAACAACACAGGCCTAATTTCATTATCATGGACGACAATGCTCCAGCTCATCAAGGTTGCATCATTAGGGAATGGCTGCTGGAGGCTGGGTTACCTCAAATGGAGTGGCCTGCACTTTCTCCACATCTGAATCCCATAGAAAACCTATGGGATCAGCTGAGTTGCTGTTTAGAGGCTCATAAGAATGATCCAAGATGGCGCCGTGGATGGCAGCCACTGGCTTCTGCTCTCTGATGTTTTTGATAATTTTGTGTGTTTTTTTGGACTTCTGCTCTTCCGTCCGAGTCACCTATTCAAGGGAGGAACTACTTTCACTCAGACTATCTCCCAATGCAACTTCCCCGCCAGTTTCTGCTGCTGATCTGAAGTTTTTTCAGTTGATCTTAGCTGTGGGAGCAGCGGCTATTGGCACTGACCGGAAACAAAGGCGGCGTGGTAAGTGTGCCGGTGCGCTAGTCAGGCTGAAGAAATGAGGATATCGCACGCCGCTCCCATCGATCCATCTGAGCAATGTCCGCTCTTTGCAAAATGGATGAACTGCTGCTCCTGACTCACAAAAACCTGGATTTTAGCAGATCTGGCGCCCTGTGTTTCACGGAGTCCTGGCTGAGTGAACACATCCCGGACAGCGCGGTCCGCCTGGACGGATTCCAACTGTTTCGCGCTGATCGCAGCCGAGAATTCTCTGGAAAGACTAAAGGTGGTGGAATCTGCTTCTACATAAACAAAGGTTGGTGTACTGATGTCACAGTGTCGAAGAAGTCTTGCAGCCCTAACCTAGAGTCACTGTTCATAAACTGTAAACCCTTTTATTCACCGCGAGAGTTCTCCTCGTTTATTCTGGTTGGAATTTATATCCCGCCTGCTGCTTGTACAACGGAAGCACTGCAACACCTCGCTGACCAGATAGCAGACGTGGAGGAAAAACATCCAGACTCTCTGCTTATCATTCTGGGTGATTTCAATAGAGCTAATCTCACAAATGAGCTTCCTAAATACAGACAGCATATTAAATGTCCCACCAGGGGAAAAAATTTTGACGAAAGATAGTAAGAGAAAGGGTATTATTTCAGAGTTTTATAACTCATTGACACTATCCTCAAGTGAAAACTCACAGAAAAGATTGAATTATTGGAAAGAAGACCTGCAAACTGAAATCTCAGAGGAACAATGGGAATTGGCTTGTACAGAAGCTCAAACCAAATCAATAAATGTACGTCTTAAATTGATACATTTTAAATGGTTAATGCGGATGTATGTTACACTGATGGAGTTAAATAGATATAACAAAAACATACCAGATACGTGCACAAAATGTATGGAAAGTAAAGGAACCTTATTTCATTGTTTATGGGAATGTAGAAAAATTAGAATGTTTTGGGAAGAGGTGAGGGTAACAATTGAAAAAATAATTTCAAAACAAATCCTATTGAATCCTAAATTGTTTTTGTTGGGTCTGTATCCAGAAAAGCATAAATTTAATAAGAGTGAAAGAGCATTCATAGACCTCAGTTTGCTTAACGCCAAAAAATGCACTACTGTGGAAAAAGACTCATAGACCAGATGTGACTCAGTGGTTAAGACAGATGTTAACAAACCTTCCACTAGAAAGAATAACATACATACTGAAATCAAAGGAAATTGTGTTTGAGAATATATGGAGACCTTTCATTGATTATGTAAAGAATTTAAACATAACTTTTGAGGAAGAAGGTGAATGATGTGTGTGGACCTTGTAAATTCCAAACTGGTGAATGTATAATATGTATACTTATGTAATGGTTTGCCTAGACTAAACAGAGGAGCATTGTTGAAGACCTGCCTTTGTTAGTGGTTGTTGGTGTTTTTAGTACAATTTTTATTTTTATTTATTTTTATTTATTTTTTTAATTACTTCAGTGTTAGTGTTTGATTGTTTGTGTTATGTTTGTAAAAAAGGTTCAATAAAAAATATTGTGGAAAAAAAAAATGTCCCACCAGGGACACAAATACACTCGGCCACTGCTACACAGTTTTAAGAAACGCCTATCATGCTGTCCCCCGTGCAGCTCTGGGTTTTTCTGACCACTGTCTGTTCCATCTTATTCCAACATACAGACAGAAACTAAAAACTTCCAAGTCTGTTGTAAGGACTGTGAAGAAATGGACTGAGGAATCAAAGCTGGAGTTACAAGCCTGCTTTGACTGCACAGACTGGAGTGATTTTGAAGATGCAGCCATTAACCTAAATGAACTCACTGACACTGTGACATCATACATCAGTTAGTGGATGATGCAGTGAATATGGGACTACACTACATCCTGCAACACCTCGACTCCCCAGGGACGTACGCCAGCATCCTGTTTGTCGACTTCAGCTCAGCGTTCAACACCATCATCCCAGGCATTCTTCATCAGAAACTCCTCCAGCTCAAGGTGCCCTCCTCCACCTGCCAGTGGATCTCCAGCTTTCTGACTGACAGGTGGCAACAGGTGAAGCTAGGGAGATTTACATCCAGCTCTCGAAAAATTAGTACTGGCGCCCCCCAAAGATGTGTCCTTTCCCCACTGCTCTTCTCCCTCTACTCCAACGACTGCACCTCAGAGGACCCTTCGGTGAAGCTCCTGAAGTTTGCGGACGACACCACAGTCATCGGTTTGATCCGGGATGGTGATGAGTCTGCATACAGGCGGGAGGTGGAGCAGCTGATCCTCTGGTGCGGCCAGAACCATCTTGAACTTAACCCAGCCAAAACGGTGGAGATGACTGTGGATTTCAGGTGACACCCTCCTTCATTCCCCCCACTCACCATCCTCAACAGCACAGTGTCCACTGTGGACTCATTCAAGTTTCTGGGTACCACAATCTCCCGGAACCTGAAGTGGTCCTCCCATATAGACACTGTCCGGAAAAAGGCCCAGCAGAGGTTGTATTTTTCTGCTTCAGCTAAAGAAGTTTGATTTGCCTCAGGAGCTGCTGGTTGTCTTCTACACCGCCATCATCCAATCTGTCCTCTGCTTTTCCATCACTGTCTGGTTTGGATCTGCCACTAAACAGGACAAGACCAGACTGCAGCGGATCATTAAGTCTGCGAAGAGGATCATTGGTACCGACTTACCCTCCACTGAGAACTTATATCGGTCCATAACCAGGAAACGGGCGGGAAACATCTATGCTGACCCGTCACACCCCGGCCACAAACTGTTTGAACTTCTATCTTTTGGTCGTCGTTACAGATCACTGAAGGTCAAAACCACTCGTCACAGGAACAGTTTCTTTCCTCAAGCCATCACTCTGATGAACTCCTAACATTCACCTAGTCCTACCTGTTGCTGTACTCATGACTTTTCATCCATTCTTACATAGCACATAACTCTCACACTGCTTTTTACTTCATTGACATTATATCACTGAATCTGAGCTCACATTGAAATACTGTATGACTGTATATTTTTTCATATATTTCTGCAAAGTGTGGATAGTCTGAGTAAATAACTGCATATATTCCTGTATATATTTGCATCCTTTTATAGAAACGTGGACAGACTGTAATTTACTGTACATACTCTGTTGTCATTGAATCCTTATTTAAATCTTATTTAAATCCTCCACCTGAACAACGAGAGCAAGTTTTTAGCCAAAGTCAAATTCCTTGTATGTGTTGTGCATACTTGGCCAATAAAGCTGATTCTGATTCTGATAACCCTGCACCCCACAACCTCAGTGACCTGGGGGCCGCCCTTCAAGAAGAATGGAATTCCATGTTTCAGCAGACAATAAGTCGACTTGTGAACAGCATGAGATGTTGTTGTCAAGCTGTAATTGATGCTCAAGGGCACATGACAAGTTACTGAGACACTGACACTGTTGTGGTATACCCACCACTGTTGTTGGCTTTTGTTTCAATACATTGTTTGAAATGAGAAAATCGCCATTGCATGCTTCTACTTAAATGCCCTGCTTTCATGATATAATATCACTGTATCACTGAACGTTTTACATTTTCCATAAAAGTAAAATAACTTTTTGATTAGTATACAGTGGTGTGAAAAAGTGTTTCCCCCTTCCTGATTTCTCATTCTTTTGTATGTTTGTCACACTTAAATGTTTAGGATCATCAAACAAATTTAAATATTAGACAAAGATAACACAAGTAAACACAAAATGCAGTTTTTAATTGAAGGTGTTTATTATTAAAGGTAAAAAAAAAAAATCCAAATCTACATGGCCCTGAGTGAAGAAGTGATTGCCCCCCTGTTAAAACATAAATTAACTGTGGTTTATCACATCTTTGGAAAGTTGAGTTCAATTTTCTAGCAATTTCTAAAGCTTTGGGACTCCAGTGAACCACAGTGAGAGCCATTATCCACAAGTGGTGAAAACATGAAACAGTGGCGAACCTTCCCAGGAGTGGCCAGCCGACCAAAATTACCCCAAAAGCACAGCGATGACTCATTCAAGCGGTCACCAAAAGACCACACAACAACATCCAAAGAACTGCAGGCCTCATTCGTCTCAGTTAAGGTCAGTGTTCATGACTCCACCATAATAAAGAGACTGGGCAAAAATGGCCTGCATGGCAGAGTTCCAAGATGAAAACCACTGCTGAGCAAAAAGATTATATAAAGGCTCCTCTCAGTTTTGCCGGAAAACATCTTGATGATCCCCAAGACTTTGGGGAAAATACTCTGTGACAGGCAAGACAAAAGTTGGACTTTTTGGAAGGTGTGTGTCTCATTACATCCAATATAAAAGTAATACAGCATTTCAGGAAAAAGAACATCATACCAACAGTAAAATATGGTGGTGGTAGTGTGATGGTCTGGGGTTGTTTTGCTGCTTCAGGACCTGGAAGACTTGCTGTGGTAAATGGAACC
Organism: Pholidichthys leucotaenia; assembly: GCA_020510985.1. NCBI lineage: Eukaryota > Metazoa > Chordata > Actinopteri > Cichliformes > Pholidichthyidae > Pholidichthys > Pholidichthys leucotaenia. The sequence goes on along the minus strand of CM035837.1, from coordinate 235,156,906 downwards.
ATGAATTCTGCTGTCTACCAAAAAATTCTGAAGGAGAATGTCTGGCCATCTGTTTGTGACCTCAAGCTGAAGCACACTTGGGTTCTGCAGCAGGACAATGATCCAAAACACACCAGTAAGTCCACCTCTTAATGGCTTAAGAAAAACAAAATGAAGACTTTGGAGTGGCCTAGTCAAAGTCTTGACCTGAATCTGATTGAAATACAGTGGCATGACTTTAAAAAGGTGGTTCATGCTGGAAAACCCTCCAATGTGGCTGAATTACAATTCTGCAAAGATGAGTGGGCCAGAATTCCTCCACAGTGCTGCAAAAGACTCATTGCCAGTTATCGCAAACACTTGATTGCAGTTGTTGCTGCTAAGGGTGGCCCAACCAGTTAATAGGTTTAGGGGACAATCACTTTTTCACACAGGGCCATGTACTTTAGATTTGGATTTTTTTTTCCCCTTTATAATAAACACCTTCATTTAAAAACTGCATTTTGTGTTTGCTTGTGTTATCTTTTGTCATGATTAATAAGCTGACAGCTCACGTGCACGACACAACAGCACAGGAGGACAACCACATGAGGAGGCACGTTTGAGAGTTTATTGAATTTCAAAATAAATGCACAGCTATGGAAACAGTCACTCACCAGAGGAATCAACCTGCGGAGAGAAGACGAGAGCTGTGAGAGGAGGAATGGAGTAAGAAGAAATGAGCAAGCCAAACTGCCACTTACTTGGGTTCCAAGGGAGAACTGGCAGGGCCCCAGTGGGAAATAGACAAATCAGTAGGGTGAGGGGGATGAGCTGGTGGTGCCTGACCAGGTGGAGGTAGGAAGCTGAAGAATGGTGGAGATGTGGCAGGAGAGCGTGCACAGTCCTAGAGACACACCTGCACAGTGGCGGCAACCTGAGGGAGAAAGAGAAACAACGTTAGACGACGACAGAGCAGTATACCCAGATGAGCCAGCGTTGAATGCGCGGAGAGAGCCTCCTTAAGAGCGCTGGCTGATGAGCAGGAGCAGTTGTGTCTTCTGCCTCAGGTGCAGTGATGAATTGGTGAAGGTGAGACGGGACGGGAGGGGAGCGCTCTCACTGCCCATGACAGGGTCCCCCCTTCTAGGATCGCCTTCTGGCGGTTCAGAGAGTTTCTCCAGGTGAGCTTGGTGGAAGGCCTGGAGCATTTCTTTGTCCAGGAACCGAGCAGACAGGACCCAGGAGCGCTCCTCTGGACTGTAGCCCTCCCAATCCACCAGGTACTGCTGGCCCCGGCCACGACGATGAGCATCCAAGATCTGGTGGACCGTGTAGGCAGGGTGACCATCGATGATCTGGTGAGGAGGAGGCTGCTTCGGAGGGGGGCAGAGAGGACTGACTGAGAGGGGCTTGATGTGTGAGACGTAGAAAGTCGGGTTCACCCGCAGGGTTGGTGGCAATTTAAGCTGAACCGAAGTGTCGTTGATCATACGGGAGATGACATATGGGCCCAGGAAGTGAGGGGACAGCTTCTTTGATCTCTCCTTGAGCGGGATCTGGCTCGACGCTAGCCAGACCTGCTGCCTCACGACATACTTGGGGGTGGGCACCTGCTTCCTGTCAGCAGCAACCTGAGTGCGTTCAGTGGAGCGGGCGAGGGCAGCCCAGGTGGCTCTCCAGACGCGTCGGCAGCAACCGGCATGGACCCCCATGGCTGAAACCGCAACCTCCCTCTCGGCCATGGGGAGGATTGGCAGCGTGTATCCCAGGGATGCCTCAAACAGGGTGAGTCTGGTGGCACTGGAGATGGCCAAGTTTAACGAGTATTCCACCCAGGTCAGGTGTGAGCTCCAAGAAGATGGGCTGTCGGCTGCTACGCACTGCAGGGTGGTCTCCAATGACTGGTTGGCGCTCTCCGCCTGCCCGTTGCTCTGGGGATGGTTACCCGAAGAGAGACTCACTGTGGTGCCCAGAGTCCGGCAAAAGGCCCTCCAGACCTGGGATGTGAACTGCGGACCCCGGTCAGACACAATGTCCATGGGGATGCCATGGATCCTGATAGCATGGTCAGTGAGGAGGACCGCTGTCTCCAAGGCTGAGGGGAGCTTTGGGAGGGCAACCAGATGCACAGCCTTAGAGAAGCGATCCACTATGGTGAGGATTACCGTCTTACCACAGGAGGGGGGAAGTCCGGTAATGAAATCCACGGCAATGTGGGACCACGGACGACCAGGGGTGGGGAGGGGATGGAGGAGACCAGATGGGGGAGAAGAGTCCAACTTCCCCTGGATGCAGGTCTGACAGGCCTTGACGTATTCCCATATGTCCTGCCACAGCGTGGGCCACCAGAACACTTGCCGGACGAGGTCCACAGTCCGAGTGATCCTAGGATGGCACGCAAAGTGACTGGTGTGACCCCACTGGATGACATCGCTGCGGAGGGCGGTCGGGACATACAGAGGGTTCCGGGGGCACCCTACTGGTACAGGGTCCTGGGACAGGGCCTGGCGGACCATCCGCTCGATATCCCAAGTAAGGGCTCCGAGGACACAAGAAGGCAGTATGATGGTTTGGGGGGGGTACCTCCTTGGAACCAAACTGGCGCGATAGCGCGTCCGGTTTGATGTTCCGAGCACCAGGCTGGTTCGTGATGGAAAAGTTGAACTTCTGAAAAAATAGAGCCCAATGAGCCTGCCTGGCATTAAGTCGGTGGGCAGACTGCAAATACTCAAGGTTTTTGTGTTCGGTCCACATGACAATGGGGTGAATAGCCCCCTCTAGCCAATGCCTCCACTCCTCCAATGCCAACTTAATGGCAAACAGTTCTCTGTCCCCTACATCGTAATTCCTCTCGGCTGGCGTAAGCCGACAAGAGGAATATGCGCACAGGTGGAGCTTCTGATTGGAGGGTGTGCGCTGTGACAGCTCAGCGCCTACTCCCGAATCAGATGCATCCACCTCAAGGATGAACTGGAGCTGCATGTCGACCTGGGCCAAGATTGGTGTTTCAGTGAACAGGCGCTTTAATTTCACAAACGCCTGTTCAGCTGCCTCGGTCCAGCGAAAGGGGACCTTAATGGAGGTCAGCTGCATCAAGAGCAGTGCCACCCCACTGTAGTTCCTGATGAACCGGCGATAAAAGTTTGTGAACCCTAGGAAGCGTTGAAGCTCCCTACGGGAGTGGGGAGTTGGCCAATCAAGCACTGCCCTCACCTTGGCCAGGTCAGCAATCAGACTCCCTTCAGCCACTATGAAGCCCAAGAAGGTGGTTGATGTTGTGGAGAACTAACACTTCTTGGCCGTGATGTAGAGCTGGTTCTCCAAGAGCTGTTGCAGGATGGCTCTGACATGGGCTTCGTGTTCTCTGGCAAGTGGGAGAAAATCAAAATATCATCCAAGTAGACAAAGACGAATTGATAGAGCATATCGTGAAGGACGTCATTGATTAGTCACTGAAAGACGGCGGGGGCATTGGTGAGCCCCAATGGCATCACCAATTATTCAAATTGCCCCTGGTGGGTTTTGAACACCGTCTTCCAATCATCACCTTTGCGAATGTGGATCAAATGGTATGCGTTTCTTAAATCTAACTCACCTGCCACTCACCTGCGAATGAACTGGGCAGAGATGAAATTACCCTCAGATCCCAAATCAACCAGTGCCCTAGTCCTCCTCTCGACCCTCGGCAATTGCACAAGGGCTGAGATTGAAAAATTACCAGGAGTAGTAGTTTTGGTCCCGCCCACTAGACCCCCCATGGTTACTGACGGGCCACATCTTTTGGCCGCTGGCAGCACTCGTCCCAACTGTGGTTCAGCGAACCGCAGTACGTGGTTCTAGCCATGGGGAACAAGGCCCTTCGCCTTGACCGGCGCTCATCATCGGTCAAGTGCCGAGAGAGCTCCATCGGCTTGGGCGAGGAGCTGGGGCCGCCAGTGTTAGTAACCATGGTGGGCGCATGTTCAGCGAGTGGGTGAGAGGAGAAATCACGCTCCATCGCGCACTCACAGCACCGGTTGTCTAACCCTACAGCCTGGTCCATGAGACCATCAAGAGTCTCGGGGACAGGGTGAAACGCCAGATCGTCACAAAGATGAGTGTTTAACCCGTGGAGGAACGCGCTGCGTAAAGCAACCTCGTATCACCCTGAGTCAGCCGCTTCAACCCGGAACTCCACCGAGTACTCGGCTGCTGACCGAGTGCCCTGGTGGAGCGTCATCAGGTGGCTCATTATGTTGCCCTGACTCTCAGTACGGCCAAACGCGCAAGAGAAAGTGTCCACGCACTGCTCAAATGTGTACTGCCGCCCCTCGGGGTTATCTGTCATGGACTGTGCCCAATCAAGGGCTCGGTCTTTGAGCAAAAGGGTGAAAAACTGAATTTTTGCCATGTCCCCTGGGTGCTCCTCCCCGACCTGCTCCAAATACATACAAACCTGAATAAGAAAACCCTTGCATTTCCCCACCTCCCCTGCATATGGGGGAGGCGTGGGAATGAAGGTGGTACGACGCACTGTAATGCGGGGAGCAGGCTGAGGAGGAGGAGGAGCCTGAGGAGGCACATTGGGCCAAAGCCGCATCATATTCTGAATTGGTTGGGTTAATACCGCCAGCTGGTGCTCAGCCACTGCCAAGCAATCCATGGCTGTGAGCTCCGGTGCCGATGCACCGGCTGAGCTGCTGTCTAGGCTGGCTCATTCTGTCATGATTAATAAGCTGACAGCTCACGTGCACAATACAACAGCACAGGAGGACAACCACACGAGGAGGCACGTTTGAGAGTTTATTGAATTTCAAAATAAATGCACAGCTATGGAAACAGTCACTCACCAGAGGAATCAACCTGCGGAGAGAAGACGAGAGCTGTGAGAGGAGGAATGGAGTAAGAAGAAATGAGCGAGCCAAACTGCCACTTACTTGGGTTCCAAGGGAGAACTAGCAGGGTCCCAGCGGGAAATAGACAAACCAGTAGGGTGAGGGAGATGAGCTGGTGGTACCTGACCAGGTGGAGGTAGGAAGCTGTAGAATGGTGGAGATGAGGCAGGAGAGCACATGCAGTCCTGTCCTAGAGATACACCTGCACGGTGGCAGCAACCTGAGGGAGAAAGAGAAACAACGTTAGACGACGTGTCTAAGTTAGTCAACTATACTTAGCTAGTCCTTGACGGGGCAGTATACCCAGATGAGCCAGTGTTGAATGTGCGGAGATAGCCTCCTTAAGAACGCTGGCTGATGAGCAGGAGCAGGTGCGTCTTCTGCTTCAGGTGCAGTGATGAATTGGTGAAGGTGAGACGGGATGGGAGGGGCGCGCTCTCGCTGCCCATGACATCTTTGTCTAATATTTAAATTTGTTTGATGATCTGAAACATTTAAGTGTGACAAACATACAAAAAAATTAAAAATCTGGAAGGGGGCAAACACTTTTTCACATCATATACATACGTACGTGCGTGTGTGTGTGTGTGTGTGTGTGTGTGTGTATAAATGCACACACACAAGAAAGTAGTAAAAAAGTAATAAAACATTCTCAACAAATTATTTATCAAATACAAATAATTTTGGCAATCCTAACTGACTTAAAACAGGAAAAGTTTAGACAGTGAGTGAAAAAGGTTATGTGTTTTTTTTATATGGTGTATGTTAACTTCTGGTTTCAACTCTATGTGTGTGAGAGAGCGAGAGAGAGAGATGGTAAATGACGTTCACTTATATAGCGCTTTTTCCTCATCTCTAGATGACCAAAGCACTTTACAGATCCTGCTATTCACCCTTTCACACACTGATGGCAGCTGCCATACACAGGCTTGACCCACCGGGAGCAACTGGGGGTTCAGTGTCTCGCTCAAGGACTCTTCGACATGCAGACTGCAGACAGAGCGGGAAGTGAACCCCTGACCCTCTGATCAATAGTTGGCCACACTACACCTGCTTCACAACCGCCCCCTAAGGATACACACTTAGCAACTTTCCTGCTATATTTAGCTAATATTCAGATCCCTCTAGTGACTCTTTTTCCAAAACGTGACCATAGCAACAAATCTAGCAACTTTTTCTGGTGTTATTGGAGACTTCTGGAGACTCTGGCATGAAAGCATGTATCATTCTTCCTCTTCTCAATGATCAGCGGGTGCTGCCGTGGGTCCCACCCCTGTCCCAAAGCACTCACAGGTGGCCCAGTCCTGTGCAGCAGTCCCTCACAGCTGCAGTCAGAGCAGGAGATGTTCACCCCTCCATGTCCAGATTACCCATCTACCTACGGGTACAAATAAGTAACAAAAAAAAAAAAAAAATGAATCACGCATGAGCCAAACCGCTTCTACCATCATTTTCTCACATTGCTATTGACAGCTTTTTCTGTTGTCTCTTTATGGTCCATTTAGATTAATGTAGATTGGATACAAAAAAAGTTTAAAATGCTATGGTTAAAATGTTCATGTTTTACTGTGACTTGTTGTTGGCTCCTACAGTAAGTGGACCATAAGGTTAAAAACCAAGCCAAACTTAAAGTGACACACTAATAAAAATATGACTTTAAAGCCATATCAGGAGTGGAATCACTCTTATATGCCATGTCTTTGTTTCTCTGCTATGAAAGTTCAGTTAAACTCCTCTCCCTTCTAAAAGGCCAGTTTAGACAAACTGTTCTAATGACGTCACTGGAATGGGGGCCAGACAGAACTAAGCACTGTGTATGGCCCTGGAGGAAGACGGCAGAACTGAGGATTCAGCTTAGCCTCCAGTGCCAGTTAGCATTTTTGCACAGCTGCTTTGAAAATGTGACCCAAATTATAAAATGGGTTTTACCATTAAACTGCTTTTAAGAACTGATGCATTTGCAATCACTATCCTGAGGTCACCGTACATGCCACTGGGCATGTCATTTAATCAGTAAGTCTGTATTTTATCACGTGATTTATTCTGTTTGTGTAATGTAGCACTAGCCACCATCAGCTTTTAATGTGCACGATACTGCAGTCTACTAACTGTATGGTTTTATGTACAGTAAATGCCAAGGCTTTGTATCAAATGTGCTAGAGAGAAAATGATCCACAAATATTCAGATAAGCCTGGATAGATTTAGATGCTTCACCTTGTTGATTTGCTTGTTCAGACATTTTTAGAGAGACGCTGCTGCACGTTATTAAGTTAATCCCTTCCACAGCATATGGGACACCAATCTCCATTTCACTGATGCTAGGCCATACAGCAGCACGGTGGTGCAGTGGTTAGCACTGTTGCCTTACAGCTAGAAGGTTCCTGGTTCGAATCCCCAGGCTGGCAGGGGTAGGAACCTTTCTGTATGGAGTTTGCATGTTCTCCCTGTGCTGTGTGGGTTTACTCCGGGGGCTCCGGTTTCCTCCCACAATCCAAAGACATGCATGTTAGGTTAATTGGTTGTTCTAAATTGTCCCTAGATATCTGTTTCCTATAGGCCCTTAGAATAGAGGGTTAGTACTAGTGAAAGCGCTTTGAGTGGTCTTTGTGACTAGAAAAGCGCTATATAAGTGCAGGTTAGTTAGCTACAGTGGGGGTCAGTCCTCTGGTAGCTCTGTGTGTTAACTTCCCTTTCCATTATGCTGAACACCAAGCTAGAAGATGGAAAGTACCATTTTTATATGGTCTTTGGTATGACCCAGCTGGGATTTGAACCCACGACCTCCCGGTTGTGGGGCGGATGCTCTACCAACTAGGCCACCACTCCAGCTGCACGTTACACAGGAGGAGAAAAGAGATGTGAGCAGATGCAGACTTCTGTGTGCTGTGGTCCTTGAGGAGAGACGGCATGTCAGTGTCTTCATAGGCGGGATGTGGGTGGGCTTAATCAGAATATTCATAGATCCACCAGTTGAGGAAAGGAGCCATTTGAGGTGGTTTGGGCATCTGATCAGGATGCCTGCTGGACACCTCCTACTGAAGGTGTTTCGGGCATGTCCCACTAGGAGGAGACCCCGGGCCCGATCCAGGACACACTGAAGAGACTATGTCTTCCAGCTGGCTTGGGAACACTGTGGTGTCCTCTCTAAAGAACTGGAGCAGGTGGCTGGGGAAAGAGAAAACCTGGGCTTCTCTGCTTGAACTGCTGCCCCTGTGACCCAGACATCCGGAAGTGCGGTAGAAAATGGATGGATGGATGGATGAGTCCGCCAAGAGAAGGAAAAGGGAAAAGATTTTCACAAGCAATTCTGAGACCATGAAGGGTTTTTTTGTGGAAAAATGAGCATAAGACACCATTTCAGACAATGTAGATTTGTTTTTAAGGGGTTTATATCATTACAGTGCAGCTTTAAGAAAAGTAAACAATAAATAAATAGAATAAACAAAACAAAACCTAAGCAACTTTACCAGAGTGTCACTTTTGGGTCACTTTTTGCCAGTCCCAAGCCCGGATAAAAAATAAAGTTCATTTGTAGTTCTAAGCATATTTAGGGTGTTTTCTACTCACTTTTTGTCTCTCTCACAACATTATTCCTCTACAGCAGTGCTTCTCAATTATTTTTTGCAAAGCCCCCCCTAGGAAAGAGAAAATATTTCGCGCCCCCCCAACTCGCCGCAGTGACTATAAATAAGATCATTATCTATAAAAATTGTATAAGTATACCTAAAATTGTATCCTTTTTAACATTAACAAAAGAAAAAAGCAATATAAATCAACTTTCAACAAATATTAACTTTATTTTGCCACCCAGAAACCCTGTTATAGTCTAAAACAGAAAAAAAAAAAACTTAAAGTGCATCAAAGTGCCTGAAATAAAAAATATGTCAATCCTTATTTAAACTAGAAACATTTTTGACCAACTGAACCATTTGATGCTGAGAAAAATAATTCAATCAATAAATAATATTAAATGTAAATTGATCTGGAACATTAACACAGGAGCACCAATATATTTAACATTTTAGTCTGAAGAAAAAGGTAGAAAAAGGCAGTATCAACTCCTCTGCAATTGTGTGGGGTTTTTTGCACTGCGCAATTTGGTACGCCATTTTAAATGATGCTGAAAGTGCTCGCTGGTTTACTGATGTAGCGTTCACAAAGCGGGATGATTGTTGGCCCTACTCCGCACGTTTTCGCTGAAAAAAATCAAGCGGCTTATCAACGTGTTGAGGATGTAATGTCTGTAGGTGACGTCTTAATTTATTTGGCTTCATGCTGTCCGCTGCCAACACTTTCAGACACAGTAAACACACCGGTCTTTCCTCGTCTCCCACCGTAGTCAGAGTGAAGCCAAGCGCTAGATAAGCTTCGTCATATTTCCTCGTCTTAGCTTTTGGGAGACTTTCATTTGTCTCTTTACCTCTGTCTCTCTCCGCCTTTCTTTTCGTTACTGTTAAATATTTCTCCATGGTGTCTCTCGAGGGGTTTGTTGACAGCAATTTAAAAAGTTTTAAACTCCCGCACAGACTTTGACAATGAGAGCGCCACTGCACCACCTGCTGCCAGCTTCACTTCCGCCCTCCCAAGAGAGCAGACGCTTTTTTCTTCTCTCCTGCTGATTTTTTCCTCCCCTCCTACTGGATCCCAGCTTGCTGTTGTCTGTCTGCGTCTGACTGCGACCGCCGAAAAGAAATTATGGAGTTAATAAGCTGGGCTTTGAACACAATTGACACTATTTTTTCAACAAGGAAAAGTGCTCCGGGGGAAGCTGTTTGCCCCGCTGGAACGGCTCCAGTGGGCTATCTATGTGACACAGGTATTTGGAAAATGCTGTGTCTCTCTAATCTCTCTATCGAAGATATTGAAGATTTGTTTATCTTCGTAATCTTGGTGATTGGGATAATTCTGACTGGGACGGGAATTGTCTTGGTTTACCGCAAATTGCTGAAGATGGATTCAACCTATCAAAATGCTGGCCAGGCGAGGTGCATCCAACAAATTGAGAAACTGGAGAAGACCCTGATAGCGACTACTGGAGAACTGTCTCGTAAGGTGGATTACATCATGGGTTCGCTCAGGTCTTTCCACGACGAGTTCAAAGCTGCGCAATGAAGGATTAATGTACTGAATCTACAGAAGAAATACAAGTCTTCTCTGTGATCAGTCCTATTTGGCATTATTATTCCCCATGAAAATTCCTCCTGGCTGTCTGCAGACTGTGTTTTTTTTTCAAAATCATGAGCACAAGGCCTTGGACAGCCAGCTGCAGCGCCAGATAAGACTGGGCGCCAGACAGACAAAACATCTTCTGCCAAGGGTCCTTGGGTCTCTCTTATTATCATCAACACTGCTCAACACGGCACACACATTGATTCATGAACTGATTAAAGATATACTGTACACTGCTCTCTTGTGTCTCGTGAATTCTGAGTTGTTGCTCTGTGCTATTGAGAGATTTTTTTTTCATTGTAATCACAATCTGCTTAAAAATAAGCTGTATTTTGATAACGAAGTTTTTTTCTCCTCCCCCCTTGTGTCGTTCCCTCCCTTCCCCTCCCTTTCTTATCTATCTCTGTTTGATGAGGCGCCTTTATGGCTGCCGTGTCGTTGTGTCGCGCGCATGCGCACCAATGTCAAGTCAAGTTCCTCGTGTGTTTTTTTACATGCTTGGCAATAAAGTTTATTCTGATTCTGATTCTGATTCTGCCGTGGATGTGCAATTACACTTTACACGGCAAAAGCAAAGCCTGTTCCCCGGGGTCACACGCGCCCCCCCCCCCCCCCCGGCATCACATCGCGCCACTATTTGAGAAGGACTGCTCTACAGTGACAGGCACATAATTAATGATGCAAATTAGGTGATGACATCATTTAGCGACTTCTAGCAACTTTCACAACACCCAATAACTACTTTCCTTACTGAGGAGTTGGCAACACTTGACTACAGTGCTGAGAGAGTTGAACTATAGAGTCATCTCTATCTGAAAATAATCATTTACCTTCATTTATTTTCTAATCTGAAAATAAACGAAGGTAGGCCCACCAACCTTTAGCTACAGTCACAAAGATTCTTACAAGCGATGGATTCATAAGAATCTCCCAAGAATTATGGAGTTTGCAGATGTTTGTGGAGGGGGGCATAGTTTCTTATGGCTGCTGTTAAATTCGCAAGAGCAACTTGAAGCATTGACTTTTGGCACAAATGTCGTACTTCCACCTTATGAGTGCCTCACTACTGCCTTAGGCACACTGTACGAATCGCCGTATGAACGGGGATTGTACGGTATTTCCTAAGAATGGCGTTGGTGTTCACTTATAGAGCGCTTTTCAGATCCTGCGATCCACCCATTCACGCACACATTCACGGCGGCAGGGTTGCTATAGACACAGAGGCGCTAGCCTGACCACCAGGAACAACTGGGGGTTCAGTGTCTTGCTCAAGGACACTTCAACATGCAGACTGCAAACAGAGCAGGAATCGAACCCATGACCCTCCGATCAGTAGTCAGCCACACTACACCTGCACCACAGCCGCTCCCAGCTGTAAAATTGCTGTAAGGGGCCCTCAAGAACAAATTAAGGTGTTCTTGAGGCATACTTTCAGCCAGCATCTTGCATATTTCTCACGTTGTTCCTAAGGCATTTGTACGGCCGCCCTACAATGAGGGGTTTTCCTGGGGCATTCGTAGAAATCTTGGACAAGACCATTAACCTGACCATGAACTTACTACGTCTTCGAGCATTGGATTCTCCTATGGCTGCCTTAAGAAGGCTGTATGAAATAGTCCACAGCTGTTCGTAAGGGTACTTGTGACCGTAGCTTTTACTCAAAGGTTGGCCTTGGGATTAGTGAGTTCTTCTCTCACAGCAAGTCTGATTTGAGGCATATCCAACAAGTATTTCCGGGACACAATGTCTGATTATTACTCGTGAAGTTGGGTGATACTGGGCACGACCAACTTGAAGTCCAAACTTGAAGTCAAGATAGCTGTGTCCATGTACCACATCAACAGTAGTGTAAAAGGAACCGTTTATTAGTGCTTCTCTTTTATTCAATCATACACTCCTGCCCAACTTCTACCTCTGAACAGGTCACTGTAGTGTATATAATACAGAAATTACTGTTGCTTTCAGTGGCTGACTGGATTGAGTGGAATGATTTGGCCACCTTATACAATAAAATTATAACTTACATAAGGTGAAAACTTTTCATTTATCATGGTTTAGATTACTCAAATTATACACATGGCCAACATTAAGCCTTGATAAAATTCAAACAGTTGTTTTCCTCTTTCTTTGTTTCTCTCAGTGTCCTGCTGGGCTGCTCCTGCTGCTCTACGCTGGACGAGACTCTGGAAACAGCCAGAGGACTAGCTGGCAGGTTGAAGGGAGAGAAGCGTCACTGGGCTGAAGGGAGAGTGGGTGACATTGACTTTATTGGTCCCACAAAGACAAGAGGAAAGGTGAGACTGGATGCTGCAAAGGATTTCAGAATAAATTCTCATATAGAATACAGAAATGTGAGCATGCCTCTCCCTTTGTTCTTAGTTTTTGAGGGTGCGCAGCAACACAGACCCAGTGCAGATCTACCAGATGCTGACAGAAGAGTGGGGTCTTTCACCTCCACATCTGGTGGTAGCACTGGTGGGAGGAGACGAGCAAGCGCAGATGAAGCCCTGGCTCAGGGACACTCTGAGGAAAGGACTTGTAAAGGCTGCACAAAGCACAGGTTGTAATCACAGAGCCAAAACTGGCCTTGGCTTTGGAAATAAAACAGAGGAACTGTCTGTCCCTCTCTGTTGGCTAATAAACTATCACCAGCATGTTTTCCTTTCATGTAAAGTGGAAAGTGGTGTGTATTTCCTGTAAACACTAAATATGATAAAACTGTTTTACTACTTTTCATAAGCTAGGACGATGACTCCAAATATGAACAGATACATTTATCGGCTACATGGTGGAGCTGTAAGGAGGAGGTGGTGGAGCTAAGCAATTGCTTATAGTTTGGTAGTGCTTTGGTTTAGGGACGACCACACTGAAGCTCTTGAGCTCATCTCACCCTCAGAGAAGGAAGGCATTTGGAGAAATGGTCGGAGGGCAGCACAGAAAGGAGATCAAGCAGACGTGTATGGCAGGAAGGAATTTATAGATGTGTTCAATCTGATCTGTTATGGACTCGTACTGTAGATTAAACCCGTCATAGTTATTTAAAGGGCCCCGTTTATGCTCTTTTCCACATGTGGACACAGCTCCTAGACGTGTTAATGAAATGACGGTGACAGGCTTTGGTCAAAGCTGCTCAGGGTTTAATTAGTGCAGAACCATTATTTACATGAGGACGGCGCTCACCTCAGCACAGGCTGTTTTATGGTATATTAATTTAAATGCTAATGAGCCCCAGCTCACCCCACACTCTTTCAGAAGTTCTCTGACATTTATGTTTTGATAGTGATCCCATGTTTGAGGCTAACGTTTAGTAACATTAATGTTTAGTAACATACTAACAAATACTGGCTTCTTGTTAGAGTTTAATATCCCAAATAAAGCATTATCAGAGAGAGGTGTGTGTGTGGTTTGAGTGGTTAATAGCATATTACTGGTTCCTGGAGTGTAAGAAGTATAGAAACTACCCTGAAAGCCTGAATGGGTGAATGGCTAACTCTGCAAACACATTTGTGCCAGGTCTGTTAAGTAATGACGTGATAAGCTCACAGAGGAGACCAGACAGTCTAAATGAGGCATTTCAGGCAGATTTGTAGTCCTAGTTTTTAGAGTAAAGGTAAACTCCTATGAAGAGAAACCCCATAAAGAATAGTAGGGCCTCTTTAAAGCTGCAGTCACAAATACCCTTAGGAATGGCTGCAAACACCATACGAACGATTTTTGGACAATTTTGTACGGCCTTCTTAAGGCGGCTGTAGGAGAATCATTCGTAAGTTTGTATAACCTCACAGACGTCCACAAACAAGAAAAGAATCTTCTCTGTTTTGCAGGAGCATGGATCTTGACCAATGGCTTTCGCTTTGGCATCACCAAGCACCTTGGCCAGGCAGTGCGAGATCACTCCTTAGCCAGCACCTCCTCTAAAGTTCGTGTTGTGGCCATCGGTATTGCCCCGTGGAGCATGATCCACAACCGAGAGGCCCTACTGTCTGCCAAGGTTTTCTGCCCACACAAAGTGGATACATGAGCAATAAAGTGAACAGTTCACATGGATGGCTTCATACTGTTGCTTGCTATCTACATTTCCTTAAGGTGGATGAGCCTGCAGTGTACAAGCCTCAGGATCTGCCGCATGGGTCGGTGTATTCTCTGGACAGTCACCATTCTCACTTTGTGCTGGTGGAGGAGGATCCCAGCAGACCTGGAGCCACCAGTGAAATGAGGGTGAAGCTGCTCAAACACATCTCTCTTCAGCGCACCGGCTACGGAGGTAAAGCTCTTTAGCTCACTGCTGGGAGCCAGTAATGTCATGAAAACATTTTGACTTGAACAATAACAACAAAAGCAGATTTTAAAGCCACTACATTAAAAATGAATAACCTGCATTCTCTTTATCACTGTACAATGGAAAATGCAATGACCATAAAATGTACTTAGAACAATTCATTATGACATATGGAAGCCTGGATGGTTGAATTATAGATGCATTAGGCATTATTTCCATGTAGTGTGTATAGTGCACATGGCTTCTCTATATAAGGAGCTTTCTAGTTGAAAAATCATAAGCATAACAAAAGGAACAAATGTACAGAAGTGGATTTAAAAAGCTCTACAAATAAGTGTTGCGGCTTTTAATTTCACCCATTTCTGAGTATTTACACAGTATCTAGTGTGATTTCTTTTTAAATATATTTTTTAAAAATTGTGCACCAGTATTTTATCCATCCATCCATCCATCCATCCATCTTCTACCGCTTTTCCGGAGGTCCGGGTCGCAGAGGCAGCAGTTCAAGCAGAGAAGCCCAGACTTCCCTCTCCCCAGCCACCTGCTCCAGCTCTTCAGAGAGGATACCAAGGCGTTCCCAGACCAGCTGGGAGACATGGTCTCGCCAGTGAGTCCTGGGTCTGCCCCGGGGTCTCCTCTCAGTGGGACTTACTCAAAACACCTCAAGTGGGAGGCGTCCAGGAGGCATCCTGATCAGCTGCCCAAACCACCTCAACTGACTCCTTTTATTGTGGAGGAGCAGCGGTTCTACTCTGAGCCTCTCCCGGATGATTGAGCTCCTCACCCTATCTCTAAGGATGAGTCCAGCAATCCTACGAAAAAAGCTCATTTCAGCCGCTTGTGTCCACAATCTCGTTCTTTCTGTCATTACCCAAAGCTCGTGACCATAGGTGAGAGTAGGAACGTAGACTGACTGGTAAATCGACAGCTTTGCCTTAGAACTCAGCAAACTCTTCACCACAACAGACCGGTACAACGTCCGCATCACTGCAGATGCTGCTCCGATCCGTCTGTCAATCTCTCGCTCCATTCTCCCCTCACTTGTGAATAAGACCCCAAGATACTTAAACTCCTCCACATAGGGTTTTTTTTTTTTTTTAATTTCATGTATTTTATTAAAATATGAATACCTGCACTTTCTCAGGCTCCCAAAGCTGTTCTAATTTTCCTGTGGTATTTAATGAAAATGTTTTGCTTTACCTGTCCAGAACTTCTGAAAATCAATATCTACATTCCAATCCGTAATGTTCTAGAACAGCCCTCCCTATTCCCCGTTTTCTTCTCAGTGAAAAATAGTTAAGGGAACTTCCCTCAACAACATTTTTCCATTTGAAACATCCTGCAGCATAACCTCCTCCTTCCTCTATATGCAACCCTGATATCTATGAATATGTGTAGCTGCTATGTTGACATTTTACACCACTGAAATAAAATGGTGAATCTGTTGTGGCAGGTACAGAGCGCTCGACTCAACTGCTGATTAGCAATTTTCACTAACAGTTAACACTGACAACCAAAGTTGACATTACATGGCAATGCGAGCTAAACCAGTGTTAGTTTAGCTTGGTAGTAGCATTAGTAACAATAGCTCATATTTGAGGATTGATGACTTAACAGTGATCTTCTTATCCACTTTCAGTGTAGTGAGGAACACTTGTTCACTTCTTCCCTGCTCAGTTCACAGTTTAGTTTGAACCAAGTTCCTATTGTTCCGTTTGGTTTGGAATCTGATGTAACACAGTTGAATGCTGTATTTGCTCTGTAGGGAACTGTTAGGTGGTCAGAATGCAACTAATAGCTAAATACAATTTAGACAATAAAATGATGCCAGTAACTATATAAAGATTTGAAATGTAACCTTTGCAGTCTTGCTAGAACTTCACGTCATATAAGCTACGGTCACAAAGATTCTTATGAATAATGGGTTCCTATGAATCTCCCAGTTCCTACAAATTCTGGAGTTTGCAGACATTAGTGGAGGGGGGCATAGTTTCTTACTGCTGCCGTTCAAATAAAAGTAACTTGAGGCATTCTTGAGAAATGAGGTGCTTTTCTGTCATACGATTGCCCTAGAGTTCTTATGTTCTTCATAAGGGTGCCTTGGGATTTTCCTACAGCATACTTACTGCCATCTTACAAAAATTTTTGTGCCACCTAAGGCACTCTCAAGTTGTTGGTAGGAAGATCTTACGGCTTTCGTCACATTTTGTCAGCACAAATGTCGCACAAATGACATACTTCCATCTTATGAGCACCTCACTACCACCTTACACATGCTGTACAAATCTCTGTACGAACAGGGATTCGTACAGTGTTTCCTATGACTGCTGTAAGGGGTCCCCAAGAACAACTTAAGGTGTTCTTGAGGCATACTTATGGCCAATGTTGTGCGTAGTTCTTAAGCTGTCCCTATGGCATTCATACGGCTGCCCTGTGATGAGGGGTTTTCGTGGGGCATTTGTAGAAATCTTGGACAAGACCATCGTGTTATATCTGCTATTACCCTGGTGCACAAATGAGGCGAGGTGACTTGTGGAACACAGCTTTATTTGACTCACAGATGGTGGCAGCCACAGACACAGCACCAGCCAAGGTGCAGGCAAGAAAAGAGACCGTAAGATGGCTGACCCCTGGCCTTATATAGGGCGGGGCGATGATGCCACCGGAGGTGCGCATCATCACCTCATACTTCACAGTAAAAGTACTGTATTACTCTATTACATCCCCCCCCCCTTTAAAAAAATCCAGAACCACTCACTCAATTAAGACCCTTCCCAATTTGGGATCCGAATCATGCACTAATAATACGAAAACTGATATTTCCAAATGACTTAACACATACACACGACAAAACCTAAACTAGGGCAGGCAGCACCCACAGCAAGGTGGATTATTCTGCCACCTGCTAAAGTAAATCAAAGTCCATTAATAACAAACATTAGCCATGTTTACATGGACACAAGTAACTGGATTAAAAGTTTGATCGGAATAAAAATGCTTAATGTAAACACGCCAATCTGAATATTCTGACCCATTCACACTCATTCGGATCAAAATTTCCTTCCGATTGAGATGGGTGGGTTATGCCAATTGTTATTCCGATTGGTGTGCATGTAAACACTTATTCCGAAGTTTGGGTAGAAAATATGTTTACTGCGCATGTCTGTACGTCACTCACACGTCGACGTGATGTATTTCTGCCTTTACAGCAGCTAGTGGAAGACATGGTGGGAGTAAAACAAAACTGGTCTGTATCGTCCTGCTATTTGTTTAGCTTCATTACAGAGACCACCAGAAGCAAAAGTACAGTCTGAATAACACAGTACAGGTCCATTTCAAAAAAGAGAAAGACACGACGCGGGGTTTGTTTACATCGGAAACTGCTTCTTCTTCTACTATTTCTGGAATAACTCAGGTCGGATAACTGTGCACATGTCAAAATAATTTAGTCCGTTCAAATGTGTGACACATGGAAACGCACATCCTAATCAGATCAACTTTTTCAGAATCCATGTAAACAGTAAAGATCTGATCTGAATTGTAATCAGATTGAAGAAATTTTGCACATGTAACCGTGGCTACTGTGCCGTGTTCCTAAACTAAAACAGAAAAACCCAAAATAATCCCATGTATAACATTTTAATACCAACAACAGAACTTCAACATATGCTATTCACAACCCAACTCCTCAGGTGAAAAAACATAACTGGCATGGGGGCCCAGGGTACCCCTTCAGCAGATGCGCCCCTGGAAACAGCCAGTCCCCAAGGTGAAGGCCGACCCTCTGAACGCTGAAGCTGCATCCCCTCACCATCGACCTTGTCCCACGTCCAGCCAAGTCTCCCGGAGCCTTCTCCCAGACACACCGAAGCCAGTTCGCATGCCACTACGCGCCGTCAGACAGCCTGAAGTGCATCGCGTCCAGCTTGGCCACTATGCACAGACACTCCTGAGGTTCCTGAGGTTGTTGTCTGGCCCATCTTCGCCGCAGACGCTCCTCACCTCGAATCCAAACCCAATCCAGGACCCTCAACGGGGCCCGGCTTGGCTTGAGATGTTGTTGTCAAGCATGCCGATCCCCCGTACTCATCAGTCTTGCCCCGACGTCTTCTAATGCCGTTGTAACATGCGCCACTGTAGCCGCAGAACCCCTGTTCCACTGCTGGCAAACTCCAGAGGCATCTGGGGCTAACCCATCGGTGCCACTTGCCGGCACAGGCGCCTCACTGTCCTGCTCAGTATTCCCCTCAACCATTTCCCGAGCACCAGCACTGCGACCCTCGTGCACTGGCTCTAAGCAAAATTGGTCCTGCTTGACCGCCATGGCATCCGGTAGTTCTTCATCCCTCACCACATCTTCATCAGTCGCCAGGATTGGGGGGGTTCCACTGGGCACAGTCCAACCACTCTTCCCCAGCATCATCTTTAATGGCAAAACCCAGTCCGTAAAATAAATCACAGCCCATGATGTTATCACCCTGTGCTGTCACATGGAATGTGAAGTCCATCATCGTCGCAGACTTGTACCGAACAGTCAACTCCAAAGTCCCGACCGTGCCCAGTCTTCCACCTCCATAACCGCACAATGGCGCTTGGTTACCTCTAATCCTGTGGAGGGGAAAAAACGCCTTCACCGTGGCCCAATTCAGCAACAAACCGTCTACTCCCGTGTCGATTAACAGTGGGGCCTCCACGTCGTCCAGCCCCACTGTGCAAAACGTGTACCCATTCGTGTTGGGGGACACCATATTGTCTGGTTGTCTGGGGCGGGCGGAGCGATTTCTTCCATGGGCTCTCCAGTTTAAATTCATGGCACATCCTGGCAAAATGGTCCAAGCAACCACATCTGTTACAATGTGTTCCTCTCGCTGGGCAGTCCTTAGCCTTTTTCCAGTGCTTCGCAGACTCACAACCCATACAAAGGGTTTTTTCTGGGGCAGACCTTCTGCTAGTAGCATTGGCTTCCGTCTCTTCGTCACCCAAACTCTCTTCGCTATCTGGGTCTGCGACAGTTGCCGCGACGAGAGGCTCTAGCAGCTGCTGGAACTGGCACTCTCTTTGCTTCAGATCT
This sequence comes from Pholidichthys leucotaenia, assembly GCA_020510985.1. Taxonomy (NCBI): domain Eukaryota; kingdom Metazoa; phylum Chordata; class Actinopteri; order Cichliformes; family Pholidichthyidae; genus Pholidichthys; species Pholidichthys leucotaenia. The sequence continues at coordinate 235,137,551 of CM035837.1, read as the reverse complement.
AGCTTGTCCGCAGCTTCCATTTGGAGAGCTAGGTTAACAGCTCTGTCCATTGTGAGGTCACTAGACGCCATAAACAGCCTAGCCCGCAATTTGGCGCTGCATGTATGCTCTGCCAGCTGGTCACGAATCATTTCTTCTTCCAGTGCTCCAAAACAGCACTCACTAGCTAGTTGCCTCAAGTGGGCGACAAACTGCTGGATGGGTTCACCTACCCGTTGATGTTGCTGTTGAAAGCGGATCCTCCGGACCGTCACATTATCCGGGGTGTGGAAGTGGCTAGCTAGTAGCTCTGCTACCTCTTCTTACGTGTCAGAAGCACCGAGCGTTCGCAGGATTCACTGGCCTTCTATGCCCAGATTGTGCACCAGAAGTGCCCGGACCCTTAGCTTATTGAGCTCCCCGAGACCCAATATAGTTTCGGAAGGCTTTGAACCACCGAGGCCAGGGCACTGGCAGGTCCCCTGGCACTTCAAGAAAAGGGCGAATAGGAGCTATGCACACCTCCATGCGATGTCGCCAAATGTTATGTCTGATTATTAGCCTGGTGCACAGATGAGGTGAGGTGACTTGTGGAACACAGCTTTGACTCACAGACAGTGACAGCCACAGACACAGCACCGGCCAAGATACAGGCGAGAAAGGAGGCCGTAAGATGGCTGACCCCGGCCTTATATAGGGCGGAGCGGTGATGCCACCGGAGGTGCACGTCATTACCTCGTACTTCACAGTAAAAGTACTGTATTACTCTATTACACATCAACCTGGCCATAAACTTACGGATGGTCTACGAATGCTGGATTCTCATACAGCCACCTTAAGAAGGTCTTACGAAATGGTCCAAAAAATCATTCGTACGGTGTTTGCAGCCATTCGTAAGTTTATTTGTGACGGTAGCTTTAGTCTCATGTAGATTCTGCTATTTAAACAGGTTTAGCTTGCCAACAGCTGCTTTTTCCATGTAACTCTGACCTCGATTTTAATGCCATTTGTCACCATTACTGTGAAAACACTTTTTGATGCTTTCAGGCACTGGAAGTTTTGAGATCCCTGTTCTGTGTCTCCTGGTCCATGGGGAACCCAGAATCCTGAAGGCAAGTTTTACTTTACTATGTAAGCTTAAAAGGCATGTCCTTAAAAAGACCTTTAAAAGCCGCACGTGTTTTGTCACTTGAATATACACTATCTGACTTTGAAGAGTGGCTATGGCTTGTGAATTAGGCTCGCAGTCAAAATATTTCGGTTGTTCCATCTCCATCTCCTGAGGCAGCAGGCCAAAGCCAGACTGAGAAACAAATTCTTTCTGTTTTCACAAAACTAATCTCTTCAACCAAAAAGCCCTTCAAAGTCACCAATTTATTTGCATAAATAGAGCCATAGCTGAAGAGATTATAGGCTCTGGCTTAATTGCTGTTGATGTTTAGCTGAGAAGTTACTATCTGTTGAAAAAAAAACTTTCACAGCCAAGCACAGCAGTGGAGAATATATCAGAATACTGTGTCCCTTCTTGCAGAGGATGTATAAAGGCATCGGCAATTCAACACCATGGCTGATCCTGGCAGGCTCTGGAGGTGTGGCCGACATCCTCGTCACGCTGATGAATAGGGGCTGCTGGGATACGGACAGTGTTCATGAGCTGCTGCTGGACACCTTTCCGAATGCCCACCACAGCACAGACATCAGTAACTGGGTCAAGCTGGTGAGAGCCATGTGCTGAGTGTGGAGGCAGGCACATATACAGATATGCACATCACCAGGCCTGAACGCTGCCAGAGAAATGGGGCACACTGGGGAAGATTGTGAAGGAAGCTAATGTGGGATTTTAATCATTATCTCCAAAATCTGTCTGATGACCTAATTCAGGATATGAAGGAGGAGGGGAAAGAGATGGTGTTACACACTGTTTTGGTTTTTTTAGCACGTTATGCTCAGAAAGAGAATTGTAATTGTATAAAGTAATGTCTTAGGAATTGACTACGTATTACTTCACTCATATGATGATCCTAAGAATAACCCACTGTCAATCTGCCAATCAGATTCAGAAAATACTTGATCATGGACATCTTCTCACCGTCCATGACCCTGAACAGGAGAGCTCTGAGCTGGATACGGTCATTCTTAAAGCTCTAGTCAAAGGTAACATGCTTCTTTGGAGAGATGTGATCTAGAAACCTGTAATTTTCTAAGGCCATACAATTGCACGCTTCCTGATGTTAAGGTTGCACTAGGTCAGCACCATGATATTTTGAGCACTTTGTATGTTTTGAATCGCTTGAATTTTTATGTGTGTGTCAGCTTGTAAGAGCCAAAGCCAGGAAGCTCAGGATTTCTTGGATGAATTGAAGCTGGCCGTGGCCTGGAACAGAGTAGACATCGCCAAGAGTGACATCTTCAATGGAGATGTTGAGTGGAAGGTGAGGCGAATAAGTTAGGTGTTTTAACTGGAGCCAGAGTAATCTAAATATAAACATGTCAAAGTTAAATGAATTTAAAGTTATAATAAAAGCCTGTCAGGTATATTACATAAAATAATTACATCTCCAGCTCACTTAAGTTTTGACTTTGGGCATTTTAGCCACTGTATGTTTTCAAAGTCGACATTACAGATGAGGTGTGGATTTTATTTTTACACATCTAAGAAATTATAGATTGAGAATAAAAAAAATCTTTAGAAAATGCTTACTGTGGTAATAATCCAAGTAAACAACAGGGTTGTTTTCTCATAAAGGTGTTGCTAACTGGCAGCAGTTAAAACTAATGTAGGTTAGAGGCATTTTTGCCTGACGTACTTTATCTGGTTGCCAATTCTAAAGTTGTTAGTTTGGTATGCTAACTTGCTAACATATGCTAAGCAACACTTTTGATTTGCTTATTTAACTCATTAAATACATTTTCTAGGTGCTTAAAATTCCCATAATAGAGTTCAGTTCAAAACCTTTTTGGCTAAGGTTGGGGAGAGGTTAGGGTAAGTCGGTGGGGTCAGTTATGCATCTCATCCTGGGGTATCTCACTCTGTGTAGTTATTTTCACAACCACTAGGGGCTGCTTTTTTTCAAACACAGAACCCCAAGGTACAATTCCTGCTGGTGAAAATACTTCATATGTTTGTTTTCTGTTGGAAGACAATTTCATTTTATATGCATGATAACAAAGATGATTGTTGCAGGCTTGTGATCTTGAAGAGGTGATGATGGATGCTCTGATCAATGACAAACCAGACTTTGTGCACCTCTTTGTGGACAACGGCGTGAACCTTGGCGAGTTCCTTACCTACGGTCGTCTGCAGGAGCTTTACTGGTCTGTGTCAGAAAAGAGCCTACTTCACAACTTACTTCTCAAAAAGTATGAAGAGAAGCAGCTTCTGCTGGGAGCTGCCAGGACACCCGGCCCACCTGGGCACCATCGTCCTGAGCAGGGGGACCAAAAACCCCGCTTCACCCTCTTTGAGGTCGCCAAGGTGCTGAAAGATTTTCTCCATGACTCCTGTAAAGGCTTTTATCAAAAAACACCCACGGTATGTGCCAGGAAAGTGCTTTCTTATCCTATATACTAACTTTTCTTTGATGTTTGCACATTTCTAATTAATTGCATCATAATGAAGCAATTCTGTCACAATTTGAAAAGCAGATATTGTTTGGTTTTTTTTCACAGTTTCATTTCACTTTGCCCAAAGAATTCTAAAAATGCAGCTAAGTCAACAATAAAAATGTAACCTCCTAAAAAAAAAAAGTTGCAAATTTTTGGAAAAAAAAAAAAAAGGTTAAAAATTTACAAGGAAAATGCTGCAAATTCTTTTTTTTTTTTTAAAGTTACAAAATTGCAAGAAAGAGATGTAAATTTGCAAGAAAAAAGTTGCAGATTTACAAGAAAAAAGTTGCACATTTTTGGGGGGAAAAGCTGCAAAATTGCAAGAAGATGCAAATTTGCAAGAAAAAAATTGCAGATTTTTGAGAAAAAGTTACACATTTACACACACACACACACACACACACACACAAAAAAAATTCAACCTCTTAAAATTCCGGTGTTCTGTCAGTGGGACGTTTCAACTTTTCTCCTGCCACTCAGTGAAGAAAGAACTAGATTTTCTTTGCGTATGCTAACTTTAGGGAAACTGGCTGGAATATCAAGGGGTTAAAAAGTCAGAGTGCCCATCATACCCACAGCAATGAGAGACTTGCAGATTTAACTTATTTTGACATTAACATTTCTTTTCTCTTTCCTTTTTAACAAATTTACATCCCTGCATATGGCAAAATAATATATGATTGGCTTAGGTCAGGGGTCTGCAAGCTGCGGCTCTGGGACCACATGTGGCTCTCAGTGGCTCCTCCAGGGCTTGGCAAAAAAAAGAAAAACCTCACAAGTTTCAAAGATGCAATGAATTTTCAAGAAAAAGGGTTGCACATCCAAAAAAAAAAAAAAAAAAGCCACATTTCTGGGAAAAAGTCACAAAATAATTGGAAAAAATTTTATGTGAAAACAAGTTTAAAAAATGTTAAAAAAAAAGCTGCAGTTTTACTTCTAAAAGGTAATAAATCTATAATAATAATAATAAACCAGAGTGGTGGTCTAGTTGATAGAGCGTCTGCCCCACAACTGGGAGGTTGGGGGTTCAAGTCCCGATCGGGTCATACCAAAGACCAGATAAAAATGGTACTTCCCGCCTGCTAGCTTGGTGCTCAGCATAATAGAGTGGGAGAAGGAGAAGCTGTGTGTGGCAGTGAGCCCTCTGATTCTACATGTGATTAACATTATAGATAGGAGAAACGTAATTTCACTCTACTGTACATGACGGACTGAATGGCCATCTCTGTTGCCAATAAATTTCATCTTATTCTGGTAAATAAGATGAAATTTTATTCTAAACTGCTGCAGTTTTATGGGGAAAAGACTGCATTTTTACCTGAAAAAAATAACAAATTTACTAAAAAAAGACAATCATCAATCAGGAACTCATGCCAAAAAAATCTAAATTTATGAAAAAACTCCAGTTTTACTTGACAAATGACATTAAATTTGTCAAGAAAAACACAGCAATAACAAATTCTGGAAAATAATGCAGTTTAATGAGGAAAACACCCACACACATTTACAAGAAAGGTTTTTAAAACAAATAATCAAAAAGTTACCAGAAAATGAAACAGTTTTGAGTGGAAAAAAAAGGAGTAACAAATTTGCAATCAAAAACACTGCAAATTTATGACAAAACGCTCATAATCCTAATGTCATCAGGTGAGATTGTTCGATATTCCTGTGGCTCCATGCAGATTTTTTTTCCCAACTCAATCCCTCAAAGTGGCTCTTTGTGAAGCAGAGGTTGCAGAGCCCTGGTTTAGGTATTTCAAGTTTCAGAGATGCACTGTCAAAAACAAGAAGCAACATTTTAGGTTTCCTTGACATGAAATGAAAATAGAACCATCAGTGGGTCTTGCTGCTGCTACTAGACGTTCTTAATGAATATTCTTACTGCATTTTCTGTGTGCTCCAGGAGAAGCCTGCAAAAGGTCGACTGTTCCACAGCCAGAAGAATCTGGCTGAGCTAGAGGAGCGCTGTGAACATCCTTGGCGGGATCTTTTCCTCTGGGCCGTCCTTCAGAACCGACAGCAGATGGCTAACTACTTTTGGGCCATGGTCAGTCCTGTAAAGCTTTTCTCGTCAGTTGAGCTGCAGCTCACGCTCTAACGGCGCAGTGTGGTTCAATCAATGCCTTAATGTGCTTGACGGCGGGAAAATGAAGCGTGCTGAATTATGCTGTGATGGTTTGAGCGCCGGGTTCGGTGTGTGCCAGTCCACTGCATGTGTAGCTCGGTCGTGCCATGTGAAAATGTCAGTAAAGATAAAAGAGCCCAGAAAACTGCATATTTATCAAGAACTGAGGTGAACCAAAAAGCTATCTTATCTCCAAGAACATTATTCAAATGAAGGTCATGCTGCTTGCTGAGGCAGACATCCAGCGGTGAGAAAGTGCCGGTGTGTCTGACGTCCCGATGGAGTTAATGAGAAAAGCTTTCTGACATGGGATTGATGTTGTGTGAATGGTTTAAATGACAGCCATCAGTGAGAGCCGCTCTTTGTTTTGAACATCTTCTTTAGGCACCTTTCCTTTCATTTCCTTATTGCCCTGCCATGAACCTTGGCAACCAATTACTGTAATCTCACAAGCGGTCACCCTGATGTGCTCCTTCCCTACGTCTTATTTCAAACATTATCTGAAATTATGGTAATTGCATTCAGCAGGACCCCCCCCCCCTCTGCAAAGCTGTCTTTCCACTCAACCTCTGGCATGGATATGTGCATTCATAATTTGATTGAAGTATCTCTCATGTGGAAGGCTTCGTCACGGTTACCCTTGCAGGCGGTGAGAACAAGTCACTGACAGTTTAACAAAAGATGCTTTGTGCTATTAGTCTTCATTTTTATCCATTTGCGTTTACTGGACATCACGTGTTTGCAAAAGCACAATGGCAATCCCTTTTCTGCAACTTTTTTTTTTTAGCTTCCACTCCACAACAAGAACCCTCCAGAAATGCAAGAACCTTTTTGGGGACAAGGTGTCAACTTCTGCACCTGCAGTATGCTCCATGTTATAAAGCCACACAATACAGTGGGGAGGTACAGCGGAATTAGCCAGAGAAAATCATTTGATTTGATTTGATTTTAAATAGCCAACAGTTCCTCCTCTTGGTGGAAATACAGCTAACCTCTTAAAACAGGTTCTCTTTCAATACACACACATATACTCTCTCTCTTTCAGCTGTTCTTTGTCTGGGGTCACCACAGCGGATCATGGGTCTGCATATTGGATTTGGCAAGGAGAAGGATTTTTTTGACACAAACTCTGAGCCAGCACATCCATGTGGGCCCCGCCAAAGGTTAAACTGGGCTGTCATACGGGTCCCATTGGGTCTGTCCGCGGGCTCCATGTTGACTCCATCTGTGTTTGCCCACATGGACTTTATCCTGTGGTGCAGGTGAGCAGGTTTCAGTGACACTGGTGCCGTAGGCAAAATTATGCAAGAAAGTCACAAATTTATGAGAAAAATGTAAACATTTATAAGAAAAAAACTGACAAATTTACAAAAAAAAAAAATAGGAGCCAATTTATGAAAAAGGTCACAAATTTACTAGAAAAAGTCCCAAATTTATAAGAAAAAAGTGAAAATTTAGGAGAAAGCAGTTAAAAATTTACAAGAAAATAAAATTGTCAAATTATTTGGAAGGGGTTACAAACGTCCAAGAAAAAAACAGCAAATTTGCAAGAAAAAAAAGTCACAAATTTATGAGGAAAAATTTAGAAAAAAGTTGCAATTTAACAAAAAAGTAGCAAATATATGAGTAAATAAATTGAAAATTTATGAGAAAAAAAATCCCTAATTAATGAGGAAACGTAAGTTTACAGTAAAAAAAAAGTTGAAAGTTTTTGAGAAAGTTTCAAATTTACAAAAACGATGTCACAAGTTGATGGGAAAAACTCAAAATTTACAAGAAAATAGCAAATTTACAAAGAAAAAAGTAAATTTACGAGGAAGAAGTTGCAAGATTACAGTAAAAAAAGTGGCAAATTTAAGCAAAAGTTCCAAAATTACAAGAAAAAGTTAGAAATTTTGCAAGAAAAAGTCACAATTTTACAAAAAAAACCCTAAGAAATTTATGAGAAAAACGTTGCAACTTTGAGTCGTCTTCCTAGCCAGCCCAGATGGGATTAAAGCAGGTCAACAGATCACCTGCTCAGGTGAAGTCCATGTGGGCAAACATAGATGGGACCAACATGGATTCCACAGACAGACCCACATGGACCCATAAGACAGCCCATTTAAGCTTTGGTGGGGCCCACATGGACATGCTGGCTTGGTTCTTCTGCTCGACTTTGACGCCACCGGTGGGTTTTGTTGAGACAGAAAAAGAGCTTTCATGTACAGTATGAAAAGTGCTGATAATGTGTGTAAATGATTGAATGTGAAATGTAGTGAGAAACAGTTTGAACGGTCAGTTAAGCAATATTCCACAAGATGGACTATCGTGATTATTCTAACTGCAGCTGTAATACTCTTAATGCCCTGTTAAGAGTATCACAGCCGCAGTTAGTATAATCACGATACCGTAACGACGTCAAGTGTAATATTGCTTTTACACTTTAGTTTAGTTTAGTTTATTGGTTTGTTTGTCAGGGACTATGTACAGAAAAAAGCATTAAACACAGGGTAAAGATGCTCTGTACCAGATTCTAGCGTTCTCATTAATTTCCATCTGTAGTTCCTGAGGCAGGCAGGAAGATATTAAAAGAAAAATAGCACATATAGAAAGCAATCCAAGTGGGGTTTCAGAAACTGTTGACCCTGAAACAAGCAGGGAGTAAGTTTAAAAGGTAAAAAGATAAGAGAGACGGCATACATAAAAACAATTTAAGAGTATAATTTCAAATCCCATTTAAGGAAGAGAGTCAGTGTTGGCAGGCTTGATAACTTAAAATCCATTTTTTAGTCTCTGTGGAAAAGTCTCTGTAATTTGTTCTGGTCTTCAAAGCAGTGGGGAGCTTGTTCCATTCCGTTATAGCTTTGTATGAAAAGGTTGATTGTCCAAAAGCAGTTTTGCGTTGGAGGATGAAACAATGCCACCTAGAGGAAGTCCTTGTTATTTTGGTATTTTGTTCAGAAGTCAGGTACACAAAAGTCTTAAGAGGTGGTGGTGCAGAACCATGGATAATTTTAAAGACCAACCGTATAGTTGCATACATGATCATATTTTCAAAGCTTAACATCTTGTGTTTGGCAAGTATACCACAATGGTGATACTGTTGTGTCTTCTTATCCAGAATTTTGGTGGATTGTTTATACAGGGATTCCAAGGGCTTCAGAGTTGCACTATTTGCTTGTGGCCAGAGATGCAACAGGAGAAATGTGTCAAAATCATGGCATTCAGAAAGGTTTTTCATCCTTTTAGAGTAAGTGAGTTTCTGATGCAACGAAAGTTTGCAAGGTTATATTTCAGAGTGTGGCTCATTTGTTTTATGTGCTTTTTAAAACTGAGTGTGGGATCTAATGTGAATACTTAAACTCTGTTACATTTTCTATATTTGCTCCATTTACAGTTATAGTCAAATAGTGCACATGATTTTGTTTGTTGGTAAAAGTACATGGTAGCTGTTTTCCCTACAGTCAGAGTAAGGCATTATTGATTAAGCCATTTTGACACTTTCTCCATTGCTATCATTAACTTGTCAGCCGCTTGTTTGGCATCCTTCACATGTGTGTAGATGACCGTGTCATCTGCATACATCTGAATTTTTATGTTATCTTCACATACTGATAGCAAATCATTAATATACAAAGTAAATAGCAGTGGACCTAAAATTGAACCTTGTGGTACTCCCATGGCACATGCCTTTAATTCATGGACAGTTGATATCCTGATAGAAAGAAGGACTGAGTGATTGACCGTATCAAAGGCTTTACACAGGTCAAAAAAGATGCTTCCTACCATCCCCGCTTTGTCCAGATTTTCTTTAATTGTTTCAATAAAGTAACAACATGCAGTCTCCGTTGAGTGGTTCGGCCTGAAATCAAACTGCATGGGATGCAGCAGCTGGGCAGATTTGAGATGTCCTACCAGTTGGTCTACTACCACCTTTTCAATGGCTTTTGACAAAACAGAAAGTATACTTATCAGCCTATAATTACTAATTTCCTGTTTGTCTCCGGCTTTATGTATGGGAGTTACAGTGGCAGGTTTCAATGCATCAGGGAAGATATTTTCATGTATTGATTGATTTATTAGTTCTGTAATTGAAATTATTAAAGTATTTCTGTTTTTTCAAGAATACAGTGTCTAGTCCATGAATATCCTTAGCTGTGGAACTTGATAGAGATGATAAAGTGTTGTTAAGCTTTACCTCTTTTGTGTGTTTAAGGTTTAGATCAGTTTCATGATTTATTTTAATTTGGCGCGGGTATGTTTGGGTAAAATTCAGACCCAGTTTTTGTACCGATTTGATAAAATATTCATTAAAATTGCTGGCTATATCTAAGCTATCTGAGTGAAGTTTTACATTCAAATTGAGTTGTATGACTTCACTTTTTTTTTTTTGCATTTTTGTCCTGTGAGTTTATCAATACATTTCTAGAGTTTTTTGTTGTTACCTTTTGCATTTTTGATTATGTCTAAGAAGAAATTATACAACAGTTCCGGCAAACAAAATTTATTAAATGACAGCAATACTGGACAAAATATTATGATTTGTTTGTTTAACCAGTTTTTTTGCACAGCTGAGAAAAAAATAGTCCCCAAATCTAGCCAGTAACTTGCTAAACATCTCAATCAGCATAACGACGTCTGTCATTTCACATACATGTAAACAAGTTAAATATTGTCAAGTGCAAAAGTAATGTGTTTATAAAGCATAGCTGTTAAGTTGATATTTCAGAAAATCCCAGATCAAAACATATCCAATACCAGTTGCCAGAAGCTAGTAGTTAGCATGCTAGTGATTTAGCACATTTTGCTCAGTTTTCTTCACATTTTCAGATGAAGCAAACAGTCCATCACCACAAAGGTATTGTGGCTTGTTAATCGAGACAATACCAAACTCTAGCACTGCCTATTTTTTTAAACAGACGTGAAATCGCTTAATGTAAAATGACTGGGTAGATGGAAGTAGACCTTTGCAAAAGGGTGGGACTTCCAGGTCATGGATGTTTAATTTTTTGTCAAACAGCACTTCACTGTGGAAATTAAGGTATTCCAAACAGTACTGCAATTGTCAGAGTTGATAGAAAAATACTGTTAGTAATAAACGTTACTAGAACACCTTTGAAGTGGAGTGATAGATATCCAGTGAAATTGGAGCGCAGTTATCACGGATTATAGTAACTCCTGGAATCCATATTGTCCAATCAAATTGCTGGGTCGGAACAGTTGTATAATGAAAGACTAAATATGTCCGTCAAACTAAAATACAAACTTTTTGATAGAAATGTAGTTGTTTTTATTCAGTCCTTGTGATTCACCAATTTAGATACAGTATGCAGTATTTTTAAAAAAAATGTTTCTTTTTTCATACCATTTCTTGAAAAGTGCTTTCTTCTAATCCAGGGGTGTCAAACTCATTCCATGGAGGGCCAAGACCCTGCATGTTTTACTTCCATCCAGTGTCTTCAGCAGGTGTTTTCACTGATCAGCAATCAGTGGGAAGAAATTCAGTGAAATCACCTATTGAAGACACTGAGTGGAGATAAAACCTGCAGGGTCTTGGCCCTCCGTGGAATGAGTTTGACACCTATGTTCTAATCCTTCAGGGCCCTGAGGCAGTTGCGGCAGCACTGGCAGGCTGTAAGATTCTGAAAGAGATGGCTCGTCTGGAATCTGAGGCGGAGTCCGCACGTAGCATGAAAGAGGCCAAGTATGAGCAGTTTGCCCTCGGTGAGTACATTAACTGTTTGATGGCAAGAACTGATAGTGTGGTCTGAAAAAGTAAAGGTCAAACCTACAGAGAGAGGTAAAGCGACTAAAGCAACAAGAGTGATTTCCACAGGCACAAACGGGTCCTGCTGGAAGGGAATACAATAGGAATCTGAATGCAGTAAAATGATAGAGTTCCTGTTCTTGTGCTGGCAGATGTCTTTGGAGAGTGCTACTCCAACAGTGAAGACAGGGCTTATGCTTTGTTAGTGAGGAGAACACAGTGCTGGAGCAAATCTACCGTCCTTAACTTGGCAACCGAGGCCGACGCCAAATCCTTCTTTGCCCACGATGGAGTTCAGGTGACAAGAAAACACTTGTGCTTTGGCTGTAGCTTATCTGATTCTGTCAGCCTTGTGGGTTTGGATACACATGTGATGAACTGCTGCCTTTCCCTGCAGTTATTATGCATTCTCCTATGCATCGCATGCTATTAGATACAGTGATTCCACTCAGTGCAAAGTTTTGCTTAAATATCCCCCTACCAGACGCCCTTGTCATTAGAAAGTCATCAGTGAGAGTTAATTGGTATTCAGTGTCAGCAGGGAAAGACAGCACACGGGGAAGTAATACTTTATTTATAGGACTCGGATGGAATTACCTTTTTAATGGGAAGCTGTTAATTATAATTCCATGTGTGTAATATTTAAAGAGGATGTGGATTTCCCTGATCTGTGTTACAGAACACAAAACAACAGAAAGCCTCATAACTGTATATACTTCAGACGTTCTTTCATTTGAAGGGGTCTTTGATTTTTCCACATTTTAACAGCTCACTCATGTCTTAATGAAGTGTCTCTGACATATTCACATTTTCTTAATTTTTTTTCATTATTGAAGCAAATTTGTTTTGTATTTTTCCTGGCTTTCCTGAAACGCTCTGATTTAAAGAAACATCCTTCACCTATTCATCTCCGCCCTCCCTCTTACGTCAGTTAGCCATTAGCTGACTAGCTTCTAGCCTTTAGCTTTCAGCCTCCTTCTAGCTCGGATGAGTGGCGCTGGTTCACTGATCCACAGTTGATGGTGTATCTCACATCACTCCAGCCAATCTCCCAATAATTTTGCCATGATACCACAACAAATCACTAGCACTGCGCGCTGGGCGGCCCCCTGATCAGCACAGCTGACCTGGCCTGGGACCTGAGACTGCTGACCGAGTCAAGACGAAGCATGCCAAGCTACGGGATCTCAAAAGTCAGTGTCTTGCTCTGCAGAACGCCACTCTGTTCCCACGGCCAGCTGGGGGACGCCCCGTCATGAAGCCACTCCCCTATGCTGCCTGCGAGAGTGGAGCGGAGTCACGCAGAGCCCAAGAGGATGGTGGGGGAGCTAGCTGTGAGAGCCAGCAGCCTCGGGTCTTGGTGTAGGGTAGGGGTGGGACAAAGGATTGATTCAGTGATGGATCACGATCCTTGACACTAACGACAATCCGACAATCCCTAAATGCATGGACTGATCTTTTATTATTTATATATTCATGTAAACATTGCATACTCTTGGGTGTTAATCAATCAACTGCGTTTTCAGTCCACTAGATGGCACGAAGCAAGCACCCAGTTGAGTGAAGTCATAGCTTGTCTCGCGAGATTTGCAGCCAGTTTTGAAAGTTAGGAAGCAGTTGAATACAGCAAAAATTTAGCTCAAATGTCAGGGCTTTTTTGGATTTTATAACAAAGATGGAATGGAAGACCTTGACATGACACACAACCCGCTGCACGAAAAAAAACCCACTCAAACACACAGCACCATGTGCTGTGTGTTTGAGTGGGTAAAACATATGTATGTGAAACATATGTGTTTCACAATAGTGTTAGCAATGGCTAAGCTAAAAACATACCGGCATGTAGCTTGCTTTTTCTCCAAGCGGCGCTGACTAACAAACTCTGGAGACCTGCCACCATCAACCTGTGTGCAGAGACGTGTCTCCGTAGAAAATGAAGCCCTGAGAATGTTGGCAGCAGAACAGACCACAGCAGCTGCAAGACTGAGAACCCGCAGCCATCACAACAATAGTGGCTGAGGTGAGATGAAAAGAGTTAAAACTTTACATGAAACAGATATTGACAGTTTTACTTTTGGGGTAAAATTTGATGTTGACATGGAAGGGGGGATGTATGGTATCATGGTGGATCGTAATAGTGATGGGATTGTGATAGATTACAATAGTATTTGATCATGACCCAAGTATCGCAATCTGAATTGGATCGTGAAGTGCTTCGCATCTCCCACCCCTAGTGTAGAGTCAGGTTGGTTGCCGTTACTGGGGTGCTGGTGCTGGCGGTTTGCTGTGGAGTCACAGTGAAATTAATGGGAGATGGGCCGGAGTGACATGAGGCATACTGTGGACTGGTGAACCAGGTGGTAACAGGGATGGCTGTTAGGGTGACTAAGATCTGAGGAAAATAACAATGTCAGCCACGCTTGGTGCGAGCCTCCTGGTATCAGTGTTAGCTGGGGGACTAATAGGCTACCTTTACCACCCCTTCCAGCTACATGACAGACAGCTAGGCTGGCCAATAATAGAGCAGTAGGTGGGTCTCAAGGACTGCAGTGGGTTGGCTTTGTCAAATCATGACGTCTACGAATTACCCGGAAGAGTCAAAAAGGTTTCAGAGAGAAAAATGAGATGAAAGTTGTCTTCTTTTTTTAAGAGAATTGACTGTTTTGATATTTTTTGGATAATTATGTGACCAATAGACACATTTCAGACAGTTAAAACCTACAAACACAACATTTTTCAGTCAGTGACCCCTTTAAGTGGATCCATACCTCATAGTTAAAAATCAGCAGTTGTTATTATAAAGCTAAAGCCGAATGCTTGGATTCCTGTCATCTAACTGGAGTAACCCCCAGTGTGTTTATTCCACCAGAAAGGACAGTGTAAGGCAGATGTAGCCTCAGGACTGTGTTGCCCCCTTGTGGCGGTGAAACTGATCAAAGCCATCATGTTCCCCGCAGGCTCTCCTCACCAAGATCTGGTGGGGTGCCATGACAACAGACACGGCCATCTCCAAGCTTGTGGTGTCCTTCTTTTGCCCACCGCTCATCTGGACCAACCTCATCAAATTCAGGTGATAAGTGTGAAACAGAGCCGCCATCAGTCTGAGCTGCTGTGTCTGACACTCCTGTGCTTCTGCAGCGATGAAGAACTGGACAATCGCAGTGGCGGTGAGCAGTTTGCGGAGCTGGACAGTCTGGACACAGAAAAGGCTCTGCTCCTGTCTGATGACGATGACCCTCTGTGAGTTTTCTGTCAAGGTTGAGCTGAAGGATTCTTGATGTCTTTCCTCTGACAATACATGCAGCTCTGACCACACAGTGGATCCGCTTGTGAGCAAAACGCTGCAAGTTTGCATGTAAAATGGCACAAATTTATGAGAATAATTAAAATTTAACAGAACTATTTCACAAGAAAGAAAAAGAAAAAACTGAAGAAAATGTATAAGAAAAATGTAGGAAATTAATGAAGAAAAAAGCTGCACAATTATAAGTAAAAAGCTGTGCCTTTGGGTTTAATTCTCATTATTTTTCCTCACACACTGGAAAGCCTACCACATTAATTGAGATTCTGTGCATATACACTACCGCTCAAAAGTTTGGGGTCACCCAGACAATTATTTTGTGTTTTCCATGAAAAGTCACACTTATTTACCACCATGAGTTGTAAAATGAATAGAAAATATAGTCAAGACATTGACAAGATTAGAAATAATGATTTGTATTTGAAATAATAATTTTTTCCAGATACTCCACCTGCTCAAAGGAAGGTCAGTTTTATAGCTTCTCTAACCAGCTAAACTGTTTTCAGCTGTGCTAACATGATTGCACAAGGGTTTTCTAATCATCCATTAGCCTTCTGACGCAATGAGCAAACACATTGTACCATTAGAACACTGGAGTGATAGTTGCTGGAAATGGGCCTCTTTACACCTATGTAGATATTGCACCAAAAACCAGACATTTGCAGCTAGAATAGTCATTTACCACATTAGCAATGTATATTAGATATTAGAGTGTATTTCTGATTAGTTTAAAGTTATCTTCATTGAAAAAAACAGTGCTTTTCTTTCAAAAATAAGGAAATTTCTAAGTGACCCCAAACTTTTGAACGGTAGTGTATATTCTTATACAGTGGTGTGAAAAAGTGTTTGCCCCCTTCCTGATTTCTCATTTTTTTGTATGTTTGTCACACTTAAATGTTACAGATCATCAAACAAATTTAAATATTAGACAAAGATAACCTGCGAGTTTTCCCACATCGTTCCTTCCTCCGTCTCCCCCGGCCCACTGGTGAACGTCTCCTCGAGTTTCCGTAATGACCGCGTGTATGAAGGACCAGATTTGTGTTAAAAAACATCCGCCTGCCTGAAAGCACCTCTGTCTCAGGAGCGCGTGCGCCCAGACGCGCCATAAAACCACACAAAAAAACAAGTGACTCTAATATTACAGCAAGTGTTGTAACAGTTTATACGTCTTTAGAGGTAAAAGTCACTACTACAGCTTGTCAGTGAGTTTTAAAGTGGGACTCTCCGGGCTGGACACGAGCCAATGTGCCATTCAGGCAATCCCCAAGGACAGCCCCGCAACTTACTGCAACAATAGAAAAAAAATCCCCCGAAATCCTGGAGGGACTGCTTTAGTGTGACAAACACACAAAAAAGTGAGAAATCAGGAAGGGGGCAAACACTTTTTCACACCACTGTATATCCAGTTGGCAACGGTACATTTAAGACTATGGAATTTAGTTTATTCACAAGATCTACATTTAAAAAAGCTTTGGAAAGAGCAGGTGAAAGTCTGTTAGGTTAGTTCTCCATCACTGCTCCTTACCCAGCCAGCATGTCCATGTGGGCCCCACGATGGGTTATATTGGGCTGTCACATGGGTTTAATGTGGGTGAGCAGGTGTCAGAGGCAAAATCATGCAGAAAAGTCCCAAAGTGATGAGGGGAAACAAGCCAAAATTTATTAGAAAAAAGGGACAAATTCACAAAAAAGTTGCAAATTTATGAGAAAATGTGAAAATTTAGGAGGAAAAAGTTGCAAATTTACAAGAAAAAAAATGTAGAATTACTTGAAAAGAGTTCCAAACTTACAAGAACAATTTATCAAATTTACAAGAAAACAAGTGACAAATTTATGAGGGAAAAATTAGAAAAAGTTGCAAATGAACAAAAAAAATCCAGCAAATACCAATTTGAGTAATTAAGTGACAATTTATGAGGAAAACCTGTAAGTTTACAGTAAAAAAAAAAAAAAGTTGAAATTTTTTGAGAAAGTTCCAAATTTATAAGAAAAATGTCACACATTTATGGGGAAAATTCACAAATTGAAAAGAAAATATGAAATTTACAAGGAAAAAGTAACAAATTTCTGAGAGAAAATTCCAAGGTGACGTGGCAAAACAAAGCTGCAAATTAATGAGAAAATCAGTTGAAAAGAGGTGAACGGGTAAAGTCCATGTGGGCCAGCATGGAGCCCACATGGACCCATGTGACAGCCCACATGGACATGCTGGCTGGGTGGGTCTGTTTTACAAAGTCAAACATTTGTGACGTCATCAGCTTAAAAAGTTCTTCAGTTACGTTTCCACTGCTGGTCCTGAAAAGCAGTGACTGCTGAGGTGGTGTCGGGTCGGAACCGGCATCACCAGCGCACGCATTCCCTCAGCCCACCACTTGGTAACGACACAGAATGAGGCTGATTTTGCACACGCTGTATAATTGGTTCCTGAAGCTCTAGAACACGTTCTCCACTCTTTTTTTTAGGGACTCGTCACCAGGAGGGCCAGACGCCCAGAGCTGCGCTTCTGTGTGGTGGCGTTTCTTACTGCGCCGCTGGCGCCGCTTCTGGAGCGCTCCTGTCACCGTGTTCCTGGGCAACGTCATCATGTACTTCACCTTCCTCTGCCTCTTCACCTACGTGCTCCTGCTAGACTTCCGCCCGCCGCCCCCGCTCGGCCCTGGAGCCCCAGAGATAATGCTCTACTTCTGGGTCTTCACCTTGGTGCTGGAGGAACTCCGACAGGTGACGGCCAGAGATCCTAATCTCGCCAGCTCCGTGAGATATCTGTTGAGAATCTGTAGCTCTCCATTTTTTAATTAGAAGCGTTAGAGCGCTCAGGCCTATGAGTCGGCCTGAGTGGGAGGAGAGGAGAATCGCTACAGTGAGCTCGCTCGTCTCCAGGGTTTCAAGGCTCCTCAAGCTTCCCGCCTCCCTCCCAGTGAGACGGGTCAGAAAAGCGTGACCCCTGATTACACTGACTCCAGTGAGTCTTCCTCCCTGGGGTCCAGACAGCCTCAGCTGAGACATGCCTTCACCGCTGCGTCTCAGAACGTCCCTGAGCTGAGCCGAGTAATGCTGCAGAATTCCAAAATGAGAAACTTCCACAGCAGCAGGCGCAGCAGGGTCCCTGTATGGAGCACATGTCTCTGCCTAATGACGCCGCAGGGCTGCCATTTTACCACGGTGATCACACAACAAGGTCCAAGGTGCTCTCTCCGTGGAGTCCATGATGGCTCAGTCTGTGTCTGTCCACATGGACTTTACCTGTGGCACAGGTGAGCAGGAAATCTGAGGGCCCCACATGGGGTTAACACGGGGGGGGGGGGGGGGGGCAGGTTTCAGTCAAAAATTAAATTAAATTAGTAAAATTACCTGGAAAAAAGTTAAACTTACAAAATTTTTTGCAAATCTATAAGAAAAAAGTCACAAATTTATGAGGAAAAAAAATGTTGCAAATTAACAAAAAGTAGCAAATATATGAGTCAATAAATTGAAAATTTATGAGGAAAAGTTACAAATTTACAAGAAAAAAATCACAAATTTATGAGAAAAGTAAAAATTTAAAAGAAAAAGTGGCAGATTTACAAAAAAATAGTAAAATAATCTGAAAAAAAGTTAAACTTACAAATTTTTTTGTAAATCTATAAGAAAAAAGTCACAAATTTATGAGGAAAAAAATGTTGCAAATTAACAAAAAGTAGCAAATATATGAGTCAATAAATTGAAAATTTATGAGGAAAAGTTACAAATTTACAAGAAAAAAAATCACAAATTTATGAGAAAAATGTAAAAATTTGAAAGAAAAAGTGGCAGAGTTACAAAAAAAATAGTAAAATAATCTGAAAAAAGTTAAACTTACAAATTTTTTTGCAAATCTATAAGAAAAGTCACAAATTCATAAGGAAAAAAGAAAATGTTGCAAATTAACAAAAAGTAGCAAATATGAGTCAATAAATTGAAAATTTACAAAAAAAAAAAAATCAAATTCATGAGAAAAAATTCGAATCCAAATGAACAAGAAAAATTTCACAAATTTATAGGGACAAAAGTGAAAATTGAGGAGAAAAGTTGCAAGCTTACAAATTTTTTTTTTGTTGCAAATTTACAAGAAAAATTTCACAAATTTATAAGGAAAAAACTGAAAAAGTTAACAAAAAGTAGCAAATATTTGAGTAAATGAGCAGAAGGGAAAAACATGAAATTTATGAGAAAATCATGAAATTTATGAGACAACACTGCAAGTTTACAGTGATGAACGCTGAGAATTTTTGAGAAAGTTCCAAATGCACAAGAAAAATGTTGCAAATTTAAAGGGAAAAAAGTGAAAACTGAGGAGAAAAAAGTTGCAAATTTACAAGAAAAAAATTGTAAAATTACCTGAAAAAAAGTTACAAACAGCAAATTTATGAGAAAATAAGTTGAAAATTGATAAACAGGTAAAGTCCTTCTGGGCAAACCCAGATGGGGCCATCAGCCAGCCCATTTTAACCTACGGTGGGGCCCACGCAGACACGCTGGCTGGGTCCTCTCTCCAGCCGCTGCATTTCGACCTCGTTTGTCAGCTGAAAGGATTTGTTGGCATTTGGAGAAGGACGCTCAGAGGTCTCTCTGCGGGTCCTGACTTCATCACAGCAGATGAAGTCTTGGTGCATTGGTTCCCCAGAGGGCTTTGGCCCTGTTCAGGCCACAGGAGACGACTCAGCCTCACACGCCAGGTTCAGTGCGAGGCGTTTCACAGCACTGAGAATTTAGGACAGTGCAGGTGCCTCTAAACAGCAGGGCCAGGCACCCGCCCCACACTCGTGCTTGAATAATGGACCAGTATGTGACCTGGAAGAGGGCACGGCAGGTTATGTTCTTCTAATTTCCATTTAGTCTTTAATTATTTCATTTTTTAAGTAGTCGGGGGGCCTCTCTTTGTGGAGCTCGTGCTTTCACCTTTCTCCTGGGTGCTCCAGCTGCTGCTCCACATTCCAAAGACATGCTCGTTAGGTTAATTAGTGAGTCCAGATTGGCCTTGGACATCTGCAGCCCATTAATAGACTGTGAGTAAATGTGCTGGTAGTTGAAGAGCTTCAGGTGGTGTGAAAGGAAGTTTTAACACTGACAGACTTTAGTCTCGTTTCTCCCTTAAAGCACTTCATTTCTTCTGGTGTGAACACAGTTAGCACCAAAAAACAAAACACCGAGAGCCCAAAAAGAGGTCGTGTCAGTCCAGATCATCTGGCAAAATCTGGTGTGGTCCTGCAGGTGAGAAAGCCCACCATCCATCCATCCATCTTCTAACACTTATCCAAGGTCACGGGGGCAGCAGTCCAAGCAGGCTGTCGCCCGGCTCACATAGCACCATGACCACCATGATCCCTCCTGCAGCTGGCAAGCCCACTGGAAGGCGCACCCACATGGGGGCCCCCAAACCAGATGCGGTAGCCTTGGCCCCTGCTGTAATGTTCATGGGGATTGCTGTGAAATACATAGCTTCTGAAATATCTTTGGCTGATGAGCGTGCCATGATGCCGTAGGAATAATGAATGCCACTTCCTGTGGTGTCTTGATGCACACCTTCTAGTTTCGAGACACGTGAAGCAGTAGCTGCTCTTCATTTTCAGACTCTTGCTTGTCTTACAGATGTACTCCAGTGGCTGTAAGTCCCCCATTAACACAAATCTACAGTGTGGAAAATGGCATCTTATGCCCTTTTTACTACAAAGCCTTTCGTTATGCCTCGGTGCAACGGAGCCTCGCGGTAATCACTCAGTGTGTCTGTGTGTGCTTGTGTGTGTGTATCTGTCTGTTACCAGCTGTTCAGCTCGCCCCGGTCAGGCTTGTATCATTGTATCGCCATATTTTCTCAACTTTTAATTTGCCAGAATTTCAAGATAAGCCTTTGTTTTCAAAATAAACACCAATTTAACTCACCATTACACCTTCAATGGAGCCGCGAAAAAAGGTATTGTAATAACTAGGCCGGGCCAGTAGAAGTTGCACTGAGGCAGCTGCACCTTGGTGCGTTCACTGTCTTACAGTTTCGTGTCAAAATCTTTTCGCTTCCACCCTTCAAACACCACAATCGGTGATTAGACCCAACCCACATCCCACAAGGCTAACAGTGGCTAGTGCTACATTAAACAGCATGAATCCTGCGATAAAGACTTACCGGTTGAAGGACATGCCCAGTTGTGTGCACGGTGGCCCAGGATAATGACTGAAACTGCATCAGTCCTTAAAGCAGTTTAATGGTAAAACCCATCTTAATTTGGGTCACGTTTTCAAAGCAGCTAACTTCAGTTAGGCCAGAGAGTCCTGACTGGCTCAACACTACAGGCGTGTCAGCGCCGTGTATAGTCTTGTCACCAAAAACACTTGTCTAAATGTGCCTTTTTTCAGGGGACGGGGCTTAAGTGGAAAAAAATTGATTTTTTTTTTTCTTGTTAACAAACTGCTTTGAAAACTTGACCCAAATTAAGATGGATTTTAGCATTAAACTGGTTTAAGGACTGATGCAGTTTCCATCATTATCCTGGGCCGCCGTGCACACATTAGATTAGATTAGATTAGATTCAACTTTATTGTCATTACACATGTATGAATACAAGGTAACGAAACACAGTTTAGCATCCAATCAGAAGTGCAAAGGACAGCAGGGCAGTATATACGGTAATTAACAGTATGTGCAATATATGCAAATATATGCAGCAGTGCAGAAAGTTAAAAGTACTGTTATGTGCAAATAATGTGCAATAAGTTAGATGTAGTTATGTAGTTATGCAGTTATGTACAGGTGAGGATGGTAAAAGATGATTGTAAGAGAGTCAGCGGGGAACTAAGTTCAATAACGTGACAGCTGTTGGAAAGAAACTGTTCCTAAACCTGCTGGTTCTAGTCCGAAGGCTTCTGAAACGTCTTCTGGAGGGGAGAAGCTGGAACAGTCCATGAGCAGGATGGTTGGAGTCCCTAAGAATGCTGCGTGCCCGGCGCAGACATCTTTTCCTGTAGACGTCCTCTATAGCTGGAAGTGGAGTCCCTGTGATGCGTTGGGCAGTTTTCACCACCCGCTGCAGCGCCTTGCGGTCAGCTACAGAGCAGCTCCCATACCAGAGTGTGATACAGTTGGTCAGGGTGCTCTCCATCACGCAGCGGTAGAAGTTGCCCAGGATGTCAGTTGACAGATGGTTCTTCTTCAATGTCCTCAAGAAGAAGAGGCGCTGATGGGCCTTCTTGATCAGGCTGGTGGTGTTAACTGACCAGGACAGGTCCTCTGAGATGTGGGTCCCCAGGAATTTGAAGCTGGGGACACGTTCAACAGCTATGCCATTGATATGGATGGGGTCATGTGTCTCTTCCCTCTCCTTCCTGTAGTCCACTATGAGCTCCTTGGTTTTGCTGGTGTTAAGGAGCAGGTTATTGTCAGCGCACCAAGTAGCCAAGTGCTCAACCTCTGCCCTGTAATCTGACTTGTCGTTGTCCCTGATGAGTCCAATCACCGTGGTGTCATCTGCGAACTTTATGATGGAATTGGATCCATACATAGGCCTGCAGTCATGGGTGTAGAGGGAGTAGAGGAATGGGCTGAGCACACAGCCCTGTGGTACACCAGTGTTGAGTGTGATGATGGAAGAACGGTTGGGGCCTGACCTAACATGCTGGGGTCTGTTGGTCAGAAAATCCATGATCCAGTTGCAGGTGGAGGTACTGATTCCCAGGTCCCCAAGTTTGGTGAGCAACTTGGAGGGGATAACTGTGTTGAATGCTGAGCTGAAGTCAATAAACAGCATTCTTGCGTAGGGACATCTGGGCATGTCCTTCAACCGGTAAGTCTTTTTATCACAGGATTTATGCTGTTAAATGTAGCAGGGGAAGGGGGGGTGAAAAGATTTTGGCACAAAACTGTAAGACAATGAAAGCTTTTTTTTTGTAGAAAAAAGGCATAAGATACCATTTTAGACAATGTAGATTTGTTTTTATAGGGGATTTATATCCACTGGAATGTGTCTTTAAGACAAAAAACAGAGACAGATGTTTGAGCGATTTTGCCCTTGATATGTCTTGTAAATCATTAAAAACACGTTACAGACATATTAACAAAAAAAAAACAACTCAATTTTTGGCGGAGTGTCACTTTACAGAACTAGAAAAGCACTCAGACCGGATACCTCTGTAAAGGCTCCTTCCGTCCCTCATGGATCACCTCCAAAATGTAATGGGTTTGTGTGTAGGCCTAGAGCCACTTCTGGTGAAAACTGCATCAAAGTCTGTCCAGTAGTTTTGGAGTATTGTTGCTAACACACCGTGAGAAGATAAGAGCCTTGGCTGAGGTATGCATTCTCAGATCACCACCAACATGTAATGGGTTCGTCTGTAGGCCAAGAACCACCTCTGGTCAAAATTTCTTCCAAATCCATCCAGGAGTTTTCATGTAATCCTGCTGCACAATTACAAACAAAGCCCTTGGCAGAGGTATGCACTCTCAGATCATCACCAAAATCTAATCATCTGTTCCCCGTGCCATTACACACCTTTCCTGAAAATTTCATCAAAATCCATTCATAACTTTTTGAGTTATGTTGCTAACAGACAAAAGGTGGGTTAAAGGGTTAGCCAGGTTCTCTGAAACATGAGTGAGGTGTCTCACTAGGGGACACGCTCCGCTGCAATGTCCCCGGAAGCCCTATAACACCACACCAGTCTCTGACTGGCAGGCAGCCTGACATCTGCTCCCTGGAGGAGGAGCCACCTCCTCCTGTAAGAGTCTGACCGTGATGCAAACCCCTAGTCTTGTAAGCTCACTTCTTCCTCAGTCCAGGCAAGGAGGGGGGTCTAGTGAGATACCTCACTCATGTTTCAGAGAACCTGGTTAACCCTTTAACCTGCTGTTCTCTTTCAACATTCTTCTCGGTATCTCACTATGGGATGTACCAGCTGCCATATTGCCAGAGCAGCTTGCTCTCAGACCAAACACCATTATGACCTATAGATGCTGATCCTACACTCAGAACACTGTGCGACAGTGATGGTGTAGTAACATCTAACCTGTAGAATCTTGTGAAGGTGTGCGGCACTGCCCAGCTGGCAGCTGCACAAACCTCTTCCACAGAGACACCATGAAAGAGTGGCCACTATGCAGCCATACCGCGTGTGGAGTGAGCACACAGACCCAGCGGGGACTGTAGGCCTCTGCACTCATATGCTTTGACAATAGCCCCCAAGATCCAGTTCGCTAGACGTTGCTTTGTAATGGGTATTCTCAGACTGGATGTGGCCCATGACTGAAACAGCTGATCAGATTTCCTAAACCCAGCTGTCTTGACCACATATGCACATAGTGCACAGACAAGGCAGAGTGCATTAAGACTCTCATGCTCCTCACCGGAAAAGAGAGGATGACAGAAGGCCGACAGCTCAGTCAGGTGGTAAGAAACTGCAGGATTGAAAATCTTTGGCACAAAGGCAGGGTTAGGTTTGAGTACAACCAAAGAGTCCCCTGCTAAGAACTGCATACATGACGAGTTTGCCAACAATGCATGAATGTCACTCACGTGCTTAGCAGAAGCCAGCGCTAGCAGTAACACAGTTTTTAAGGAAAATGTTTTGAGATCCATCTGATGGAGGGGCTCAAAAGGCAGACGTGATAAACTGTCCAGCACAACAGTAAGGTCCCACGGGGTCGCTGGACTCCTTGTGACCAGCCATAGACGCCGCACTCCTCTCATAAACTGGCAGACAAGCAGGTGGTGCCCTGCAGTTTTGTTTCCAAAGCCAATGTGGCATGCTGAAATAGCAGCCAAATACACCTTGACTGTGGAGAAGCCCAGGCCTTTATGACACTCCTGCAGGAATGTCAGAATAACAGGAATGGGGCTCTGAAAAGATTTAAGATTCAAAGGCTTTATTATCATGTGCACAGTTAAGAAATGCTACATTTCCTGAGCAATGAAATTCTTACTTTGCTCTCCGAACGAATGCCAAGGTAAAAGGTACAGAAACAGCAATTCTAATAGGTCATGACACACTAACACAGTAACTCAACCCTAATACTAATGGATGCTAATAACACACACACCAACACACAGTTAAGCAGTAGAGGAATGAAACTGAAAATTCACTGGATGACTAAAGTGATAGTGGTACTATTGATATCAGAGATGATGTGAACCTGAGATGGCATGAACCTATGTACAGTGTGCAAATGAGTATTGTGCAATGAGCAGTGTATAATGACAAATTATTTCTGTAATGATAGTACCAGTAGACTGTGCATGATAAGTAGCAGCAGAGATGATATGGACATCAGACGGGTGAGACTGTATCTACTGTACAGGTGAGCAATGTGCAAATTTAGCAGCCGGTGTGTGAGTTCCTATATGCAAAGCTGTGTTACAGAGTTTTGGGAGTTGTTAACTGTTCATGAGTCTGATGGCAGTGGGAAAGAAGGAGTTCTTCAGTCTGGTTGTCCTGCATTTCACACTTCTGTACCTCCAGCCTGAGGATAGAAGTGTGAACAGTCTATGCTGGGGGTGGGTGGGGTCCCGGAGGATGGCATCAGCTCTTTTTTGGACTCTGTGGTGGTAGGTGCTCTGCAGAGAGGGGAATGGAGCCCTGATGATCTTCTCCGCCGTCTTCACCACTCTCTGCAGGCGTTTGTGGTCCAGGGCAGTGGTGCTGCCGTACCACACAGTGATGCAGTTGGTCAGGATGCTCTCGATGATACAGCTGTACAAATTGTTGAAGATTCTGGAAGACATGCCAAACTCTCTTCAGCCTCATCAGAAAGTACAGTCGGTGTTGAGCTCTCTTAACCAGCTCTGTGGTGTTATGTGCCCACGTAAGGTCCTCACTGATGTGGATGCCCAGGTATTTAAAGCTGCTCACCCTCTCCACCTCAAGCTTCCAGATGAACAGCGGCCGATGGGGTCTCCTCCTCCTCTTCCTCATGTCCACTATCATCTCCTTTGTCTTTGTCCGTGTTGAGGGTGAGGTTGTTGTCCTCACACCATGACAGCAGGTTGGCCACCTCCCTCCTGTAGGATGCTTCGTCATCACCAGTGATGCGTCCTATCACTGCTGTGTCATCTGCAAACTTTAGGATGATATTGTCCTTGTGGGAGGCAACACAGTCATGGGTGAAGAGGCCGTAGAGGATGGGGCTGAGAACACAACCCTGTGGGACACCTGTGTTTGTGATGATGCTGGCTGAGGTCCTGTTATCCATCCTGACACACTGGGGCCTGCCAGTTAGAAAGTCTAGTAGCCAGTCACAGAGGGTGGGGTGCAGGCCAAGTGAAGACAGTTTGTCAGTGAGTTTGTGGGGGATGACCGTGTTGAAGGCGGAGCTGTAGTCGACAAATAGCATCCTAATGTAGGAGTCTTTATCTTCCAGGTGGGAGAGAGAATAATGGAGTGCTGCAGCAATGGCATCTGAGGTGGACCTGTTGGACCAGTAGGCGTACTGCAGGGGGTCCAGGTCACATGTTAGCAGTGCATGACCTCCATGCACTGTAGAAAGAACGGTAACTAGGCAAAAAAGGAGAAAAGTCGGCATTCGGGAGCGGAACGAGCAAAGACGTTCGCCAATGGTGGGCGCCACTACACCTGTCTTTCACACCAATTCTTGAATGCACGCCATTTGCAGTCATATGCAAAGCGTGTAGAGGACGCCCTGGCATTCTGAGTAGTGGCAATGACACTAGGTGGGAGTCCACTAGTGGTCAGGTTCATCCTCTCACAGGCCAGACTCATAGGCCATTCGCTCCGGGTGAGGATGAAAAATCTTGCCCTGTGCCTGCGACAGGAGATCCCTCCGCAGAGGCAGGACCCATGGCTGATCGTACAGCAGCTGGAATATCTCTGCTAGCCAGGCTTTCCATGGCCAGTGGGGAGTGATTAGGATCAGAGTTAAACCCCTCTTCCGCAGTCTGGCAAGAGTAGGAGTGATCAGTTCTAATGGGGGAAAAGGCATACAGGAGGATGTGTAGCCATTCATGTGCCATCGCGTCCAACCCCAGCGGAGCATGTCGATCTGTCAGGGAATAAAACAGGGGGCACCGAGCATTCTCTGCTGCTGCGAAGAGATCGACCTCGGCCCGGCCATATCTCTCCCATATTTGGGCTACTACCTAACTGTGGAGTTTCCAGTCCTTGTAGCGGGGGTTGCCCCTTGACAATAGATCGGCCCTATTCAAAACGCCTGGTACATGGGTAACTCTCAGGGATAACAGCGAAGTGCTGCTCCACATAATCAGTCTGTGTGCCAATGTGTGCAAATGAGGAGAGTGCAGCCCTCCCTGCCTGTTGATGTATGACACCACAGTCGTGTTGTCTGTTCTGACCAAAACATGGTGTCACTTTAGATGGGGCGGGAATTGTTTTAAAGCCAGAAAAACAGCCATGAGTTCCAGACAGTTTACGTGAACTGACTGCATTTGTGGGCTCCATGTGCCGTTCACTGTTCTGCCTTCGTATGCGACTCCCCAGCCCAGACGAGAGGCATCTGTTGTAATCACCTTTGTCACTGACGCCGTTCCCATGGTGATACCGGCTAGCAAAAAAGCTGGGCGTCTCCATGCTTTCAGGGCGCAGGTGCAGGCTGAAGTGATTAAAACTCTGCGGTGGCTGTGACACATCGGGCCCTGACCAAGTGATGCAACCCACCTCTGAAAGGACCTCATATGAAGATGGCCTAACCTTGTCACTACCAGTGCTGATGCCATAAGGCCCAGCAGCCTGAGACACAGCTTGAATTTTAGCAGAGCTCCTCTGTGAAAAGGTGCTAGACAAGCCTGGAAGGCTTCCACTCTTTCCGCTGTTAGGCGTGCCTTCAGGACAACTGAGTCTAGAGACGGGTCTATAAACGTGATGTTTTGCACTGGAGCCGAACCACTCTTTTCCTCGTTTATAATGAAACCCTGGTCTGTCAGGTGTGCGATAAATAGCCTGGTATGGAACTGAATCTGCTTCAGCGATTGAGCTGCTAGGAGCCGATCATCTACATAGGTTGCCAAGTGTAATCCTCTTTCTCTCAGAGGTGCATTCGCAGCCTCTGTGCACGTTACAAATACCCATGGGCTCCGAGAGAGGCTGAACGGGAGCACCACATATTGGTATACCTTTCCTTGAAAGGCGAATCTGAGATATTTTCTGATGAGGGTAAATGGAGATGTGGAAATATGCATTTTTTTTAGATCTCAACTTGAACTATCTCAAATATCTGTTCAGAATTTGCAGATCTAATATTGGCTGCAAACCTCCACCCTTTTTGGGGACCAGAAAATATCTTGAATAGAAACCGCTTTGGCTCCAGTTTTCAGGAGAGAGGAAATTTTTTTCCTATAAAGCATGAGCTTTTACTGGTGGAGCCTGTGACTGTAGAATTCCATTGAAACAGGAAGGGGGGGGGTACTGTGGCAAACTGAAGTCTGTAACCTCTGGTTAAGTTTTTTATTACTCAGTCTGAAGCCCCACACGCTCTCCACAGATGCACTCAGTCTGCTAAGGGACCTAGATGTGCTTTTTCTGTGGTAAATGGATGAACAGGCTTCATGGGCCATGTGAATGCACTGGTTGTGTTCAGGGCTAGCAAAATGGATTCCTGCTCCACTTGTGGAGCATTGGCGCCCTGTGCTGTCCTCATAGGCTGTCCTGTCGAAGCAGCATTGACAGCTCTCAGGGGGAGGCTTTCTTGCCTCAGAGCCACCAGGAGTTCTGTTAACAATAACTGTAAAATATTCCACCGCAGAACCACATTTGGACAAACAGCTTTCTCTATAAAGGGCAGTCACATCTGGAACACAATGCCAAATGAAATTAAAATAATAACGGACTTTAAAACATTCACTAAAAATGTTAAAAACTGGCTGAAAAATAAACAAGAATGTACTCATGTATGAATTAATTGTCTGCAAAGTGAGAGTGAATGAAGGGAAGGAATAAATGTGTTTGTTTATAGTGAGTGACGAAGGGAGGAAGGCCTGAAATAGGCAAATGTGAGTTATGTTATATGTGTTAAATGTGAGTCAGGCTGTTATATTTGTGTATTTATAATATTTATAATATTTATGTTAAATGTGAGTCAGGCTGTTATATTTGTGTATTTATAATATTTATAATTGTGTATTTATAATTTTTCTGCATTGATGTATGTGGTTATTGTGTATATTTTTTATCTTGATTCTTTTTTCTAAAGCCCATCCAGGGACAAGAGTTGCAAATTAGCTAATAGCTATACACTCTATGTGCAACACATCAGATTGATTGTCTTTGATTAATTGTCTATGTTTATTGCACTGTCCCTGTCAAATAAACTAATCTACTACTACTACTCATTTGAGGGACAATGGCGCCTCCTGCTGGCCTTATGAGTGACCCCCGTTGGAGCAGGACTCATTTTGCCCATACAGTTCAATTCATCCATCCATCCATCCATCTTCTTCTGCTTAATCCTTTTTGGGTCGCGGGGGTGGGGGCTGGAGCCTATCCCAGCATCTTTGGGTGAGAGGCAGGGTCCACCCTGGACAGATCACCAGTCCATCGCAGGGCCAACACAGAGAGACAGACAACCATTCACTCTCACAGTCATACCTAAGGACAATTTAGAATCCCCAGTTTGATGCCAGTTAACCTAACTTGCATGTTTTTGGCATGTGGGAGGAAACCGGAGAAATCCCGGAGTAAACCCACGCAATTCAATTCAACTTTATTTATATAGCACCATTTCACAACAACAGTCATCTCACAGCACTTTCAACTGTAGGGGGAACCCCCACAATTGCAGAAAGACCCCAGCAATCAGGTGATCCCCTGTGAGCAAGCGCTTGGCAACGGTGGAGAGGAAAAACACCCTTTTACCAGGAAGAAACCTCCAGCAGAACCAGGCTCAGGGAGGGGCAGTCATCTGCTGCGACTGGCTGGGAGGTGAGGGGATAGAGAAGAAGAAAAGAACAGAGATGGTATGGAACTGAATCTGGCCATTTCTGGAGCGCTGAAGCCCTCTTTTGGACTTGTGCATGACAGGATGGTCATGTTCTGACCATTTATTCCTGTGTCTGCACATTGTTTTATCATTTTCATTTTGAACATTGGTGAGAGGGAAATGCACCTGTGAGACTCAGCTGGAGCTCCACAGAGGTCTCTGCAAGTCTGATCTTCCTCTTTTTCATGTGGCCGTGATCTGTGAAAGCCAGCATGGGCTCTGCACAGCTTTTCTGGAGTTTGGAACACACCCGGAGCAAAACATCTTATAGGTGAAGAAGAGCAGGTGTCTGGCTGGGCCTGTGTTCTCTCCCCACAGAGTGTGTCTCTTTTTCTTAGCCCCCAGGGTGGCAGGAGGGGCGGCTTGGTCCCCTGGCATCACACTGGTGGTGAAGGGTTTCTTTGCACACGCACCTTTGAGCTCCTGCAGCTTCAGACCACGGTCATTCACCAGAGGTTGAAGCACTGGTTGGTTTGCAAATGTGGTATGTTGCACATAAAACTGCCTGTGCAAATGTCTGCTATGGTGCAGAGGGGGGAGGAGGGGCGCCTTCCTGGGTAGACACAGTTGAAGTGCTTCCCCTTCTTTCTTTTTCTCCTCACACCGTTTTTGCATAGTGGCAACCGCTGGGCCAAACAGGCCTTTTGGGTCCACGGGAATGTCGAGGAGCTGGGTCTGCTCTCTTGGAGGCAAGCTGGACAGGTTCAACCACCTGGATCTCTCCTGAGCGACCATCAGTGCTGTGGCTCTGCCAGCTGACTGCACGGCACACCTGTGTAGACGGAGGCTGAGGTCTGTGACCACACACAGCTTGTCCCACAGCCCTGTTGCAGGTGAGGAAGAAATGTCATCTTGTAGCTCAGTCTGGTAGGCAGGCCGTAGAGATGATGCATTTAGTGCTCTCACCAACATGGCCACCGCCTTATAGCTTTTTTCCATCACTTAGGACTGGAAACAATCAGCTTTGGAGGGCAGGGCAGGGCTCGCAGAGGTCATAGTGGACCTCTGGGCTGAGTCAAAGTGAGAAGCCATGAGAGGTTCCACTGGAGGGAGGCGAGAGAAGCCTTTCCCTTCCATATCGACCCAGTCTAGCGATGACCCTCCCTGGATGGGGTTCTTAGCGGATAGAGGATTGCTCCATGACCAGGTCACCTCTTCTAAGCATTCAGGAAAAATCAGCAGAAATTGTCTGGTGGAGGTTTTGAGCCGCTTTCCCTCATAACAAGATGTGGTGGTCTCAGTGAGGGCTTCTGGCCACGAGTTGTGAAGCTTTGCAGCTGCTCTCCTACACACTTCATGCAGGTCTGAGCCAGCAGACGGGATTGGTGACCCACTGCTGGCTCCATTCACCTCCATTGGCTTTGCAGCCGACGGGATGTCAAGCAGTCCGACATCCTGCTCTTCCTCATCAGAGCCCCGAGGCTTATGGATTGGTCGTCCAAGTCTGACTAATTCCCTGCGAGTTCACAGTTGTCCGCCTGCAGGTCGGCCTCATGCTTGACAGGTTGAAAAAGCAGGGCTACCTCATCCATGTGGTCACCCCAGCTGGTTCCGGGGAGAATGGCGTCTCTCCTGGCGCTCTCCGCCAAGTCCTGTGATGGAGGAGAGGATTCCCCCATCACGGGATCCTCAGCCGATGGGCTAGCTTGGCACGCTAGTCGACGGTGGTGAATTTTGATCGAGAGCATGCACAATGCTCACATTTAGCCGGTAATGTGAATGTGTCCTGGGCATGTTGCAGCGATGAGCGTGCAGCGTGGGTGGCTGCTCCAGCTATTTTCTTACCACACATGCGCATTGTGACCGGTTGCTTAGCCTGCTCCACGGTGAGGAAAGCCTATGCTCTGGTGGTAAAAGAATGCTCTCTAAAGGAAGCACGCACTAGGTGGTGCCTAGCCGCGTACATTAGCCACTGTTTGGAGACAGCCTAGCTATAGCTCAGACAGTAAGATGCAGCAATAGGTAGTGCCCAGCGACCAAGTGGTTAGCTTGTTCTGCGGACGGTTTAGCTGGCCCATTAGCTGGTCCTACCTTCTGAGAGGAAGCTTCTGGGAGCAAGAAGAGTGAAAAGACTAGGGGCTTGCATCACGGTCAGACTCTTACAGGAGGAGGTGGTTCCTCCTCCAGGGAGCAGACGTCACACCTCCTGCCAGTCAGACTGGTGTAGTGTTAGAGGGCTTCTGGGGACGTCGCCGGGGAGCATGTCCCATAGTGAGATACCGAGACGAATGTTGAAAGAGAACCAACAAACCAATGCCGGCAAAAACATAACCTTCTTGGCGGAGGTAAAAATGCAAGTGATGCAATAATCACTGCAGCAGTGACAAACCTGCGTATGGTAACTTTCATCGTCTCTCCCATCACAGAAACATGTTGGCAACACAGGATCTACTTCCTGTATTTACTTTTATCGTTACCACTGCAGAAATCTGACCAATTAAGGGAGAGGAAGTTCTCACGTGTTTGAAATGACAGGTTTTGGTGTGCTTGGAATGTTTTTGTTTCAAATGAACTGTGGTGTGAAAGCAACCTTAATGTGTCCTGCGATTACAGGTTCAGTAATGCATGCACTGTTTTTCTGACACAGAGCTTTTTCACTGATGAAGAAATAAGCATCTTGAAAAAGTTCAAACTCTATGTAGAGGACAACTGGAACAAGACTGACATGGTGGCCATCTCACTCTTCGTTGTTGGGGTTTCCTGCAGGTAATAATTACTCAAAACAATGTAAAACATAAACTGAAATCCTTTGAAATAGAAAAATTCTCTCACTGGGATATGAAATGTTGTTTGTATTTTTAAACAGGATGGTGAAGGACACTTACGAGGCGGGAAGGACTGTTCTGGCCATCGATTTCATGGTGTTCACCCTGCGTCTGATCCACATCTTTGCCATTCATAAGCAGCTGGGACCCAAGATTATTATTGTGGAAAGGATGGTGGGTAAAGACAAAAAATCCACTGTCTATTTATCAGCATCAAAACATCAACAAATGCGTTTGCTTTTCACAGATGAAGGACGTCTTCTTCTTCCTGTTTTTCCTGAGCGTGTGGCTCATTGCATACGGAGTCGCCACCCAGGCACTCCTCCACCCTAACGACCCACGGATTGACTGGGTGTTCCGCAGGGCCCTGTACCGCCCCTACCTGCACATTTTTGGCCAGATCCCTTTAGAAGAAATAGATGGTAAATTGTGGTACATTTTTCCAGTCATCATAATAACCTGATCATTCCTATCGGTTGGCCTGGATGACATTTCTCCTAACCTCGTTGCTTCTTCTCCTTATGGTAAATTGAGCACAGCTGCTCGCATGCCTGAAATAAACTGCACCAACGACTCAGAGGAGATAATCATGGGCCTGCGTCCACCATGTCCCAACGTCTATGCAAACTGGCTGGTCATCGTGCTGCTGGTTATCTATCTCCTTGTTACCAATGTCCTGCTGCTCAACCTCCTTATTGCCATGTTCAGGTAAAAGCCTGACAGTCTGAAAAAAGGCCAGATGTTTTCTCCTTTGTAAATCACATATAAAAACAAGGTTGAATGGACTTTCTTGCAGCTACACATTCCAGGTGGTGCAGGGCAACACGGACATCTTCTGGAAGTTTCAGCGATACAACTTGATAGTGGAATACCACAGTCGCCCTGCACTGGCCCCACCCTTCATCATCATCAGCCACCTCTCCCAGATACTCCTCAGCCTGGTGAAACGGCCCGAGTCCAAGCAGGAGCATCTCGGTGTGAAACCTCTAGACTCCAGCATATTTCATAGATATTGAAATACTTCGCTGTGGCTTATCTCGCTAAATTAGAATGAAATGAAACTCAGGGGCAAATACACAGTGTGCTTATCTCTGCGGCTCACCCACTCCATCCATGAAAATTTTCCATTAATTGGTTATTTGAGTGCTTTGTGCTTTTGTGTATTGCCAGAGCGGGAGCTGCCAGTGGGTCTCGACCAGAGGCTGATAACGTGGGAGACTGTGCAGAAAGAGAATTACCTGGCTAAACTGGAGCGCCAGCACTGGGAGAGCAGCGAGGAGAGGCTCAAGACCACCTCCTCCAAGTAACATTTACTTTGCAAGTTTGCTCATTAGAGAGACTATAATGCTTTTGGCTAACAGCTGGTTTTCATGATAGACTGTACATAAATAATATTCAATATAGAAAGTTTAATATACCTCATTGGTTTGTGAATACATTGTTTTCGACTTCACTTTAGATTTACAGTCCCTATCTTGTGGGGAAAAAACAAAGAGTTGACTGCAGCTGTTTGCAAGCTTGGTCAGCAAGCGATATAAGCAGCTTCTGGTAAATTACTGAAATTTAACTCACCAAAACTGCCATTCACAATTCTTCCACTGGCTGTCCTACATAGCAAAGTGTTCTAGCATAAATTCTTCTGAAGACAGAAGTTGATCTCAGCACATCAAAGACCACAAACTTAGCAGTTTATGGATATTTAGTCTGATTTTTCTCTTTTTTATTGCAGTCACCCATGACTTTATTATCCATGCCCAGGGGGTTATGCATTCACCTGCATTCAGTTCTATGTTCCTGTGTGTGTGATTAACAGTGAAATTCAAAACATTAGCCACACATTTTGTTGAAACTTTCAGGGGTGGACTAAAATAGTCCAAAGACCATCCAGTTTGACTTTTTTTTTTTTTTGGGGGGGGGGGGTTTGAATCATGATATTAATCAGTCATCAGGATTTTTTTAAGCCCCTTAGCAAAAGGGGACAGGTGGCAAAAGCATATAGTGAGTTGTATGAGGGGCTAAACACTAAGGAAGGAAAAACAGACTTGACTGCGTAGACCGAGAGATGGAGCTGGAAAGGATGTACAGCAGGTTAGGTTGATTAAGGACAGAAATGGTAATGTACTAACAAATGACTAGAGTGTGTTGAGAAGGTGGAGGGAGTACTTTGAAGAGCTGACAAAGAAAATGAGAGAGAGAGAGAGAAGGATGGATGAAGAAAAGATGGTGAACAAGGAAGTCCCGAGGATTAGCAAGGTGGAAGTGAGGGCATCTTTGAAGAGGATGAAGAATGGAAAGATGGTTGGTCCAGATGACGTACCTGTGGAGGTATGGAGATGTTTAGGAGAGATGGCAGTGAACTTTTTAACCAGACTGTTTAACACAATCTTGGAGAGTGAGAGGATGCCTGAAGAGTGGAGAAGTGTTTTGCTGCCAGTTTGCAAGAACAAAGGTGATGTTCAGAGCTGTAGTAACTACAGGGGCATAAAGTTGATCAGCCACACTATGAAGATATGAGAAAGAGTTGTTGAAGCCAGGTTAAGAGGAGAGGTGACAATCAATGAGCAGCAGTATGGTTTCATGCCAAGAAAGAGTACTACAGATGCAATGTTTGCTCTAAGAGTGTTGATCGAGAAGTATAGAGAAGGTCAGAAGGCGTTGCACTGTGTCTTTGTGGATCTAGAGAAAGCATATGACAGGGTGCCAAGAGAGGAAGTGTGGTACTGTATGAGAAAGTCAGGAGTGGCAGAGAAGTATGTGAGGGTGGTGTAGGACACGTATGAGGACAGTGAGACGGTGGTGAGGTGTGCTGTAGGAGTGACAGATGGGTTCAAGGTGGGGGTGGGGTTACATCAGGGATCAGCTCTGAGACCTTTCTTGTTTGCCGTGGTGATGGACAGGTTGACAGATGAGGTCAGGCAGGAGTCTCCATGGACCATGATGTTTGCAGACGACATTGTGATCTGTAGTGAGAGTAGGGAGCAGGTGGAAGAGAGCCTGGAGAGGTGGAGGTATGCTTTTTATTTATTTATTTTACCTTTATTTAACCAGGTAAAAATCCCATTGAGATTAAAAACCTCTTTTCCAAGGGAAACCTGGGCAAAAATGGCAGCATCACATAAAAACAAGGTTACACAAGTAAAATAAATAAAAAGCATGACAAGGTATAATTGCAAAGTGCAAGTGGATTATTAAAAACAAGTACAAATAATGGAATTGGCATCAAATACTTTCAATTTGGATTTAAATGCACTCAATGAAATCAATTCTGTCATTTTCCAGTTATTCTGCTGCATGTTCCATGTAATTGATGAAGAACCGACAAAAGCTCTTTTACCTATTTCAGTGCGGGCATCCAGAACAGAGAGCAACAGATAATCCTGTGAATGAAAAGCCTAACAACCAATACTTCCCAATGCAATCAGATCACAAATGTAGGACGGCAGTAGACCAAGAATTGCCTTGTAGATAAAGATGTACCAGTGGCTGAGCCTTCGGGTGGCCAAAGAAGTCCATCCCACCCTACGGTATAACTCACAATGATGTGTCAAAGGCCTACAGTTTGTAATGTACCTCATTGAAGCATGATAAACAGAGTCCACCATACTAAGACATCCAGCAGGGGCATTCATATACACAAGATCACCATAGTCCAGCACAGATAAAAAGGTGGCAGCAAGAAGTCGCTTTTTTACATTAAAAGAAAAGCACAATTTATTTCTAAAATAAAAACCCAATTTCAATCTCAGCTTTTTCACAAGGCTCTCAAAATGTAGTTTAAAAGTCAGGGAGTCACCAGTTAAGATACCCAGATATTTATATGTGTTAACCACTTCTACCTCATTGCCCTCTGGAGTGATCACTGAAAGGATCATTTGTGGCCTCTTAGAGTCGTAAAGAGCATCAATTTAGTCTCGTCTGCATTGAGAACAACCTTCAACTGAACTAATAAATGCTCAACTGCTACAAAGGCTTTCTGCAGTGATTCAGTGGCCTGAACCAGGGTTGATGCACAGCTGTAAATAACTGTCATCAGCATAAAAGTGCAAATTAGCACATGAAACATTCAGACCAAGGTCACTAATATAAATAATAAATAAGAGGACCTAATACAGAGCCCTGTGGCACTCCCTTATGGACAGTAAGAAAATCAGAACAGAGGCCCGCATGTTTAATGCACTGAGTCCTATCACTGATGTAATTTGTAAACCAACCCACTGCTTGCTCAGACAGTCCCGATTGAAGGACTCCAAGCCTTAAAATATGATGGTAACAGTATTAAATACTTTTGACAAATCAATAAAAAGTAATCCACAATGTTGTTGTTTTTTTTTATCAAGTGCAACTGAGATGTCATTTACCAGGGTCAGCCAGACCATAACATGTTTAAGGGAGCATGTTTAATTACAATTTGCATAAACTATCCTTAATGAATTTCCAAGCCATCTCAACATCAGGGATCAAGCCAGTTGTCCCCCCCCAATCTAACGTATACAAATCATGATGAAAGGCTTGATCACTGAAGTGTTTTAGATTCCTTATAAATAATCTGAGGCTTTAGTTTAGGCACCTTAGTGTTTCTAATCGCAGCAGCAACACGGTGATCACTTAAGTTGTTGCAGAAAACACCCACAGAGGTGAATTTATGAGAAACGTTCATCATAATCAGATCAATCAAGGTGGACTTCTCAGGGTTCTTAAGACTGGGTCGAGTAGGGAAGTTGACTAACTGGATAAAGCTAAAAGAATCACAGAAGGACTTAAGATCATCAGACACCCTTTTTTGCCAACTCCAATTTAAATCACCAGCTAGAACTAGTTCACCGTAGTTCAGTCTGGATAAAAGATTTTTCAAAGATTGTAAAGCTTCCCTGGAGGCAGATGGAGGCATGTAGCAACCAACAACAGTGAAACAAAGACCCTTAGCAATCGCCACATTTAGTGCCAAAAAGTCAAATTGTTTAATGGATTCAGACAGGACTGTCATAGCTTCAAGTTTTAATTTGACATAAATGGCAACACCACCACCTTTCTTTAGAATATCAGTATGATAAACATTGTATCCTATCATCTTGATATTTTCATCAGCAATGGATTTGGTCAACCAAATTTCAGAAATTACAAAAACATCTGCATCTGTTGATTGAGCCCAGATCCTTACCAAGTCCATCTTGGATAACAAACTGCAAACATTAAGATGAACAATTTTAAGACCAGTCAAGGAATTAAATTCAGATGGTGTTTGTATAATTAACAACTCAGGGCCAGGATTAGGTTGTACATTTCCAGAAGACGGTAACAGTAAAATAATCAACAATCTTTATTTAGCCACAATGCAAGTGGAAACTGGCTCTTGTTTTGAAGAGAAGAAGCAAGAGCTTTCAGGGGTCAACAGGTAATTATGCAAAACTAAAAGGCTTTGAAGACGGGGCAAGTCTCTTGGCAGGCTGAAAGAAAAGTTTCCGTCCTGTGCCAAATAAACTGGTTGTTGCACAGACTGAACAGTAGCCAAAGAGCAGGTGCATCCTTGTGCAATGTCCTTAAGGATAAATATATCGTTAGATGTACTCACTCAAGAATGTTTGTCTGTCCTTAGGTCCACACAGTGAAAAAATAAAGCAAAATTAAAACAAGTGAAATTGTCCAGAGTACTCAGCACTATTCATGTATCCAGTGGTGGTAAAATTTCAGCACACAGCATGTTATGTCTGGAAATAGGACAGCGGAGGCAGGAGTCGAACCGAACACGAACTTTATTACTGAACAGTTATAAAGATACACGTGCTACAGTATATACCATTAAGCTAGTCATAAACTGTACAGTCTCTGCTCTATTTGGAGGCACGGCACCAAAAGAACACGGCTCTCGCCAACAGTCCCCTTAAATAGGTATGGTATGCTGACGTCATCCATGCGTCCGATGCCATGTCCGTGCTCCCTGTCTGTTAGTATGGGGAATACCCAACATTAACCTCTGAATCAGGTCAGGTCAGGCATTGGTTTGTTTGCTACTGGATAACCATGAAAACCGGTACTACCCGTCTCATGGGTTGGGCCGTCGGCGACTTAACCGGCAACCCTGCCCTTCCGAGGGCGTGGAGAGTGAAACTGGGCATCCCGGCAGAACTAAAAACAATATCTGTCACAGGTCTGTGGTGGACCACTCCCAGTTACATGGGGTGAGACTGGACATCCTGGCAGAAAAGCACATCTGTCACAAGGTCTGTGGTGGACTTTTGCCAGTCGGTACATCGTGACATGCACTACACAAAGAGCAGAGCTAAACAAACCTATCATCTGGTCAGTCACTGCAACAGATACTGGAGTCAGTTTGTCTTGACCTGTCCTTGCCACTTATAATACCTCTATCTGCCAAGAAAGTGCCACTAGTCCAGCAAAAGCTAGCGGTACTCAAATACTTTGCAAGCAGTTTCATGAACTGGTCGGTCAGAGAGCAACTCATACCGGCTCGGATATCACCCGGATTAACAAGGTCAGGAGTTCCTGACAGCAGAAGGCAAAGGACAGAGATGCATGGCGGAATCTGATCAGACCTAAATGAAATAGTCATTGTTGCCCCCGACAGACTGCTATGATGATGATGATGAACCTCTGAAAAATCCCAAAACATTATCACAACACATTGAATCACAGCAGCTCTTTTTTTTTTTTTTTTTTTTTTACAACAAGCAGAGAACACAGAACCTGGACCACCGGGTAGATTACTGGTCAACCCTGCACAACTGTGTGGACTATTCTGCCACTACTGAAGCAGTTGTGCTCTATTAAACAGTGCAAAGCAGAGTCATTTTCAACAGTTCACCTTCAGGGGCCTCAGTCAAGCCCACAGTGGGCGTGCCCCCAGAGGCGCCAGCTGCAGCGGACCTGAGTGTCATCTCGCTGGAGTCATGGTTTGCTCGTCAGTAATATCCCAGCCCGGTTCTACACCAGCTGGGTTGGTTCTAGAGTTGCGTCTTGATCCAAGGCAACTGCTCTTACCTTTCACAGATGGCTGGTGTGCCATCTCAAACCATCGGCCATCTGGATGGTAGCTGGCCTCTTTTGTGCGACGATTCTCATCTGCGATGACGGGACCATCTGTGGGTCCAGGCGGTCGGATCGTTGGGCCTGAACCTATTCAAGTAGTGCGCACAGCGATCTGTTCAGCTGCACTCGGCGCTACTGCTCTCTTGTCTCTGATACTGGTTCCTGTTGTGGCAGCATGCCATTCACGCCAGCAGCCGGATGTGCCCTTGGCTGGCGATGCTCTGCTGGGTCCTGCTGAGCCACGAACTCTCTATCCTGCTGTGCTGTGGCAGCTCCCTGAGGCTGATACTCAGCGAAGATGCAAGATGAGCTCGGCTTCTGCACTCCCTCTCCCGGTGCTGGTTGTGGTGATGTCACCGTCATCGGTGATGGGACACGCACTGGGTTGTCGCAGTTCACCAGGGTCCCCTTTCTCTACGAACTCCCTCTTCTGTGGCTCCACAGCAGCTGCTTAAAGCTCATGCTGGGCAAGGATCGGAGGTGAGTCTGGTTTGTCCTCTCTCTCCGTGCTATGGTCTCCCTCCATGGTCTGGTCTTCGGCTGTACCCACAGCTGCGAAATCACACTCTCCCTTCTTGTGATAAAGCTGCAGCTCGAGGACGCTCGTGCTGCACGAGGACCTACTCTGGGTCCTGTGTGGCTGCAGATATGGCTCATGTGGCTGCTCCGGTTCTGCTGGATTCTGTTCAGTGTGTGGTGCGAGTCAGGGAGTGGTTGCATCCACGTCCCGGGCTCAGCAACCGGGACAACCACCTGTGGAACAGCGAAATGTTTGGCCAGCGAAGCTACATAGTCGTCACATGTAACTGCCTGTCCTAAACTGTCAAATATCCGCATCCCCTCGTCACCCAGGCAACAGCGTAGAATTATTCATTTCCACAGATCTTCAAACCTCTCCATGTTTATAGCCTCCGCATAGCTGGTGAACAGCTTGAACCAGCGAGGCCATGGAATGGGCGGCTCACCTGGGGTGTCAAGGAATGGCGGTGGTGGTTCCAGACTCGCATTTATCTTGAGGAAAATAATTAGTTTTCCTCTAGAAGACCAATTTTTCTCCTCATCGCCAATTGTTATGTCTGGAAATAGGACAGCGGAGGCAGGAGTCAAACCAAACACAAACTTTATTTCAGAACAGTTATAAAGGTACACGTGCTATAGCATATAGAATTAATCTAGTCACAGACTGTACAGGCTCTGCTTTATGTGGAGGCGAGGCGCCAAAAGAACACGGCTCCCAGCAACAGTCCCCTTAAATAGGCATGGCGTGCTGACGTCACCCATGTGTCCGAGGTCACGTCCGTGCTGCCTGTCTGTTAGTATGGGGAATACCTAACACAGCACAGGCCTTAGTGTGGTGATGAAGGCTCCAGCAGCCAGGACAGGCCTCAGTATGGTGCTAAAGCTTCAGCGAGCTAAGCAGGGATCCATGTAATGATGAAGGCTCCAACAGTCAAGATAGGCCTCAGAATGGTTCAAGGTTTCAGCAAGTAGAGCAGGCTTCCATGTAGTGACAAAGGCTCCAAGCTAAAGCTATCTGACAGTTTGGTTCTGACCAGACAGGGTAGCTGAGTTTGGCTGCATATCCAGGCTAAAGGCAAGCTACAATACAGCAGGATAAGCACCGTGCTTCCAACTTGCTGTCTTGATCCCATGTAGCTGCGGCAGATCTAAGCTCAAGTCCAGCCACACTGCAGCAGGTCCTGGACCCTTGAAGTTAGCTACAGCACAGGTCTCAAATGCAACTGCAGATGGAGTAGGACAGAGGAGTGAGGACAACCCTCACAAGTTGGTGAATAAATTACTGACAGTCCCATTAAGAAGACTTAAAAAAACACTAAAATCTTATGAATTACTTGGGTGGGTTCTTAATCAGAAGCATAAAAGAAGTTAAGACTCACAAAAAGCACTAAAATACAGATTAAAATGATTTTAAAAACTCTGAAGAGAAGATGAATGAAAGTCAGTAGAAGCAAGACAGAATACTTGAGTGTGAATGAGAGGGAGGCAAGTGTAATGGTGAAAATGGAAGGAGTAGAGGTAGTGAAAGTAGATGAGTTTAAATACCTGGGGTCAACCATCCAAAGCAATGCAAAATGCACAAGAGAGGTGAAGAAGAGAGTGTAGACAGAGTGGAATCAAGTGTCAGGGGTGATTTGTAACACAAAAGTAGCAACAAGAGGGAAAGGGAAGATTTACAAGATGGTAGTGAGACCTGCTATGATGTATGGTTTGTAGACAGTGGTGCCAACAAAAAGACAGGAGATGGAACTGGTAGAGTTGAAGATGCTAAGATTTTCATTGGGAGTGACTAGGAGGGACAGGATTAGAAATGAGGATATCAGAGGGACAGCTCAGGTTGAGCGGTTTGGAGACAAAGTAAGAGAGACAAGACTGAGATGGTTTGGACATGTGCAGAGGAGGGATAGTGGAGATACTGGACAAAGGATGTTGAAGATGGAGCTGCCAGGCAGGAGGAGAAGAGGAAGACCACGAAGATTCATGGATGTAGTGAAGGAGGACATGGAGAGGGTTGGTGTTACAGAGGAAGATGAAGGGATCGGGTGAGATGGAGGCAGATGATCCACTGTGGAGACCCCTGAAGGGAGCAGCTGAAAGAAGAGGCATTCTAGTCAACTTCCTTAAATTTAGCATACATAAAGAAAATCAAATTCTTAATTATGCAAGTTTTTCCGCAAAAATTTGTAACTTTTTTCTTGTAAATTTGCAATTTTCGCAAAAATTTGCAACTTTTTTCCTCAAAAATTTGCAACTTTTTTCTTGCAAATTTACAAGAAAAAAGTTGCAAAATTGCAGTTTTTTTCTTGTAATTTTTATTTTTTCTCAAAAATTTACAACTTTTTTCTTATAAATCCATAACTTTTTTCTTGCAGTTTTGCAACTTCTCAAACATTTGCAACTTTTTTTTTGTAATTTTGTAACTTTCTTATAATTTTTTCTCAAAAATTTACAACTTTTTTCTTATAAAACTTTTTTCTTGCAATTTTGCAATGTTTTTCTTGTAAATTTAATTTTCCTCAATAATTTGCAACTTTTTTCTTGTAAATTTTTAACTTTTTTTAAGTCAAATATTTGCAACTTTTTTCTTGCAATTTTGCAAGTTTTTTTATTGTAAATTTGCAACTTTGCAACTCAAATATTTCCAACTTGTAATTTTTTTTAAAAAATTCTCAAATATTTACTACCTTTTTTCTTATAAATCCACTTTTTTCTCAAAAATTTGCAACTTTTTTCTTGTAGATTTGAAACTTTTCTTTTAACCCCTTAGCATTCCAGCCAATTTCCCTAAATTCAGCAAATGCAAAGAAAATCAAATTCTTTCTTCAGATTGGCAGTAGAAAATTTGAAACGCACCTCCAGTGGAACACTGGAATTTTAAGAGGTCAGAGATATTTTAGTTGGGAATTAATACAGCGCCTTGTTAGATGTGTTATTAGTCACCAGTAGAGGGTGCTGTTGATGGCTATTAGGATAAAAAAATGAGGGAGAAAATTTGCAGCTTTGGCAAAGGTTCCACTCTGAGTGCTTTCTGGTTTCCTTTTTTCCCCTCCCAAACCTGTGTAGTAGTTCACCACCCTCCTGTAACTTATTTTAATTATACCAGCTCCACTTTGCTGTATACACCTGTAGCTGAGAGATTTTGGTTCCATTTACAAACCCCAATTCCAATGAAGCTGGGACGTTGTGTAAAGCGTAAACATCATGGTGGATATAAAAGAGGCATCCCCGCAAGGCTCAACCCTCCAGCACAAGCCATAATTTAGATGTTGTGTCATGGGCTAAATCAGGTCAGTCGTCCAAGCCTTAATTTAGCACAAAAATAGTCATTGAAAATTGGGCTGTGTTTAGTCTCTCTAATACGGACCATATTTAACCAGAAAACTGGCACAGTTTGAATACTAGTGCATTTTGTAAATTTCTCTTTGTGTTGTCTTTTTATTTCTATGTGTACCTTGGGCTCCAGCTGTCCCCGAACACCTCTGGTCTATTATCAGAACCTAAGCAAGGTTGAGCTTGGTTAGTACTTGGATGGGGAATATTTTTTTTTTTTGTTTTGTTTTTTTGTTACTTATTTGTACCCGTAGGTAGACTTGGTTTGCAGTCTGGTGACAAGCCACCGACTGCTGGTCGCTGCGTGCGCGAGCGCCCTAAACCTACATGTTTTTTTGTTTTTTTTTGGTGTGC
Source organism: Pholidichthys leucotaenia (assembly GCA_020510985.1). Classification (NCBI taxonomy): domain Eukaryota; kingdom Metazoa; phylum Chordata; class Actinopteri; order Cichliformes; family Pholidichthyidae; genus Pholidichthys; species Pholidichthys leucotaenia. Next base: position 235,093,832 of record CM035837.1, on the reverse strand, counting down.
GGGAGGAAACCGGAGAAATCCCGGAGTAAACCCGCGCAACACGGGGAGAACATGCAAACTCCACACAGCTCACTGTTGGTCGGGGGCTGGGATCGAACCCACGATCTCATGATCCCCGCGATCCCCCGGCCGAGGGTAAAACTGTGCTGCCACAGTGCTAAACCACTGCACCACCGTGCATGTGCTCTGATGGACTGGTGGTTTGTCCCGGATCTATTCTGCGTCTTGCCCAAAAATACTGGGATAGGCTCCAACCCAAAAAAGGCTAAAAAGACCAATCAATGATATTGGTGTAACAAAAGTTGGTTGATGTCTTTTCAACAACTGAAAAGGGCATTTTTTCAACCAAATTCAGACCATACAGACAGAGACATCTATATGAAGCCATCTTTTCAACAACCTTAAAAAGTCGGCTCTTCATTCTTTACTTTTCACTCAAATCTGGACATTTTTTAGACGGCTTCAGCATTTTTTAAACTGGTTTGTGCTGGGAGGGCAGTTGTTCACAAGCAATGATTGGGCAAACTTCACCACTTTGTGAACAACTGCGTGGGCAAATAGTCCAACAGTTTAAGAATGTCTCTCAATGTATAATGGCAAGGAATTTAGGGATTTCATCATCTACAGTCCATAATATCAAAGCATTCAAAGAATCTGGAGAAATTTCTGCATGTATGTGGCAAGGTCAAAAACAAATATTGAAATGTCCATGACCTTTGAGCCCTCAGGCGGCACTGCATTTAAAACCAACATTTATGTAAAGGATATTACCACACGGGCTCAAGAACACGTCAGAAAATTATTGTCAGTTAACACAGTCCGCTGCTAGATCATCACTACATGTTAAAACTCTACCATGCAAAGTGAAAACCATACATCAACAACCCATAGAAACGCAGCCGGTTGCTCTGGGCCCGAGTTTATCTAAGATGGACTGACTCAAAGTAAAAAAGTGCAGTGTAGTCTGACGAGTCAACCTTTCAAATTGTTTTTGGAAATCATGGATGTTGTGTCCTCTGGGCTAAAGAGGAAAAGGATCAGACTGTTAACAGCGCAAAGTTCAAAAGTCAGCATCTGTGATGGTATGGGGGTGTGTTAGTGCCCATGGCATGGGTAACTTGCACATCTGTAAAGGCACCAATAATGCTGAACAGTACATAAAGGTTTTGTTTTCAAAAAGGTTCTTTTTAGTCTATATATGCTCCCGTTGGGCAATATCATCAGAAAGCACTGTATACATTTTCACTGTTACGCAGATGACACAACTATACCTGTCAATGAAGCCCGATGATTGTGATCAGTTGGCCAAGTTAGATGCCTGTCTTAAGGACATCAAAGCTTGGATGACTTGTAATTTTTTACTATTGAACTCTGATAAGACTGAAGTCATTGTTGTTGGCCCAAAACATCTTAGAAATTCCTTTTCAGATTATGTCCTCAACTTAGATGCTGCCACTCTCACTCTGAACAGTTGTGTGAGGAACCTTGGAGTGATTTTTGATCAGGATTTGTCCTTTAATTCACATATTAAAACTGTTTCTAGGACCGCCTTCTATCATTTGCGCAATATTGCCAAGATCAGGAGCATCTGGTCTGTGGGTGATGCTGAGAAACTGATTCACGCCTTTGTCAGTTCTTGAATAGATTAATTCGCTACTATCTGGTTGTCCTAAAGTATCTTTAAAAAATCTTCAGTTGATTCAAAATGCTGCTGCTAGAGTTTTAACTGGTTCTAGAAAAAGAGATCATATTTCACCGGTTCTGTCCTCCCTCCATTGGCTTCCCATAGAATTCAGAATCAAGTTTAAAGTCCTTCTTACTTTCAAAGCTCTTAACAATCTGGCCCCCCAATATATAAAAGATCTGATATTACCTTACCATCCTAATACAGCATTACGCTCCCAAAATGCTGGCTTACTTGTGGTGCCCAAAATCTCCAAAAGTACGGTGGGAGGCAGAGCCTTCTGCTACCAAGCCTCTTCTCTCTGGAACCAGTTACCACTCTGGGTCCGGGAGTCAGACTCGGTCTCTGTTTTTAAGAACAGGGTAAAATCCTTCCTTTTTAATATAGCTTTCATTTAAGGAGGGTTTTTGTGTCTTTTATCCCCACTCTTGTTCTATTGTTATCTGATCCATACTGCTGGTTGACCTCCAATATTGTACTTGGCATCTTACTGCTATGTTCTTTATGTCTGTCCTTTCCATCCTCCTTATCCCCTCATCCCCAGCCAGTCGCAGCAGACGACTGCCCCTCCCTGAGCCTGGTTCTGCTAGAGGTTTCTTCCTTCCAAATGGGAGTTTTTCCTCTCCACTGTCGCTTAGTGCTTGCTCATAGGGGATCGTCTGATTGCTGGGTCTTTCTGTGATTGTGGTTTTTTTTCTGCACTGTGGTGCCACGAGACAGCTTTTGTTGTGATGTGGCGCATTATAAATAAAGCTGAATTGAATTTTGGAGCAACATATGCTGCCATCCAAGCAACGTCTTTTTCAGGGATGTCCCTGCTTATTTCAGCCAGACAATGCCAAGCCACATTCTGTACGTTACAACAGTGTGGCTTAAAGTAGTAAAAAAAGTGAGGCCTCCCTGCAGTCCAGATCTGTTACATCCACAAACCTGGTAGTAAAGGAGGCTGACGGAAGAGGTAACACTGAACACTGCTTTAAAGAAGAGAGCACACAGCAGACAACACACCGTGGCAGAGTCATCCAGGGCGAGAGGAAGCCCTAATGGCAGATGCCCCTTAATATAGGGCGGTGTGATGACGCAACAGGAAGGCGGCGTCATCACCGCACTTCAACATAAAATCCCCATATAATGCTGTCTACCAGTAAAAATGCGTGGCACATTATAAAGCGCAACCTACACCAACGGAGACCCCAGACTGTCGAGCAACTGAAGTCATCCATGAAGCAAGAGAGAGAAAGAATTCCTTCTACAAAGCTTCAACAGTTGACATGTCCTCAGTTCCTAAAGGCTTGTTGAGTAGTTTTAAAAGGAAAGGTGATGCAACACAGTGGTGAACAAAACCCTGTCCAGCTTTTCTGGAATGTGTTGCAGGCATCACATTCAACATGAGTGAATATTTGCAAAAAAGTTTTATCAGTTTGAACATATAGGCTGCGTGTCCACCAAATGCGTTTTTTCCACTCTGGGCAGCTATTTTCCAGTCATTCTCTATGTAGTCCAGCGTTGAGTGCCCTCGGCGCTAAAACGCTCTCGGCGGTGGCCATTTTTTGTTGCGGCACTCAGAGCTGAAAAAAGTTCAACTTTTCAGAGACTGCAGCTGAGCTCGTCAATGACCATATTTTACATGTACACAAATAAACCGGTTATGACTGGATTTCTGGAATTATCTGATTATTCAAGTGGCCGTGTAAACACGAGAAAGCCAATTATTTCCGGCATCAGTTTATTCCCAGTAATCTGTTTATTGTGACCATGTAACTGGGGTCAATGTCAGACCTTGCAGCCAATCAGAACTGCTGCGTGGGCGGGATACTGGACGCCAGTACTAGTCTGTACTCAGACTCCTGTTTTCTGTCATATTTTACATCCAGAGCTGCTAAAACATGTTTTCTGTCCATTGTCATTTAGAGACTATTAAAAAAAAAAAAAAATCAGTAGAAAGTCTGACAATAGGAACAGCAGAAGTGCTGAGCTGAGAGTGACAAGCTGTTGCTGGGATACAAGGAACAGACTTTTTTCTTTCCAAAGCGTCGCACACAAACACTGAGGAAAAAAAAAAAAGGCAGCTCAGGGCGGTCGGGCGACAAAACACATGTTTGGTGGATATGCAGCCTAAATATCTTGTCTTTGTAGTGTATTCCATTGAATATAGGTTGAAAAGGATTTGCAGATGATTGAATTGTTTTTATGTTTTACACAATGTCCAAACTTCATTGTTGTAGACCGTTTCAACCTTTTAACCTCTTTTTAATCAAAACATTGTCCAGATCGACACAAAACAATAATTATATAACGGCATGCAATAATTTTTGCACCAGATGTGTTAATGTAGTGGAAATTAGTCTCTTTTTTTTTAAAACATAGAAGCCCATAGAGAGCAAGTCCTTTATAGAGCCTGTGCAAAACAATAGAGGAACTACAATTCTGGCACTTCCACATTTGCTTCCCTTAAACAAAAAGATCACAGAGGGGTTTTTTCCAAATACATTTGGTATCTGAAGAGGGGAAATTTGAATTTGGAAAGAACATTAAATTGCTGAGAAAATGCCACTCTGAATGTTATTTTGATTGACTCCATTTGTGATCAAGGGTTCAGAGCTTGCTGAAGATTGTCGGTGGGTTTAAGGACCAAGAGAGGCGGCTGGTTTCTATGGAAGCTCAGGTAAACCACACAGTGTGACATCATTATCAGCCTGTTGTATCTTCAAAAGCTTCTGCTTGTCATCTCACAAACTGTAGAAGCACAGGTCACTTCTGGTTTCATCTCTAGGTCAGATATTGTGGCGAGGTGCTTTCGTGGATGGCAGAGTGCTTTGCCCAGAGCACGCTCAAATGTGGGAAAGAAGCCCCAAGAGCCCCGAGTGAGTCATGAGTCAGAAAGAAATGTAAAAAGGGAGAAATGTACCAAAGCTTCAATACACTAGAACAATGAGATTCTGTTTTCAGCATCTCTAACAGGATACAAAGCAGACAGCACGGCAGACGCACCTCAGAGTCAGCCAGACAAAGAAGCCAAAAAAGAAGAGGAAGAAGCCAAACCACATCATCCAGGATATGGAGCCAACAAAAAATTCCCTTACATCGATGAGTGATCGTCCCAGCCGACCATACATTGACAGGAAATGACACTTTAAAAAAAAAAAAAAAGTATTTTTAAATATGGTTGGAAAAAGTAGAAGCTAAAGTAGAGATTTACAGTCATATTTGTGCAAATACATTTTGATTCCTTTGGGTTTTGACAAAAAGAAATTTACAGTCAGCCACCAGACACAGTACATTGTACACCTGGCCATGGCAGTCATCCATGATGCACACCTACAACCACAAAAGGGATGTACAAAATGCAGCAGCCCTGCTTCCCAACCAAGTTTTACTGGTACAGCCCACCTCATCTCCCTGAACCAGCACAGCCTCATATTCCATCCACAGCACTGAGGTCTAGGAGTCAGCTGCTCTTCAACACTCCAAAACCCCGACTCAGCAGCAGAGGTGACGGGCGTTTTCAGTGATGGAGCAGCCTGCCTTTTCACACACAAGCTGCTCACACGCTTAATCCCCTTAAAACACTTCTGAAAACTCACTTATTTTCCCGAGCTTTCACTCCCAGCTGAACAGAATATCTTTGTTTTTATTGTTGTAGTTTATTTTATTAATTTTATTTGGTTTTATTATACTGTTTTTTATTTGTGTGTAGTTTTAGTCTGGATTGTAAACTGTGTGGTTAATTTTATGTGTACAAGGTGTACAGCACTTTGGTCATTTTGGTACAGTATGTCCTATAGAAATAAATTTTGACTTGACAAAAATTGATCACAAACATTCAATATAATCACAATCTGTAATAAAGTAATAACCATGTAATTGGAATTTTCTGGAAATTCCCCATTGTGGGACTAATAAAGGCTCATCTTAATTGAAAGTTTAAGCAAACAATCTAGAACTGAAAATGGAACAAACTTAAAGTTATCAAAAGCATGTAACCCCACATATGTACACCCTGAAAACGTGTCCAGACACCGTGTGAAATAAAAATGTCCTCGCTTGAAAACTGGGAGTTCTCCAGACAGACGTCATCATACCACAGTACGTCTGTCCGCAGGCGTACAACAAGGCCGAGCCACATTCAGCTGGTCATTTTACACGGCTCTGTAAACAACCCGTTTCTTTCTCTTGAAATCTTCTTTGCAGCTTTCCTTGAAAATTTGAGATCATTTTATGTTGGTTCACATTTTTCATGAAATGTATTTTCCTAAAAGTTCTTTAGGTTTTCTTGTAAATTGGGAACATTTTGCCTCATAAATTTGCAATTGTGTTAATGAGTCTATGTATATATTTGCAAATCCATGTAAATTTGTCATTTTTCATGCAACTTGTTAACTTATCATCCATGTTCTTTTTAGGCAGAATAAATCTGCATGATTTTGGGGGGTAAATTTGGTGAAGGTAAACTTGTCATTTACCTTTACCAAATATCTGATTTCCAAATTGGAAAAACTCAATACAGTGAATGAATCTGGTCAGTCTAATATCTGGTTACAGAACTGCACAAGAAAACCTTCAAACTAATATGAGGTTATTAACAGAATAAATGCATATCTGCAAAAAACCACAACTGTATGAGAAAATAATCCTAAAATAAAAAAGTGACTTTATAAAGAAGTAGTAAACCAACAAGAAAAAAGTCACTTTCACAAGAAAAAAAGAATTTATCAGAAAAAAGTCAAAATTAAAAAAAAAAAAGTTCAAAATGGCTTGAACTAAAGCAGAGTGCCGACCGCTGCTTTACAAGACAAACGGTGCATCCACCAGGCAGAGCTCGGCTTTAAACCAGCAGTAATGTAGCGTCTGAACAAAAGACCCATTTAATAGACCAGCAGGGCAGCAGCGATCAGATCTTCACATGGCAGCGTAAAAAGTAACGAGTGAAGCCAAGACTTAAAAAAACAGTTTTTAATTCCATAATCTAAAAGGTCAAACACACAATCCTGCATATGGAGAGAGAGAGAGAGAGAGAGAGAGAGAGAGGAGGATTTAACGCTGGATTTACAGTTAAAATGTTCAAGGGAGAAATCAGCTTGAAGAGCACAATAAAAACTTTGTCCAAGCAGCTGTGTGTATCCGACACATTAGTCACTGTTGATTTAAAAAAAAAAAAGCTCCTTAGGGTTCCTACTGCATGTCTGATGTATTTCAGATTATTAAAATTGGCCATTTCACTGAATGTACGTTAAAATGGAGAATTTAGCTACACAGAGCTAGCAATGTCCGTTTAAGAACAATGGTTACTTCCACTTTGTTGTATAGTAAAACTTCTATGATTCAATATGGGATAAAATGTGACCAAGCTTTGACTTAAAAAAGGCACACTTATACAGTCACACATACTGTATACTTGTGGAGCTTGTTTTACCTGTTCACCGTTTTCTTAATGATTCCGTGAACTACTCGTCTTCCTGAGCAGCTGCTGACGGTGCACTGTAACCACAGTAGTAGACTTAAATAAAACACTCTGGACTTCAAACAGGCGTCCCCACTAACGGTAAAAAAATAAAAATGTCTGAAGCTTGATGAAAGGTAATACCATGTGAGCTACTGTGGACATTTCCAAATTCATGAAAACTCACTGTACTCTATTCATCCATCGCAGAAAAAGTGAGATATTCAAAAGTTGGAATGGAAATAAATACTAGAACATTTTGAAAGGTTGCAGCTGTCCAGTCCCCTCCTCCTGGTCAATAAAAAAATGAGGCAAACGACACCAAAATATAGATGCGTGTGTACGCCTGATGGCTTTAGTCCCTTGAAACTGAAGCCTCAGGTCCTCTTGGCTGTACCATTGGTCCCTCGCGGTGAACTATACTGTCAAAACGTGGCGTCACCTCACAGCGGATGAGCAGTGTGTCATCTTTAATGAACGCCTTTTGACTCAGCTGAGACATGTGCATGAAGGTGACGTAGCCGAACCCTTTGGGGTTGCGCTGAATGGTGGGTTTCTGGAAGGCTTGCAGGTCCGGCTTGGTCTCCATAACTTCCACGTGATGCTGACAATCTGGGCCCTGGTCTAGGATGGCAAGCCTGATGGTCCCTTGAAATGGCCAGGACAGCTGCCCGTCGAACACTCCCTGCATGGTGTGGACAAACAGGGAGATGAAGTTGGAGCAGCGTGGGGCGCTGGGGGTCTGCAGGTGCAGACGCAGGCACAACTTGTAGCCTGGCCGGCCTGTGTAAAAGCCAGGGCTGTGCTCCACCACGGGTTGGCCTGCTTCCTGGTTTCGGAGATGGGCGGAGAAACCTCTGAGGCGCCAGATGAAGATTCCCTGGCAGTTCTGGGCCTCCATCTCCTTTATAGTGTCCTCCAGGACGGACACCCTGCGCCTCAGTTCTGCGAGCTGGCCCGCCTGTGCAAGAGCAGGACAAATGTTAGGAAGGAATGACAAAACCTACAAGGCAGTCAGAAGACTTTGCCCCCCTGCTGGACCCTCTTTTTATATAAGGAAAGGGGAAACGTACACAGACAACAAGGACAGGGTGATTAGGTAGCTATCCCATCCAAGGGTTCTCTTTTTGCAATTAACCAATTATAAACATGCACATACTGTACTGCAGGGGTACCCAACCTGGGGCTCCTGGAACATTCAGGTTTTTGGGGGAAATTTTTTAATTTCACTTCTTAATTGGTCCAAAGATTTGCAAATAATTTGCTGTTGTGCATGGGTGCCTACAGAAGACATGCACAACAATGACAAATTATTTACAAATCTTTGGACCAATTAACAAGTGAAATTAGAACATTTCCCACAAAAACCTCAATGCTCCAGGAGCCCTAGGTTGGGTACCCCTGCTGTGCAGAGCTGTCAGTATCTATTATACAACAGTTAATTCTGGCTGAGCAATAAATAAAATTAGACGGTAGGCATCCCAGCAGTACTGAAAATTGTGGTGTGCCCCAAGGTTCAAGTTTAGGTCCAGTACTTTTCAGTCTGTACATGCTGGCCCTTGGGGATGTTATCAAAAGACATGGCGTCAATTTCCATAGTTATGCTGATGACACCCAACTTTATATCGCTGTGTCTCCTGATGACATGGAACCAATCAATACCCTTTATAACTATATTTTAGAAATAAAATCATGGATGACGGCAAACTTTCTTCAGCTCAACCAGGACAAAACTGAAGTTGTAGTCATCAGTCCTGAAGCTCAGAGAAAATTTTTACCATAATTACACATTTTGTCTTTTACCCCATCCAATATGTTAAGAATTTGGGCATCACTTTAGACTGAGCTTGGTTTTATTCCACACATTAAAAATATAACACAAACTGGATTTTACCATCTAAAGAGCATAGCCGGAGTCCACCCACTTCTCTCTCAAGAAAACCTGGAGATACTGATGCATGCTTTTAAAGTGTCTGTGACACGATGTAGGAACTATGGATCAATATTCAGTATGAATTTATCTTCAATCGTCCATATAGTTGGTTCTTTTGACTTAGAACGCTAAGTAAGTGGAAAAATATTTCCAAGTGAATTCAAATTTAGTGCCGTGTTGCACTCACGCAATCTGAGACTCGCCTCGTTTCCGGATATGACGTCATGAGATGAAGTTCCTCTCGGCTGATCTGTGTGCTGTCAATGTAAACAAGCTGTTTAGCTTCTATATCAGCGAAGAAATGCCGAAACGTTGCGTGACGGCTGGGTGTTCGAATTGCTCCAGTGAACATGTAAGTCTGTTCTCATTCCCAAAAGATCCAGATCTTCTTAAAAAATGGGTGAAGCAAGTACAGAGAACAAGGGACAAATGGCAACCAACACCATCTCCTGTACTCTGTAGCGATCATTTCACTGCAGACAGTTTTGAGGAGGCGCCTGCTATACAGGAATCTTGAAAGGACTTGAAAGTATATTACAAAAGGGTTCTAAAACCGACTGCCATACCTACAACACATCAAAACAGCGCAGAGAAGCAACAGTGTCAAAACTCGCCCGGAAAAGAGTTTGTGTAATTGATTTTTTTTTTCCCCCACATAAGGCGATCGTGATTTTATTATATTTTTTCCGCCAAAAGTAAAATCCTCCCCTTTGAATTCTGAAGCAGAGTGTTGACTTTACGCCAAATGGAATGACTGTGTTAAAAAAGTTATATTACCGTTTTCATTTTTATAAATCTCATTGCCTACCGAAACTGAATATCTGAGCTTTTTTTTTTTTTTTTTTTTAAATTTCCCCGACCACCCGATCGAGGAAATTAAAAAAAAAAAAAAATTGAAGCCAAAATTTCTGTAAACCAAACGATTAAATAACGATCGCCTTATGTGGAATAAAAAAATGAATTACACAAACTCTTTTCCGGGCAAGTTTTGACACCGTTGCTTCTGGTGCCGACCTGCGACTGCCCTGGCCCATCCAATGACTGGTCTTGGGTGGTCGCAGAGGTGGTGTCCCTGTAGCTGCAGACTTGGTGCTTCCCTCGTGTTGATGGCGCCCAAGGATGCTGCTTCTACACTTGGATCCTTGGCACTCGACCAAGCCTCACATAGGTGTGTGCGGGGTTGGATGAGTGAAGGGGTGGGTGTCACTTTTATTTTGTAAAGCCCTTTGTGCTACAACCTTTTGTATGAAAAGTGCTATATAAATAAAGAAAGCTTTGATTGAAAAGTCAGTATAATGCTGCCAACCCATATCCCACCGCTTCATAAGTGTCCTCATGACTGTTAATTACACTAACGGGCATTCACTTATGGCATTTTTTTAACATTATGCTACTGCCACAGGGAACAGTTTGACAGGAGACAATCCTAATAACCCAGATGTGTCTGCTTGTGTTCTGGTTCTGCCTTCTTTGTGCTAACAATTACCCTGGATTTACACAGACTCCAGCTGCAGTATGTTACGGATGTGATCCGGCCTTCAAATTCTTGTCAGTTTTCTAATTCCCATCTGGTCTGGCCCACTGTGGAACAAACCTGGCTTGTTAGATTTGGTTCGCTAATAAAATGCAACGAGTATTTTGGACGATTGCCGGACCCAATCTGTAAGGAAATGCTGTGATTTCACGGTATTTAACCCTTTTTGTGTCTTGGTTTCATGGTCAGATAGTGCTGCGGAGTGTCTGTGTCACAGTTCTGCGACTGTCATGTGACGTGGCCATAAACCATAATAAATCCCCAGTTGTACTAAGTATTCCACCTCACAAGGTGGCAGACACGTATAACTTACTGCTCTTGCCTTGGAGGACTAATGGCCCCCAAATAACCCCCCAAAACCTCACTTCTGGGACACCAGAGAAGAAGCATTTGTAAACAAATATCGATGTGTGGCATTGCAAGACAGAGGAGGCATTTGCTCCTAAATTTGCCAACTATGATTCTAAAAAGAGATTAATATTTAGCTTATGAAGGTAAATATCTACATTTTGTTATAACAGAGGGTGGGCGAAGCTGGTTGATGTTCACCTGCCATCGACCCCAGCGCCATGTGACTGGACAGAACAATCGCACCGGTTCCGTGTCGTCATATAAGATGGATTGTGGTGGAATAAAAGCGAAATTGAGGTGGGAATAATCATAACAGTTTCTGGATGTGAGAGAGAAAGTGAAAATGACCGGGAGAAGACAAAAATAACGACCAGGATGCCGCAAAAGGACAAAGCGAGCCGCCTGGCTAGCAGTAAGTGACGAATGTCTTTGTTTGCTTACACTGTAACTGATTTTCTGGTTCATATACTTTGAAGATAACAAAATGCCCAAAACAAAAAACGGTGACAAAAAACAAAACCATTCTTTGTGTAAATATGTCCAAAGTCCACTTTTGAAAGTTATGTAATTCAATATGGCTGCCATGGCATTATGCAAATTAAATGCATAAATTTACTCCTATCTTAAACTTTGGATCATATTCTACATCTTTCTAATTGACAGTAAGCCATTATCTCTTGCCACTTTCAAGTTATAGCTTTGGAAATCTCTGACATCTGAACTGAATATTTTCTTGAAAAAACCTTGACCACTAGAGGGGCTTGGAGGCTGACGGTGCAACAGAGCGCCTCAGGCAGTCAAACAGTCAATAGTTGTTTGATCATTAAACGTTTTAAGGATTGTCCATTATTTTCTGAGCTCTACTCCTCCACCACTGTGTCATACATACAAACGCTTCATAGAATTAATGGGATACTTGCGTTGTATTTACAGCCCAAAAATCGAGGTGAGGAGTCACTACACCACACTTACCATCACGTGATCGCAATCAGTTCAGCTCGGTCATTCTTTGGTCTTTCAAGATCTTGTGTTATAATTGTATAATTCTCACGTGATCTTGTATTTCAAACTCTGTTCTCATCCATGCCACTGCAAAACACAAACTGAGCTGGTAGGGATGAACGCAAGGGGCCATCCACACTGCATCAGACTACATCTAGAGTCCGTTCAAATCCAGGGTTAGCCCAGTTTACTGCATCTCGGTAGCCTACTTTTTTTTTTTTTTTTTTTTAAACAAGTTCTACAGTTTCTCTTAGAGCTTTGAAGTGTAATGCACACTTCTGACTCAATTTCATTTGAGGATACGAAGAAAAAGCCGCAAAAGCAAATGTAAACTAAAGCAGTCTTTGCTGGAAATGTCATGTCCATTGTATATTTAAAAAAAAAAAAAAAAAAAAAAAGCTGAGGTTGGCATTATCAACTCGATCTGAAATCGAATAAATTTGTGGTGAAAATAGAATCTTGGATTTATCCAGGAATTGCAGAAACAAAAAAAACAAAAAAGAATACTAAGCTACCAGGCTGTTTTTTATTTATGAATATGTAACTTTTCTCTACATAAATTTGTGACATTTAGGGCAATCTGACCTTTAATCAGCGTCACCGTTAATAGAACCTTTAATGTTGGTTTTTTGTTATTTTTTTTCTCCTCCTCTCTTCTCCCTTATAGTTCACTGACAAGGCTCATAGTTAAGCAATATTACACAACACTGTGGTATCACTGAATGCATCACTGTGGTGACTGGGTAATAAATGACCATAATACTATAATTTCATGGCCATGTAACCAAATTAAATACTGTCCAGTGCAGAATATTTATAAACATTTCTTGAGGGGCTGTAGGTCACATGACTCATGGTGGCAGCTAATTAGCATGTCAGCTGTGTTGGGGGACTCGTTCACGCAGACATGATTATGTTATCGCCACAGAGGGGTTACGAGTCTCTGATCGGGTTCTTAGGGTGCATTCACACGGCCACTGTTTGGTCTGGACCAAAAGACTATCCGCAGGTAGTTCGGTTCGTTTGGTGCCATCTGAACGCGCGTTCGAACTTTGGTGCGCACCAAACAAGCAAAGCCTGGTCCGCCTGAAAACGGGGGTCTCGGTTCACTTGCCAACAAAGTCTGGTGTGCTTCACTTGTAGTGTCAATCCAAACGGACTACCCAGCGAACTAAAGGGTGGAAGTGCCCCTTGGCGTTTGTGTAACCATAGCAACACGTAATCTGAGAAGAGGAAGTGGCGTTTACTATAGTACATTTTGGGTAGACAATAAGACAACCACGTGGATCCAAGGAATCCTTTCACCAGAGAAAGCTAAGGAGAAAAGTTAAAAAATGTCTTGCTTGTGGCGGACAAACAACCCGGGTAAAGGGAACGGATTTCCTTTTTCGGTCCTGGCCAATCAATGAACCTGATTTTTCTTCTTCACTGAGATTTTTTCTTCCTGGTCAGTGGTGGTTTCGGCTACGGCGCCCCAAATGAGCAGTTGTTGCAACTGCGTGACATTGTCCTGGCAGTTTGGTCTGCTGCAGTGTGAATGCAAACCAAACAAAGGTGTGAAAATTCTCGGCATTCCCCGCCCAGTCGAACAGAGACCCCCGGACTATCCTGGTGTGAATGCAGCCTTAATTCTAACCTCAGCTCGTATATTTTGTCGTCTATTTCCCCGTTATAAAACAACTGAGCTGATGCTCAATCTTAGTGGCTAACAGTGATTTAGCATTGAGGCAGTCCCTGAGTGAAGTGCACTTAAACTAGTACTTTTTCATGGCACCTTCGGCTGAAATAAAGGGTCACATTTTTGTGAAGGCGAGTTCTTACATTTGCCTTAAAAAGGTCTTCAATTTATCGTCATTCTGGCTGCAGATAACATGCCTAACACAGTCAAGAACTTTCTCACCTGAGTTTCTTTTAAGATGATGAGTTCACGCAGCTGGTGATCCTGCTTCACCAGTCGCCCGTCCATCTCTCTGAGCCTCTGCATCTCTTCACTGGGCTGACCTGGAGAACAGCTGCTGCTGCTCCCAGCCACTCTGGGCCCACTACAGGCCGACACCGCAGCTCCTTGATCCTCGCAGGAAACGGAAGGACCCAGCATCCACGGGGCTTTGGGCGGGGTGCCGTTGAGGCCAAGGCCACGCAGAAACTCAGCCATGTAGCGCATGTGCATCTGTGTGAACTCCTGCATGTGCTCGGCCAGTTTGTGGCGCTGCATCTGCAGAGAGAAATGTGCTTTCTTTAGGACATCTGCACTTTGAATTTTAAACAATTTCACTAAAAATTCAATATACAGTAAAAGGTTTGCCACAGAAGAAACACTGAAGTTATCACATACCCGTTCCTGACATCCAAAGAAGCTGAAGTTGCAAGCGACTGGTGCTTTTGGGCAATCAGTATCACAGTGAGACTCCAGCTGGGAAACAAACAGCAGTTTTAGTCATTCACTTCAACAGGGTGTGAAACAAAGAAACGCCTACAATGATCCCATGCTCAAAACTGAAATGGAGGTCATGTTAACTGTGGGATCTGTTGGGAGTCGTTCTTGTTGACAGACGTCAGCTTCATTCATAGGAAAAGTTCCAATAATAAACACTAAGGGCTGGGCGATATATTGAGTATATTGATAGCGTCCCCATTCACAGTGCAGGTCAAGCAATATTGTGTATACTCAATAATGTGTTGCTCAATGTTGACAACAGCACTGACTCTGCAGCACGGTCCACGGGGACCGAAAAAATCTTCACTACTGCAACAGAACTTCCAGAACCAGACTGTCAGTGATGGAGGAACTCAGTCAGGCCTGAGGAACAGACCCCTGAGGTCACCAAGAGCGTTCTACTTAACCTTTATGCCCCGTTTAAAAAAAAAAAAAAAGTTCCATTGGGACTGTTAACCACAAGATTTGTGCTTTGAACTTTAAACTGTAACAAAATTATGAAAGATCAATATTTTTCCTAATCTTTAAAAAAAATTTTGATGAAAGGGTTCTTTTGTCTGGTTCATATGATTTAAGGAATCACCATGGGGGAAAATTAACCCTTTAGATGCCAGTTTTGATCATCTACCACTGACTTTCCTGAAAAATACAGTCATTTCTAAATTATAAAAACAAATTTGACTTTGAATATCATTAGTAAGAGCAGCTGACCTATCAAAGCAATCAGTGAGAAGACTGATACTCATATTTTTACATTTTGTATAATGTCAGGTTGCATAAAATTGTTACACTGGGACTGTTAACTACGAGAGTTGTACCATAGACTTGCATTATAACCACATTTTTGACCACTACATGAGCATCCTCTGCAAGCCCCCTCCTCACAGGGATGGCAACAGGAAATTCTGATTTCAGCTGAAATCTAATTTGGTCGATTGATTAATGGGGGGGCGCGCCCCCCTGAAGCTGGGAGGTTTTCAGTAAAACAGAAGTAATTTAGACTGAAAAAAATGATTAAAAAAAATGAAATACTAGAGTTAGATAAATCATTAAATTTAATGAAAAGTTAACTTAATTTTTCTTCAATGTTGTCTCACTGTCTTTAGTCCAACATATTTAACAGTTCTATAAGAGTTTATTACACTATTTACACTGGTCACCAAGTCGCTTCTAATGTGAAACTTTCTTCCTTTTGGCAGCAAGCTGTGTCAGTCTCTGAACTTTGAACTTCATCTACTTTTCTGGTTTCTTCAGAAACTGTCCGAGTGTTTCTGTTACCTCGTCGAAGTTTGAGCCAATTTTCACCTTTACCGTCACTTTTCTCTCAAGCCAATTCCATCGGAACTTATTTTTGACACTTTTGTCTATTTCTAGCACTGATGACTCCTGATCCTTCGATAAAAATCTCATAATTCCAACATGAACCAGGGATGTGATTTTGGGTTGGTGAAATTATCTGAAAATTTTGCAGGGGGTCTGGGGGACGCAATCCCCCAGCGGGGTCCGGGGCAGAGCCCCGTTGGGGGGTACCAGAACTGTGCTTAAATGACATAAAACAAACAGCTGAATGCTACTTATTACTGTATAATATTGACTTATGTTCCAAGAAGATAGCGTTCCTAAAATATTCCAACAAGCATTATCCATCACATGCTTTAACACTTGATCAAATCAAAATCAGTTAATTTTATCTATTCCATAATAGAAATAAAATTCCAGCATACCATTACTTTTTATAATTTCAGCATTCATTTCAGATCACCAGTTTCAATCTCCATTGAGACTTGAGCAGTTCATTTTGCACAATCACTGATGTAGCCAAGTCTTAGAAATATTCAAAAGTTATGAGTCAATATCCACTGTGCACTGTCAATTTCAAACTGTTTGGAATCATAAAAGTAATGTAACTAAATTGTTTTGCTATTTTTTCTCCTCAACATCAATGTCAGGGTGCTGCGGGAGTTTTTGGGGATGGTTAACTTTTATAACCGTTTCCTCCCCCGCGCAGCCCAGCTCATACAGTTGTCACCATCAACAAGCCAGTTGAGACTGTTAACGAGTTTGTCTACCTCAGATCTAAGACCACCAGCTCCTACTCGTCAGACCCACATTACTCGCCACCTGCAGCTGTCTCGCAGTGCTTTCGGCCGCCTCCAAAAAGTCTGGCAGAGCGGGAAGATCTGCAAATCCACAAAATAGCTAATTTTTAACACCTGTGTGATCCCTGTCCTCCTTTACGGGTCTGAGACCTGGACCTTCTCCACTACAACCACCCACCATCTGGATACATTCCATTGGACCTGCCTCTGTAACATTCTCGGCATCTGATGGTTCCACCACACCACAAACGATGAGGTCTACAGGAGGGCTGGCTGTCCTATCCCCATCAACAACATCATCAGAAGAGGGAGGCTGTAGCTCCTCAACCATGTGGCCAGGCTGGAAGATGGGACACTGGCCAAGCAGGCCCTCTGTCATGTAGATCTAAGTGGTGGCTAAAGGTAGCCTATTAGCCCCTGAGCTATTAGCCCATGAGCTAACACTAGTGCCACAACACTGGCTAGGCGTGGCCTTTATTGTCCTTTTCTTCAGATATTAATCACCCTAATAGCCATCCCTGTTACCACCTGGTTCACTCCAGCACATCACTGAGTGGTTTCAATCACTTTTATGGCCCGGGATCAGGGCTACTGGCCGCTGTTATGCCGAGAACTCCCCCACATTGGCAGGGAAGTTCTCGGCATAATACTGGTACAAGCGATCCACCACGGAATCAGGACGAAACCACAGAGATGGACTGCAGTGACGCAAGGCACACTGCCAAACCAGGTGATAACAGGGATGGCTATTAGAGTGACTAAGATCTGAAGAAAATAACAATGTAAGCCATGCTTACAGCCAGCGTCCTGGTACCAGTGTTAACTTGTGGGCTAATAGGCTACCTTTAGCTGGCCACACAAGCCACAAGCCGGTACAGATTGCAATTGGCCACAGAATCACAACGAAGCCTCCAGCTCCCTGCGATCAAAATGTCCCGGGACCAGATACTGCTGGCTCTCACGCCCAGCAACCCCACCGTCCTCTGTGGATCCGCTCTGCTCTTGTGGACAGCGTAGTTGCTCCAGCTTTCAGCTGGCTGTGAGAGCAGAGTGAAGTCACACAGAGCCACACTGCCCTTTGAGGTCCCTTGGCTCGGTAGCTTGCCTCGGGTTGCAGGTAGAACTGTCACAATTATGTAATACCGCACTATGGACAAGCCTACCACAAAGGATAATGAGCAACCACAACAACCGTGGTGAATAACCCCCTGAAAGGTTTATTATTTTAGGTTAATAATCTGATCAATAATTCTGAGATATGCATTTTTTGATCTAGGCATAAATGTTTTCCTATTAGTAGTTAATTTTACAAAGTACAGAGGCCTTATGCCATCCTATGTACCAAAGTAAAAAAGCAGGCTTTTATTTTGATAATTGTGGTTTTGTTTTTGCTTCCTGTGCCTGCTTGTGGAACTGTCAGTAAGGCTACAGCGTTTGCAGACAGTCAAGTTACCAACGCTAACGTTAATTGGTTGATGGACCCGTAATCAGGCACAAGCTCTTATAGTGGTCGTAGTTTATGTGTTTTACATAATGTGTACTGTGCTATAATAAAACCGTAAACTTCACCAGCAGTCAAGACCATTGCCATCATATATTATGGGGATCCGTACACGCAGTGTTCACTTTTTGTGAGTGTGTGGCTAAATTTTGTGGTTCACTTATGTGCCCCTATTGATTACTAAATAAATTGTTAAATGTTAAATGTTAAGTGCATTTTTATTGCCAACAGTATGTTTGCACCCGGTACTGTGGAAGCTTCCACAGCACCGGGTGCTGTCACCACCAGCACTGTGTGGGCAACTCCCCAGATGGACTCCAGCAGACAGTGGCGGAAGCGTTTGGATGAATTGCTAAATACAGCTGTGACAGTGAGCACTGTAAGGGCACAACGTGGGTTATTTCTTTCTGAGTGGTGTGTTTATGATCCTGACAATTGAGCTCCAAGAGCGAAACAACTGCTGCATAGTGCATTTCTTGTTTGAACGTGATTTTTCGGACAGTAGCAAAAATCATGAAGACAAGAGCCACGCAGCATTCTGTACAGAGGCTGTCCTGTTGAAATAAGCTGAATGTCGCTGCTGTCTCCAACCAGTGCCACACGCCCTGTAGTTGAAATACTGGAGTTACTGCCACTGCTTTATGAAAATGATCTCTTTTTTTTTTTTTTTTTTTTTTTTTTTTAAACAGAATCAGCAGTTCATGCCTGTAGGAAGACCAGAGCTCCACACAACTGTCACACAAGTACAAGTTGAGAGCAGAGCTGCAGCGAGTTTCTCACAGCTTCCATCGTTTGCCCCATAAGTTATGAAACCTCTTTAAATTACGAGACCACAGGTTCCTAAAAACATTTGCAGTAATACCACATATCGTGGTGTTGAGCTATCAACCATCACTGCAGGGGAAATTCCTCCACCATGACAGCCCCAATTGCGGCGATCGTTCAGTGTGGAGTGTGAGCAATTTGTTGTGGAATCACAGCAAAATTATTGGGAGAAAGACCCAGACTGACGCGAGCTACACCATCGAGTGCGGATCAGTGAACCAGACCACTGCTCAACCGAGCTAGAAGGCCAGAAGCTAGTCAGCTATAATGGCTAACTGACATAAGAGGGTGGGTGGAGTTGAAAAGGTGAAGCATGTTTCTTAAAGTGACAGACCTTAAATCAGAGCGTTTCAAGAAAGGCAGGAAAAAAATACAAAACACATTTGCTTCAATAATTTAAAAAAAAAAAAATTACAGAAAATGTGAACAAAATGTGTCAAACATTTCATTAAAACGTGAGTGAACTGTTAAAATGTGGAAAAAGTGCAGTCACTGAGCCCTTTAACAGTCACTGTTTTAAGACCATCACTTGGGCACCCACCTGGTCTCTGATAAGCTCCATCTCACAGTACGAACATGTCACACTGGCGAAGGGACACTGCTGCTCATGAAGCTGAAGGAGCAACCACAACAAGATCACTTAACGTTAATACTCATTGATAAACAAAGCAGTTAAGCAACTTGGTCATGAGAGCTTTTCTGAAAAAGCCAAGAGGACCAGTTACATCTGTCAGTCGGCAGTACCTCTCTCTCCCCATAAAAAAAGCTCAACACACAATCTGGACACGACACGCGTCTTCTTTGGCACTCCACAGTCATGTGCTCCTCTAGGTGACGCTTTCTCACAGCCTGCTGGCACTGTGGGCAAGGTGCAGTAGCAAACTCACACTGTGCCAAATGATCCTGGAAGGGAGAACAATATGGTGAAACAATTGCAGTTATTTTTAGTGTGTAGTAGGAAAGCAGTGAAAATGTCACCATCGATGCAGGAAAAAGCTGCAGTTTCTGCAGTCCATCTCCTTGTCTGGGTGCTTTGAAACAAGGTGAAGAAATTATGCCACAGTGTGTAGTGGTGAATTTATTTGATTCTACAACCCTTGACCAGACTTTACATCCAGGGCAGATGGAGCAGGTTCTTATTTGTCAGCTGTAACCACAGCTGTTTCTGCCTACAGAGCAGAGTATGCAGATGCCATATTTTCAGAGGGGGATTAAAAATGCTGTTTTTTTTCCCCCTTTATATCTGCAACTTATTTCTCTCAACTTTTTTCCTAAACCATATGCACACGTGACTCTCAAAAACATCATTCCATCACTGGCAAAGACAGTTCACTGCAAATTAGGGCTGTGCGATATGACGATAAATATCGGTGACGTGATAAAAACATCTACCATTTCATATAAAACTGTACTGTTTATACTGGGATTTGTAAGATGCATACCCCGTTTCTGCGTTTCACCAGCCCGCCTCTCCCCTGCAGTGTGCCAGGTGGGTTCAGGTGGTTAGCACCATAGCAGCTAACTCCAAACTAATGTTTTGGTCATATAGCCGCTACTTCTGTTAGCCAGGGATGTGGGACCGTTTCCCACCGTGCTGCATCAGAGAGGATAGTCCTCCAGCCTCATTTCAGTTGGAGCCAAGTAACGTTAACACCATCTCTCTCCAATTATAAAACAGCTAATGCTAACTTGTCACAAATGGGAAACCTAGTGGATCAGACCATATTTTCTTTGGTTTAAATTATTGACAAATTTCTTAATTTTGTCTGAAAAAAACGTTACTAAAGCTGTAAAAGTGTGTGACAGCAGCAGCATACACACTAAAGTAAAATGTGTTGGAGGAACAAACTGGCTCTTAATGTAACTTGATTTCTAATAATTTATAATTAGTCAAGTAACGACAATGAATAAAGTTGAAGTTATCTCAAGTGCACATTAAAAAACAATTTTATAAAACTGCAAAATTAAGAGTGTAACAAGGTGCATAAAATTAATGACATGAATTTGTAAAATTGATTTTTTCATTTCAGTATGCAATTTAAAAAGTAGAAAACGAGACTCCTTTTTATTGGTTATTATATATAAACTATAGGATTTACAGAAAATGTATATTGTGATATACAGTACATCGTCATCAAATAAGATTACTTACATCATAACATGAAACATCGAGCAGCCCTACAGCAAATACAATTTCCAGTCTAAAATCTGTAGTTTTACGTTGAACATATGTACATTTTTTTTTTCTTCCAAACAATCTGGTGACCTTCACAAATGATCCCGTAACTCCACTTGGGGGGGGGGGGGCAGAGGCCCCCTCGTTTTAAAGGGTTTGAACACTTTCCCATTCCAAAAATAGTGTGCCTAGCAGGTATACTTTTATGCAACAGTACTTCTAATACAGTCCATCCATCATCTACCAGTTATCCTGGGATCTGGGTCACGGGGGCATCAGCCCTGGCAGATAAGCCCAGACTTCTGCCCAGTTCACGTCACACCATGATCCCATGACCCCTCCTTGCAGGTGGTGAGCTCACTGGAGGGTGGACCCATGTGGCTCCTTTGGGTACACTGGGTCTTTGATGGAGACCCACTGGATCCCCCTTAGTCTGGCCCTTCACCCAGGACCAGTTTCCTTTGGGGGACCCTACCAGGGGCAAGATGCCCCCGACAACATAGCTCCTGAGATCAATGAGGCACTCAAACCCCTCCACCACATTAAGATGGAGATCCATTGTGTGTGTGTGTGTGTGTGTGTGTGGGGGGGGGGGGGGGGGCTAATAAAATGACAATGTAATATTAGTTAAAGTGACTGGCTGATAGCTCATATGAAATCATACAGTAGCTAGAAGGGAAAAATTTAATCAAGTTGGCCACACAGTGTTAATTACCAGTAAAACCCTTGTACTCGTCAATGGGGGGGGGGGGGGGCAGTAATCATCAAGGTTGAAATAACAAGCCAGGATTCAAGAAAGGTTCAGGTAATTTCTAGCTCAAGTGTAAAAATACTTTATGTGGGGAGGGGGTGGGAACTGACAGCGTCATCGCATGTCAAACAACAGATACCAATACATAGTTAATAATGACACACTGCACGTCTACACAGTTTACTACACAAGAAACCACAATGATCCGAGGATCATTCACAACTTCTCACTCTCAGTGTCAACAGCAATGTCTGTGTTCTTGTGGAGGTTCATTGAAAAACAAAGTCATCCGTCATTGAAATCCTAACCTCCAAATGCCGCAGCTCCATTTTCTCAGCACAGCCAGAGTTTGGACAGCGGACAGTCAGACCGAGGATTTCCCTTTTGGCAAAGTTATCAGGAAACAGTTGGTCTTCTGACAGCATTTCATTGTCCACCGGGCACCTCTGTCCTGTGTCGCTGTGACGAGAGGAACAACAGTAAGCCTCTAAGGGTCAGAGTTAAAGGGACAGTTAGATAAGATAAGCCTTTATTAGTCCCACAACGGGGAAATTCCAGGATTGCAACAGCACAGGGATAGCAACACTCAGAGCAACAATCAGAAGGCAAGAAAAAACAAGCAAGCAAGAGCAGCTAATATACTGTACATATGTACATATTACTATAAAATATATATACACACACACACACACACACACACACACAGTGCAGAGCATTGTAGCTGGATGGAATAAATATGTAAATATATAAACACCCACAGTATGGAGCATCATGTTCAACCCAACATTAAACTTGTATGCCATCATTTTCATCTGCTGTGTGGCACAATTCACCCATGTAAAACAGAAGATGAAGTAAAGAGATATCTAGCTTAGTGTCAATATAGTGGGATGACAATTGCAAAAAATACATTCAAAAGCTCAGCAGTGATGCCTCTTTCCAGGAATTGTAACGTGATTACTCGATTGTTATTCAAACCCTAATATGAGCAGTTTCATAAGCCTGTTTTCCACTAGCCCAGCACACCTCGGTACGGCTCGGTTCACTTCAGTACGGCTCGGAATGCTTCTGTCTCCATTGGTGTTGTGCTTGTGCTGTGATGGTTTGTTAGGAGGTTTTAGAAGCGGGGCAGCAGCAGATTCTGAGCGAGGCGGGGCCACACTCCCGTGACGTTACGCACCCGACTGAGTCCTTATTTACACAAGACAAAAAAGGATTCAAGGATTATTGCCTTGCTCGCTCTGTGGATTTATCTCACAATTAATTTTATCTCATAATTAAGCTGCAACAACACAAGTCACTTTTGTTTTGAATTAACTGCCAAATGACCTAGAAATAAAGAGCTGAAACTTGTTTTTATTCGTATTAAATAATGAGACGTGGCACACTGGCCTACACCAAATTATTATTTTTTACATCCTAGGGCATTTTGGATGTACTGAATTAAAAAAAATTCATGTTTTTCACCTTCAGGTCAACGTTTGGAACAACAGTATTATTATTTTCCGTTTAGATGATGCTACACTCCTTCTAAAGTATTGTAATTCTCTGAATTTGGAATGCCGATAGAACATTCAATTTACATATACTTACTTTTTTACATTGACTTGTAAGCTTGATCAGTCTCTCCTGCTGCATTTTAAAGTCCAACTGTGCAACTTCTTATAAGTTAACATAAAAAATGTACCCAAAGTTTAGAACTGGATCATGTGGGGCTAATTTTTTATGATATTTCAATAAAAAGAACAGAAAGCTTACAAAAACATTTGTTTTTTGGTCTAGTTAAAAATTACATTACCTTTACAATGGCTGACCCTGACAGGAAGATCAGTATCATTTTGATCAGATTAGGCAATGGAATTTCTATGTAGTTATACTGTTTTATAATTCAGTGTTATAATAGACAAACCACACTTTCCAAAACAATTCCATTTTATTATATACAAAATATTAAAAGAAAAAAAAAACTTTGCAACACAACATGAAGGTTAATCGACATTTTATACACGCCGACCACTGAGTGTCTACACCAGCTTCCCAAACTGGGTCACGACTCGGCTGAATGAAGCCGTCTCTGCCAGCTGTGGGTCAGGAAGGCTCGGTTGAATAATCCGGACGGGCTGTCGCGGCGGACGCGTGGGATGATTCTACAAGGAAAATGCACACAATAAAATACAGCACAGTAGTTTTTAACAAGAATACATAAGCTTATTTCAGCGTATTGTTCACATGAATAATTAAAATAAAAGCTTGAGTCCGCAGTGTGCTGCAATTAAGCAGCGATCCATCCACAAATGAACAGCTTTTTTATTGCATAAATAAACTGAGCGTCTTACCGAATATATTTGCGAAAAAACGCACAATAAAAAAAAATTAAAACTCACCGTTAAAGGACTCCGATGTCGAGACCTCCCGGTATATTTTTTCATTCCGGGCAGCTCCGTCTAACTCGCGCTGCATACGTTCGTCTGACAATGCAGTGAGCAGACACTGCAGCTCCTTACTGCTCCATGGAACACCCTTATTACACGAAGCCATTTTTGATAGAGAATAAATGAAAAATAGCACAGCAATACACTGAAAGGAACCGCCAACAGTGGTTGCGTGCTGAGTAAAGGCGGTCGTGAAGATTCTTTTTTTTTTTTTTTTTCCAAAAACTTTATTGAGAAGGTCGTGAAGATTTGGTAGATGAGGAGGAGGAGAGGGGCGGTTACAACCTGCCCAATCAGCGCCGGTTACGACCTGACCAATCAGCGGCGACCAGTCTGTTAACGTCACAACACGGCACAGCTCAGCACTGCTGTACCCTGCCCTTCAGCGGGGCTGAGAATTGCGGCTGTTAAACCGTGTTGGGGCTTGTGGAAAAGCGTACAAAGCGTGCTGAGCCGTCCCGTGTCGCGCTAAAGCGTGCTAGTGGAAAAGGCCCTATAGAGAACCAACACTTGTACTATTTAAAAACAGAAGAGGAAGCATTAATCTCACGAACACTACAGCGGAGGTGACTTGGCCCCACTGTCATAAACCACGAGTCTTCAGAGTGGTACGTTTTAGTGACTAATAGGTAGACAACTCAGTTGTCCGTGATTCAGTGTGGTGTACACCCCACATCTCCCTCCACTTTGACTACCATGGTTTCACTACCAAGCTACAGTGGGGTGGGGATGTACTGAACATTTTTTTCTTTAGTACACATATTTCCAGTGAGACCATTGATAAGAAATTTTCACCAGTATTTGGTATTAATTCAAGAAATACATGCATCTCAATTTTCAATTCAATTTATTTATATAACGCCAAATCACAACACAGGTCGTCTCAAGGCACTTTACAGAAAAGAGTGGTTTTAGGCCACACTCATATTTTATAGAACCCAGCAGAGACCCTTAAGAGCAAGCACTGCGGCGACACAGGCAAGGAAAAACTTCCCCTTAACGGGCAGAAACCTTGGGCGGAACCATAGCTCATAGAGGACGGCCATCCAGCACGACCGGCTGGGTTGTGTAGCTACATTCAAAACAAACATACAAACACAACATTCAAAGCCAAACAGTCCAATACCAAGCCTGGCCAGGCTGCACATGTGAGCAAAGGCCTGCCAGGGGCAGCATTTTTAACTAAAGGCCTTATCAAAGAGAAAAGATTTCAACTTGCTCTTGAATAAAGAGATAGTGTCTGCCTCCTGAACTGAACTGGGAAGGGAGCTTGAAAGCTGAAAGCTCTACCTCCCTACCTACTTCTAGATACCGTGGGGACCACTAGTAGTTTGGATTTTTGGAAGCGCAGAGCTCTGGTTGGATGATAGGGAACTAAGAGTTCTTGCAGGTAAGAAGGAGCCATACCATTAAGAGCAATATCTTGAATTCAATTCCATATTTTATTGGGAGCCAATGTAAAGACGCTAATACTGGAGTAATGTGATCTCTTCTCCCTGTTTTCATAAGGATATGTGCAGCTGCATTCTGAATGAGTTGGAGAAACTTTATGGACTTATTTGGGCAACCTGATAAAAGTGAGTTACAATAGTCAAGTCTAGAGGTGATAAAGGTGTGGACAAGTTTCTCTGCATCTTTATGAGACAGGATGTACCTAATTTTAGAAATATTATGCAGATGGAAGAAGGTGGGCTTAATGGTTGCTGTATATGCGAGTTGAAAGACACATCTTGGACAAAGACAACTCCAAGATTCCTAACAGAAGGCATAGAAGCCAGTGCAATGCCATCTAGTGTTGTTATCTTGCTAATAACAGTACTTCTAGCATGTTTGGGGCCAAGAACAATGACTTCAATTTTATCTGTATTCAGCAATCGAAAGTTGTAGTTCATCCAGGTTTTGATATCCTTAAGACACTCCTGGAGTAAACCCAACTGGCTGGGATCATCTGGACTGATGGATAAATACAATTGAGTGTCATCAGCGTAGCAATGAAAATGAATAGAATGCTTCCTCATAATGTCTCCCAAAGGTAGCATGTATAATGTAAACAATACTGGTCCAAGTACTGATCCCTGCGGAACTCCATAGCTAACCGTGGTCTGAGTAGAGGACTTGTTATGGACATGAACAAACTAGGAACGGTCTGATAGATAAGACTGGAACCATCTTAGTGTTGTTCCATTCAAGCCAATTTGCTGTTCAAGTCTCTCTAGCAGAATATGGTGGTCAATGGTATCAAAGGCAGCACTGAGGTTCAATAAAACAAGGACGGAGACAAGTCCTTTGTTAAATGCCATAAGGATGTCATCAGTAACCTTCACAAAGGCTGTCTCTGTGCTGTGAGGTTTCCTAAAACCTGACTGAAATTTCTCAAATATATAATTTTTTTCTAAAAAGGTGCATAGCTCATTGGCGACTATTTTTTAGAGGATCTTGGAAAAGTAGGGGAGGTTAGATATTGGTTTATAATTGGCCAAAACCCCAGAATCAAGTGAAGGTTTTTTTAAGTAGAGGTTTAATTACTGCCATTTTAAATGACTGCGGTACATGTCCTGTCAATAGGGACATACAGTATTAATTATGTTCAAAAGAGATGGACTAATCAGAGATAGCGATTCCTTCACTAGTCTAGCGGGGATTGGGTCTAAAAGATAGGTAGTTGGTTTAGAGGCTGACACTATTAGGGCTAGATCAAAATCTAAAGCATTCAAAACATTTACACACGTGGACAAAATTTTTAGTACCCCTCTGTTAATGAAAGAAAAACCAACAATGGTCACAGAAATAACCTGAATCTGACAAAAGTGGTAATAAATAAAAATTCTATGAAAATTAACCAATGAAAATCAGACAATGCTTTTGAATCGTGGTTCAACAGAATTACTTTAAAAAACAAACTCATGAAACAGGCCTGGACAAAAATGATGGTACCCCTAGAAAAGACTGAAAATAATGTGACCATAGGGACATGTTCTACCAAGATATGTCCTCTAATTAACATCACAGGTGTCTACAAACTTGTAATCAGTCAGTCGGCCTATTTAAAGGGTGACAAGTAGTCACTGTGCTGTTTGGTGACATGGTGTGTACCACACTAAACATGGACCAGAGGAAGCAGAGCGTTGTTTCAGGAGATTAGAAAGAAAATTATAGACAAGCATGTTAAAGGTAAAGGATATAAGACCATCTCCAAGCAGCTTGATGTTCCTGTGACTACAGTTGCACATATTCAGAAATTTAAGATCCACGGGACTGTAGCCAACCTCCCTGGATGTGGCCGCAGGAGGAAACTTGATGAAAAATGGAAGAGACAGATAATACGAATGGTAACAAAAGAGCCCAGAACAACCTCTAAACACATTCAAGGTAAACTCCGAGGTCAAGGTACATCAGTGTCAGACCGCACCATCCGTCATTGTTTGAGCCAAAGTGGACTTCATGGGAGATGACCAAGGAGGACACCACTGTTGAAAACAAATCATAAAAAAGCCAGACTGGAATTTGCCAAACTGCATGTTGACAAGCCACAAAGCTTCTGGGAGAATGTCCTATGGACAGACGAGACAAAACTGGAACTTTTTGGCAAGGCACATCAGCTCTATGTTCACAGATGCAAAAATGAAGCATACCAAGAAAAGAACACTGTCCCTACTGTGAAACATGGAGGAGGTTCTGTTATGTTCTGGGGCTGCTTTGCTGCATCTGGCACAGGGTGTCTTGAATCTGTGCAGGGTACAATGAAATCTCAAGACTACCAAGGTATTCTAGAGAGAAGTGTGCTGCCCAGTGTCAGACAGCTTGGTCTCAGCTGCAGGTCACGGGTCTTGCAACAGGATAATGACCCAAAACACAGCTAAAAACACTCAAGAATGGCTAAGCGCGAAACACTGGACTATTCTAAAGTGGCCTTCTATGAGCCCTGATCTAAATCCTATTGAACATCTGTGGAAGGAGCTGAAACATGCCATCTGGAGAAGGCACCCTTCAAACCTGAGACAACTGGAGCAGTTTGCTCATGAGGAGTGGGCCAAAATACCTGCTGAGAGGTGCAGAAGTCTCACTGACAGTTACAGAAATTATTTGATTGCAGTGATTGGCTCAAAAGGTTGCGCAACAAAATATTAAGTTAAGGGTACCATCATTTTTGTCCAGGCCCGTTTCATGAGTTTGTTTTAATTCTGTTGAACCACAATTCAAAAGCATTGTCTGATTTTCCTTGGTTAATTTTCATAGAATTTTTATTTATTACCACTTCTGTCAGATTCAAGTTATTTCTGTGACCATTGTGGGTTTTTCTTTCATTAACAAAGGGGCACTAACAATTTTGTCCATGTGTGCAAGTCCACAAATAAAGTGACAGACAGACAGACAGACAGACAGATAGATTTTATTGATCCCAAACTGGGAAATTACAGTGTAACAGCAGCATCACAGTTGACAGCCAAACAACAGAAACACACAAGACAGACAAAGGGATTACCCATGGAAACTAAAAAAGAAACTAACACGACTATAGAACCTATATACATCATAGCTTAATATATGATGATGACCCGTATAAACACATGAATCATCCCATTGCACAAAGAAGGACTATCAGGAGCAGAGTGAAATGTGAGGTACCAGTTAGTCTGTAAGGTGCAGTGTGGCAGCATAGCTATGACCAGAATACAACATCATAGTGAGTTATTGTACAGTGAAATTGCATGTGGCAGGAAAGATTTCCTGTACCTGACCGTTCGACAACGAAGCTGTAGTAGTCTACTGGAGAAAGTGCTTCGCTGCCTATCTAGTGTGTGGTGGAGGGGGTGATCAGGATTGTTCATGATGGATCGCAGTTTATTTAGTGTTCTCCTCTCCACCACTGTCTCAAAGGTCTCCGGTCTGAGACCAATTACAGAGCCAGCCCTCTTGATAATTTTGTCAAGTCTGTTGGTATTTCTGGCCCTGATACTGCTACCCCAACAGACCGCAGCAAAGAAGATGGCGCTGGCGACAACAGTCTGGTAGAAAAGCTCCAGCATCCTGCTGCACACGTTGAAGGATCTATTTCCTGAGAAAACAGAGTCTGCTCATCCCCTTCTTGTGCGCAGCATTGGTGTTGGATCTCCAGTCCAACCTTTATTATATGTAATAAAGTGGAATGAAACAGGAAAAAAAAGTATTGGACATGGTACATGAAATGTGTTTAATACCTAATGAAGAAGTGTTTGTGATTAAAGTTTCAAGATCCTTCGTGTATGAAGAAAATCTCCTGCAGTGTTCAGGGGGGAATCGGGCCCAGTCTTCTGAACAGACTCCCTTTAAGTCCTGAAGATTCCAGGGCCCTCTTGTGAATCCTGATTTCAATTGGTTTCAAGTCAGGTGAGTGGTTGGCACATTCCAACAACTTGATTTTCTTGTTGCAAACTACTTAAGAGTTTCCTTCACCAAGTTTGGGCTCAGAGATAGCAAAAAAACATGACGACCTAATAGTATTGAATGCAAAAGACGCAACAGACTTACACAAATGGTCCCCTCCAGCATACAACTAGGACAATATCAGTCGCTACGGAGGGTGATAATATGTATGGGTACATATTCATACCATGTAGGGTAACTAAATAGACGGTTATGCTGTTTGCTACAATGCTCTGCACTGTGTATATATATTTATATATTTATGTGTACATATGTATATTCACTGCTCTTATTTTCTTATCTTCTTAATTATTGCTCTGAGTGTTGCTATCCCTGTGCTGTTGCAATCCTGGAATTTCCCCATTGTGGGACTAATAAAGGCTCATCTTATCTTATCTCTAATGTGCTGCTGCAAGGTCCACCCTGTACAACCTTATCTTGGTGGACGGCAGTAAATCTCACTGACATCAGGCTGAACTTATTCTGTTTAAGGTCAGTGAAGATTACCAAAATTATTTCTATTTGTTAAAAACATTTTATATTTAAATAATTTTTTAGAGCATTTGTTTAATTACTTTCTTCAAAGTCAGAAGCTTACATACACTAATATCAGGAAGAGAACTGTGGACCTCCACAAATCTGGTTCATCCTTGGGTACAATTTCCAGATGCCTGAAGGTGCCACAGTCATCTGTTTAAACAATCATACACAAGTATAACCACCATGGGAATGTCCAGACATCAAAACGAGCATTAGAGAAATGGGTTCTGTGTCCCAGAGATGAACGCGTTTTGGTGCAAAATGTGAATTTCAACCCCAGAACAAAAGCAAAAGACCTTGTGAAGATTCTGGCTGAAGCTGGTAACAGTGTCATTATCCACAGTGAAACGAGTCCTGTACCGACATAGGCTGAAAGGCCACTCAGCGAGGAAGAAGCCATTACTCCAAAAGCAACATACAGTGGGGAAAATGAGTATTGAACAAATCAACATTTTTCTCATTAAACATATTTTTGATGGAGCCACTGACCTGAGATTTTCACCAGATATCAGTAACAACCCAAGTAATCCTTACATACAAAGAAATCAAGGCAACTGTGTTCACAAAACAAGTTAGATTTAATAAAGTGGAATGACACAGGGATTAAATATTGAACACATGAGGAAAAAGTACAAAAAGGCATAGAAAGCCAAGAAACCAGTTGAAATTCATCACAATTTAGGAAGCCACCCCCCCTCCCCATATCAGTGCAAATTAAATTCAGCTGGTTAAGTCCTGACTGATGGCTTTTAAAAAGGTCTGTGACTATCAAGATTGTCACACCACAAAGAACTCATGATAGGTAAATGGCATTCACTTATACAGCACTTTTTACTCATCTCTGGATCAAAGCGCTTTACAGATCCTGCTATCCACACATTCACACACACTGATGTTGGTGGAGGTGGCCCGCTCACCTCGCAAGAGTCCACTGCTGAAGAAAAAGCATGTTGAAGCTCATTTAAAGTTTGCTGTACAACAATTGGGCAAGCCAGTAAAATACTGGGAGAATATAGTTTGGTCAGATGAGACCAAAATTGAACTTTTCCGATGCCACAACACACAGCATGTTTGGGGGAGAAATGGCACTGCATATCCCATCATGGTGTGGGGGTGTTTTTCAGCACATAGTACAGGCAGACTTCATATACTGTAACTGAAGTAAAGATGAATGGACAACTGTACAGAGATCTCCTTGATAAGAACACGTTGCCATCTGCCAAGATGCTGAAGATGAAATTAAGGCGAACAATTCAGAAAGACAATGATCCCAAATAGGGGTGTGCCATATCGTATTGTTCATGACAATACTGGTATAAATATTCATACTGGTGTAAAAATGAATATTGCAATATTTGGGTCTGCTGCGTGACAACGCCACACCATTACACTGCCGACAGAAGTTACGCGTCAGCACAGAAACGGCAAAACAAACATGGCGCGGGAAGCTACAGCTCCCAAGTCAGACGGTCTATAGCCAGTTGAGTGGAAATATGCAAGTTTCACTTTCTGTTTCAGACCGCAGTCATGTTAAAATGGTGCAGCAATGTCAATTTTTTTTTTTTGTATACTTTATTGATCCCCAGAGGGGAAATTGAGGGCATCCACCTGAATGGATGAAGCAGCCACGGTACGGCGCTATCCCTTTACCATTCACACACACCATTCACACCTAGGGCCACTTTAGAGTCTCCAATTAACCTAACCTGCATGTTTTTGGCCTGTGGGAGGAAATCGGAGAAATCCCGGAGTAAACCCACACAGACACGGGGAGAACATGCAAACTCCACAATGATCACTGTTGGTCAGGGGCTGGGATCGAACCAGGGATCCCATGGCCAAGGGTGAATTACTGTGCTGCCGCAGTGCTAACCACTGCACCACCACACCGCCCAATCTGCCTGCATTTTCCCCACACACGTCAAAAACACCGCTGGAGCGGTATTAATGTTGGACAATGTGACGCTCAAAGTGGCTGCAGTTGGATTTTAGTTCCATTTTGGCTGCTTAATGTTGATTTTATTCAACCACCCCAAGAGAGAAGGGAAAAAAAAAAAAAAAAAACACATATTCAGTGCAACAAGGGCCAAAAAGCCCCAGGAAAGGTCTGTGCAATGATAGTAATGCAGGTAAAGTGATTCAGCATAAACCCCAGCATCTGTGTGCAGTTAAGATGTATATCATTTTCTTGTAATATTTGATACAGAACTAAAAAAAAATATTTAAACTAAATCTGAGCAGCTGCTTATAAACTGGAGAAGTTTTTGTTTTTCCTGAATATGCTGAAAGTAAATAATGTTGGCCTGTGAACCGTCCTTTTTGCATAAATTTAAAAGAATAAATCTGCATACATTTAAAAGGAAAAACTAAAAAAAAAAAACTGAAAAATATAGTCATTGTGAAAATTAACAGAAATATCGTGATATTTTAGGCCATATTGCCCACCCCTAATCCCAAACACACAGCCAAGGAAACTCAACTGGCTCCAGAGAAGGAAAATAAAGCTGCTAGAATGGCCCAGTCAGTCACCTGACCTGAATCCAATTAAAAATCTATGAAATAAACTGAAGATCAGAGTTCACAGAAGACACCCACGGAACCTTCAAGATTTGAAGACAGTTTGTGTAGAAGAATGGGCTAAAATCACTGAGCAATGCCTGGGCCTAGTTTCTCCAAGGGGCCTAGTTTCTAGTTCCAAGGTTGTCATAGCCAGGAGCGGCACTGGGGTTAAGCTCCCAGTGCTCATAAAATGCTCCTTACGGCGTGCGTCTCGAAAAGCCTCTGACAACTAAGTCCAACCCCTAGCCTGCCCGTGTGGTTTAGTCTCTAAGCCCAGCGGAACTGCTTTTACTAATAGGAGAAGGGGCGAGGGCGGATCTCTGGCGCCTTAAAACCAGATGCTTCGGGTAGATGGTGGCTCGTCAACCTGGGAAGGTAGGCCATCTAGGGGAAAGTAAACCCTGATTTCAAACCTCCGCTGCCTTGCGGCACACCCGGTCACAGGAAAGGCTTCGGGAGTCAACCCTGAGGAAAAATCCGGAGTCGGAGCCCCTAAGGCAGTTCTCTGTTGTGCTCAACATCATTCTGGCAGCTCCTGCGACGGCGCTGGTGCCAAACTATAGCAGCCCTGCTGTTCCTTTGGATTCATCAGTGACGTGGAGAGGGGGGACATGCTGCATGGGTAACATCTTGTCCTCCATATCTTCCTGCCGAGGCTTGAATCCTATCAACGCCCAACGCTGGAAGGTAGAACACCGGTGCGCATCGGCCTGTTCAGCCACAGGCGGTGCTGTTCCAGCAGAGTAGACGTTTAGGATTCTCTTCCATGGTCATCATAGACCGACGGAGGCCGACGACGAGTTTCTCCATACAGGAGGCATCTTGAAGCTGTTATTACCAACAAAGACTTTTCTACTATACTGTAAATATCAGATGAATTTCACCAAACATGTTCAATACTTATTCCCTGTGTCATTCCACTTTATTAAATATAAGTTGTTTTGTGTACACAGTTGCCTTGATCTCTGAATGTACAGTATCTCACAAAAGTGAGTGCACCCCTCACATTTTTGTAAATATTTGATTATATCTTTTCATGGGACAACACTGAAGATATGACATTTTGATACAATATAAAGTAGTCAGTATACAGTTTGTATAACAGTGTAAATTTGCTGTCCCCTCAAAATAACTCAACACACAGCCATTAATGTCTAAACCACTGGCAACAAAAGTGAGTACACCCCTAAGTGAAAATGTCCAAATTGTGCCCAATTATCCATTTTCCCTCCCCGGTGTCATGTGATTCATTAGTGTTACAAGGTCTCAGGTGTGAATGGGGAGCAGGTGTGTTAAATTTGGTGTTATCGCTCTCACATTCTCTCATACTGGTCACTGGAAGTTCAACATGGCACCTCATAGCAAAGAACTGAGGATCAGAAAAAAAAGAACTGTTGCTCTACATAAAGATGGGCTAGACTATAAGAAGATTGCCAACACCCTGAAACTGAGCTGCAGCATGGTGGCCAAGACCATACAGCGGTTTAACAGGACAGGTTCCACTCAGAACAGGCCTCACCACGGTCGACCAAAGAAGTTGAGTGCGCATGCTCAGTATCGTATCAAGTGGTTGTCTTTTCAAAATAGACGTATGAGTGATGCCAGCGCTGCTGCAGAGGTTGAAGGGGCGGGGGGGGGGGGGTCAGCCTGTCAGTGCTCAGACCATACAGTGCACACAGCATTGGTCTGCATGGCTGTCGTCCCAGAAGGAAGCCCCTTTTAAAGATCATGCACAAGAAAGCCCGCAAACAGTTTGCTGAAGACAAGCAGACTAAGGACATGGATTACTGGAACCATGTCCTGTGGTCTGATGAGACCAAGATAAACTTATTTGGTTCAGATGGTGTCAAGCATGTGTGGCGGCAACCAGGTGAAGAGTACAAAGACAAGTGTGTCTTGCCTACAGTCAAGCATGGTGGTGAGAGTGTCATGGTTTGGGGCTGCATGAGCGCTGCCAGCACTGGGGAGCTGCAGTTCATTGAGGGAACCATGAATGCCAACATGTACTGTGACATACTGAAGCGAAGCATGATCCCCTCCCTTTGGAAATTGGGCCGCAGGGCAGTATTCCAACATGATAACCACCCCAAACACACCTCCAAGACGACCACTGCCTTGCTAAGGAAACTGAGGGTAAAGGTGATGGACTGGCCAAGCATGTCTCCAGACCTAAACCCTATTGAGCATCTGTGAGGCATCCTCAAACAGAGGGTGGAGGAGCGCAAGGTCTCTAACATCCACCAGCTTTGTGATGTCATCATGGAGGAGTGGAAGAGGATTCCAGTGGCAACCTGTGAAGCTCAAGTGAACTCCATGCCCAACAGAGTTAAGGCAGTGCTGGAAAATAATGGTTGCCACACAAAATATTGACACTTTGGGCACAATTTGGACATTTTCACTTAGGGGTGTACTCATTTTTGTTACCAGCGGTTTAGATATTAACGGCTGTGTGTTGAGCTATTCTGATGGGACAGCAAATTTACACTGTTATACAAGCTGTACACTGACTACTTCACAGTTTATCAAAGTGTCAAATCTTCAATGTCCAGTGAAGATATATAATAAAGTATTTACAAAAATGTGAAGGGTGTACTCACTTTTGTGAGATACTGTATGATTACTTGGGTTGTTACTGATATCTGGTGAAAATCTCAAGTCAATTGCTCCAACAGAAATATGTTTAATCAGAAAAACGTCAATGTGTTCGATACTTACTTTCCCCGCTGTAAAAAAAAGCCAGATTACAGTTTGTAAATGCACACAGGGACACAGACCTTAGTTTTTGGAGACATATCTTGTGGTCTGATGAAACTAAAACTGAACTGTTTGGCCAGAATGACCATTGTTACATTTAAAGAAAAAAGGTGGAATCTTGCAAGCCTGAGAACACTATCCCAACTGTGTTGTACAGGAGTGGCAGCATCATGTTGTGGGGGTGTTTTGCTGCAGGAGAGACTGGTACGCTTCACAAAATAGATGGCATCATGAGGAAAGAACATCAAGTAGAAATAATGACGCAACATCTTCAGGCATCAGCCAGAAAGTTCAAGAGGTCATTGACTGAAAAATTGTGTTTGTAGATTTTAACTGTCGGAAATGTCTGTTGGTCATGTGATAGTCCAAAAAAAAATGATCAAAACAGTCACATCTCTCAACACACTGTTTTTCTCCAGTTTTTCTCTCCAAGAAACATTTGACTCTTCTGGGGTTATTCCTGTACGTCAAGAATTTAGAAACATCACTAAAAAGTAATCTTGATACCTGCCCAGTGTTTCCCCTACCATTAATATTGGCACGGGGGGGTACTATTTTGACTTGTTAAAAAAAAAAAAAAAAAAAAACTTGTCTGCTGTTCACAAGTAGCATCTGCCGACATGAACCATGCCACACACACACACACACACAAAAATGATCTCAGCTACGATCAAGAATTGCCGATTTGTATAAAACTGAAAAGGGTTACAAAGTAATCTCCAAGACTTTCAGCATTCACCAGTCCCCAGAAAACTGTCTACAAATGGTGATGATTTAGTACTGCGACTATTCTCCTTAGACGTGGCTCAGTGCAGAATATGCAATGAAGTAAAAAAGAACAGTAACAGCTAAAGGGCTTGAAGGACTCATTGGAATTGGTTGACATCTCTGTTCATGAATCTACCATACGCAAATCATTGAACAGGCATGTGCCCATGGCAGGACACCATGGAGGAAGCCGCTGCTTTCCAAAAAAACCATCACTGCATGACTTCAGTTTGCCAAAAAACACCATGACACTGCACAACACTACCAGGAAAATGTTTTGTGGACAGATGAAACTAAGGCTGAACTGTTTGGAAAGTACACACGGTGCCAAATATGGCATAGAAAGGGAACCACACACCAACATGAAAGCATCATCCCAACAGTGAAATATGGTGGAGGGAGCATAATGATTTGTGGCTGCTTTGCTGCCTTGGGGTCTGGATCACTTGTCACAATCAATTCTCAAGTTTTTCGAGGTATCCTACAGAATAATGTCAGGGTGTCTGAAGCTCACTAGAAGTTGGGTGATGCAGCAGGACAAAGCCCCTAAACATTAAAGTAAATCTACTACAGAATGGCTTTAAACCAAAAGCAATCTGCCTTTTGGAATGGCCCAGTCAGAGTCTAGACCTGAATCCAATAGAGATGCTGTGAACAGGGATGGCAACAGGAAATTCTGATTTCAGCTGAAATCTAATTTGGTCGATTGACTTATGGGGGGGCCAGGGGGGCACAGCTCCCCTGAAGCTGAGAGGTTTTCAGTAAAACAGAAGTAATTTAGACTGGAAAAAAAATGATAAAAAAAAAATGAAACACTAGACTTGGATAAATCATTAAATTTAATGAAAAGTTAACTTACTTTTTCTTCAGTGTTGTCTCACTGTCTTTAGTCCAACATATTTAACCGTTCTATAAGAGTTTATTACACTATTTGCACTATTTACACTGGTCACCAAGTCACTTCTAAGGCAGTCGGCATGTTTCTTCACTTTTGATGCGTGGTCTGACAGCGCCACACATCCACGCGATCCATAGTTAATCAAGTCTTTACAATACACACAAAAAGCTTTTCCGGCCACATCTGGTTTCTTCAGAAATTGTCCGAGTGTCTCTGTTACCTCGTCAAACTTTGAGCCAATTTTCCCCTTTACCGTCACTTTTCTCTCAAGCCAATTCCATCGGAACTTATTTTTGACACTTTTGTCTATTTCTAGCACTGATGACTCCTGATCCTTCGATAAAAATCTCATAATTCCACTGAAAACGATACCGAAAGCTCAGAATTCTAGCACGAACATGCCGCCATGAATTTTTGACAAAGCATACAACGAGCCATTTGATTGGTCCAATCGTTTGCACCTATCCAATCGCAGGGCCGTTTACAATACAGCAGTAGCTTGAGTACAAAACATCCGGGTTATCACGGGAGACTTGACCCGGGGAAGCGCCGAGTGCTTATGTAATCATGTTGATTTTTGCTAAACTCGGTAACAATAAGGTACCTTACCCCCCTAAAATTTTCACAACGGATTTATACGATTCACAGAAATGATCAATTTGAAAATAAATCGGCGGAAAAAATTGCCATCCCTGTGTGAAATGACCTCAAGAGAGCCGTTCACACCAGACATCCTAAGAATACGACTGAGCTGAAGCAGTTCTGTAAGGAAGAATGGCCCAAAATTGCTCCTGAATGTTGTACAGGTCTGATCAGCAGCTACTAGAAGCTTTTAATCGAAGTTAACACATTTCAGCTCTTCTGGTCCATTATGAACCACCCAGAGCCCTCAGGTCGTCAGGGTCAGGCCTACCATCTGTGCCCAGAGTTGGAACCAAACATGGTGAGGCAGCATTCAGTTTGGATGCTCCTCACATGTGGAACAAACTCCCAGAAAGCATCAGGGCTGCTGTAACTGTTACTTTAAATCCAGGTTAAAAACTTCATTAGAACTATTGTTAATCTCTCACAATGCACTGCAACTTTTATTTCTGGCACTTTTTATGTCTTATTCCATTTTAGCTTGTTTTTTTTTTAGTTTGCTTTTAAATTCTTCTGTATTCCTTTTGCAACTTGCTGTAATGCTTTAATGTTTTACGTAAAGGACCGCGAGTTGCCTTGTACATGAAATGTGCTATACAAATAAACTTGCCTTATTGCTGCTAAAGGAGGTTCAGTTATCAATTCCAAGGGTTCACTTACTTTTTCCACCAGCACTGAATGTTTAATGGATGCATGAAAAAGACATGAAATATTATTGTTTGTGTGGTATTAGGCTAAGCATAGTGTGCTTCTCTATAGCTGGGACTTGTACTTGTAGATCTGATCACAATTTATGACCAAACGATGCTGAAAACCATCTAATTCCAAAAGGTTCAAATACTTTTTCTTGCAACTGTAAATTATAAACGGGATACCCAGAGGGCTACACTTAACATACCGAATGGACTTCTCAATGCAGGTCTTGCAGAAACGGTGACCACAGCGCGTCTGAATGGCATTCCTCAAAGCCATGAGGCAGATGGGGCACTCGTATTTACTCTCAAGGGGTGGGTCGAACTCCACATCGTAGCCCTGCAAAGGGGCATCAGCCTGAAGACTCGTGGGGTTGCTGCTGCTGAAGGTGCCTGGGCTCTCTGAAGGACTGAGGAGCGACTCCCGTTCCTTTTCCAGCA
Source organism: Pholidichthys leucotaenia (assembly GCA_020510985.1). Taxonomy (NCBI): domain Eukaryota; kingdom Metazoa; phylum Chordata; class Actinopteri; order Cichliformes; family Pholidichthyidae; genus Pholidichthys; species Pholidichthys leucotaenia. The sequence goes on along the minus strand of CM035837.1, from coordinate 235,054,970 downwards.
TTGCCAAGGCGCAGTTCGACAGCACTCCACCGGCAGCTCTTCCACATCCGTCGTCCTCCAAGCTCCCCTTGGTGCTTTCATAGAACGCCATCTGGATTACAGGGAACAAGTGATACATAAAATATAAACAAGTTTTTAAATTAACATCAGTGATCATTACCTTTCAAAAAAATTAGATCTAAATAATTTTACTCCTACACCTACTAACATAACATCCACATTATATTTTTTACATTTCTAAATTATAAGCAAGATTAAGAAAAGTAAACAGCCAATTATCCTGTCAAATGGCCAAAATACACTACAAGAATCTCCACAAACAATAATTAGTCAGTTAAGTAATTAGGCATGTCATCTGCAGAAAACATCACCAGAACTGTACAAGATTTACTGCCAAACAACTGATTACTCCCAGTTAATCAAATTACTACAATTATTCATTCCAAGAGCGTCTGCAAGGACATCGATACACTGAAGGCCAACCTGAGGAGTCCTGCTGAACCGACCCAAAGACCCACACACCTGGCTTCCTAATCAACTCTCTCTACCCATCTGCCAAGAGACAGAGCTGCTGCCACACCTGTTCAACTGAACACTGCCCCATGAGTGCCACTGAAAAATCACCATTATACTCATCCGAACCCAAATCCTTTGACTGAACAAGGGAAAAAAATGGAAAATGGAAAAACACACCTACACACACACACACACAAAGCCCAGTGACTTGGAGCTCAACAGTCATACTTCACAATTTCCATTACCACTTCCTCCCCGATATTCACCATCATTTAAACTTCCTTGCACCTTCATTAAAGGGTACCTGTGGTGGCCGTCTAAACGCATTCAACTTGAAAACATTAGGCAAATTATTCATTATTTGGTTAAATAATTATTGCCAGCCAAATACCACCAGAGAAATATGCAAATACGACCGCAGGCATGGCCAGCCAATGAAAACTCTGAGCGCAGCCATGACACATGCGGATGTGACGTCACTTCGTTGATAACAGTCAATGCTCCGCCTGTATGAGAGAATAGGGTGCTTTTGTGAGTGTTTTTATTCTATTATGGCTGAATTGTCGCACTCTGGGGAAGAATTTGTCCAACTTGGCTACAGGTTTGAGCCAGAAATGTCTTCTGAGGGTTAAAGTGACGAAGTGGTCGTCACACACAACGCAATTTCGTCTGAAAGGATTCATCTGTGCCCTGTTCCGAGATCACTTTTCCGCTCCGATCTTCTGACAAGGTGAGCAGGGTTTGGCTACACAAAAGAAGTGTTTATCTTTGTTTTTTCGCTTATTATTGAGACATCCAAAGGCTTTACATTCCGCCATGTTACGATATCCATATCGCATTGTATGTTTTTGTTTTTACAAGAGCGCCGAGTGTCTGCTGCTCTGCTCCTCTGCTCTCTCTCTCTGCTGCTCCCGCGGCGAGGGAGGAGCCCAGCCCGTCTCGCAGCTGTTACGAGCTCAGATCAGAGGAGACAAGCCGCTGAATTTAAGCATTTATTTATTTTCTACTCGTTTTAGTTCTACATTTAATATGAACCCTGAGTTTGAAATAAACGTTTGAATTTGAATTTGAATATCCCGTAAGCCGCTGCACATCCGGGTACTCCAGGCTCAGCCAATATTGATCCAGATCGCATAGTTTTAGAATCATCGGACTTTACGAGCTCAGATCAGATGAGACGACCCGCTGAATTTAAGCATTTATTTATTTATTTTCTACTCGTTTCAGTTCTGCATTTAATATGAACCCTGAGTTTGAAATAAACGTTTGAATTTGAATATCCCGAAAGCCACTGCACATCTGGGCACTGCAGGCTCAGCCAATACTGATCCAGATCGCGGTGTCAACGAAATTACGTCACAGGAAGCGTCCTGGAAGGCCATGTAGCCGCTAGTATGGCTGCACTCATGTTTTGCTGACATAGCTGAACAAGCACATCAGCAATGGATTTATATCAAATTGCTTTGAACATGAATTTCAACTTAAACTTGAACTAGAACGTGAGACAGGGGCTCAATATAATATCTTTTTTTTCACGACCACCACAGGTACGCTTTAAATGAGAGCTAATAATTAAGATTCAAATCTAGCTTATGCTGGCACATGAGATGTTGCCAGCGACGATTCAGTAACCAAATGATTTTAAGGTGCTCGAGACCAGACTGTGACCTCCTGGCCAGCAGGTGTCGCACTCACTCATGCACCAACTGGTCGGTAGAGGTACATGTCATCAACCCAGTCATGCTATTGGCTGTGACATCCTTACTGGCTATACAAACATTAGACAGAACATGACTAGTCACATTTGAAAGTATAAGTAAAGCAATACATGAAACCTCCAGCAGAAGCAGGCTCTGGGAGGGGCAGTCATCTGCTGCGACTGGCTGGGGAAGGGGGGGGGGGGGGCAACAAGAAAAAATGAACAGTTATGTGAGAAGCAACCAGTATGACAGGGATTCAATCTATGGGAGAGAGCCAACGGATGTTAATGAGCAGCATCAATTAAATATTTTTGCTGCTTCTGCTGGAGGTTTCTTACTGATAAAAGGGAGTTTTCCTGGAGAGGCTCAGAGTAGACCCCTGCTCCTCCACATTGAAAGGAGCCAGTTGAGGTGGTTTGGCCAGCTGATCAGGATGCCTCCTGGACGCCTCCCACTTGAGGTGTTTCAGGCACGTCCCTCTGGAAGGAGACCCCGGGGCAGACCCAGGACTCGCTGGAGAGACTATGTCTCCCAGCTAGTCTGGGAACGTCTTGGTATCCTCTCTGAAGAGCTGGAGCAGGTGGACGGGGAGAGAGAAGTCTGGGCTTCTCTGCTTGAACTGCTGCTTCTGCAACCCGGACCTCCAGAAAAGCGGTAGAAGATGTAAGATGTAAACATGCCAGCAGACATGAATAGTGAGATGCAGACAGGCGAAGTTGTCTTTAAAACTTCTGCAACTGTGTTCAACCTGCTGTGGAAAGTCCCAAAATAGTATCATGCTTAGGTTTACATTATCCAACCAGGAGCTCACCTGAAAATGTCATCTCAAGCCTCCAAATCTTTACAGATGATGGGTGTTCACGTTGCTAGCTTGCTTGTCCGTGGCCAGAAACCATGGGTAAATGACTCCAAAATCCCGATTCAGCTGAAGAGTTCCCGGTCTTCCTGTCTCCCAGTGAATGTTTCATTTTCAAACTAGTTTACTCTGCAATGGTGACAGCAGAATCTCAAAGCTAGCAGCTAGCTAGCTAGCGGATGCGAAACGACGCAAATTCACGTGTACTCGTGTCTTCCCATTCCCTTTGTATGGATCTGCGCTGCCTGTTTGTGTTTGGTGTGAACACACCTTAAAAGCACTTATGAAATTAATAAGGGGAGACATTCAAAAAATTTGTGACCCGTGCTGGCAAAATGAGTCACTTTGAGGAAATTATCAAAACTAACGTAACATTATTTCCATATTCTGTATTGAAAGCCCTTCAAAATGATATTTAATTTGTAGGAAGTGCACAAAAATGGACCTGGAAAAAGGCGATTTGTTTATATTTTGGCTAGGTTTAAAACTCACATTCGATCGGCTGGGAGTTGCGTCTTCTGCAAAAACATATGTATTTTTAGAAAGTACATTTTCTAAGCTTTCCAATGATACCAGGCACTCATGGGAGTTTTCCCGGGACTTGCCGCTAGCAAACAAAGAAAGTCATGATTTATGACTTCTCGTGGCTGCAGCTCATAATGACACGGTGCACATTCCGACTCATTTTAGCAGCACAGGTCACAATTACTAGCTGAGTTGAGCAAGAATACAAAAGCACCTATTTAAAAAAAATACTTCAGTAATGACTTTAATTTTACTCCTAAATTTATAACCATTTTCTTGTAGTTTTCTACCGTTTTCTCTGTAAATTTGCTTTTAACCTAAATTTGCAACCATTTTCCACATAAACTTGTAATTTCCTCTTGTAAAATTAATACTCTTCTTGTACATTTGAGACTTTGTGATCAATTTATATAATTGATATATTTCTACATCAAGCGTCCTCCAGGATCCAGGGGAGAGGATGTGAGCAATGTGTCTGAACAAAGAGTAAGCAAAACGGAGCTGACAGCCGGATCCGAGGTCAGCTGGACCAGATACCGGCAGCACCTGCAGAAATTATTCTGCTATCATCAGATACCCGCTACCAGGCTACGGCCCAAGCTAACAATCTCCACTAGTCACTAGGAGAGCTTCGGATTCATCACCAGATAGGACGACGCTAGCTAGAGGCTTCCACTAGCTACCGAGGGAACCTTGGCTTCCTCAGCTTCACCGGCAGATCCAGCTACCAGATGGCGACGCCAGTTTGCAACCTTCACTAGCCATCGGGAGAGCTTCGGCCTCACCACCAGATAACAGCTATAATTAGACGACAAAGCTAGCTGATGGCCTCCACTAGCCATCGGACATACTTCAACTCCTGTACTAGCCAATAGGTAAGCCGCTCCTTTGATCCCAATTAAACTAGTCATTATGCCTCAGAAAAAGAATCAGATAAATGGAGAGGAGTTGGACGAGATCAAACTCTCACTAAATTTTATGTCTGAAGAAATATCTAAGATAGCAAAACAACAAACTCTGCTTATTGGCCTTATGGAAAAAGTGCGTGAATTAAAGGCTGAAATTATGGAAAAAGACAAGAAAATTAATTTCTTAGAAAGACGTGTAGATGAATTAGAACAATATACAAGAATGGATGATGTCACTGTGAGCAGTCTTAACACCAGACACCGCTCCTCTGCACGTGTGACAGCTGGAGTTGATAACCAGGATGGGCAGGATGAGACACTGGCAGAATCACACACTCTGGGGCAGCAGGTGTTAAATTTTCTCAACTCTAAAAACACTGCTGTGGACAGACTATTTCAGCTTGCCACACGTTACCTAGAAAAGACAGTAAAGGAAAACCAGCAATCATCATCCGATTTGTCAACAGGAAAGCAAAAACTGATCTTCTGCGACAAGCAAGAAAACTGAGAGGAACGGCTGTATATGTAAACGAACATTTAACAGAAAAGAACTCTGAAATAGCTGGACAATCCAGGGCTCTTAGAAAACAGGGAAAAATACAATCGACATGGTCAAAGAACTGCAAGGTGTGGATAAAACTGCTTGGCACTCCAGAAGAAGCTAAAGTCATAATGATTAGAGAAATGGAGGAATCAGAAAAATGTAAATCTTAGCTCTTATGCACAAATAACAGCATAGTTAGATTATGAGTGGAAATTTTTGTTTTGTTTTTTTTCTTTTTTTTCCTCTTTTTTCTTTTTGGTGTACATTGTTGACACAACTTATGATCAGCATAACCAATCATCCTTCCTCATTTAATAATGGAAGTGTATTAGGTCATATTGAAGCTGAAACCTTTGCCAATACTGAACAGCAACCACAAGAGCTGAACCACCGGGCTGCACGGTGGCGCAGTGGTTTAGCACTGTGGCAGCACAGTTTTACCCTCGGCCGGGGGATCGCGGGGATCATGAGATCGTGGGTTCGATCCCAGCCCCCGACCAACAGTGAGCTGTGTGGAGTTTGCATGTTCTCCCCATGTTGCGCGGGTTTACTCCGGGATTTCTCCGGTTTCCTCCCGCTTACCAAAAACATGTAGGTTTAGGGCGCTCGCGCACGCAGCGACCAGCAGCCGGTGGCTTGTCACCAGACTGCAAACCAAGTCTACCTACGGGTACAAATAAGTAACAAAAAAAAAAAAAAAAAAAAAGAATATTTTAGGTGATATTGACCCAGATAACTATTTTAATCATATTAACAATAAGTATGCTTATTATGATGAACAACAATTAAATGGAATTTTGAACTCGGATCAGACATTGACAATAATACATATTAATAGTAGGAGTCTCTATGCCAACTTTGATAGTATTAAGGAGTTTTTAAATCAATTTAACACCCCATTTAGGATTATAGCAATAAGCGAAGCATGGATTAAAGAAGAAAAAGATGTAAATTTTGAACTACATGGATATGAGATGTACACACAAATAGGGCTGGGAACGATCCCTAATTTCCAGAATCGATTCGAATCCGATTCTTGAGATTCTGAATCGATTCGATTCGATTCCGATTCCATCCCGATTCGATCTGGGGAATTACTATTTTAATAGCCATTTTACTTCCCATGAAACAAAAATCTTCGAGACCTAATGCTGCAAATTGTACCAAGAATCTTCTAACTTTGTTAATACATAAATTATCACATATAGAACTGACCCAAAATCAGTTACAATAATGCACTTTTTATTATTTAACTTATCATTTCATAAAGTGCTCACAGGTGCTTTCTTTAGTGCAAAGGGTGTGTCGTGTCAAGTTCACCACCCAGAGTAAGTAAACAAATTCAATGCATGAACCATGCATTCATAATCTCATTGTATTTCAGTCCCTCCAGGATTTTGTCAGCTGTTTTTGTGATTGTTGTGGCCCAAAAAGCCTGGATTTGTGGGAGCTTTTCCAAAAAGTTATGGCACTTTTAGAGTTTTTTTGCACTCAAAGTTGTGTGAGGAAGTACAAATTTTAAAGCAGCTGCTTTTTCCATAGTTTACAGTGATGCTATTCTATGTAACACCACAAGAAAAGTACAGGATTGCCAAAAATTTCTTGTTAAACAGTGATTTATTTAGAATTAAATGCTCAGTAAAATTGTAAAAAAAAAAAGACCAATATTGTGTTCTTGCTGAGAACTTTAAAAAAAGAAATAAAAGAATTTGTCATTACAACAACTAAATTGCATTGAATGCATGTTAGTGTGGAGAAAATGATGGCAGCACCTCCTTGAATCTTGAATTTGAAGGTCTTCTTCTGTGCTGAAATCCACATGAAGCAGGGATGCTCCTCCACTGACGACCTCTGACCTTCAGAAGGTCTCCGTGAGGATGAAGCTTCCAGTCTTCACACATCTGAAGGCAGATAAAAAGAATAGATTTCACAGTAAAATTAACGTTCACATTTTTAGATCGCCACACCACAGTAGGGTTTAATAATTTAGGTTTTTTTTATATATATTTTAACTACAAATTAACTTTCAATGTTGGAAAAGGGTTTCAGTTCATTTCCTGAGAAGGTTTGTTCATTTCACATTAATTCTACTGAGTAAAAATAGCTTGTTGTACTGCAGCCTTTATTAATTTTATTGTGATTTATTCTCTTCACATCGCTTAAGTGGCAGAAGTCCATAATCTCATAAAATATACCTTAATTCTGCATTTATTCACAGCGCTTAACCAAGAGTTCTCTCTGTGTCCATAGTTTGTAAAAGAAACCATCATCATGCCGGATAAATTATTAATTGACGACACAAACGTTAAAACAAACAAATATTATACTTACAGTCTCGGCAGCTCCGTCTCCCTCTGCTTCACGGGTTTCAGTCTCCGCGCATTTTCCGTTTATCAGTCGTCAACTTGATGCTCCAACACAGCGCTGCATGGAGTAAAAGTCCGTTTATCCCCGCTTTATGAAAAATATTAAGAAGCTGCTGAGGACTTACGGTTATGGCTGCCACGTAGGACGGACGTGTCTCGCTCTGCTCTGCTCCTGGAGAAAAAAATCGGCAAATAACTCTCTCATTTGGGACAGAACGTATCCCAGCATTTGGGCGAGGATATGTCGGCGAAGCCTAAGGCTGGAAAACCAGGAAAAGGAAAAAGCGAGCCGCCGAAACAGTCCAAATTAACGGACTTTCAGGTCTGTGACGCAGTAAACAAAACTCCATATATGGCGGAGGAGGCTGGCAACGCTGCGATTTCTGCGGGGAATGGCGCAGATGCGCTGATGGCTGCCATGAGTTCAATGAGAGCGGACTTTTCCTCTAGATTTGATGGGATTATGACAGCGCTGGAAGGAATAAGAAAGGAATTGGGTGACTGTGTAGAACGAACGGCGCAGATGGAGCTCCGTCTCGCTAGTGCTGAAGATGACGTCACCCGTCTTCAATTAAAGGTGCGCACTTTGGAAAAAAAAAATAAATCTCTGGAAGATAATATTTTGGATTTGGAATCTCGGTCGAGACAGAATAATTTGAGGCTGGTGGGTCTTCCAGAGGAATCAGAAGGTCGGGACGTATGTTCCTTTCTGGAAAAGTGGATTCCGGAGGTGCTGGGCAGCGAGGAGTTGCAATCAGCAGTGGTTCTGGAAAAAGCGCATCGTATTGGCCCACGGAGAGATAAGGGACCGCCGAGAACCTTAATTATGAAGTTTCTTAGCAACAGAGACAGGATGAAGATCTTCAACGCTGCACGTGCTAAAGGAGAGATTAAACACCAGGACCAGCAGGTGCGGTTCTACCCAGATTTGGCCACAGGAATCCAGCAATTGAGGAAGCAGTTTGATCCCGTACGTAAGGAGCTGCGCAACCTTGGGATTCGTCATGGTGTAATCTATCCTGCGAGACTGCTGACCACGTATGAGGGCAGAACCCACATCTTCAAGACCCCAGAGGAGGCGCAGGAGTTCATCAAGAAGATCAAAGAAGAAGAAGAGACTGGTGGGAGCTAAGCATGAACAAAATATAAGTTGTTAAAAATTTTGGAGTTAAGTTGGAAAACTACAGAGGAGAGTTAATGTTACGTCATTAAAAGCAGTAGAGTTAGGGTGATTGGGAGGATGAAGAAGGAGTGGCTTAGGCTGTTCCCCGTGGGTGTGGAACAGTCGATGGCTATATCGGGAGACAGAATTTTTCTTTTGATTTTGGGGGGTTTGCCACAAGTGTGGGAAGGGGAAATTTGTTTGTGTGTAGTTTGTAGGATGAATGTTCAACCACTCATGTTTTTGCTTCTCTGTATGAGCATGTTTACACTGCAAGGTAATCCCAAACTCTCTATTGATCATGGACCAAAGTGTTAATCTTAATTTAACTTCATGGAATTGCAGAGGTCTACAAAATTTAAAAAAACTTAAACAAGTTATGAATAAAATAAAGGACATGGGTTCAAGAATTGTGTTTTTACAAGAAACTCATCTGATAGAGGAGGATGTTAAAAGAATTAGGAGTAGATGGCAGGGAAGTGTATTCACCTCTTCATTTTCATCCCGAGCCAGGGGAGTTATGACTCTCATACATAAATCAGTTCCTTTTCAAGTGAAAAATGTAATTGGAGACAAATTTGGAAGATATGTAATCATTCAAGGCTCTTTGCTATTAGAAAATATAAATCTTGTGAACTTATATGGTCCCAATATAGATGATCAGAAGTTCTTTGCTAATTTATTTCTCATCTTATCATCACTTACAGGGCAACATATAATAGCAGGGGATTTTAATTGTACATTGAATCCAGGTGTGGATAGATCAACAGGACTGGATTGTACGCACATTGGATGTAGGATGACTATTAATCATTTTATGAAAGAATTGAGATTGTTAGATATATGGAGAGAAATGAAACCACAAGTTAAAGCCTATTCTTGTTATTCCAGTACCTACAAGACATTCTCACGTATTGATTATTTTTTGATTTCCACAGAATTAAGGTCCAAGATTCAAAACTGCTTTTATGATAACATCGTGATCTCTGATCATGCACCCTGTTGTCTAATATATGTAGATAAAAAATTGACAAAGGAATCAGGTAGATGGCAATTTCAGCATAAATGGCTTCAGGATGAGGAATTTGTCAAGTATATAGAAAAACAGATAGACGAGTTCTTTGACATCAATACTACACAAACATCAGCATGTGTAAAGTGGGAGGCTTTCAAAGCTTTTATTAGGGGACATATTATTAGTTATACAGGATCAAAATCTAAGAAGACTCGAGAGGAGAGAGCTAAATTGGAACATAAAATAAAAAATCTTCAGGAAAAAGTGTATGCAGGAAGTGACCCAAGGTTGGAGAATGAATTACTGATTTTGAGAGCTGAATACGACAAAAAATCAGCGAATAGAGCTGCCTCGAGTCTTCTAAGATTGAAACAATCTTTTTATGAACAAGGTGAAAAATCAGGAAAATTATTAGCATGGCAGATTAAACAATTGGAAATTAAAACACCAATTACCAGTATTATAAGTAATGGACAGGTAGTTATAGATCCTTTAGAAATTAATAGAGCCTTTAGAGATTACTATGAAAAATTATATGATACCAAAAATGAACCTGATTTAACAAAACTAAATGGGTTTGTGAACGAACTATCTATACCGTGTATTCCAAATGAAAACAGGGAGATATTGGAGTCTAAAATTAGTCAAGAAGAAGTTGGGCTAGCCATTGATAATATGAAATCAGGAAAAAGTGCAGGACCAGATGGTCTTCCAGTTGACCTTTATAAAAAATTTAAGAATAAATTAATAAAACCTTTTTTGGAAATGGTTTTAGAAGCATCTCAAAATAATAATTTACCATCATACATAAATAATGCCTTAATTATACTGCTGCCAAAACCAGGTAAGCCCTCTAATAAATGTGAAAATATGAGACCAATAAGCCTATTAAACGCCGACCTTAAGATAATCTGTAAAATTTTAGCAAGACGAATACAAGAAATTTTACCAAATATTATTAATCGAGATCAGAATGGCTTTATAAAGGGTAGACAAGGCTTCCATAATGTAAGAAGACTATTTAATATTATTTATTTTAATAAAGAAGCACCGGATACAGCTCTCCTATCATTGGACGCCGAAAAGGCCTTTGATAGAGTTGAATGGCCCTTTCTTTTTGAAGTCCTACAAAGGTTTGGACTTGGAAATAATTTCATAAAATGGGTTCAAATAATATACAATAATGCTACAGCAGAAATCCTAACAAATAACAATATTTCAAAACCAATAAAAATCAATAGAGGATGTCGACAAGGCTGTCCACTTTCACCTTTACTGTTTACTATGGCAATTGAACCTTTAGCGATAGCGATACGTTTACATTCACAAATATATGGAATTAAAGTTGGACCAACAGAACATAAAATCTCCCTGTACGCCGATGACATAATTTTGTTTATGTCGAATCTAAAAAAATCAATTCCAACCTTGTTGAATTTAATAAAGAATTTTGGGGAAATATCAGGATATAAAATAAATAAAACTAAATCTTCAATATTAATGCTAAATGAGACCCAGAGAAATTACCCAGCCCCTGAGGTAAATCAATTCAATGTTGTAAATCAGTTTAAATATTTAGGAATCCAAATTATGCCTAAGCTAGAATCAGTCGCCAGTGTCAACTATGAAGCCTTAATGTCAGATATCAATGAGTTAACTCAGAGATGGATGTCCCTACCAATGTCGATGATCGGGAGAATCAATATACTTAAAAGTAATATTTTACCTAAAATACTTTATTTATTTCAATACATTCCCTTATCACCACCTTTAGATCTATTCTCAAGAATAAAAAAAAAGTTAGTGGAATTTATATGGAACAACAGGAGGGCTAGATTACGTTTGTCTTTATTATATTTACCATTTGATCGTGGAGGTCTGAAATGTCCAAATTTTATGTTGTATTATTGGTCGGCACAACTGAGGTCTATGACATATTATTTTTCATCAAATGATCTCCCTCACTGGACTGAAATGGAATCATACAATTTACCTTTACCTCTTCCCATATTCATATACTCAGATTCGGCAAAAAAATTACAAAAACAAGTTAAAAATCCATTTGTAAAGCATATGATCAAAATATGGTGTGAAGCTAAAAACTATTTAAAAGAACCACAGTTATTGTCACAATTTAGTCCAATATGGGGTAATCAATATTTTAAACCAGGGAGAGCGGACGCTGTATTTAAAGTATGGAATTTAAAAGGGATACAAAAGATTCAGGATTTATATTTGCCATGTGCAGACAACATAATGTCTTTTGAAGAGCTGAGGATCAAATTTAATCTCAATAGAACACATTTTTTTAAATATCTTCAACTTAGAAACTTTATTCGATCAAATCAAAATAAAGCTCTCACTCGACCTATTTATTCATCCTTGGAAAAAATGATGATGAAAGATAGTAAAAGAAAGGGTATTATTTCAGAGTTTTATAACTCACTGACACTATCCTCAAGTGAAAATTCACTGAAAAGATTAAACTACTGGAAAGAAGATCTGCAAATTGAAATTTCAGAGGAACAATGGGAATTGGCTTGTACAGAAGCTCAAACCAAATCAATAAATGCACGCCTTAAATTGATACATTTCAAATGGTTAATGCGGATGTATGTTACACCGGAGGAGTTAAATAGATATAACAAAAATATACCAGATACATGCACAAAATGCATGGAAAGTAAAGGAACCCTATTTCATTGTTTATGGGAATGTAGATTAATAAGAATGTTTTGGGAAGAGGTGAGGGTAACAATTGAAAAAATAATCTCAAAACAAATCATATTGAATCCTAAACTGTTTTTGTTGGGTCTGTACCCAGAAAAGCATAATTTTAATAAAAGTGAAAGAACATTCATAGACCTCAGTTTGCTTAATGCCAAAAAATGTATTGCACTATTATGGAAAAAGACTCATAGACCAGATGTGACTCAGTGGTTAAGACAGATGTTAACAAACCTTCCATTAGAAAGAATAACATATATACTAAAATCAAAGGAAACTGTGTTTGAGAATATATGGAGACCTTTTATTGATTATGTAAAAAATTTAAACATAACTCTTGAAGAAGAAGGTGAATGATGTGTGTGGACCTTGTAAATTCCAAACTGGTGAACATAATATGTATACTTATGTATTGGATTGTCTAGACTAAACAGAGGAGCATTGTTGAAGACTTGATTTTGTTGGTGGTTGTTGGTGTTTTTAGTGCATTTTTTTTTTTGTAGTACTTTAGTGTTAGTGTTTGATTGTTTGTATCATGTTTGTTAAAAAAAAAAAAAAAAAGGTTCAATAAAGATATTGTGGAAAAAAAAAGAAGCTGCTGAGGACAGTCAGACAGACAGACGGTGACTTTTGCTGCTAAATTAAGAGACGCACGTTATTAACTCCGCGTCATGTAAACACAAAAGACGTGTGCACGCGCCGCAGGGAACACAGAAGTTTTATTTATGAAAAATATTCAGAAGCTGTTGAGGACAGTCTTTACGGTGACTTTTGTTGCTAAATTAAGAGACGCACGTTATTATCTCCGCTCGTGTAAACACAAAAGAGCACGCGCGGCAGGAAACTCTTGCCGGATGAGAACCGTTTTAACACCACAGAAGAAGAACTAGCATATCGGTTAGCTTGCTAGCTCCGTTAGCGCGTCAGTTGTTTATGGTTCTCGGCCGTTGTTCCTGGCTCACTGACCCGGTTTCGACCCAAATATACTCAGCAGACGTTCACAAACATAAAAATATTATATTAAAACATATTAATATTAAAAGATCGATCCGCGGATTTTGTGGATCGATATCGGCTCAGTCAAACGTGTATCGATCCATATCGATATATTGATCTTTTGAACCCCTCCCTACACACAAAATAGGAAATGTAAAAGTGGTGGTGGGGTAGCACTGTATGTTGATAGAAAATTAAAAAGTAAAAAAGTGGACAGCATGACATCAACAGTGAATAAAAGAATGGAATGTTTAACAATTGAAATTAGGATGGAAAATAGAAAAAAACATAATAGTAAATTGTATATATAGAGCACCAGGATCTGAAAAATAAGACAAAAAGATATCTTTATTTGTGGTGACTTTAATATAGAATTAATGAAAACAAAACAACATAAACCAACTGAAAATTTCTTAGATACAATGTATAGCTTAACCTCATTTCCAAAGATTACAAAACCTATGAGAATAACGACACACTGTGCTACCTTGACAGACAACATTTTCACCAATGTTACTGAATACAATATGGTGAGCGGTATACTAATAAATGACATTAGTGACCACCTGCCCGTATTTGTTTCTTTAGATGTTAATTATGGGGTTAATGAGAGTAAGAATAACAATAAACCATGTAAAAGGATTATTTATAAAAGAATATGAACAGAAGATACAATCAATGTTTTAAAGGGCCTATATCATGCTATTTTAAGCCTTTCAGAGTAAACTATATGCATGTATGTGATAGTATATTACCTTTGGTACACTGGAGAACGAATTTCTTATGAAATATGAGTTATTTTCGCGAGCTACTTTTCCAACCCGGAAGTAAGATGCCTCAATCTCTGAGGCTCCGCCTCTCCTTCTTGCGGCTGCCGCCCATTTCATGACATAACCCCTGAGCCGGCTGCTGCAGCGTGTCACTGGGTTCCGCCCACGAAAACAACATCTACAGTAAACTTTAGAAAAGATGGATGAGCATGTTGAGGAGCCTTACACTCCTGACCCAGGGTCCGATCGGGAATTTGAGGTGCAAGAGACACCACAGCGACCTCAAAGATGTTTACAGGAAGTTTCTGACTGGTAAATGAAAAGCTAAGAGAAATGTCTTTCACTTAGAAGACATTGTCTTACGTAAAAAAGCAAACAGTTGTTGTCACTGAGCAGATTAGGTGTGAGAGGAACTACTTCTTCACACTGTCAATGATGAAGTGAAAGAGTTTTGCCGATCACCGCTCCGTTAGCTGCGCGGAGAAAGTGGGTGTATGCGTTAGCCTGAGGGCAGTGCTGGCAGCACAGGCACTTCCTGGAGTGGGCGGCTCACCCACGTTCATACGTATGAACGTGGGGACCCAGTCATTATCAGAGACAGGGCGGAGCAGCAGCTCAGAGAGCAGGGTTGAGGAGGAATACTCAGAGATGCGTGAATGGAGCAAAATACCACTTTGGGGGTGTTTTGGTGAGGAATTAACATTATAACATGCTTAAAAGCTCAAAAAAGTCGATTTTGCATGATATAGGCCCTTGAAAAGATGCCTTAATGTTACAGAATTGGGATGTTGTCTATAGAGAGAAAGAAGTGGACTGGGCGTACGATAAATTTATTGATACACTACCGTTCAAAAGTTTGGGGTCACTTAGAAATTTCCTTGTTTTTGAAAGAAAAGCACTGTTTTTTTTCAATGAAGATAACTTTAAACTCATCAGAAATACACTAATATCTAATATACATTGCTAATGTGGTAAATGACTATTATAGCTGCAAATGTCTGGTTTTTGGTGCAATATCTACATAGGTGTATAGAGGCCCATTTCCAGCAACTATCACTCCAGTGTTCTAATGGTACAATGTGTTTGCTCATTGCGTCAGAAGGCTAATGGATGATTAGAAAACCCTTGTGCAATCATGTTAGCACAGCTGAAAACAGTTTAGCTGGTTAGAGAAGCTATAAAACTGACCTTCCCTTGAGCAGGTTAGTATCTGGAAAAAATTATTATTTCAAATACAAATCATTATTTCTAACCTTGTCAATGTCTTGACTATATTTTCTATTCATTTTACAACTCATGGTGGTAAATAAGTGTGACTTTTCATGGAAAACACAAAATAATTGTCTGGATGACCCCAAACTTTTGAACGGTAGTGTATATTTAAATCATTATATGATAAAAAACTGTCCAATTAAAGAAATTAATAAAAAACAAATACAAAAACTGCCCGTGGTTAACCAGGGGGCTACAAAATGCATGTAAAAAGAAAAATTATCTCTATAAAAATTTAATTAAATTAAGAACTAAAGAATCTGAAAAAAGATATAAAACATATAAAAATAAATTAACTGAAATAATACGAACTAGTAAAAAATTATACTATAGGAAAATGTTAAATGAAAATAAAAATAATATAAAAGGAGTCTGGGATATATTAAATAAATTAAGGAAAAATGGAACTAAGAAAACGATATATCCAGAGTATTTTACTGATAATTGTGATGATAATTATGATAAGAACATGGTAGTAAATAAAATGAATTTTTTTGTAAATGTTGGACCAGAGTTGGCAGCAAAAATTCCAAACCAAGGGAGAGAAACCGTGAGTGAGACACTGATTGGAAATAATCCTCAGTCAATCTTTCTGTCAGCGGTGGATGAACTAGAGGTAAAATCTGTTGATGAAAAGTGTAAAAATAAATTATCTACTGATTGTGATGGTATTGATATGGCACTAGTAAAAAGAACTGTTGATGGTATATTAAAACCATTTACATACATTTGTAATCTATCATTTCAAACTGGCTCATTCCCACAGAAAATGAAAATAGCAAAAGTAATACAATTATTCAAGCAAAAATAAACACCACTACACAAACTATAGACCAGTATCGCTCCTCCCACAATTTTCAAAGATTCTGGAAAAACTTTTCAACAACAGATTAGAAAACTTTTTAAATAAACACGATGTGCTTAATCAGAATCAATATGGATTTAGACCAAAGAGTACAACATCATTAGCAATAATAAATGCATTAGATCAAGGAAAATATGCAATTGGTGTATTTATAGATTTTAGAAAAGCATTTGATACAATAAATCATTCAATACTTCTTTATAAACTGCAAATGTATGGTATTAGGGGAGTGGCACTGAATTGGGTTACAAGTTATTTATCTGAGAGACAACAGTTTGTGAAGATGGGAGAATATCTGTCTGGATGTATGAGAATTGCCTGTGGGGTCCCCCAGGGGTCAGTATTGGGCCCCAAATTATTTAACATATATATAAATGATATAGTCCAAGTTTCTAAATTATTATAAATAATATTATTTGCTGATGATACCAATCTATTTTATTCTGGAAATAATTATAATCAACTAATCCATACTCTAAATAATGAATTAAATAAGCTTAAAAAATGGATGATAGTAATAAATTATCACTAAATATAGATAAAACTAAGGTAATGATATTTGGTAATTGTAAAAATAAAGAAGATATACATATTCATATAATGTGATTATTGAAAAAGTGAAGGAGATCAAGTTTTTGGGTGTAATACTAGATGATAAAATTAGTTGGAAACCACACATCAGAAACATACAAAACAAAGTCACAAAAAATATTGCAATTATAAATAAAATTAAGCAAGTCCTAGATTACAAATTGCTTCATATCTTGAATTGCTCATTAGTACTTCCATACTTGACCTATTGTATAGAGGTCTGGGGTAACAATTATAAAAGTACACTTAATTCATTGCTCATTATTTATTATTATTTATTATTTTTTATCAAGATTTGTTCTTCAATTCACATATTAAATTCGTTTCTAAGACTGCCTTCTATCATTTGCATAATACTGCCAAGATTAGGAGCATCTTGTCTCAGAGTGATGCTGAGAAACTGATCCACGCTTTTGTTAGCTCGAGATTAGATTATTGTAATTCTTTATTATCAGGCTGTCCTAAAACATCTTTAAAAAGTCTTCAGCTGATCCAAAATGCTGCAGCAAGAGTTTTAACAGGTACTAGAAAGAGAGATCATATCTCTCTGGTTCTGGCCTCCCTTCATTGGCTTCCCATAGAGTTTAGAATTAAGTTTAAAATCCTTCTTCTTACTTACAAAGCTCTAAACAATCAGGCTCCTTTTTATTTAAAAGATCTGATACTACCGTATTATCCTAACAGAGCACTACGTTCCCAAAATGCAGGATTACTTGTAATACCTAGAATCTCCAAAAGTACAATGGGAGGCAGAGCCTTCAGTTATCAAGCTCCTCTCCTGTGGAACCAGCTGCCAATCTGGATTCGGGAGTCAGACTCGATCTCTGTTTTTAAGAATAGGGCTAAAACCTACCTTTTTGATATAGCCTACAATTAGGGAGGGATCATGTGTTTCTGAATCCTCCCTTAGTTATGCTGCTAATAGGTTTAGTCAGCCGGGAGACCTCCAGTAATGCACTGGGCCTCACTCCTTTCCTCACTCTCAATGAAATATTTTTTTTGCTGGTCATTAACATTTGTTTGTTCTCTCCCATAGATTGAGTCCCCATCGTGCTGTTTGCTCTCTACATGTCTGTTCTTTTCTTCTTCTCTATCCCCTCACCCCCCAGCCAGTCGCAGCAGATGACTGCCCCTCCCTGAGCCTGGTTCTGCTGGAGGTTTCTTCCTGTTAAAAGGGAGTTTTTCCTCTCCACCGTCGCCAAGCACTTGCTCACAGGGGATCGCCCGATTGCTGGGGTCTTTCTGCAACTGTGGGGGTTCCCCCTACAGTTGATAGTGCTATGAGATGACTGTTGTTGTGAAATGGCGCTATATAAATAAAGTTGAATTGAATTGAATTAATATTACAAAAAAAGGTCAGTCCGTGTTATACACAAAGTCGGGTATCTTGAACATACTAATTTATTGTTTTTACATTAAAAGTTATTGAAATTACAGGATCTGGTTGATTATTATACAGCACAGTTAATGTTTAAAGTCAGTAAAAATTTTTGCCACACAATATACAAAATCTTTTCAGTGAGAGAGAAGGGAAATACAATTTACGAGGGAACACAAAATTTAAAATGCACCTAGTAAGATCTACTAGGAAGGGTTTTTGTGTGTGTGTTTGGGGGGGTATTGTAAGCCATGTGGAGGTATATGGTGGTATACTGTATATGGTGATTACGATGATAATAATATTGTCTATAATTATATTAAACATACCAGAAATATTTATTTATTATTATTACAATTATTATTAGATGTTGGTATTATTGTCAATATAAACTATCATTGCTGTATCATTTCTATTGCATAATTTAATTATAAGATGTGTTATATATTATGGTATTGTATAATGAATGTAATTGTGGGATGAATAATGACTGGAATGATATAATTTATTGGGTATGGAGAAGATGTGGGACTATATAAGCATTGGCTTCTTCCCACTCCTTTTGAGCAAGGCATTTTTTTTATTTTATTTTTTTGGTTTTGATTTTTGATTTAATTCTTTTGTTTTGATGCTCAAATAAATAAAATCAATCAATTTGTGGATTATTTTATGCTCATCTTTTGCCTTTTTTTATAATGAAATTAGTGTTTTACTTACTGGTAAGTACTTACTGGTTTCAGTTATTGGTAAAAATTTTGACTTTTCTGAATTAAAACTTATTCATAATTTTGCAGAGCCTTAATAGAACAATAATTTCAACTCTGATTTCAAAGAAATATTAAAGTATTAATAAATTATATTTAATGAAATAAGATTAACTAAAATGACCAAAAGTGCCGTTATTTCTAGTTTAATATTGGTATATATAAACTTTTTAGAACACTCCTGACTAACCAGAAAACAGGGAAAACATCCTATATGTTGAAATGTAAATGTTGACAGGTTTGGTTTGTCTGACAGCTGGAGGATGCTGACAGATTTAAGTTACTGACTTCATGAATGTCGGTCATTAGAACTCTCCAGGTACATAAAAATGAACATAAAATAGTTAAAATTGTAGTGGTTTACAACAACAATACAAGTTTTCTTCAAGGTAAACTGTTGGCCTGCATGATAATAGTCAACAGTAGAAACAAGGACCTTTGGCCCAAATCATTGTAAAACCATGAAAATGTGCATTTCTGCCAAAACTGTGATGCTGAGCAAAACAGACATTCTTCAGGTATTTTTTCTCCTGCCCTTGGAAAAGCTCCAAATCAGGGGTGTCAAACTGCTTCTATGGAGGGCCAAGACCCTGCAGGTTCGACTTCCCCCCAGTATCTTCGGCAGGCCTGCTGAAGATAAAAACCTGCAGGGTCTTGGCCCTCCATGGAAGGAGTTCAACACCCCTGCTCCTACTTCACCATTATTTTTTTATGTGCACTCTTGATAAATCTTCCTAGAGCGGCCATAACCATATTATTGTACTACAAACCAGATGAGGAGGAGTCAGAGGACATACGTCATGCAGTTCAGCACAAGTAGTCCATGATGGGTTAATCTGAGAAACAGCCTTTCAACTGTTCATCATTGCCTCAGAGTCCCGTACCTGTAGCTACAGCCGCATAAAATACGGCATTAATTTAACAGATTTTAGTCAATGAGGTACGGCATGTAGTCACGTGACACCTACTATGACACCTACGTGACACCTACACCCGCGGCGCAGTGGTTAGCACTGCGGCAGCACAGTTTACCCTTGGCCGGGGGATTGTGGGGATCGTGGGATCGTGGGTTCGATCCCAGCCCCCGACCAACAGTGATCTGTGTGGAGTTTGCATGTTCTCCCCGTGTTGCGTGGGTTTACTCCGGGATTTCTCCGGTTTCCTCCCACATGCCAAAAACATGCATGTTAGGTTAAATGGCTGTTCTAAATTGTCCCTAGATATCTGTTTCCTATAGGCCCTTAGAATAGAGGGTTAGTATTAATGAAAGCGCTTTGAGTGGTCTTTGTGACTAGAAAAGCGCTATATAAGTGCAGGTTAGTTAGTTAGTTAGTACTAACCAATAGAACTCGAGCACTATCTGTAACAAGCGTTCTACGGGCACGGTTCCGGAGCCATAGCCACTGCCGGAATTCATTTAATAATCAATAGATGTGGCCCGAAACTTTTTGTCCATACAGTAAAGCTAATAACAACACTGCTCTCTAATTATCGGAGAAGGTGCGACTGCTAGCTGCTGGATTTAAACCTTCTAAAAGCAACATGACCGAAGCGTTCCCGGGACAACGAACCAACTTTAGGTCAATGCCGTCTGTCTCACTGTCGTCTGACCCAAGTGACAGGAGAACGAAGCGGCAACGGCCGCGCTTCATAATAACACCCCTCGAGTTAGCATGTAAGCTGTGCTCACGGTGTTGTCACTTGACAGGCAGTCATGCCCTGGATGCGGAACAACTTATTCCACTGAAAACCCACTTATTAAAAGAAAGATACTCACCGGAAAACTTCAGTCGGCGGCTATTGTTCCTCGTCAGCGTACAAGCTTCAACAACGTGTTGAATTTGTCCCCTTTATTTCTTATGGCGACCCCACCTTCGCTTGTCTTCAACTTTTGGTTTCTGTAAAATTTCCTGTTTTTCAAACGTCATCAAGGACGACCAAGCTGGAATGAGAGCGCCCCCGCCTGGACGGAGATGAACATCAACGCCACCGTGGAGCAGTGTTGGCAGTTCCCACGACTTTTACGCTTCGCCAGTTGCGTTTTTCAAATTTTATATATCAATCAGTCAGTCAAAGCTTTATTTATATAGCACTTTTCGTAGAAAAAGTTGTAACACAAATTGATCTGAAACACAATTAACCCACCCCCCGCACACACACACATGCGCGCACACACACTGAGGGGTGCGTATCTATGGTAACCATGCAGAGGCGGTCAGACACAGTATAGACCAGGGGTGTCCAATCATGTGCCGTGGAGGGCCAAGACCCTGCAGGTTTTCTCTTCTACCCAGTCTCTTCAGCAGGTGTTTTCACTGATCAGCAATCAGTGGGAAGAAATTCAATTAAATCTGCTGCTGAAGACACTGGTTGGAGGTAAAACCCGCAGGGTCTTGGCTCTCCATGGCACATGATTGGGCACCCCTGGTATTGAGCATCCTACTTGAAGTAGGGTGCTCATATTGAATTCGCTACACTACTCCCCTCTGGTTCTCGACATCGTCCCGATGTCAGCGCCCCATTACTGCTTTGGACAGGAGATCCCACTTCTGACACCAGTGTAACGTGCTGCTCGACATGGCGACGTCCCACCGGGAGGTTTGAACTCACGCCTCCAGCTCCGGAGTCCCGCACCCTACCTGTGTCGCCAATAGGGTCAACCCACTTGGCAAGCCAAGTAGGGTGCTCATATTGAGTTCGCTACACTACTCCCCTCTGGTTCTCGACATCGTCCCGATGTCAGCGCCCCATTACTGCTTTGGACAGGAGATCCCACTTCTGACACCAATGTAACGTGCTGCTCGACATGGCGATGTCCCACCGGGAGATTTGAACTCACGCCTCCCGGTCCGGAGTCCCGCACCCTACCTGTGTCGCCAATAGGGTCAACCCACTTGGCAAGCCAAGTAGGGTGCTCATATTGAATTCGCTACACTACTCCCCTCTGGTTCTCGACATCGTCCCGATGTCAGCGCCCCATTACTGCTTTGGACAGGAGATCCCACTTCTGACACCAGTGTAACGTGCTGCTCGACATGGCGACGTCCCACCGGGAGGTTTGAACTCACGCCTCCAGCTCCGGAGTCCCGCACCCTACCTGTGTCGCCAATAGGGTCAACCCACTTGGCAAGCCAAGTAGGGTGCTCATATTGAGTTCGCTACACTACTCCCCTCTGGTTCTCGACATCGTCCCGATGTCAGCGCCCCATTACTGCTTTGGACAGGAGATCCCACTTCTGACACCAATGTAACGTGCTGCTCGACATGGCGATGTCCCACCGGGAGATTTGAACTCACGCCTCCCGCTCCGGAGTCCCGCACCCTACCTGTGTCGCCAATAGGGTCAACCCACTTGGCAAGCCAAGTAGGGTGCTCATATTGAATTCGCTACACTACTCCCCTCTGGTTCTCGACATCGTCCCGATGTCAGCGCCCCATTACTGCTTTGGACAGGAGATCCCACTTCTGACACCAATGTAACGTGCTGCTCGACATGGCGATGTCCCACCGGGAGATTTGAACTCACGCCTCCCGCTCCGGAGTCCCGCACCCTACCTGTGTCGCCAATAGGGTCAACCCACTTGGCAAGCCAAGTAGGGTGCTCATATTGAATTCGCTACAGTATAGAGGATCAAGTTTTAATCAACATTTTTAGACTACATTCCTTCAAGCTTAAACTACCCCCACAAAATAAGACAGATTAACTTTACATTATGCTTATAAAGGAACAGCAGTTACAGAAATAGGGAGGGTTGTTTCAGGAAGGGCATCCGACGTAAAACCTTTGCCAAATCAAACATGCGGATCATAATGAATGAGACTTTCATATCGGATCGGTCGAGGCCCGAGTTAATAACGACCACCATGGTGCTGTTCACTGACAGGGTGCCAGTGGAAATTGGGCTACTGTTGGTCGAAGATCGACAAGGAGGAAAGGGGGAAGGTGTGTTAGGAGGGAGAGAGAGAAAAGGAAAGGTCGAAGTGTGGAGGTGAGAGTAGGGACGTTAAATGTAGGAACTATGACTGCTAAAGGCAGAGAGTTGGCTGATATGATGGAGAGAAGAAAGGTAGATATACTGTGTGTTCAAGAAACCAGGTGGAAATGAAGCAAGGCTAGGAGCATTGGAGGTGGATTTAAACTGTTCTCCCATAGTGCAGATACTGCAGGAAGAGAAATGGAGTAGGAGTAATCTTGAAGGAAGAGTATGTGAAGAGTGTTCAAGAGGTAAAGAGGGAGTCAGACAGAATCATGAGTTTGAAGCTAGAAGTCAAAGGTGTGATGTTGAATGCTGTCAGTGCGTATGCCCCACAAGTTGGATGTCAGGAAGAAGAGAAAGAGGAATTCTGGAATAGGTTGGATGAAGTGTTCCCAGGGGTGAGAGGGCGGTGATTGGAGCAGACTTTAATGGACATGTAGGTGAAGGGAACAGAGGTGACGGGGAGGTTCTGGGTAGGTATGGTCTTAAGGAGAGAAATGTGGAAGGACAGATGGTTGTGGATTTTGCTAAAGGGATGGAAATGGCTGTGGTGAGTGTTGTGTCTGGAAATAGGACAGCGGAGGTGATGGCTGAACTGAACAATGGTTTATTAACACAGAAGCTCATGGCACATGGAACATACAGAGTATGCTAGCTAACAGGAGGTGCAGGCTGGTGTGCTGGCTAGAGGCGCAGCGCCAAAAAGGCAGTCTCCTGCCGTTGGACCCCTACTATAGTCATGGCATGACGACGTCACGTCGTGCATGCATCCCCATGTCCGTGACATGCCTGGCGTTAATATGTTCATATATAACATTGAACACATAATTTAAGAAGAGAGAGGAACATAGAGTGGCTTACAAGAGTGGAGGAAGGTGGACACAGGTCATCATAGCAGTCTGTCGTGGGCGACAATGACTGTTTCATTTAGGTCTGATCAGATTCCTCCACGCAGCTCTGTCCTTAGCCTTCCGCTGCCAGGAACTCCTGTCTATGTCCAACTTCTCCAAGTTTCTTTTTACAGTGTCTTTAAATCTGAGCCTTGGTCTACCCTGATTGTGTTTGCCCTCGCATAACTGTGAGTAGAGTAACTGCCGAGGGAGACGCTGATGGTCCATCCTCTCAACATGTCCGAGCCATCTCGGGTTCATCTGTATTAGCATGTCCTCCATTGATGGTAGACCAGCTCGTTTCAACACTTCTATGTTGGTTATCTTGTCTTTCCATGATATGTTCATTATGGCTCGAAGGTGTCTCATCATGTACGCGTGGAGTTTCTTCACCTGCACTCTGTAGACAGTCCAAGTTTCAGCACCGTACAATAGAGTAGCCAGTACTGTCGCTCTGTACACTTTGCATTTCACATGGATAGACACATGTCGATTGTTCCACAGTCTCTCCCTCAAGTTTCCAAACACAGTGCTCGCTCTTCCCATTCTGAGGGATAGTTCATCCTCCAGCCTACCATTCTCTGAAACAGTGCTACCTAGGTACTTGAAAGTCTTGCACTTGACTAGTGGCTCTGTACCAATGCTGATCTCTTCTGGTAGTGATGTTGATAATTGGAACTTTGGTGGTTGATAAAGGCACTCTGTCTTCTTGATGTTGATTTGGAGGCTGAATTGGCTAGCTGCTCTTGTAAATTTCTCCACCAAAGATTGCATATCTTCTATGCTGTGTGCAACTAGAGCACTGTCGTTGGCAAAGAGCATTTCTCTTATTACCTTTATCAATGTCTTACTCTTGGCTTTAAACTGCGCCACATTGAACAGGTCTGCTTCTTTCCTTGTTTGAATGTATACTCCTTCTGAAGTGTCTTTGAAGGCCACCTCAAGCATGGCTGCCAGATATAGCGAGAAGAGTGTAGGTGCCAGCACACACCCTTGTTTCACCCCATTGCTTACTGAAAAGTCTTTAGATACTGAACTACTCATTGCCACGTTTGCTTGCATACCTGTATGGAGTGCCTCAATCAGGCTAACAAACTTCTCTGTACAGCCATATTTCTTGAGTACCTGCCAAAGTCCTTGTCGCGAAACAGTATCGAAGGCTTTACTGAAGTCTATGAAGACAACATAAAGCGGCATATTCTGTTCGATACACTTTTCTTGAACCTGTTTCAAGCAGAAAATCATGTCCATTGTGCTTCTTCCACTTCTAAAGCTGCACTGGGTTTCTGGTAGTACATTCTTTTTTTTTTCTTTTTTTTTCTTACTTATTTTGTACCCTTAGGTAGATTTGTTTTGCAGTCTGGTGACAAACCACCAGCTGCCGGTTGCTGCATGCGCAAGCGCCCCTTAACTCCCTAACCTGCATGTTTTTGGCATGTGGGAGGAAACCGGAGAAATCCCGGAGTAAACCCACGCAAACACGGGGAGAACATGCAAACTCCACACAGATCATTGTTGGCCGGGGGCAGGGATCGAACCCACGATCTCACGGTTCCCGCGATCCCCCGGCCGAGGGTAAAACTGTGCTGTCATAGTGCTAACCACTGCGCCACCGTGCAGCCACGGTGGCGCATCTTGCAGCCACATTCTGCAAGATGTGTTCATTGAGTCTGTTCAGTAGTACACGTGAGAGAATCTTACCAACAGTGGCTAGCAGTGATATACCTCGGTAATTTCCAGTCTTTCCTGTCACCTTTCTTGAACAAAGGCACAATACTTGCATCCTTCCAGTCTTGAGGTACTTTCTGGGCATCCCATATCTCTTGATTGAGCTTGTACAGGCAGTTGGTCAGCTGAACACCACCAAATTGCCACACTTCTGCTGGAATTCCATCCTTTCCTGGAGCTTTACCATCCTGTGTTGTCCTGATAGCTGCCATTAATTCATCAAAATTTGGTCGTTCATCCAGACTTGATACAGCTGGTCGCTGCACTAGAGCTTCTTTAGCCTCTTCAGTGAGATCTCCAGGGTTGTTTAGTAGTTGGTCAAAGTGGTCTGCAAATCTGTCCAGGATCTTGTCTTTCCCCTGCAAAACCGTTTCACCATCCATAGCCATTAGTTGGATCAATCCTCTTGGTTTAGAACCGTAGAGTTCTCTCAAACCTGTGAAGAATGTTTTCATGTCCTTTCTGTCTGCTGCAGTTTGAAGTTCCTCTGCTTTTTCATCCCACCAGTTGGACTTCATCTCTGTGGTGTACTTCTGTAGCTCACTCTGAGTCTTTGAGTAGTTCTTCTTCTTCAGCCTTGTGTTACACTGTAGGTTTTTCTGCCTAGCTGTATTCCTTGCTTCTAGTAGTTTCTTCAGGTGTTCATCATGCTCATCAAAATGCTGCACGGTGGCGCAGTGGTTTAGCACTGTGGCAGCACAGTTTTACCCTCGGCCGGGGGATCGCGGGGATCATGAGATCGTGGGTTCGATCCCAGCCCCCGACCAACAGTGAGCTGTGTGGAGTTTGCATGTTCTCCCCGTGTTGCGCGGGTTTACTCCGGGATTTCTCCGGTTTCCTCCCGCACACCAAAAACATGTAGGTTTAGGGCGCTCGCGCACGCAGCGACCAGCAGCCGGTGGCTTGTCACCAGACTGCAAACCAAATCTACCTACGGGTACAAATAAGTAACAAAAAAAAAAAAAAAAAAAAAAAAAAAAACAATCTTGATGTTTCCTCTCAGGGTGGCCTAACACATCACTCGCAGCCTGATACACCATATCCTTCAGAGTTGCCCATTTCTCTTCTGTGTCATTCTCTGAGTTGTTGCTGTCCCAGTCTTTTAAGTTTTCATCCATTTCCTGTGTAAACTCTTCCTGCTTCTTTTGGCCTTTCAGTGCACTAGCGTTTAGCTTCCGTGGTGGCTTCGCACCCATCCTGCAGTGCTGTTTACATCTGCAAATCCTTAATCTAGATCTCAGCATAACATGATCAGTACCACAGTCCACACCTCTCATTGTTCTGGTGTCCAATACATCCCTTATGTTCCTCTGCCTGTTTATGATATAGTCTAATAAGTGCCAGTGCTTGGATCTTGGGTGCATCCATGTCTTCTTGTGTCTGTCCTTGTGCTTAAATAGAGTGTTGGTTATCACAAAGTTGTACTCTGAACATAGTGCAAGTAGAAGTTCTCCATTAGCATTGCACTTGCCTACTCCATGACTTCCTAGCACTCCTTTCCATTTCTGTGTCCAAACAAACTCTGGCATTAAAATCTCGAACAAGTATCAGCCTGTCATCAGTTGGTACATGCCTGATAGTCTCACATAAATCACTGTAGAACTCTTCCTTCACCTCTTCTGTGTTGGTCATTGTTTGGGCATATACACTGATGAGTGTGGCATACATCTTCCGCTGTAGTGGGAGTCTCATAGTCATTATCCTGTCGTTGATTGGCACCGGTTCCTTATCAAGCATTGCTGCTATCTCCTTTCTAACTGCAAAGCCTACTCCTGCTTCTCTCCTTTCTTGAGTTGATCTCCCACTCCAAAAGAAGATGTACCCATGGTCTTCCAAGTTGTCATATCCAGGCAATCTTGTTTCACTAAGTGCAGCTATGTCTACATTGTACCTGTTCATTTCCAGGGCCACAAGCGTGGTCTGTCTTTCTGGGCGCTGTGATGTTGTTCTGTCTAACAGAGTGTGTACATTCCATTCTGCTATACACAAGGCTGCTGTTTTCCTCTTCTTTTGCCTTCCTGCTCCTAACTTACTTTTCGCTGCCTGTCGGAGTGTGAACAGATCAGCACGGACCTTGTAACCCCGGGCGACGTCCAAGCCGGTATGAGTTGCTTTCTGATTGACCATTTCATGAAACTGCTTGCAAAGTATTTGAGTACTGCTTTTGCTGGACTAGCAGCACATTCTTGGCAGATAAAGGTATTATCAGTGGCAAGGACAAGCCAAGACAAACTGACCCCAGTATCTGTTGCAGTGACTGACCAGATGATAGGTTTGTTTATCTCTGCTCTTTGTGTAGTGCATGTCACAATGCACCGACTGGCACAGTCCACCACAGACCTTGCGACAGATGTATTTATCTGCCACGATGTCCAGTCTCACCCCATGTAACTGGGAGTGGTCCACCACAGACCTGTGGCAGATATTGTTTTTAGTTCTGCCAGGATGCCCTGTTTCACCCTCCAAGCCCTCGGAAGGGCTGGGATGCTGGTTGAGTCGCCGACAGCCCGACCCGTGAGACAGGTAGTACCGGTTTACATAGTTATCCAGTAGCAAGCAAGCCAATGCCTGACCTGACAAAAAAAAAAGGGGGGGGGATGTAGGTCTCAGTTAAAAAGCTGCCAATTTCTGACCCCAAAAAATGGAATTTTATGGGTAAGAAGCTGCAGCTTTAGCAAAAAGACAAAAAAAGGTGTAAATTTCCAACTGTTTACAACCTAAGACATTGCAAATATGAGATTT
The DNA here is from genome assembly GCA_020510985.1 of Pholidichthys leucotaenia. NCBI lineage: Eukaryota > Metazoa > Chordata > Actinopteri > Cichliformes > Pholidichthyidae > Pholidichthys > Pholidichthys leucotaenia. Next base: position 235,026,678 of record CM035837.1, on the reverse strand, counting down.
GAGTAAAATGCTGCAAGTTTAAGCTTTTATTTAAACTGCAAATTCAAGAGTAAGAAAAGTTCTAAATTCATGAGGAAAAAGCTGCAAAATTATGAATAATAAAAAGCTGCAAATTTTCAAGTAAGAAACTGCACATTTCTGAGTAAGATGGCTCTAACTCTGCAGGAAAATCCTGCAAATTTATGAGAAAAATCCTCACATTTACAAAAGAATGTTTCTAATTTACATGAAAAAGGATGTGATGAATTAGCGTGTGTTGGCCATTTTTTAAATGACAGCCGTGAGGAGGAACTAAGCGGTGGTGTTCGGAGGTGTTAAGTCCTGCAGATCTGCACTAATCAGACCAGGCCTTGTGCAACTAACTTATGCAGAGTCAAAATAGTGAAGAAGTATAAATGAGAATCAAAAAGTCAAATTACACCTTTGTCTTCATTCCAACTACTGCAAGATGAACTTTTGTTGTCAATTTGCTATGACTAGGGATGCAAGTTATCAATTAATTCATTAATTGTTAATTGATTCACCTTATTGATCGATTAATGATTAATTGATAAGTGGCAATTTTCCTGAGAATCTGAAGTTCCCTCAGTACAATACGATCTATCTTTAACATAAAAAGTTAATTATTACCGTTTTTGACATACTGAATAAAACATGAACATCATATTCCTCGATTTATTGTACCATTTGTATTTTTTTTTACTACAGACAATGGCACTTTTTGTAGTTTAACAAATTTTGTACTGTATAGTGTGTACTTATGTGCTGGTGTATCTCAGTAAATTACAAATGTCATGATTTTTTATTTATTTTAAAAACTATTACCAATATCATAAAATTGATCTTTTTTAGTTATATTACAAAAAATTACTTTTACATTCTAATTTACAGAGATGCACTAGTAGACTGTTTTCAAAGGAAAATAAATTGTGAGCTGCTTCACCTGTTGCATGTTAAATATTACTACAGTACTCCAGAAATCCAGGCAAACCAAGTACGAGCTGGGCTCCCTCTGCTATCTGACAGGTTATGCACGCTAGTTGACGTGGACTAAATGATCCTGCAAGCAATGTGGATCCTTGGTCACCTCATCTCAGCGGACATTTGAATAGGAAACGTGGATAAACATGCAATGAAGTAGGTGTCACCATCACCACGTCACAGCACAGAGTGGAAACGAATCAGAAGACTGTCTATCATTATTCTGACAGATTATATTAATTTCAGAGTGGCAGAAGATAACTGTGTCTGCAACAATGACACAAATATCACAGCAGCTCAGATTGAGAGTGAGCTACTGTTTGACCATCTCTAGCCGCTGTGAAGCCAACACCAGCCTGTCCTGTTAATCCAAACCCGGCTCCTCTGCTGCTGTGTGTTGAAATGTTACCTCAGTGGTAACTTGAGTCTGGTCTGCTTTCCTGTCGAACAGGCAGCGGGCATGGGTTTTTGCACTCGTGTAGTTTTTTTCCTTGCCTTGGTCTGTTTCTCCACCCTGCTGATTTCAACCATGTGGCTTTCCAACGTAACCCGGAAGGGCGAGTTTTTTCGCTTTGTGCAGCACATGTGCTCTGGGGAGCTTGGCACTTTCTTCTGCTTTTTCTTAAGTTTCGGCTGAAAGGTCACAGTGGGGGACCCGCCTGGACGGCACTGCCACTACATTTCATAGAATAAGCTCCCATTGAAAAGGACTGCTTAGTTATCAGTGAATTGACAACTTATTTTAATTTAGTCGACTAAATTCTTATCGACAATTAATGGAAAGTCAATTAATCATTAACATCTGCAGCTGTTAGGATAGATAGATAGATAGATAGATAGATAGATAGATAAATAGATAGATAGATAGATAGATAGATAGATAGATAGATAGATAGATAGATAGATAGATAGATAGATAGATAGATAGATAGATAGACAGACTTTATTGATCCCAAACTGGGAAATTACAGAGTAACAGCAGCATGACCGTAGACAACCAAAACAACAGAAACACACACAGCATAATAGACAAAGGGATTACCTATGGAAAGTAAAACTGTTAAATAACATATACATCGTAGATGAATAGATGGTGACCTGTATAGGTACATGAATCATAACTGCTGTACAATGCAGGACTATCAGGTGCAGAGTGAAATGTGAGGTACCAATTAGACTGTAAGGTGCAGTATGGCAGCATAGTTATGACCAGAATTCAACATTTGAGTGAGTTATTGTACAGTGAAAAATTAGTGTACTGTATAAAACACTATGTGTGAATTTGTGTGCAGAAACATGGTACTTAATGCCTGACAGGACGTCATGAGGGCACAAATCCAAAAGGTGACTTTTGCAGACTTGATCATCTGTGAATTTGATTCTCTGCCTCATGGTGTCTCCGTCTCGCCCCGTCACACAGGTGGACTACATCTTATGCAGAAGGAGAAATCTGAAAGAGATAGGAGACTGCAAGGTGGTGGCAGGGGAGAATGTAGCTAGAGAGCATTGGATGGTAGTCTGTAGGATGACTTTGGAAAGCAAGAAGAGGAAGAGCGTGAAGGCAAAGCCAAAGATTAAGTGGGGGAAGTTACAGAAGGAAGAAGATTGCACAGAGTTCAGGAAGGAGCTGATACAGGCACTGGGTGGTACAGAAGAATTGCCAGATGACTGGGAAAGTACAGCAATAGTATTGAGGGAAACAGGTAGAAAAGTATGTGGTATCCAGTGGACAGAGGAAGCAAGACAAGGAGACTTGGTGGTGGAATGAGGAGGTACAGGAAAGTATTCAAAGGAAGAGGTTAGTAAAGAAAAAGTGGGATAGTCAGGGAGATGAAGAAAGTCGACAGGAGTATTTGGAATCTAGGCACGTAGCAAAGAGAGAGGTGGCAAAGGAAAGGGCACATAGTGAGTTGTATGAGAGGCTGGACACTAAGGAGGGAGACGAGGACTTGTATCGATTGGCTAGACAGAGAGATTGAGCTGGTAAAGATGTGCAGGAGCTTAGGCTGATTAAGGACAGAAATGGTAATGTAGTAACAAATGACAAGAGTGGTGAGAAGGTAAAAATCCCTCCTGAGATGTGAGCAAACCTGGTGACCAACTACAAGAAACGTCTGACCTCTGTGATGCCAACAAGGGTTTCTTCACCAAGTACTCAGTCACATTTTGCTTGGAGATCAAATACTTATTTCCCTCGATCAAATGCAAATTCATTTATAACCCTTGTTTAATATATTTCTTCTGGATTTTTTTGTTGATCTGTCTCTCTTTGTTAAAATAAACCTACCATAAAATTATGGACTGTTCATTTCTTTGTAAGGGGGTAAACTTACAAATTCAGCAGGGGACCAAATACTTATTTCCCCCACTGTATGTATGGTGTATCCTTGATGGTGGCTGTGATGACACTTGGATCCTTGAGGCTGCAGTCTTGCCAAGGCTCTTGGCTGGTTTCTCACTGATGGATGGAACTGTGATGCCAGTCAGTTGATGTAGAAAAAGGCTGCTGCTCCACCCAGCTCGAGGACTTTGTTAGGTGCTAGACAATCAACCAAGTATAAATAGAAATAATCATCATGCTCTGAAATAAGAAATAAGCATCATGCTCTGATGAAGGTTTGACAGAACCGAAAGCTTAGCAGTAATGTGAAAATTACACTAAGTGTGCGGTTGCCATCCACTTGAAATCAAAATTTGTCAACCACCTTCCCCTTCCCACAGAGAAGATGTCTGTCTGTGCATCTCAATAAATTAGAATGTCATCAAAAAGTTGATTTATTTCAGTAATTCAATTCAAAAAATTACACTCTTGGACTTCCGGTCTGGACACCATGGTGATAGCAGCTTAACGCTGAAGCTCCAAGACCCAATCTGTGAAAATTACCTTGAAAATCAGATTTAACAGATTTTTGGAAGAGTGAAAATCAAAAAACAAAGTCATTACGCCTAAAGGAAAACAGAAGAGATCGACATTTCCCAGGCCAAGACACGCATCGGCCGGAGAATCTGACCTGGAGGACATCCACTCGGAAGCAGAGGAGCTGAATGAGGCTAGCAACACGGTTAGCTTAAAAACGATATTCTAGAATTAAGAGAATTTCGCTGAGAGTGTTGGGCCAAATTTCGTGAAATTAAAGACGAAGTAAAAAGGACAAACAACAAAGTGGACCAGGCTGAGGACCGAATCATGGAAGGAGAGGAAAGAATAAAAGGGCTGGAAGAAACCGTGCTGGAATTACTCAAACGACAGACAAGACTAGAGGCTAAGCTAACCGACACGGAAGGAAGACTAAGAAGGGCCACCATAAGAATTCATGGTCTGAAAGAAGGAGTCGAGGACGGTTTCACCACAATGGCTGCATGCGTGGAATCCATACTGAGAGAGAAGTTGGAAATTCCCCAATCCACCGACTTGAAGATAGAAAGGGCGCACCGTTCATTAGCCCCAAAGCCGTCGGCGGAAGCGCCAACACGATCAGTGGTGGTAAAGTTTGCCAACTTCAGAACAAAAGAAGAGGTTTTGAGACTGGCTTGGCAGAAAAAAGGATTTATGCACCAAGAAAGAAAAGTTTTTGTGGAGCACGACTACGCCCCGGAGGTCCTTAAAAAGCGTCGGGAATACAACGACGCTAAAAAGGTACTAAGAGAGAAGAAACTGCGCTTTCAAACTCCATTTCTGGCGAAGCTGTGGGTTTTTTACGGGGACGAGACGTGTCTCTACAACTCGGCGGAAGAAGCAACAACGGATATGGCGAGAAGAGGGCTCCCGGTAATGGTGTATAAACCCGCAGCAGACCTGATCGAAAGAATCAAGGCTCAAACGTGGTCCACACAGAGACCCTCAAAATCCACGGGCCAGCAGCGGGAAACCCAGCGCCAGGGCTATAAGGAAAAACTGAGCGTTTTCAGGAGGGAATAACGATATTTTTAGTCAATCTGCGTATCCAAATCTCCTCCTACAAGGTAACAAACATTAAAGGAGATGCGGAACCAGCAAGGGGTAAAACATTTCATGGAACAGTCATAATATTAGAAACAAGTAAGTCTTAAAAAAAAAAAAAACCTGTTAAAATAGAAATGTGGCAATGAACCACATGAACTCTCCATGCTAACAAATACTGTATTAACGTGATTGCTGTGACGGTGGTGGGAGGTTGCACACAATTTCATAGGGTATAGGCATAAAAAAAAAAAAATCATTACAAGTTCGGATTGGGATCTGAAATTCACGTTAAAAACATGGGACAACTTACAGGGGTAAGAGAGGGCCCTCAACACATAACAGAATTTGAGGAATTTCCCTCAGAGTCAACACACCATCAAGGCTCTTCTAAGGTCGCTAAAAAGACCTCAGCTCAGGAAGATCTTTTGACAGTTTTTTGTTTTAAAGTTTTATATACTATGTTCTTAATGTTTTTTTTATGTTCTTAATGTTCTTTCAGTTTCTGAGTAGCATAAAAGAGGGCCACTACACTGTTATACTAAATAAGACAGCACAATGGAGAAACAGGGTGTAACCAAAATAATCTCATATAATGTAAAAGGGATCCTGAATCCAGTTAAAAGATCCAAGATTCTTGGCAAAATGAAAAAAGACAAAGCAGGAATAATATTTTTACAGGAAACCCACCTAACAGACTTGGAGCACACCAAACTTAATAGACAAGGGTTTAAACTGATCTCTTCATCTTCATATAAGTCAGGGAGGAGGAGGGGGGTAGCGACATTGATCTCAACCAAAATTATGTTTGAAAAAAATTCAGAACACAAAGATAAAGAAGGGAGATTTAGCATGGTACTTGGTCAGCTAGAGGGAGAAGATATCACCCTGCTGAATGTATATGCACCTCCAGGGGCTAACTGGAAATTTTATAAAAATGCATTCGACCTAATGATAACTAAAGCCAAAGGTTTAGTGATATGTGTGGGAGACTTCAATCTAAGACTGAATCCATACTGGGATGCATCAGGTAATTCTCCACATCAAAGTAACACTCAAAGTAGAAAAACTCGGATGCTACTAAAAGAAATGGGAATCTGTGACGTGTGGAGGGAACTCAACCCCAGTGTAAAAGATTATACATTTTACTCAGCACCACATTCATCATACTCAAGGATTGACTATTTTTTTTATGTTTAATAGAGACACTGGAAGAGTAAAAACATGTAAAATAGGACTGATGGATCTCTCTGACCACAGTCCGATCTATATGGACTTAAATATCAAAAAATACACAAATAATACATTTTCTTGGAGGTTAAATTCAAATGTGCTGAAAGGACCACTGAAAGATGAATTGGAATCAGATATTCTCAGATATTTGGAAGAAAATGATAATGGAGACGTATCCCCTTTAATACTGTGGGACGCATGCAAAGCTGTAATAAGGGGAAAGATTATCGCAAAACTGGCAGCCCAAAAGAAACTGAGACAAGAAAAACTAACCACATTAGAGTCAGAGCTTAAGAAACTAGAAAAAGAGCACAAAGACAACACTCATTCTAATGACTCGCTCAAAATTAAGGAAATTAAAAAACAAATAAAAGAGATCTACACAATAGAAATCCAGAAGAAACTTACATTTCTGAAACAAAAATACTATGAAACAGGTAGCAAATCGGCAAAATTACTAGCCTACACATTGAGGAAACAACAAACGGAGAGCGCAATCTACAAAATCAGAGACCCAGTATCAAAGGAAATAAAATTTAGAATCCAGGAAATTCTTAAAAGCTTCGAGAATTACTACAAGAACTTATACTCCCTCAAAAAACACAAAACCACATCCGAAGTCTTCCTAAATACATTAAATCTTCCCCAACTTACTGAATCACAAAATAAAACACTACTGTCAGAAATACAACCTAAAGAATTAGAAAAAGCAATTATGAAACTTAAAGCTAACAAATCCCCAGGAGCAGATGGCTATACAGCAGAATGGTACAAAACCTTTAAACAGCAACTATCTCCTCTCCTCCTGAAAACATTGAACTATGTCCTCCACACAGGGGAAATCCCCCCCTCCTGGAGAGAAGGGGTCATTGCAGTCATACCCAAACCTGAAAGGATAAACTAGACTGCTCCAACTACAGACCAATCAGTGTGTTAAATCAGGACTATAAACTTTCTATCCTTGCCAAAAGGTTAGAAAATATACTGACAGACTTAATTCATTTAGACCAAACAGGTTTTATAAGACAAAGACAGACACAAGATAACATTAGACGCACTTTACACATAAGTCATCATATAAAAAAAATATAATTTTAATGCAGCCATATTGGGGTTAGATGCTGAAAAAGCATTTGATTCGGTTGACTGGTCTTTCCTATATAGAATCTTATCCAGTTTCAATTTCCATAATAACTTCATTAGAACTATCCAGGCATAATATAAAAAACCAACAGCTAAAATAAGGATTAACGGTAAATTATCATCATCTTTTGAACTGGAAAGAGGATGTTGTCAGGGCTGCCCCTTGTCTCCACTGCTCTTTGCAATCTTCATAGAACATCTGAGCCAATGGATAAGACAGAATCAAAAAATTCAAGGTATTACACTTGGTCAGAAGGAACATAAAATAGCACTCTTTGCTGATGACATTTTAATATACCTGGGGCAGCCGGACACCTCTTTTCCAGAACTAATCTCAGTTTTTTCAGAGCATGGAGAGTTATCGAGGTACGAATTAAACATGCATAAAACCCAAATTTTAACATTCAACTACGACCCAAATCAATATTTACTAAGCAAACTCAAAACCAACTGGGAGATGGAATCTATGTAATATCTGGGGATCAATATCCTGAAACAACTCAACAAAATTATAACACTAAACTATGATCCACTGATGGCAAAAATAAAATCTGATCTAGCAAGATGGAATATGATACCATTCTTGGATACTGCACAAAGAATTGAAGCAGTCAAAATGAATATACTTCCACGTCTTCTATACCTTTTCCAAACAATACCGGTAGAACCTCCCAAAAAAACATGGCAAGAACTGGACAGAAGGATCTCAAGATTCATATGGCAGGGCAAGAGACCTAGAATCAGATATAGAACCCTACAGCTAAACAAAGACAAAGGTGGGCTCGCGCTGCCAAATATGAGGGACTATTTTAAAGCCGCACAAATTAAAACTTTAGTAGAGATATTTAACCCAGTCTACACTGCACAATGGAAGGAGATGGAATGCCAAATAACAAGTGACATTCCCCTACAGGCGATAATAGGGAACAATGCCTTACCTAAACTTTTGAATAATACTAACCCGTGGATAGAGACCCCGCTAAAAATTTGGTTTAAGATAGTCAGAGAGAATCAAACTAAAGAACCCTATCGATTATTGCAATGGATTTCCTATGGTCAGGACTTTACTCCTAATAAAACAGACACCAGATTTAAAAAGTGGAAAGAGAATGGACTGATAAAATATTATAATTTTTTTAAAGGGCAAACTTTAAGAAGTTTTGAAGATTTGAAAAAACAAGGTCTAGTAAATCAAGACCTTTACAGGTTCTTTCAGCTTAGACAGCACATAAACAAAATACTTAAAAAGGAGGATTTGGAAAGGGCCCAGTCAGGTGTTCTGAAGGTTTTCTTAATGGCATATGAAGGGATCCCAGGGATCAGATACATTTCTAAAATATACCATGGTCTTCAAGACTTAAAAGGAGACAACACATCATATATAAAAGAGAGATGGGAAAAAGAGGGGAATTTCACTTTACAACTGGAAATATGGGAAAAGCTAAATAAACAGCAATGGAAAAGTATTTCATCCCTGCTGTGGAGAGAATTTGGATGGAAAAATTTGGTAAGATTTTTCATAACAGCTGCACAAAACAAATTTACTCGTAAGGGGTTGAATTGTTGGCACTTGTGTGGTGAAAAGACTGCAAATCATTTTCATGTGTTTTGGTCATGCCCAGTTATCCACCAATATTGGACCAATGTACAGACAATATTGGGGAAAATATTCAAAGTAACAGTTCCCTTTTCTTTTGTAACTTTGTATTTGGGTTTACTACCGGAATCACTGGAAAGACGAGGAGAAAAATATTTATTCTCTGTTTTAATACTGGCAAGTAAAAAAGCTCTAACAAAAAAATGGATGTTGAAAGACTGTCCAACACCTGAAGATTGGATTAATGTGATTCAGGACATTTATTCGATGTAAAAGTTGACATTTGCACTGAGACAGGACATGGATGGGTTCTTGAACTTTTGGCAACCCTGGAACGCAAATGTGTCTTCCATCAGATCTAATCTTTGACAAATACCATTCCAATAATGGCACCTCTCTTTGTTCCAATGCTACTCAGATGCTCTTTTATTTTTCTGCTCTTTTGTTTTTGTTTTTTGTTTTTTGTTTTTGTTGGTTTGTTTGTTTTTCCACAATATTTTTTATTGAACCTTTTTTTTACAAACATGGCACAGACAGTCAGACACTAACACTAAAGTAATTTAAAAATTAAAAAAAAAACACTAACAACAACTAAAAAAATGTACTAAACACAACAACAACCATTAACAAAAGCAAGTCAACAACAATGCTCCTCTGTTTAGTCTAGGTAATCTGTTACATAAGAATACATAATATACATTCACCAGTTTGGAATTTGCAAGGTCCACACATATCATTCACCTTCTTCTTCAGAAGTTATGTTTAATTTCTTTACATAATCAATGAAAGGTCTCCATATATTCTCAAACATATTTTCCTTTAATTTCAGTATATACACTACCGTTCAAAAGTTTGGGGTCACCCAGACAATTATTTTGTGTTTTCCATGAAAAGTCACACTTATTTACCACCATGAGTTGTAAAATGAATAGAAAATGTAGTCAAGACATTGACAAGGTTAGAAATAATGTTTTGTATTTGAAATAATAATTTTTTCCTTCAAACTTTGCTTTCGTCAAAGAATCCTCCATTTGCAGCAATTACAGCATTGCAGACCTAACATGATTGCACAAGGGTTTTCTAATCATCCATTAGCCTTCTGATGCAATGAGCAAACACATTGTACCATTAGAACACTGGAGTGATAGTTGCTGGAAATGGGCCTCTATACACCTATGTAGATACTGCACCAAAAACCAGACATTTGCAGCTAGAATAGTCATTTACCACATTAGCAATGTATAGAGTGTATTTCTGATTAGTTTAGAGTTATCTTCATTGAAAAAAGTGCTTTTCTTTCAAAAATAAGGAAATTTCTAAGTGACCCCAAACTTTTGAACAGTAGTGTATGTTATTCTTTCTAGTGGAAGGTTTGTTAACATCTGTCTTAACCACTGAGTCACATCTGGTCTATGAGTCTTTTTCCACAGTAGTGCAATACATTTTTTGGCATTAAGCAAACCAAGGTCTATGAATGCTCTTTCACTCTTGTTAAAGTTATGTTTTTCTGGATACAGACCCAACAAAAACAGTTTAGGGTTCAATGTGAATTGTTTTGAAATTATTTTTTCAATTGTTACCCTCACCTCTTCCCAAAACATTCTGATTTTTCTACATTCCCATAAACAGTGAAATAGGGTTCCTTTACTTTCCATACATTTTGTGCATGTATCCGGTATGTTTTTGTTATATCTATTTAGTTCCACTGGTGTAACATACATCTGCATAAACCATTTAAAATGTATCAGTTTAAGACGTACATCTTTTGATTTGGTTTAAGCTCCTGCACAAGCCATTTCCCATTGTTCCTCTGAAATTTCAATTTGCAGGTCTTCTTTCCAATAATTCAGTCTTTTCTGTGAGTTTTCACTTGAGAATAGTGTCAGTGAGTTATAAAACTCTGAAATAATACCCTTTCTCTTACTATCTTTCGTCAAAATTTTTTCCAAAGATGAATAAGTAGGTCGAGTGAGAGCATTATTTTGATTTGCTCGAATAAAATTTCTAAGCTGAAGATATTTTTAAAAAATGTGTTCTATTAAGATTGAATTTAATCCTCAGTTCTTCAAAAGACATTATGTTATCTGAGCGTGACAAATATAAGTCTTGAATCTTTTGAATCCCTTTTAAATTCCATACTTTAAATACAATATCCACTCTCCCTGGTGTAAAATATTGATTACCCCATATTGGGCTAAATTGTGACAGTAAGTGTGGTTCTTTTAAATATTTTTTGGTTTCATACCATATTTTGATCATGTGCTTTACAGTTGGATTTTTAACTTGTTTCTGTAATTTTTTAGCTGAGTCTGAGTATATAAGTAAGGGAAGAGGTAAAGGTAAATTGTATGATTCCATTTCAGTCCAGTGAGGGAGATCATTTGATGAAAAAAAAATACGTCATAGTAATACAACATAAAGTTTGGACATTTCAGACCTCCACGATCAAATGGTAAATATAGTAAGGACAAACGTAATCTAGCCTTCCTATTGTTCCATATAAATTCTACTAACTTTTTTTTAATTCTTGAGAATAGATCTGAAGGTGGTGGTAAAGGAATGTTTTGAAATAAATAAAGTATTTTCGGTAAGATATTACTTTTAAGTATATTAATTCTCCCGATCATCAACATTGGTAGTGACATCCATCTCTGAAGTAACTCATTAATATCTGTCATTAAGGCTTCAAAGTTGGCACTGGCGACTGATTCTAGCTTAGGCAAAATTTGAATTCGTAAATATTTAAACTGATTTACAACATTGAATTGATTTACCTCAGGAGCTGGATGATTTCTCTGGGTCTCATTTAGCATTAATATTGAAGATTTTGTTTTATTTATTTTATATCCTGATATTTCCCCAAAGTTCTTTATTAAATTTAACAAGATTGGAACTGATTTTTTAAAATTCGACATAAACAAAATTATGTCATCGGCATACAGGGAGATTTTATGTTCTGTTGGTCCTACTTTAATTCCATATATATGTGGATGTAAACGTACTGCCATCGCTAAAGGTTCAATTGCCATAGTAAACAGCAAAGGTGAAAGTGGACAGCCTTGTCAACATCCTATATTGATTTTTATTGATTTTGAGATATTGCTGTTTGTTAGGATTTCTGTTGTAGCATTGTTGTATATTATCTGGACCCATTTTATGAAATTATTTCCAAGTCCAAACCTTTCTAGGACTTCAAAAAGATAGGGCCATTTGACCCTATCAAAGGCCTTTTCGGCGTCCAATGATAGGAGAGCTGTATCCGGTGCTTCTTTATTGGAATAAATAATATTAAATAGTCTTCTTACATTATGGAAGCCTTGTCTTCCCATTATAAAGCCATTCTGATCTTGGTTAATAATATTTGGTAATATTTCTTGTAGTCGTTTTGCTAAAATTTTACAGATTATTTTAAGATCAGCATTTAATAGGCTTATTGGTCTCATGTTTTCACATTTATTAGGGGGTTTACCTGGTTTTGGCAACAGTATAATTAAGGCATTATTCATGTATGGTGGTAAATTACCATTTTGAAATGCTTCTAAAACCATTTCCAAAAAGTGGTTTTATTAATTTATTCTTGAAATCAGAAGGAAGACCATCTGGTCCTGCTCTTTTTCCTGATTTCATTTTATCAATGGCTTGCCCAACTTCTTCTTGACTAATTTTAGACTCCAGTATTTCCCTGTTTTCATTTGGAATACACAGTATAGATAATCCGCCCAAAAACCCATTTAGTTTTGTTTAGTCAGTTTCATTTTTTGTATCATATAGTTTTTCATAATAATCTCTAAAGGCACTATTAATTTCTAAAGGATTTATAACTACCTGTCTGTTACTTATAACACTGGTAATTAGTGTTTTAAATTCTAATTGTTTAATCTGCCATGCCAATAATTTTCCTGATTTTTCACCTTATTCATAAAAGGTTTGCTTCAATCTTAGAAGACTCGAGACAGCTCTATTCGCTGATTTTTTGTCATATTCTGCTCTCAGAATCAGTAATTCATTCTCTAACTGTGGGTTACTTCCTGCATACACTTTTTCTTGAATAATTTTTATTTTACGTTCCAATTGGACTCTCTCCTCTCGGGTCTTCTTAGATTTTGAACCTGTATAACTAATAATATGCCCCCTAATAAAAGCTTTGAAAGCCTCCCACTTTATACATGCCGTTGTTTGTGTAGTATTAATATCAAAGAACTCATCTACCTGTTTTTCTATGTACTTAACAAATTCCTCATCCTGAAGCCATTTATGCTGAAAATGCCACCTAACTGGGTCCTTTGTCAATTTCTTATCTACATATATTAGACAGCAAGGTGCATGATCAGAAATCACAATGTTATCATAGAAACAGTTTTGAATCTTGGACCTTAATTCTGTAGAGATCAAAAAGTAGTCAGTACGTGAGAATGTCTTATAGGTATTAGAATAACAAGAATAGGCTTTGACTTGTGGTTTCATTTCTCTCCATATATCTAGCAATCTTAATTCTTTCATAAAATGATTAATGATCATCCTGTATCCATTGTGCGTACAGTCCAGTCCTGTTGATCTATCTATACTGGGATTCAATGTACACTTAAAATCCCCTGCTATTATATGTTGCCCTGTAAGTGATGATAAAGTAAGGAATAAATTAACAAAGAAGTTTTGATCATCAATATTGGGGCCGTATAAGTTCACCAGATTTATATTTTCTAATAACAAAGATCCTTGGATGATTAGATATCTTCCAAATTTGTCTCCAATTACATTTTTCACTTGAAATGGGACTGTTTTGTGTATGAGAGTCATAACTCCCCTGGCTCGGGATGAAAATGATGAGGTGAACACGTTACCTTGCCATCTACTCCTAATTCTTTTTACATCCTCCTCTATTAGATGAGTTTCTTGTAAAAATACAATTTTTGAATCTATGTCTTTTAATTTATTCATAACTTGTTTAAGTTTTTTAAGATTTTGTAGACCTCTGCAATTCCATGAAGTTAAATTAAGATTAACGCTTTGATCTATGATCAGTAAAGAGTTTGAGATTACCTTGCAATATGAACATACTCTTACAGAGAAGCAAAAACATGGATGATAGAACATTCATCCTACAAACTAAACAAAAACAAATTCCCTTTCCCCACATTCGTGGTAATCCCCCTAAAATCAAAAAAATTCCGTCTCCCGTTATAGCTAGTGACTGTTCCACACCTGCGAGGATCAGTCAAACCACTCTCTCTTTCTCCTCTCAATCACCCTGACTCTACTACTATTCTTATAACATTAACTCTCTTCTGTAGTTTTTTCAGCATAACTTCAAAGTTTTATAGCAACGTTGTACATCATAGCTTTTTTTTTTAAATACAGTCTGTATTTTGTAGACTTATTATATGTTTCAGATCAATCAGATGTCTGTACATACGCTTAAATGTTCTACCTTTGTCATGTTCATGCTTAGCTCCCACCAGTCTCCTTTTGAATCTGCTTGATGAGCTCCTGCGCCTCTTGAGGGGTCTTGAAGGTGTGGGTTCTCCCCTTATATGTGACCAGCAGTCTTGCCGGATGAATTACTCCATGACGAATCCCAAGGTTGCGCAGCTCTTTGCAGGCGGGGTCGAACTGCCTCCTTAATTGTTGTATTCCTGTGGCGAAGTCTGGGTAGAACCGCACCTTGATCCTGGTGTTTAATTTTCCCTTTAGCTTGCGCAGCATTGGTGACTGTCATCTTGTCTCTGTAGTTGAGGAACTTCATAATCAGCATCCTCGGTGGTGTCTTATTATCTCTCGGTGGGCCGATTCGGTGAGCGCTCTCTAAAACGACCGATGACTGCAGGTCCGCGTTGTTCAGCGCTTCTGGAATCCACTTTTCCAAAAAGGAACATGAGTCCCGTCCCTCCGCTCCCTCCAGGAGGCCCACCAGCCTCAAATTATTCCGTCGCGAGCGGGATTCCAAGTCTAGGACGTTATCTTCCAGACGTTAACATTTTAATTCCAGTGTTTGCAGTTTAATTTGCAGGCTGGTGACGTCATCCTCAGCGCTTGATATTCGGAGCTCCGTCTGCGACACTCGCTCCAAACAGTCGTTTATTTCTTTCCTCATACCTTCTATCGCTGCTATAATCCCATCAAATTTAGACGAAAACTCTGTTCTCTTGGAGGTGATGGCAGCGAGCACTACGCTTGTCCCCTCCCCAGCAGTTCCCGCTCCACCGCTGGCTCCATCCTCCACCATTGCCTCTGGAGTTTTCCCTGCCTCACCTTGATCGTGGAAGTCCGTTAGCTTAGATTGTTTTGTCGAGTTGCCTTTTCTTCCACCTAATTTTCCAACCTTGGTCTTTACCATATCCATGCCAAAACGCTGGGATGGGTTTTTGTTCCAATTGAGAAAGTTTTAGTAGAATTTTTAGTTTTACAAGAAGAGCAGTGTGAAACACGTCTTCCTACGTGGCCGCCATAACCGGAAGTCCGTGTTTTTGTTTGTTTTGTTTGTTTTGTTTTGTTTTTTGTTCTTCTTTTAATTTCTTTTTCTTTCACTTAAAAAAAAGTGTGTTGTAATAATTTTTTTTCCAATGTCAAAAAACAAAAAAAGGGGGAATATGTGATGAAAATGTAAACAATGCAATGCTGTAATGACATGTATACCCTTTACAAAAATTTAAATTAAAAAAAATTACACTTGTGTATTATATAGATTCATCACACACACAGTGATATATTTCAAGTGTTTAATTTTTTAAAATTTTGAGGGTTATGGCTTACAGCTTGTTATGTATTAATATGACGTATTATTGTGTGATGTGGGTGGTGGCTCCACCTTTCCGGTTCCGCCGCCACCCTGGGTATAAAGGGCTGATGCGGAAGAGGCACAGTCTCTTTTGACCTACGCCTCTACCTGTATAGTAGCGCCTTCTGTATCTGTGAGTTACATAATAAATTCAAGTTCTATTGCAACTCCAGCCTCGTTATTGGACACTGGTTATGGACATAACATTTGGAGACGAGGATGAAAGTATGGATAAGGGTGTTTCTAGTATTCAGCCATTTTTTGAGGTCCCAGGCGAGCTGCTGGTTCCCTGGGTAAGGTGGTATGCAGCATTCCAGAATTATTTGGTGGCTTTAAACCTTGGAGAATTGGAGAAACTGTGTGCACGAGCGATGTTGGTCCATAATCTCGGCATGGAGGTATCATGAGCCGAGTGCTGGAGTTTTCCACCAGACTCGGTCTCATGACTCCTTCTGTCTTATCACTCACCTGTTGCATCTTATGCCTTTTGGGTTTATATGTTTTTGTTTTGTTTGCCATTTTCCTGTTTGTGTTAGTGTCATATTTTTTATTCTGTATTTATTTATATTTGTTTAGTATGTTATTTCATTCTGTATACCCCTAGTGTTTTCCTTTTACTGTTGACAGCTGACAGGGGCGTGAAGCTTGTGTGGGTGTGCCCTGTCAGCTGTCAGTTGGATTCGCCTCCCTCTTACTGCCACAGTTGATTCCAATTATGTATCATTGCTTTCTCCTGCCCATTCAGATACCCACATCTGTTGTTTATCATGTTGATGCGTTTGATCCATATATAAGGGCTTTATTTTCATTTTGTCTTTGCTGCTGAATTGCCTATCTTCTCATCGTCTCCACCAGCTCTGGTGCGTATTTCTGAAAGTAAGTTTTTCTCTCTCGTTATACTTTATGTTTTGTACGTTCTGTTGAAATTTGTGTTAGTTATTTTTTGTCAATAAATTATCCAAACTCACAGTTGGTGTGTGGGTCTCAATCCTCTGCTTTAGGAGGCAATTCATGACAGGAGGAACAATGCATTCTCAGCACATTGGGTGAGAGTGATAGTTTTGAAGACATGGTTGGGCTAATGGCTCGCTACTTTCGCGTTCCGGAAAACGTCATAGTCCGTTTAGTCAGCACCGCCAGCAGACTGGAGAGTCGGTACAGCGATACGTCGCAGACCTGCATCACCTGGCTGGGGAATGCCAATTCGGGGCTTTGGAAGAAGAAATGGTCCGCGACCAGTTGGCGGAGCACACGCTATATTCTGCGGCATGGTCAAGGCTCCTCACACACTCCAGTGAACTGACATTAGTCATGGCAGTCGAGATAGCTCAACAGTTTGAAGTAGCGGATAAACTATTTAAGGAGCTCAGTGAGAGAACTACGTTGAGGCAAGCTGAATCACAGTCAGCGGTGCAGGCTGTGGACCCGTATAGCGATGATAGCACAGAAGACACAGAGGGCTGCGCTACTGCTATTAAAATAAGGTCTGCCCCGGGGTCGCCCAAATGTATGGGCGACCGTTACAAGCACCGTTACAAGGCAAGAGAGTGTCTGGCGAGGGGCAAACGCTGTGGCAAGTGTGGACTCCTACATCATTTCACCAGGGCCTGTAAAAAATTTGAGTGAGGGGAACGGCGATGCAAAGTAGATTCTCCCACCACGACTCCTACGGTTGTTCACACTGTCTCTCCAAGCACAGATCTGCGGATTTACTGTAATGTGATGTTGGACGGCGTGGAAGTGCTGTTGTTAGTGGACACGGGAGCAGCAGTTTCCGTGTTGAACTGGCCTACTGTGAGGAGTTTGTTCCCGTGTTACCGGGTGAGAGGACTGTCAATGCCATATTGTGGCTACGGAGGAAATAGGCTGGCCATCGTGGGTTCACTGGAGTTGACGGCGAGATATAAGTCGGCAGTGATGTCCAATGTCCAGTTTGTGGTGACCGTCTACGGATTGAATGTGATGGGCTGTGACATGTTCTATGCCCTGGGCTTCACGGTCACCAATGGCGTTGGAGAGGAGTGGTTGGGTTGTGGTTTGTGGGACCAACTGGTTCCGAGCGTGGTGGACGATGCGGTATGGGACAAAGATTGGCCGAGTATCCTGGGAGATGGACAGGAACAATTCCATCCAGGGCCATCTCGGGGGAGTTCCGGTGCCAGAACCCAAGTTACCCTGGATGTGGGAACTGGGCGGCGTGGTGGAACATCCTTGACGGCGGATTGAGCCGAAAGGATAGCTCCCTCTGCTTCTGGAGTTCGGCCTGGAGATACCGAGAAGCAAGGGGCTGCAACGGCTTCGGTTCGAAATGAAAGAGAGTGGGGCAGGCACGGTGGACAGATGTGCCACACAGCAACACTGGAGGCCGAGTCGGGCTTCGCATGGGGTCGGTGGAGTGGTTCAACCCAGAGAAGAAGCCCGGTCTAGACTTTGTGGACGTTTGAAGCCGAGTTGAGCTCCCCTGCGGGTCACTGATGTGGTTCGACCCAGGGAGGAGGCTCGGCTAAGGGGGTCCATGGCAAGAGAAAACGATGGGATGACCAGGGGTGGCTGCAGGTGGTGGCTGTCCGGGAGGACGGTTACCTCCAGCTGTCCGATGACTCATGGAGACACCCCAACAAACTGCGGCGCACCAGTGATGAAAAGGAGGTGTCGAGACTCCGACGTGGCTCGTCTCCAGGGGCGAAGAGATGAAGACGCTCTGGGCGGGAGCCGCCCGATGGGTCTCTGGGGGGTGGCATCTCCATCAAGACCGTACAGTAGCAAGGGGGTGATGGGTTAAACTGTATGTTGTGCTGTGAATTGCCTAGGCTACATAGTCAATATGTTCCTTACACTGAGAGCTTTGTGAGTTGCCCATGTACAAAACAAAAAAAACAAAACAAGTGATGTTGAAAGTATATATTACTGTGTGGTTTGCCTGGGTTATGGGGTGGTTTTGTTGGGTGTGCCAATAGCACTGTGCGAATGTAAATACTGACTTTAAATTGTCGGGTGAGAATTTGCCTGTATGCATAAAAGTTCATGGGATTAATTTCAGTTATCAGAATCAGAATCAACTTTATTGGCCAAGCATGCACTACACATACAAGGAATTTGACTCTGACTAAAACTTACTCTCGTTTGTTCAGGTGTAAGATTTAAATAAGATTTCAATGACAACAGAGTATGTACAGTAATTTACAGTCAATCCACATTTCTACAAAAAGATGGAAATATATACAGAAATATGTGCAGTAATTTACTCAGACTATCCACACTTTGCAAAAATATTATGAAAAAATATACAGTCATACAGTATTACAATATGAACTCAAATTCAGTAATATAACGCGAGTGGAGTAAAAATGCAGTGTGAGAGTTTTGTGCAGTGTAAGAATGAAAGAAAAATCATGAATACAGCAGCAGGTAGGACTAAGTGAATGTTAAGAGTAGGAACACGGCAGTTTTTGTTTTCATGGACTGTATATATATCGATAGAGACGGCAGAATAATCCGTCTCACCGTGCAGGGGTGGGACAGTAGTCCACTTGTCCCCCTCTAGTTTTAGTTGTTTTGTGTGCATGGATAGGCCTGCTTTATCTGTTTATTATTAGAGTGAGACTCGGGTACTAAATTTGGGAGGGTCTAATTAGTGTACATGTGTTTTGGATTTTTTTTAGGGGGGGGGATGTTATGTATTAATATGACGTATTATTGTGTGATGTGGGTGGTGGCTCCACTTTTCCAGTTCCGCTGCCACCCTGGGTATAAAGGGCTGATGCGGAAGAGGCGTGGTCTCTTTTGACCTACGCCTCTGTATAGGAGCGCCTTGTGTATCTGTGAGTCACGTAATAAAGTGAAGTTGTATTGCACCTCCGGCCTTGTTATTGGAACACTGGTTATGGACATAACACAGCTCGTGAAATCAAATTCAGTTTTTCAAAAAATAGAAAATTACATAAAATTAATTTTTTAAAAATTGATTTTTTATTGCCAACACTCGATCGGACTCATTCCCAGTGAGAGTTGGACTCCGCCAGAGCTGCCCTTTGTCACCAATCCTGTTCATAATTTTTATGGACAGGATTTCTAGGCGCAGCCAGGGAACGGAGGGTGTCATGCTTGGTGACCATGTTGCGCCCTCTGCTCCACAGTTTGGGAGAGGTACAGTACGTGGTACTTTTGAACAAAAAACAATGAACAGAGTCGTGGTCTACGTCTTCACTCCATTTTGCTTTATTCAAAAGAACATGGAAACTTCTGCGCAAGCACTCAACACAGTTGTCTCTCTGGGCATAAGCGATTGATTTGTGAATCATCGAATTTTCAACAAACTGTAAATAGTGTACGCAGTATTTAAACTTTTTTAGTACTGTATTAATGCTTTTAAATGTAACAATCGTGCAAAAATAATAATGATATATTAATCTTTTTAACTCTCATTTTTAACTGTATATACTGTATTGTCTACAATCAGCTTTTTAACTGACTTTTTAACCTGTAACCTGCTTTTTAACTTGTGTATGATACGCTTTTTTTTTTCCACAATATCTTTATTGAACCTTTTTTTTTTTTTAACAAACATGATACAAACAATCAAACACTAACGCTAAAGTACTACAAAAAAAAAAAATGCACTAAAAACACCAACAACCACCAACAAAATCAAGTCTTCAACAATGCTCCTCTGTTTAGTCTAGACAATCCAGTACATAAGTATACATATTATGTTCACCAGTTTGGAATTTACAAGGTCCACACACATCATTCACCTTCTTCTTCAAGAGTTATGTTTAAATTTTTTACATAATCAATAAAAGGTCTCCATATATTCTCAAACACAATTTCCTTTGATTTCAGTATATATGTTATTCTTTCTAATGGAAGGTT
This sequence comes from Pholidichthys leucotaenia, assembly GCA_020510985.1. Lineage (NCBI taxonomy): Eukaryota > Metazoa > Chordata > Actinopteri > Cichliformes > Pholidichthyidae > Pholidichthys > Pholidichthys leucotaenia. The sequence goes on along the minus strand of CM035837.1, from coordinate 235,006,137 downwards.
TGTTAACATCTGTCTTAACCACTGAGTCACATCTGGTCTATGAGTCTTTTTCCATAATAGTGCAATACATTTTTTGGCATTAAGCAAACTGAGGTCTATGAATGTTCTTTCACTTTTATTAAAATTATGCTTTTCTGGGTACAGACCCAACAAAAACAGTTTAGGATTCAGTATGATTTGTTTTGAGATTATTTTTTCAATTGTTACCCTCACCTCTTCCCAAAACATTCTTATTAATCTACATTCCCATAAACAATGAAATAGGGTTCCTTTACTTTCCATGCATTTTGTGCATGTATCTGGTATATTTTTGTTATATCTATTTAACTCCTCCGGTGTAACATACATCCGCATTAACCATTTGAAATGTATCAATTTAAGGCGTGCATTTATTGATTTGGTTTGAGCTTCTGTACAAGCCAATTCCCATTGTTCCTCCGAAATTTCAATTTGCAGATCTTCTTTCCAGTAGTTTAATCTTTTCAGTGAATTTTCACTTGAAGATAGTGTCAATGAGTTATAAAACTCTGAAATAATACCCTTTCTTTTACTATCTTTCATCATCATTTTTTCCAAGGATGAATAAATAGGTCGAGTGAGAGCTTTATTTTGATTTGATCGAATAAAGTTTCTAAGTTGAAGATATTTAAAAAAATGTGTTCTATTGAGATTAAATTTGATCCTCAGCTCTTCAAAAGACATTATGTTGTCTGCACATGGCAAATATAAATCCTGAATCTTTTGTATCCCTTTTAAATTCCATACTTTAAATACAGCGTCCGCTCTCCCTGGTTTAAAATATTGATTACCCCATATTGGACTAAATTGTGACAATAACTGTGGTTCTTTTAAATAGTTTTTAGCTTCACACCATATTTTGATCATATGCTTTACAAATGGATTTTTAACTTGTTTTTGTAATTTTTTTGCCGAATCTGAGTATATGAATATGGGAAGAGGTAAAGGTAAATTGTATGATTCCATTTCAGTCCAGTGAGGGAGATCATTTGATGAAAAATAATATGTCATAGACCTCAGTTGTGCCGACCAATAATACAACATAAAATTTGGACATTTCAGACCTCCACGATCAAATGGTAAATATAATAAAGACAGACGTAATCTAGCCCTCCTGTTGTTCCATATAAATTCCACTAACTTTTTTTTTATTCTTGAGAATAGATCTAAAGGTGGTGATAAGGGAATGTATTGAAATAAATAAAGTATTTTAGGTAAAATATTACTTTTAAGTATATTGATTCTCCCGATCATCGACATTGGTAGTGACATCCATCTCTGAGTTAACTCATTGATATCTGACATTAAGGCTTCATAGTTGACGCTGGCGACTGATTCTAGCTTAGGCATAATTTGGATTCCTAAATATTTAAACTGATTTACAACATTGAATTGATTTGCCTCAGGGGCTGGGTAATTTCTCTGGGTCTCATTTAGCATTAATATTGAAGATTTAGTTTTATTTATTTTATATCCTGATATTTCCCCAAAATTCTTTATTAAATTCAACAAGGTTGGAATTGATTTTTTTAGATTCGACATAAACAAAATTATATCATCGGCGTACAGGGAGATTTTATGTTCTGTTGGTCCAACTTTAATTCCATATATTTGTGAATGTAAACGTATCGCTATCGCTAAAGGTTCAATTGCCATAGTAAACAGTAAAGGTGAAAGTGGACAGCCTTGTCGACATCCTCTATTGATTTTTATTGGTTTTGAAATATTGTTATTTGTTAGGATTTCTGCTGTAGCATTATTGTATATTATTTGAACCCATTTTATGAAATTATTTCCAAGTCCAAACCTTTGTAGGACTTCAAAAAGAAAGGGCCATTCAACTCTATCAAAGGCCTTTTCGGCGTCCAATGATAGGAGAGCTGTATCCGGTGCTTCTTTATTAAAATAAATAATATTAAATAGTCTTCTTACATTATGGAAGCCTTGTCTACCCTTTATAAAGCCATTCTGATCTCGATTAATAATATTTGGTAAAATTTCTTGTATTCGTCTTGCTAAAATTTTACAGATTATCTTAAGGTCGGCGTTTAATAGGCTTATTGGTCTCATATTTTCACATTTATTAGAGGGCTTACCTGGTTTTGGCAGCAGTATAATTAAGGCATTATTTATGTATGATGGTAAATTATTATTTTGAAATGCTTCTAAAACCATTTCCAAAAAAGGTTTTATTAATTTATTCTTAAATTTTTTATAAAGGTCAACTGGAAGACCATCTGGTCCTGCACTTTTTCCTGATTTCATATTATCAATGGCTAGCCCAACTTCTTCTTGACTAATTTTAGACTCCAATATCTCCCTGTTTTCATTTGGTATACACGGTATAGATAGTTCGTTCAAAAACCCATTTAGTTTTGTTAAATCAGGTTCATTTTTGGTATCATATAATTTTTCATAGTAATCTCTAAAGGCTCTATTAATTTCTAAAGGATCTATACCTACCTGTCCATTACTTATAATACTGGTAATTGGTGTTTTAATTTCCAATTGTTTAATCTGCCATGCTAATAATTTTCCTGATTTTTCACCTTGTTCATAAAAAGATTGTTTCAATCTTAGAAGACTCGAGGCAGCTCTATTCGCTGATTTTTTGTCGTATTCAGCTCTCAAAATCAGTAATTCATTCTCCAACCTTGGGTCACTTCCTGCATACACTTTTTCCTGAAGACTTTTTATTTTATGTTCCAATTTAGCTCTCTCCTCTCGAGTCTTCTTAGATTTTGATCCTGTATAACTAATAATATGTCCCCTAATAAAAGCTTTGAAAGCCTCCCACTTTACACATGCTGATGTTTGTGTAGTATTGATGTCAAAGAACTCGTCTATCTGTTTTTCTATATACTTGACAAATTCCTCATCCTGAAGCCATTTATGCTGAAATTGCCATCTACCTGATTCCTTTGTCAATTTTTTATCTACATATATTAGACAGCAGGGTGCATGATCAGAGATCACGATGTTATCATAAAAGCAGTTTTGAATCTTGGACCTTAATTCTGTGGAAATCAAAAAATAATCAATACGTGAGAATGTCTTGTAGGTACTGGAATAACAAGAATAGGCTTTAACTTGTGGTTTCATTTCTCTCCATATATCTAACAATCTCAATTCTTTCATAAAATGATTAATAGTCATCCTACATCCAATGTGCGTACAATCCAGTCCTGTTGATCTATCCACACCTGGATTCAATGTACAATTAAAATCCCCTGCTATTATATGTTGCCCTGTAAGTGATGATAAGATGAGAAATAAATTAGCAAAGAACTTCTGATCATCTATATTGGGACCATATAAGTTCACAAGATTTATATTTTCTAATAGCAAAGAACCTTGAATGATTACATATCTTCCAAATTTGTCTCCAATTACATTTTTCACTTGAAAAGGAACTGATTTATGTATGAGAGTCATAACTCCCCTGGCTCGGGATGAAAATGAAGAGGTGAATACACTTCCCTGCCATCTACTCCTAATTCTTTTAACATCCTCCTCTATCAGATGAGTTTCTTGTAAAAACACAATTCTTGAACCCATGTCCTTTATTTTATTCATAACTTGTTTAAGTTTTTTTAAATTTTGTAGACCTCTGCAATTCCATGAAGTTAAATTAAGATTAACACTTTGGTCCATGATCAATAGAGAGTTTGGGATTACCTTGCAGTGTAAACATGCTCATACAGAGAAGCAAAAACATGAGTGGTTGAACATTCATCCTACAAACTACACACAAACAAATTTCCCCTTCCCACACTTGTGGCAAACCCCCCAAAATCAAAAGAAAAATTCTGTCTCCCGATATAGCCATCGACCGTTCCACACCCACGGGGAACAGCCTAAGCCACTCCTTCTTCATCCTCCCAATCACCCTAACTCTACTGCTTTTAATGACGTAACATTAACTCTCCTCTGTAGTTTTCCAACTTAACTCCAAAATTTTTAACAACTTTGTACATCATAGTTTTTTTTTTGTTTGTTTTGTTTTTGTTTTGTTTTTTTTAATATATAATACAATCTATATTTTGTAAACTTACTATTTACTTCAAGTCAGTCAGATGCCTGTGCAAATGCTTAATTATTCTACCTTATATTTTGTTCATGCTTAGCTCCCACCAGTCTCTTCTTCTTCTTTGATCTTCTTGATGAACTCCTGCGCCTCCTCTGGGGTCTTGAAGATGTGGGTTCTGCCCTCATACGTGGTCAGCAGTCTCGCAGGATAGATTACACCATGACGAATCCCAAGGTTGCGCAGCTCCTTACGTACGGGATCAAACTGCTTCCTCAATTGCTGGATTCCTGTGGCCAAATCTGGGTAGAACCGCACCTGCTGGTCCTGGTGTTTAATCTATCCTTTTTTAGCTCGTGCAGCGTTGAAGATCTTCATCCTGTCTCTGTTGCTAAGAAACTTCATAATTAAGGTCCTCGGCGGTCCCTTATCTCTCCGTGGGCCAATACGATGTGCTTTTTCCAGAACCACTGCTGATTGCAACTCCTCGCTGCCCAGCACCTCCGGAATCCACTTTTCCAGAAAGGAGCATACGTCCCGACCTTCTGATTCCTCTGGAAGACCCACCAGCCTCAAATTATTCTGTCTCGACCGAGATTCCAAATCCAAAATATTATCTTCCAGAGATTTATTTTTTTTTTCCAAAGTGCGCACCTTTAATTGAAGACGGGTGACGTCATCTTCAGCACTAGCGAGACGGAGCTCCATCTGCGCCGTTCGTTCTACACAGTCACCCAATTCCTTTCTTATTCCTTCCAACGCTGTCATAATCCCATCAAATCTAGAGGAAAAGTCCGCTCTCATTGAACTCATGGCAGCCATCAGCGCATCTGCGCCATACCCCGCAGATATCGCAGCGTTGCCAGCCTCCTCCGCCATATATGGAGTTTTGTTTACTGCGTCACAGACCTGAAAGTCCGTTAATTTGGACTGTTTCGGCGGTTCGCTTTTTCCTTTTCCTGGTTTTCCAGCCTTAGGCTTCGCCGACATATCTTCGCCCAAATGCTGGGATACGTTCTGTCCCAAATGAGAGAGTTATTTGCCGATTTTTTTTTTTTCCAGGAGCAGAGCAGAGCGAGACACGTCCGTCCTACGTGGCAGCCATAACCGGAAGTCCGTATGATACGCTTTTAATTAATTTATTAATTTTTATTTTTAACCTGTCACATACTCCCCCTCAAAATAGATGTTGTCCCCAACATCAGGACATGTGAAATGTATAATAACCACTGTCACAGTGCAAAATTCTCAAAAAGTGCATAGTCAACTAATTCAAAAAAGTTTACAGACTGGAACGCTTTTCATACATTCTGGCTTTGAGATAAACTCATTCACAGTCTCAAGTGTCCATTACACTTTAAGTGCATATCCTGTGCATACTGGGATAAACACCAACACAGTCCTTTTTTTTTTTTTAAGTCAGTCCCAATGAGTCAAACGACCTTAAAACTCAATCTTTCAGTGTGAGTCCAATGTAACTGCATTTACTCTACTTCAAGTATACAAAATGACCACCAACCCATTAACACTGACCACAAAACTCTTGGAAGTAGAAAGGATGTACACTGTATACCCATGACATGGTCTGTTCAGGATAATAAGGCAACGTCTGTATGTTATAACATGCTGGTGTACCCAGTGTATCATAAGTGAATACTTTCGGTTTTCTAGCCTCTAGGTCGCTGATTCACTTCCTCACCAGGATCACTGTAGGTAGGAGAAGGAGGGTGCGGTGAAGGAAGGCTCACCTCCGCAGGTAAGTCCTCTACCTGACCAATGTTGTCCTCTGCTGGCTGGTCAGCTGCTGCAGCTTCAAGTTCTGTCTCCTGCTGCACCTCTTCAGGTATGTTGTCCTCCTGCTGAGCTGGGTCTGCGGTCCTCTCAGGCGGTGGCGAATCAGGGCGAGTGCTCAAGTGAAGTGGCACTGGATAATACTCGTCCTCATCATCGTTGTCCTCTTCTGAGTGAACCTCCGGTGTCTCCGCTGATCTGGTAGTGGCGTATTTCTTTGAACGAGGCTGCAAAGAAGTCTCCAAGGGCAAATGATCACATGGCAGAAGAAGATTGCGATCCAAAGTTCTAGATCTACCCTTGCCTCTCTCAGGTTTCAGTTCATAAACTGGAATGTCCTTGCTCACTTGACGAACCACTGTATGTATAACATCCTCCCAGTGGCTCCTCAGTTTGCCTGGACCCCAACGTGGAGTCAAGTTCCTGACTAAAACACGATCACCGGGCAACAGAGTAGAATACCTCATCTTACTATCATACAGTCTCTTACTCCGAGCAGCGGCTTTGTTTGTATTTTCTCGTGTGATCTCGTAAGTGTCCTTCATCTCCTGTTTCCACTTCTGCATGTAGCTCTGATGTTTACTGTCACCCTGATCTATGTTTGGGGATAAACTGAACAACATGTCCACTGGTATCCTTGGTGACCGTCCATAAAGTAAGTAAAAAGGCGAAAACCCTGTCACTTCACTTTTAGTAGCGTTGTAGGCATACACCAGTTTGTTTAGTGAGTCCTTCCAGTTACTCTTTTGTTTCTCCGTGAGTGTCTTCAACATCTCAATCAAAGTCTGGTTAAAGCGTTCAACTTGCCCGTTTCCTTGTGGGTGATAGGGACTGGTTTGCGAACCTGCAACTCCACAATACTCTATGAGTTGGGAAAAAAGCTGGTTCTCAAATTCACCACCTTGGTCATGGTGAAGTTTCAGGGGGAACCCAAACTTTTTTTTTTTTTTTTTGTAACTTTGTTTTTTATTCATTTTTCATCATACATATTACATTCAGATCACAGTCTCTATATTTAAAAAAGGAGCTAACCATACAGTCAAAAAGAAAAAAAAAAAAAGAAAAAAGAGGGGAAAAAAAAAAAGAAAAAAGGGGGGGGAACAAATGTTGGAGCATCAAGTTTTTAGTTTCCATCTCTAAATTCTTCTGGTTTTTCCAGTGTCTTTGGTTATTCTTTCAATTTCTGTCTCGTTGTTGCACTTTGTAGTGTGTCCATTTCCACCATTTTTTTTTTCATATTGTCCTTCTTGCATTCTCCGTCGATATGTTAGTTTTTCCATTAGATGTATATCCTCAACAATGTCTGTCCATTGCTCTTGGTCAGGAAGAACTTCTGATTGCCATTTTCTTGTGATTGTTTTTTTACATGCAATCAGCATGATTTTAACTAAATATCTGTCCTCAGCCTATATTACATTGTCTCTTTTAAGATCACATAAATACATCAAGTTACAGTTCATTGGTATGTTATATCCTAATATCCTCTGTATTGTCACATGTATAGATTTCCAGAATGATGAGATTTTGCTGCATTTCCAAAACATATGCGAGTGGTCTGCATTTTGAGCCCCACAGCCCCTCCAGCACATAGATTTGGTATTTGTGTATTTTCTTTGGATCTGTGGTGTAATGAAATAGCGAATCAGGTTTTTCCATCCAAATTCCCTCCATGTCCTTGAACTTGCTGATGTGTGTTGTGTTTTCCATATTTCTTGCCAGTTTTCTTCTGTTATGTTTAAATTTAGCTCTTTCTCCCATTTCTCCTTTATATAGTTACTTGAATGTTTGTTTGCCATAAGTTTCTGATATAGCTTTGAAATAATTCTTATTTTATTTCCTGCATATGAGCTTACAATGAATTGTATAATCTCACTCACATCTGTGTGGAGGTTATGCCTAATCCTTCTCATATAATAATCTGTCATCTGCAGATATCTGAAGAATTCAGATTTTTCTAGCTTAAATTTTCTTCTCATGTTTACAAAACTCCCGAAATCTTTTTTTTCCCATATTGCCCCATGCTGTGATTCCCTTGTTCACCAGATTTTTGTATCCCCTATCTCACTTTGCCGGTTCAAACTGATTTCAATAGTTTTATGTCCTCCTTTATATTATCCTTTTGTTCTATTTTATACCAGAGTTCCAAAGTAAATTTAGTGATTGGGTCTATTTGTTTGATTTGCTTATACACATCCTTATCTCCCATTATGCTTTGCACTGGGAGTCCATCAATTTCCTTTTTCATTTCTTTCCATTTTGCCTCGTATCCTCCGTCACACCAACATATAATCGTCAGCCTCCGTCGGTCTATGATGACCATGGAAGAGAATCCTAAACGTCTACCCTGCTGGAACAGCACCGCCTGTGGCTGAACAGGCCGATGCGTGAATGGCAGCCCTTGTCACACAGGTCGCACTTGTGGGTGGTCTCCGTGCTGCTGGGTCTGTGGCGGTTCTTCCTGCGGGTCCTTTTTTCATCTGCTGCAGCAGTCAGTCTCTCTTCACCCTCCTTGAGCTGTCTGGGCAGGGTGCCTCTCCATTTGGAGTGGTCCGTTGCAAGGTCCTCCCAGCGCTCTGTGTTGATCTCCAGGGTCTTCATGTCTCTCTTGAAGACGTCTCTAAAGCGCAGCTGTGGGCGGCCAACGTCTCTCCTGCCAGTTGCCAGTTCTCTGTAGAGGACGTCTTTGGGGATTCTGCCATCCTCCATATGGTGAACATGGCCTAGCCAGCGGAGCCTGCGCTGCCTGAGTAGAGTGAACATGGAGGGAAGGCCGGCGCGGGACAGAACTTCTGTGTTGGGCACTTTGTTCTGCCAGGATATGTCCAGGATGTGGCGAATGCAGTGCAAGTGGAAGGAGTTCAGTCTCTTTTCCTGCCGGGTGTATGTTGTCCACATCTCTCTCCCATAGAGCAGTGTGCTGATGACGCAGGCGTTGTACACTGCCATCATCGTCTTGACAGAGAGTTTGGGATTCTCCCACACTCGTGTGGTGAGGCGAGCGAGTGTGAAGGCTGATTTTCCAATCCTCTTGTTGATCTCTGTATCAAGGGAGAGGTTGTTGCTGATCGTGGACCCCAGGTACGTGAACTGATTCACGACCTCCAGCTCGTAGTCGTCGATGGTGATGGTTGGTGGTGCTTCCGTGCCTTGCGCCAAGATGTTAGTCTTCTTCAGGCTGATGGTAAGCCCGAAGTCCTTGCATGCCTGGGAGAAGCGGTCCATCAGGGTCTGAAGCTCCTGCTGTGTGGGGGTTGCGACTGCAGCGTCGTCTGCGAACAGCATGTCTCTGATTAGAGCCTCGCGTACTTTGGTTCTGCCTTTCAGGCGGGCGAGGTTGAAAAGCCTGCCGTCAGATCTTGTGTGCAGGTAGATTCCCTCTGTTGCTGTGCTGAAGGCATGCCTCAGGAGCATAGCAAAGAAAATCCCAAAGAGGGTTGGCGCAAGTACACAGCCCTGTTTCACTCCACTGCGTATGTTGATTGGCTCTGAGACATTGCCATCGTGCTGCACTATCCCCTGCATGTTGGTGTGAAACGATTCGATGAGGCTTTGCAACTTTGGTGGGCATCCTATCTTTGGCAGGATCTTGAAAAGGCCCTCTCTGCTGACCAGATCGAACGCTTTGGTGAGGTCGATGAAGGCGACGTACAGGGGCATGTTCTGTTCTCTGCATTTCTCCTGGAGTTGGCGGATGGAGAATATCATGTCTACCGTCGATCGCTCAGCGCGGAAGCCACACTGAGACTCGGGGTAGACACGTTCGGTAAGCTTCTGTAGACGAATGAGAACAACTCGTGTGTAGACTTTGCCAACAACGCTGAGGAGGGAGATGCCCCTGTAGTTGTTGCAGTCGCTTCTCTCCCCTTTGTTTTTGTAGAGGGTGATGATCTTGGCATCCCTCATGTCCTGTGGTACGGCACCTTCATTCCAACACTGGCAGAGGACGTCATGCAATGGCAGCAGTAGGGCGGTCTTGCAGTGCTTGATCAGGTCAGGGGGTATGCCGTCGTTGTCGGGTGCCTTGCCAGCGGCCAAGCTATCAATGGCCTTGCTGAGTTCATCGATAGTTGGCTCGGCGTCAAGTTCGTCCATGGATGGCAGGCAGTCGATGGCATCAAGGGCTGACGGTGTCACGGTGTTCTGTCTGGAGTAGAGGTCGGAGTAGTGTTCCACCCATCTCTCCATCTGCTTGTTCTTTTCTGTGATCATCTCCCCAGTGGAGGATTTGAGGGGGGCCGTCTTGCTCTGAGCCGGACCAAGTGCTTTCTTGAAGCCATCGTACATACCACGGATGTTCCCTGTTATGGCAGCGGTTTGAATGTCTTGGCTGAGCTGAGTCCAGTACTCGTTGGCACAGCACCGAGCAGTCTGCTGAACTTTGCTTCTCGCAGCCCTGAGAATCTGGAGATTCTTCTCGTGTGGGTACTTCTTGTACTCAGCAAGTGCTGAGCGCTTGGCTTCAATGACAGAGGTCATCTCGGTCAACTTAGCATCAAACCAGTCCTGTGACTTCGAGGTCTTCCTCCCAAAGGTAGCCAAGGCTGTGCGGTGGATGGTGTTTCGCAGCTCTTCCCACTTCTGCTTTGCAGATTCTCCTTCTTGTGGTACACCAAGTTCCTTCTCAAAGGTGGAGGCAAACTGCTCAACAAGTTCTGGTTGAGCCATCTTGCTGGTGTCAATCCGTGCCTTTCCAGGTTGTCTAGCACGATGGAATTTCTTCAGCTGCAGCTTGACCTTGCAACACACCAATGAATGGTCTGTGTCGCAATCTGCACTCTGGAACGAACGGGTGATTAGCACGTTCTTCAGTGAGGTGCACCTGGTCAGGATCAAGTCCAGCTGGTGCCAGTGCTTTGAGCGCGGATGTTGCCAGGAAACCTTGTGTTGGGGCTTGGTCTTGAAGAACGAGTTTGTGATGCACAGATCGTGATATGTGCAGAACTCGAGCAGCCGCTGTCCGTTGTCTTTCATTCTGCCCACGCCAAAAGGTCCAAGACAGGAGGGCCAGGAGTCGTGGTCAGCACCCACTCTGGCATTGAAGTCTCCAAGGAGAATGAGTTGTTCAGAGTTGGGGATGATCCTGACAGTTGTTGCGAGATTCTCATAGAACTCGTCTTTTGCCTCTGGTGTGGCTGTCAGTGTTGGGGCATACACACTGACGAGGGTGATTGGGCCTTGAGTGGTGTTCAGGCGGAGAGTGAGGAGTCGTGCAGAGCCAGTGCTGCTCGGTTCCACCATCTTCAGTAAGGTGTTCTTCACTGCGAAGCCCACTCCGTGTTCCCTGTGTTTGTCACTGCCCTTTCCCTGCCAGTAGAACATGTAGTCCTTCTCTCTCAGTGTGCCTGCGTCAGCCAACCGTGTTTCCTGGAGAGTGGCGATATCCACTTCCAGTCTCTTCAGCTCATTATTGATGATGGCAGTCTTCCTGGTGTCGTTGATGTCCTTGAGGTTAGCAGCGAGTCCTGTCATCATAGTGTGGACGTTCCAAGTTCCCAGTTTTAGAGTTGGTCTCTTTTGTTTTATTGTCTTGCCTGGTGCGAAGGTTCTCAGCCTGCTGTTCGGACTTCTCCTCATCCCCATGCACCCAATGAGGAAAGCAAGCTGTGGCGGGACAACACCTTATTGGCTGGGGGCTGCCCAGCTTGAGGCGGGCGGTAGCTGTCCAGTGAGATCCAATGATCCCTCCCACCGTCGGGAACAACCCCTGGCGCCGCGCTCTATGCCAATTGAGCGGTGGCTTATAACCGGTAACTGTCATTCCCCGTGTTTTGTCTACGCCAAAGGCGAAGCTGGAGTGTCCTCTCCAGTGATCCGGTGTTCTACCTTCCAGCGTTGGGCGTTGGTAGGATTCAAGCCTGGGCAGGAAGATATGGAGGACAAGATGTTGCCCATGCAGCATGTCCCCCCTCTCCACGTCACTGATGAATCCAAAGGAACAGCAGGACTGCTACAGTTTGGCACCAGCACCGTTGCAGGAGCTGCCAGAACGACGTTGAGCACAACATAGAACTGCCTTAGGGGCTCCGACTCCGGATTTTTCCTCAGGGTTGACTCCCGAAGCCTTTCCCATGACCGGGTATGCCACAAGGCAGCGGAGGTTTGAAATCAGGGTTTACCTTCCCCTAGATGGGCTACCTTCCCAGGTTGACGAGCCACCATCTACCCGAAGCATCTGGTTTTAAGGCGCCAGAGATCCACCCTCCCCTTCTCCTATTAGTAAAAGCAGTTCCGCTGGGCTTAGAGACTAAACCACACGGGCAGGCTAGGAGTTGGACTTAGTTGTCAAAGGCTTTTCGAGACGCACGCCATAAGGAGCATTTTATGAGCACTGGGAGCTTAACCCCAGTGCCACTCCTGGCTATGACAAATATATGACAAAATATTGTCATAGATATTTGTCATAGCCGCTCCTGGCTATGACAAAGATATATGTATTATATGACATATAATACATACAGTGGGGCAAAAAAGTATTTAGTCAGCCACCAATTGTGCAAGTTCTCCCACTTAAAAGATGAGAGAGGTCTCCAATTTTCATCATAGGTATACCTCAACTATGAGAGACAAAATGAGAAAAAAAAAATCCAGAAAATCACACTGAAGGATTTTTAATGAATTAATTGGTAAATTCCTTGGTAAAATAAGTATTTGGTCACCTACAAACAAGCAAGATTTCTGGCTCTCACAGACCTGTAACTTCTTCTTTAAGAGGCTCCTCTGTCCTCCACTCGTTACCTGTATTAATGGCACCTGTTTGAACTCATTATCAGTATAAAAGACACCTGTCCACAACCTCAAACAGTCAGACTCCAAACTCCACTATGGCCAAGACCAAAGAGCTGTCAAAGGACACCAGAAACAAAATTGTAGACCTGCACCGGGCTGGGAAGACTGAATCTGCAATAGGTAAGCAGCTCGGTGTGAAGAAATCAACTGTGGGAGCAATTATTAGAAAATGGAAGACATACAAGACCACTGATAATCTCCCTCGATCTGGGGCTCCACGCTAGATCTCACCCCGTGAGGTCAAAATGATCACGAGAACGGTGAGCAAAAATCCCAGAACCACACAGGGGGACCTAGTGAATGACCTGCAGAGAGCTGGGACCAAAGTAACAAAGGTTACATCAGTAACACACTACGCCGCCAGGGACTCAAATCCTGCAGTGCCAGACGTGTCCCCCTGCTTAAGCCAGTACATGTCCAGGCCCATCTGAAGTTTGCTAGAGAGCATTTGGATGATCCAGAAGAGGATTGGGAGAATGTCATATGGTCAGATGAAACCAAAATAGAACTTTTTGGTAAAAACTCAACTTGTTGTGTTTGGAGGAGAAAGAACACCATACCTACTGTGAAGCATAGGGGTGAAAACATTATACTTTGGGGCTGTTTTTCTGCAAAGGGACCAGGACGACTGAGCCGTGTAAAGGAAAGAATGAATGGGGCCATGTATCGTGAGATATTGAGTGAAAACCTCCTTACATTAGCAAGGGCATTGAAGATGGAACGTGGCTGGGTCTTTCAGCATGACAATGATCCCAAACACACCGCCCGGGCAATGAAGGAGTGGCTTCGTAAGAAGCATTTCAAGGTCCTGGATTGGCCTAGCCAGTCTCCAGATCTCAACCACATAGAAAATCTTTGGAAGGAGCTGAAAGTCCGTGTTGCCCAGCGACAGCCCCAAAACATCACTGCTCTAGAGGAGATCTGCATGGAGGAATGGGCCAAAATACCAGCAACAGTGTGTGAATGTCATGACTCTGGCTCTCACGAGCCAGGAAAGAGATTCGAGGGCGACCAGTGAGTTGGCGTAATTTATTAAAACAAAACACACACACACTACACTAAATAACGAACAGCAAAATAAAGAGCCACGTGGGGCTAAAACACACACAGAACCAAAGGTACATACCACCCAGGGAGAAAGGCTAGAGGGGCGGCGAGGGAAAAAATACTCGCCGAGTCGCAGCACTAACACTGGGGAAGACGCCGAGGTAACGGCGAACTGCAGCTGGGCGGAGGAGCTAACAGTCGTGGAAACACAAGATGAGTCTTTCCAAAGCGAGGTCGCAGCGACGAGTGACTCTCGGCTGCTCGCTTAAATGGAGGAGGAGATTGGAGATAGGAGACAGCTGTCCCAGTGCAGCTGAACTAGACAGCTGGCAATCAGCTGGGCGCTGTCAAAGAGCGGGCCATGGAAGACCCGGCACGGACTACCCCGGAGCAGGAGCGAACTGGACAACCTGAACGCAGAGCAAAGATAGTTCAGGTCGTGACAGTACTCCTCCCCCGAGCCGCGCCTCCTGGAGCGGCCTAACCCCCCCCCCCCCCCCCGAGGGAAGACCAGGGAGGGCGGTGGGGGCCAGATCTGGGAGAAAGGGGGGAACCAGAAAAAGGAGGCAGGGAAGAAAAAAAACCTAGACACAGCATAGGGTCAGATACCATAATAATCCTAACCCCAAGAAAAAACCATCACCCCCTCCTCTGCAGACGCCAGACGGTCTGTGCAGGACCACAGGAGGTGGGGAGAAACGACAAGAACAAGATACAAGGGCACAGCGATACAGTCATGGGAAGAAAAAGGCTCACAACAACTTAGGGCGAGGACAAGACAAAAACTCATGTCCTGAAGGACCGAAAACTATAAAACTCTGATGAACATCAGGTTGAAGTAGACTTACACAAGTAAACCCCGACCAAAACAGAATATACGGAAGTAATTCGGGCCTAAGACCCAAAAAATAGAGCCTGAGGCCGCAAACTGGCATAAAGATACAAAAAACCAACTCCTCAATCACGTATTAACACAACGGAAGTCACAAAACAGTCAGGAGGAGGGCATAAATACAGAAAAAAAAAAAAACAAGACTACTCAGAATGAGGCCAGGCAACGTGAAGCAAATGCTACTTAAAGGAGAAATTAGAATAAGACCATACTGCGATCACAAAACACAGAAAATTGCCCAAAGAAAAATTCTCGGTAGAAATGACATCCCAATAAGGACTCTAACACAGTAAGTTCCTTGATGTCCCGAATGAAATTAAATAATGGAAGCACACAAAACACAAGGCTATGAACAGTTAGTCAGTCTGTCAGAAATGACAGCAGGTGGAGTGAGGCAGGCGATGACAGCTTGTCCGGCGGGCGGCCCGAACTCCACCAGGCCAGGAACCACAGCACCAGTTCGGGTGGTCTACCCGAGTCCCAGGCTAGGAGACACAGTTTCTCCGGAGGCCGACCCAGATCACCGAACCAGCCAGATGGCTTCCCAGGCGGTCGTCCCGTGACCTCAGACCACGGAGAGCTGAGGGAGAAGTCTTGGTGCAGCTTCCTCCCAGAGGGAAAAGGCAGGAGGAAACTGACCCAGGTGAGAAAAACCCCCACAGTAGTAGGGGGAGAAGAGATGGAGGCCAGGGGCAAAGTTAGCCTGCCATCTAATGGCAACAAGGGTAGGGGGAAACTGGCCCGGGTGAGAGGAACCCCAACAGCGGCAGGAGAAGAAATGATGGAGGCAAGGGGCGAAGTCAGCCAGACGTCAGGCGAACACAATCCTCCAGCTCCCACGCTAACCGTTACCCGGACCGGCGCAGCACCCCCGGCGGACCCCGAACGGGCCGGCGCAGCACCCCCGGTGGACCCCGAACGGGCCGGCGCAGCACCCCCGGTGGACCCCAGCTGGACCGGCAAAACACTCCCGGTGGACCCCAGCTGGACCGAGACAGCACTCCCGGTGGACTCCAGCTGGACCGAGACAGCACCTCCGGGCGCAGCGTCTGAGGCGAACACCGTGCAGGGAACCGGAACCTCCGAGATGGCACCCAGAGCAGGTTCGTCTCCGATGACCCTGGGGAGAGGCTCAGAGGGACAAAAGGAACCGGGATCAGGATCACCGGCAGCGGCAGAGCCCGGCGGAACAGGCTCGAGCGCAGTAGACGGCTGCACCCGGCCCGCCCCCCCAAGAGACAGGCAATAATGCTCCAGAATAGAGAAGAGAAAAACAAAATAGAGCACTTGCCTGATCTCGGGTTCTACCGCCATCCAGGACTTCGATGCTCCGGGCTCAGCGTGCAGGACTCCGTCCTCCGGCTCCAACTCGACTGCGAATGGCTCCGCAGCCGGCATGATGGTTTCCACAGTCAAACGACCTCCAAACGCCGAAAACCGCGTCGACAGCCCACCTGGCGTGGGGGCAGGAGATCTGGACTCTGCTGGGCCGAACCATTCCTCCGTGGAGACCCGGGGACGCTTAATCGTCGGCGCTGGCTCCAACAGGCAGTTCGACCTTCTCCTCTGCCCATAACGTGGCTGCGGGGCTGGGGCAAAACCCTCCAGGGCCGCAGGCCGCCTCCTCCTCGCGCAGCGGTGTACACCTGGCACCGGGGCACACTCAAGGGGAAGAGACACAGAGGACGCAGGTTCATATTCAGTTTTTGCAGCGGGAGGAGAGAGCTCAGGGGACTGTGAACCCTGAACTCCTCCCCCAGGAATCAAACAAGGCAATTCACTCACAATGGGAGGAGAATGAAAGGACACTTGCCTGATTCCCAGAGGACCGGTGGAACCCGCTACAAGAGGCTTGAGTCTCTCTTCTCCCAACCGGATAGAAGTGGGGGACCCCCCGGACAGATGAGGTGGTGCTACCCGCACCAGATCGGGACCTGGAACACCTGGGGATGAATTTGCGCTCCTCCCAGCAGCCGGAGTGAATGACGAAGAGGGGGGTGAAACAGCTGAGGAGAGCTGGGGGCCCAAAGCTGACGGGACAGCGGGGAGAGCGGGCCCAGGAGCGGGAGCAGCTGATTCACTTCTTCGGCAAGACACGGGAGCTACAGCAGGCTGGGAGGCAGAATTCGTGTGGTTTCCTGGAGCGGGATCCGGACAGGACTCTCGCTGAGATGAGTGGGGAATTTGGGAGCGACGTCTTCTGAACGTGAGGTCGGGAAAACGCCGCTCCTGCGCGGTGAGCGAAGCCAACAGGTCAGCGGATTCCGGATAATTGTTCAGCTCTGGGTTCTTCTCGACCAGCCTGACCGCCGCAATCACGTTCTTCATGGCTACGGGGGGAACGGCGGCGGAAGAAGCGGCTGCCACTCGATCCGCAATGCGCATCGCTGTCACTCTCATCTTCTCCGGGGGAAACCCGGTTGACGTCACTCTATCCTGGGGATCACCCCTGGGTGAGGCGAACTCCTGGACTGGATCGGCGGGAGGAGCGGGATTCCGAAGCGAGGAGCGATGGCGTCCTGTCCTCGGTTTCCTGCCGGAGTTCTCCTCCAGCCTACGGAGTCTTTCCCAGGCCACAGAGATGTCTGCCCTCCTCGCCTTAACCTCGGGGAGAAGGAAGTAGCGAGAAAAGCTGTTAAGCATTCCCTCGGCGAGCTCCAGGCGCCAGCGTATCTCGCTGGGGGCATCGTAGAGGTCCGTGGTGAACAACGTTCCGTCCACAAGGTCCAGAGCCTCCGAGAGATCGTGGCCTGGGTGCCGCATGCGTCTCCTGGAGGGAGACATGATACAGGCTTGCCTACGCCCAGAGGAAGGAAAAAGAGAGCGTCGAGTCCTTACGGCAAACTCACGGTCGCGGCCGTCTCAGTATGGCTGCGACCTACTGTCATGACTCTGGCTCTCACGAGCCAGGAAAGAGATTCGAGGGCGACCAGTGAGTTGGCGTAATTTATTAAAACAAAACACACACACACTACACTAAATAACGAACAGCAAAATAAAGAGCCACGTGGGGCTAAAACACACACAGAACCAAAGGTACATACCACCCAGGGAGAAAGGCTAGAGGGGCGGCGAGGGAAAAAATACTCGCCGAGTCGCAGCACTAACACTGGGGAAGACGCCGAGGTAACGGCGAACTGCAGCTGGGCGGAGGAGCTAACAGTCGTGGAAACACAAGATGAGTCTTTCCAAAGCGAGGTCGCAGCGACGAGTGACTCTCGGCTGCTCGCTTAAATGGAGGAGGAGATTGGAGATAGGAGACAGCTGTCCCAGCGCAGCTGAACTAGACAGCTGGCAATCAGCTGGGCGCTGTCAAAGAGCGGGCCATGGAAGACCCGGCACGGACTACCCCGGAGCAGGAGCGAACTGGACAACCTGAACGCAGAGCAAAGATAGTTCAGGTCGTGACAGTGAAAACCTTGTGAAGACTTACAGAAAACGTTTGACCTCTGTCATTGCCAACAAAGGGTATATAACAAAGTATTGAGATGAACTTTTGTTATTGACCAAATACTTATTTTACCGAGGAATTTGCCAATTAATTCATTAAAAATCCTTCAATGTGATTTTCTGGATTTTTTTTTTTCTCATTTTGTCTCTCATAGTTGAGGTATACCTATGATGAAAATTGGAGACCTCTCTCATCTTTTAAGTGGGAGAACTTGCACAATTGGTGGCTGACTAAATACTTTTTTTCCCCACTGTATATCTTATTTGTGCTGAGTAGTAATATTCTTTTTGACTCGGTAGACCCATGCCACCTTTCTCTTTTGGTAACTGGAGAGTTTTATATTTCACTCCTGGTTTTTTCCCTCCCCAAACAAATCTTGATATCATCCTGTCCCACTTTGAGAACTGGGCACCAGGAATCTCTGTTGGTAGAGCTTGGAAGAGGTAAAGCAGTCTAGGTTGTATGCTGATTTTGACTGTCTTAATTTTTGAATTCAGATCCATGTTTAAGATTAACCACCTATCGATATCTTTTTTTTTTATTTCTTGTTCTAACCTATCATAGTTTGCTTTTTAGATTTTACTTAAATCTTTGGGTATGTTCACTCCAAGGTATTTTATTTCTTTTTGTTTCCAGATTAGTTTGATCTTATCAGTTATCTGGTTTAAAGGGTTATAGTGGAATGTCAGTATTTGTGTCTTTGGTATGCTTATCTTGTATCCTGATAATTTTCCAAAATTTTCTATCAAGTCCATCATTTCCATTATTGATTCATCTGGTTGTTCAAGATAAACTATAATATTGTCTGCAAACAGCCCAATCTTGTGTTCCACTCCCTTTATTGTTACACCTTTTAATTTCTTATTTTGTCGCAACAGAGCAAACAAGGTGGGCAATAGGCAGCATCCCTGCCTAGTTGATCTTTGTATATTTACTTTGTCTGTTAAGCTACCGTTTATCTTGATTTTTGCCACAGGTTTTTGATACAGTGTCTTTATGCATTGCACTGACTTTTCATTAAATCCAAAGCGTTCCAGCATATTATATAGAAACATCCAATTAACCCTATCAAATGCTTTCTCTGCGTCTAAACTCATTATTACTGTGCTTTTCTTTTCTTTATGTATTTGATTAATTATGTGTATTGTTCTCCTGATATTATCATGTGTTTGGCATCCCTCTATGAAACCAGTTTGATCATCCTCTATCAATTCTGTCAACAATGTCTTTATTCGTTTACAGATAATTGTTGTATATATTTTATAATCCACATTTAATAAAGAGATTGGCCTATAGTTTCCACATTGTTCCCTATCTTTTCCTGGCTTTAAAATAACTGAAATAATGGCTTCGTTCCATGATGGAGGTATTTTATTGTTGTTTAATGTTCAGTTAAATGACTTTAGGAGCTGTAGGGTGAGCTCTTCTATAAACAGTTTATAGAACTCAGAGGGGTATCCGTCACTACCTGGTGATTTACCATTTTTTAGTGACTTAATCACATCTTTAATCTCTTGTGTTGTTATTTCTGCTGTTAGCTTTTCATTTTGTTGGTTTCCTATTGATGGCAAGTCCAATGTGTATAGAAATTTTTTAATATCCTTAACATTTGTCTCTTCAGGTTGCGAGTATAGTTCTTGATAGAATTTATGGAATATTTCTTCGATGTTTTCTGGGGTAACTGTGGATTTATTTGTGATGGGGTCCTCAATCTTATATACATTATTCACTGTTTGTTGTTTTCTTAACTGTTTTGTCAACAGTTTTGTGGCCTTTGGCCCGTTTCATAATATTTTTGTTTTAAATATCTATTTTTCTTTTCAATTTCATCTATTTGTATTTCTTTTATCTTTATTTTTTCTTCCTTAATTTCTTGATATATTTTTGGGTCATTTGTGTTTTGATGTTTACGTTCTAATTCCCTCAGTCTCTCACATCTTTGTTTATATGATTCCAGTTTAGACTTTTTTGCTTTTCCTGATTCAACAATTAATTTAATAACACGGCTTTTAATGCATCCCATAGTATTGTTGGCTCCACTTCTCCATTATCATTCTCCTCGATATACTCATTTATGTTTAACTTTATTCTTTCTTTCATTTTCTCATCATTTAATAGTCCTACATTAAGTTTCCATGTTGTTTGTCATTTTCTATTGTTTAAATATATTTCTATGTATATAGGATTATGATCTGATATTTCTGCCCCTCCAATCCGACAATTTCTCACCCTGTGTCTGTCACCTTCATTCATAAGGAAGTAATCTACTCTAGAGTGTACTTTATGGACTGCTGAATAATGTGTATAGTCTTTTTCGAGTGGGTGCAGGTCCCTCCATATGTCTACCATACCCATTTCTGCCAGTGAGGTTCTTATGAACTTTGTTACATGTTTTTTTGTCTTCTTAACACTTGTTGTGTCAACTTCATGATCCATGATGGCATTTAAGTCTCCTCCACAAATTAGGACTCCTTCACTGTGTGTTGCTATTAGGTCAAACAGATGTTGAAAAAAGCCCTTGTCACTTTCTGGTGGAGCGTAGATGTTCACTAATGTGATCTGCATACCATCTATTCTTCCCTTTACTATTGCGTATCTGCTTCTTTATCCTGGATTTCTTGTTCACATTCAAATTGTATTTTATTTGAAATTAGTATCATAACCCCCCTCTTAGTTCCTCCCTTAAATGAACTGTAGTAGGAGTTCTTATAGCCAAATCTCTTTAATTTCTCATGTTCTGTCTTGTTCAAATGTGTCTCTTGCATAAATATAATTTCGGCTTTTTCCATCTTGAATTTTCTTATTATTCTTTCCCTTTTAACAGGTGAGTTCAGACCATTCACGTTTAATGTCATTATCTTAAGATTTTTAACCATATTCATGTTTTTCCATTTTTTTAAACTTGTGCTC
Source organism: Pholidichthys leucotaenia (assembly GCA_020510985.1). Lineage (NCBI taxonomy): Eukaryota > Metazoa > Chordata > Actinopteri > Cichliformes > Pholidichthyidae > Pholidichthys > Pholidichthys leucotaenia. Next base: position 234,985,215 of record CM035837.1, on the reverse strand, counting down.
CTAACCCCTTTAACAACAAAACTAACACATATACGTACAAAAACACATTAATGAACCTCGACCTCCGAACTTTGGGTCTTTCTTCTGCCCATTGGTCCCTGTTGGAGGGAATGTCCTCACCGAGTGAGGGGCCCTCCCTAGACCTGTAGCTACTATCCAAGTAGTAATCATTAGTCTAGAAATGTCCAACAAAAATCCCTTTAACCTCTCCCAGTCGTTTATTTGTTTCTCTTTTACCTTGTCTTCTTGGCCTTCATTTCTTCTATGCCCTTCTTAATCTTTGTTATAATCTAAGCTTTCCATTGAAAGCCTTGCAGTTTTTCTTGGGCTCGGTGCACCACGTCCGTCTCCTGTCCTCTGCCGCTCACTCGCCTCCACTCCGGCTGTCTCAGTGCTCCGTGCCGCCCCTGCTTCAGCCGCTTCCTTGGGTACGCTCACCACAAAGCCTCACTCTTTCATGTCCCGCACTGTCTCCCTGGCCCTGTTGTAGGTTTTCACGCCATCATCCCAATGAATTCTCACCTTCATTAGTGGCGTGTGGAATCTAATTTTTTTCTCTTTCAGCATTTTTTTAATGTTGGCATATTTCTTTAGCTGCTGCACAATTTCTGTCGGGTAGTCATGATCAAAGAATATCTGTTTGTTGCCAACTTGTATTTTTTTTTCCACGCTTGTGTCAGAATTCTTTCTTTTACGTCGTATTTTGAAAAGTTTACCACAACTGACCTGGGTGCAGAGTTTGAGTTCGGTTTCTGTGCCAAGGCTCTGTGTGCAAGTTGGCTCTGCAGGTCTGTTTCATTGGGCAACTCAAGCTCTTTTTTTAAGAATTGATCTATGAATTTCCCCATCGAGTTGCCTTCAGTGCCCTCCGGTATCCCGAAGATGCGTATATTGCTCCGTCTGGACCTGCTCTCCAAGTCGGTTATTTTTTCCTGCATCCTCTGTGTTTGTGTCGCCAGGGTCTGTAGCAGCTCGCTTGCCTCGGTCTTCCAGTCTTCCAACTCTGATATTCGAGCTTGTGCTTCTGCCATACACACCCGTTGAGTGCGCAGCTCCTCCATGTTTTCTGCTAGCTTGCGGTCCATTTCTTTTCGGAGACCCATAATTTCCTCGTTCACCTCTTTTTTCAGTTCTTCCTTAAGAGCCGTTAAATCCTGTTGGAGTTGTCGCTTGAGGTCTTTTATGTCCTTACTTATATTGGCGAAGCCAGTGTCCATAACATCGAGGTTGGCGTCCTCCATTTTCTCTGAAGTCTCCTCGTTTTTGTTGGCCTCGTGTTCAGCGATTTCTCCAGTGTTGTTGAAGAGGGATTCTTTATTTTTACCCTACTTTTTTCCATGTGCCTGGCTTCTTCGTGTTTTCATCCCTTGGTTTATTGACCTATTTATGTCGAGTTGGCCATTTAGCAAAGATTTTTAATCCGACTAGGGAGAGCTCTCTTTTTAAGCGTTATGCCTCTCCGCCATCTTCCTGGAAGTCCGGGGGGAACCCAAACTTTAAAGCATAGTCATTAAAGATTTTGTCTGCCGCTGTTTTTCCAGATTTGTTTGTGGTGGCGTAAGCCTGGGCAAAACGCATAAAATGGTCAACAAGAACAAGTACATACTCATAACCACCCTTACATTTGTCTAAGCGTAAAAAGTCAACTGAAGTTCAAAAGGCTGAGTAGTAACTATGTTAGTGAGCGGAGCTCTAGTCTCGTGGCTTGGTCTCTTGTTTTTAAGGCACACACACTGTCTCAATACATAGTCCTCTATCTGTTTTTGCATGAAGGGCCAGTAAAAACGATTCCGTATCAAAGAAGTAGTTCTTTCTACACCATGGTGACCCATTTCATCATGCAGTTCTTTTAACACTGTTGGCCTGTGTTTTTCTGGCAGCACAAGTTGCTTTCTGTTTGTTATTTGTCTATATAAAACACCTTTGTCATTGAACTGTAACTTGTCCCACTCTCTTAAAAGACATACAACTTGTGGACTAAGCTGTTTGAGTTCTGAACCTGAGGGTTTTATCTCTGCCAGTTTGTATTTAACAACCTGTCCAATAATGGGATCAGTTTCTTGGTCTTGTTTGATCTGTCCTACAGTAAGTGAAGCAATAGGCATACTCACTGACACTGTGGCACTCTTCGCTGAAATACCCATAGACCAGGCTGCACTAGACTCATCTTGATGGTCACCTGCCTGTGTGGCTGCACTCACAACATCGTATGACATTTTTTTTGAACATTCCTTCATGTATGTCTCCATATCTTCCATCCATCTCCATATCTTCCATCCATCATTCTATCCATATCAAGCCACTTGATCGTCAGAAGTCACTTGATCGTCACATCCTGTAGTAACGTATCGTCACTTCCTGTTTTGCTGTCTGTCTGTGTGGTTTGCTCTCCTCACTCTCCTGAGCTTTTGGGTTAGCCACTTCCGATGGCTACTAGCTCTCCTTCCTATCCTCCTCTGGTGTGCTCTCTCTGTCAGATGTTTAGCTACACCTCTGCCTCTTTTAGTGATAACGGTAAATGTAATAAATGTTGTCTTTTTGAGGTGCTCGAGGCGAGGTTGGCTGATTTGGAATCCCGGCTCCGCTGCATTGAAACACCGTCTGCGCCAGTTACTCTTGACGGATGCCCCTTAGCTGCAGCGGAGCTAGCTAGCATAGCTAACCCCATTAGCGGTCCTCCGGCTCTCCTCAGCAGCGAGGAGACTGGGTGGGTGACGGTGAGAAGGAAGCCTAGTTGCAAAGCCCCGGTACACCACCAACCTGTTCACGTTTCTAATCGTTTTTCCCCGCTCAGCGACACACCCGCTGAGGAAAAAACTCTGATCATTGGCGACTCTGTAGTCAGAAACGTGAACCTAGAGACTCCAGTGGCCGTAGTCAAATGCATTCCTGGGGCCAGAGCAGGCGACATCCCAAAGTGATTAAGCAAAATATTGGTAAAACTCAAATTAAACATAAAGCCTCTAAACTGAATGATTTGGCCTCTGTTCCTCCTCATAATTTAAAAATTAAATGTGGTTTATTAAATATTAGGTCTCTAACTCCCAAGTCTCTGTTAGTTCATGATCTGTTAATTGATCATCAGATTTATTTAATTTCCCTTACAGAGACTTGGTTAGGGCAAGAGGATTATGTTGGTTTAAATGAATCAACTCCCTCTGGTTATTTAAACTGTCAAAATCCCAGAAGTTCTGGTCATGGAGGAGGAGTAGCAACAATTTACCATTCCAAATTACTAGTTAATGTAAAGCAAAAAACATGTTATAATTCCTTTGAGGGCCTGGTCCTCAGTATTGGGCACTTTAGCAATTTTAGGTTAAACCCAAATTTATTTGCCATAGTTTATCGTCTCCCATCAACCTACTCAGAATTTTTATCCGAATTTGCTGATTTCTTAGCTGATTTAGTGCTGAAATCTGATAGAATAATTATAGTGGGGGACTTTAATATACATGTGGATGTAGATAGTGACTGCCTTAATGTGGCATTTAATTCAATATTAGACTCAATTGGGTTTTCTCAGAAAGTAGGAAATTCTACTCATTACCTCCACCATACATTGGACCTTGTTCTGACATATGGCATAGAAATAGAAAATCTTGTAGTGTCTCCTCATAACCCTGTACTGTCAGACCATTGTCTGTTAACCTTTGATTTTACTATTTCTGACTATTTGGCTCCTAAAGAAAAATATTATTACAGTAGATGCCTCTCAGATGATGCTGTTACCAAATTTATGCAGATTGTTTCCTCTATGCCATGTGTCAACACAACGGAAATAAGCTATAGACAGCTTGCTCCTTCTGTAATTAATAACATGGTGGATAGTGTTACAGCTTCTCTGCATCAGACTCTAGACTTGGTGGCCCCCTTAAAAAAGAAAAAGTCTAATCAGAGATTTCTAACTCCTTGGTTCAACACAGAAACTCGTAGCTTAAAACAGAAGACTCGTCAATTAGAAAGAAAATGGCGCTCCACTAATTTAGATGAAATCTATTTAGCTTGGAGAAATTATCTTTTAATTTATAAAAAATCTCTTAGAAAAGCTAGAACGAGTTATTATTCTGCATTAATAGAAGAGAACAAGAATAATCCCAGGTTTCTTTTCAGCACTGTAGCCAGCTTGACAAAGAGTCAGGACTCTGTCAATCCTAGCATTCCCTTAGAGCTTACTAGTCAGGACTTTATGAACTTTTTCAATAATAAAATTTCATCCATCAGAGATAAAATCAATCAGATTCTTCCCACAGTTAATTTAAATACTGTAACTACTACAACTCCTTCAATTGATGTCTGTCTTGATGAGTTTACTCCAATCGACCTTTGTGAGTTAGACAAAATAGTTTCCTCATCCAAACCTTCAACTTGTCTTTTAGACCCTATTCCTACCAGGTTATTTAAAGAAGTCTTCCCACTTATTGGTAGCCTTATTCTTCATATAATCAATTCTTCATTAACTTTAGGCCATGTACCGCAGGCTTTTAAAACGGCTGTAATTAAACCCTTACTCAAAAAGCCAACGCTAGATCCAGGAGCTTTAACTAACTATAGACCAATCTCTAATCTCCCTTTCATTTCAAAAATCTTAGAAAGAGTTGTTGCTACGCAATTATTTGACACCTGCAGGGAAATGGTTTACTTGAAGAGTTTCATTCTGGGTTTAGGATCCATCATAGTACTGAAACAGCCTTAGCGAAGGTCACTAACGACCTCCTCATCGCATCTGATAATGGACTGGTTTCTGTACTTGTCCTTTTAGACCTTAGTGCAGCTTTTGATACTATCGATCATAATATTCTACTTGATAGATTAGAACACTATGTTGGACTTAATGGAACTTCATTGCAGTGGTTTAGATCTTATTTATCTGATAGGTTCCAGTTTGTTCATGTAAATAATGAGTTTTCTTTCAACTCAAAGCTTAGTCATGGAGTTCCACAGGGATCTGTGCTAGGCCCTACTCTTTTTAGTTTATATATGCTTCCGTTAGGCAACATTATTAGAAAGCACTGTATACATTTTCATTGTTATGCAGATGACACACAATTATACCTGTCAATGAAGCCAGATGATAGTAATCAATTAGCCAAGTTAGAAGCCTGTCTTAAGGAAATCAAAGCTTGGATGACTTGTAATTTTCTGCTATTAAATTCAGATAAGACTGAAGTCATTCTTGTTGGTCCAAAAAACCTTAGAAATACCTTTCGAAATCAAACTTTCAGTTTGGATGTGGTTACTCTTTCTCTTAATAGCTCTGTGAGGAACCTTGGAATTATTTTTGATCAAGATCTGTTCTTCAATTCACATAATAAATTTGTTTCTTAGACTGCCTTCTATCATTTGCGTAATATTACCAAGATTAGGAACATCTTGTCTCAGAGTGATGCTGAGAAACTGATCCACGCTTTTGTTAGCTCGAGATTAGATTATTGTAATTCTTTATTATCAGGCTGTCCTAAAACATCTTTAAAAAGTCTTCAGCTGATCCAAAATGCTGCAGCAAGAGTTTTAACAGGTACTAGAAAGAGAGATCATATCTCTCCGGTTCTGGCCTCCCTTCATTGGCTTCCCATAGAGTTTAGAATTAAGTTTAAAATCCTTCTTCTTACTTACAAAGCTCTAAACAATCAGGCTCCTTTTTATTTAAAAGATCTGATACTACCATATTATCCTAACAGAGCACTACGCTCCCAAAATGCAGGATTACTTGTAATACCTAGAATCTCCAAAAGTACAATGGGAGGCAGAGCCTTCAGTTATCAAGCTCCTCTCCTGTGGAACCAGCTGCCAATCTGGATTCGGGAGTCAGACTCGATCTCTGTTTTTAAGAATAGGGCTAAAACCTACCTTTTTGCTATAGCCTACAATTAGGGAGGGATCATGTGTTTCTGAACCCTCCCTTAGTTATGCTGCTAATAGGTTTAGTCAGCCGGGGGACCTCCAATAATGCACTGGGCCTCACTCCTTTCTTCACTCTCAATGAAATATTTTTTTCTGCTGGTCATTAACATCTGTTTGTTCTCTCCCATAGATTGAGTCCCCATCGTGCTGTTTGCTCTCTACATGTCTGTTCTTTTCATCTTCTCTGTCCCCTCACCCCCCAGCCAGTCGCAGCAGATGACTGCCCCTCCCTGAGCCTGGTTCTGCTGGAGGTTTCTTCCTGTTAAAAGGGAGTTTTTCCTCTCCACTGTCACCAAGTGCTTGCTCACAGGGGATTGCCTGATTGCTGGGGTCTTTCTGCAACTGTGGGGGTTCCCCCTACAGTTGATAGTGCTATGAGATGACTGTTGTTGTGAAATGGCGCTATATAAATAAAGTTGAATTTAATTTAATTTAATTGAATTGAATATCTACAGGCATTCTAGACAGACTGTCTGCATCTATGTTCTCTCTGCCAGGGTGATACTTCACAGTAAAATGGAAATTGGCAAGTTCTGCAACCCATCTACATCCTGTAGCATTCAACTTTGCTGTCGACAAAACATAAGTAAGCGGGTTATTGTCGCTGAACACATTAAAGAAAGGTGCATAGTACAAGTAATCGCGAAACTTGTCCGTGACCGCCCATTTAAGAGCTAGAAATTCTAACTTGCCTGAGTGTAAGTTGTAATTTTTCTCAGCCGCAGTTAGGGTTCTAGAGCCATATGCTATTACACGGAGTTTACCATTTTGTCTTTGATACAATACAGCTCCTAACCCCTGGTTAGAGGCATCTGTATGTAAGATAAAGGGTTGTGAAAAGTCTGGGAAACCAAGAACAGGAGACTAAACCAAACAGTCTATCAACTGCTCTAAAACTGACTGATGTACATCACTCCACTGAATAGGAGTACTCGAGGAGACACTGTTGTTCTGTTTCATTGTTCTTTTTCTTGTATAGTTCTGTGTCTTTGCTTCCAAAGGGGCTTTAAGCAAGTCATACAAAGGGCTAGCAATACGAGAGAAATCTTTGATGTACTGCCTATAGTAGCTTAACAGTCCCAGTATTGCTCGGAGCTCACCAACAGTACCTGGCTGCTTGTTTTTCAGTGCTCGCACTGCAGCTGTATCTGCTGGGTCCATTTTGCTTCCTTCAGCAGAGACAATTCTGCCAAGGTACCTCACCTCTGGTTTAAAAAAGTCACATTTTCATGGTTAGAGTTGTATCCCATTGTCTCTGAGACGTTGCAGTACTCTCCTGACGTCCTCAACATGGTCTTCAAAAGTCCTGCTGAACACTAGAATATCGTCCAGGTAAGGGACACATATCTCGTCCCGCAGTCCTTCCAGACATTGCTCCATACATCGCTGGAATGCTGCTGGTGTGTTCATAAGGCCAAAAGGAATCCTAATCCATTCTTAAAGGCTTCAGGCCTTGGTACAGACAGATAAGTTTTTGAAACTGGCTCAGTGTCCTTTAACAAAATGTCCATTTGCAGATTTTTCACACACCCTATGTCATCGTCTGTCTTTGAAAATGATGCTGATTCCTCTCTTAATTTCTGCTGAATAGTCTTTCTTTTATTTTCATCCAGATGAGACAAGTCAACAGGAGGGTCCCATTGCTCACTGGTGGGGGTGCATCCTGTGGGTTCCTGTATGCGGATCTCTTTGATGGATTTGTGAAGATGTTAGCAGGATAGACTGACCCCACTGACTGCACAGTACCAATAGTGGTTCTTCCTGATAGAGTGATGTCATGGTTGGTAGGGTTTTGGACACTAACAGTAATCTTTGGAATAGACCCTGCTTTCACTGAAACTAATGTGTCATAAAACTCTAAACTGTCTGGCCACTGTGGGTTTTCACAAGGCTCAAAAATCAGTGTAATGTCCTCTTTAAATGTCTTGGCCTGCACCCTACATTCAATAAACACTGAACTCTGGCCGGGTACAGTCACTCTCTCTTTTGTTGTCTTCACATTGTACTCGTGTGTTTGTCCAACACCAACTGCTTTTATGAAAGTTGTAGCTTTGTTTTTCTTAAGATGTGGAAAAGCTACTTTCACTGCTCTCAGAAGTTTCTCTTTTTCCCCTGAATTGTTTTCACCTTTCATGCTTTCTGAAATCAAGTGCTCAATAACATTAAACTCAATAATTGGACATTGTTGCTGGTTACCTTTTAGCACTAGAACAGGTATGAGTAACTCAGAGTCACTGGCTGTAAGTTTAAATGGTACCTCAACCCACCCCACATATGGCATGTCTGTACCATTAGCTGCTTCAAGATGGAGGGGTTCATTCGGATTGATAAGCTCACTCACATTTCTCAGCGGTAACTCAGGTAAGTTAGTGTTTTTCCATGACTCATCAATAGCACAAACTTGTGAGCCAGAGTCCCAAAGTGCTTCAACCTTTTTGTTGCCTAAAAAGCACCGAATGAGACATTTTCTCCCCACTAACTGTCTGACAGAAGGTATTTTGTCTTTTTCACAGAATTTCCTTTTGACCTGTTTCTCAGGGAACTTTCTATCCCCTTTACGAATACTACCACAGGTGTAGGGCTTACATTTGGCTTTGTGTATGGGCCAGTGCTCTCCTTGACACCTTTTGGAGCAGTACAAGGCACTTTTACACACTGAAAACATTTCAAACTCTGGTTTTCACCCTGTGTAGCACAGCTATAACAACATTGGGACATTTTTATGTCACTGGTCACACCATGTCCCGTTGGAGTGACCCTTCCAGTTTAAAGAGTTACCCCTGGCTGGTTTCCCTGGCTTCTGTGCTTTACAGCCTGCTGTAAAATGATCGCTGCTCCCACAGCTAAAACAGTGCTGGCAAAACTCTTCGCCTGTCTGAATGCAATAATAGCACCTTGGTTGTGGGCGGGGCATGTGGTACCGCTGAGGGACGAAGCGCTGCTGGAATTGTGCAGTGCCTCTCATCGGTGCCAGGCTTTGCGCTGGATAGTACTGCTGAAGAGCTGCTTGGGGCCGCTGTTGAAGAACTGCTGGGGAGTGTTGAGGAAAGTAGTGTTGAGCAGATGGGTCCAGCTGGTATTGTGGGTATGGCGTGAAAGTTGGCGCTGGGGAGTGGTTTTCAGGTCCTCCGCTGGTGATGGGTTGTGCTGTGGCTGAAGACTTCTGCATGGTTTCTCGGATTTGGGACACTTCAGCTCGCAAGTCCTTTAAAAGTACCATCTCAGACCGCATCTCTTTAATCTCTGCCAGCAGATCAGGTGACGGAACGGCTGTGCTTTGTTTTTGAACTGTCTTTTTTCTGCTGATGCAGGAGTGTCACTGGGCTGAACAGCATTCACGGCGGCCGCTCACTGGGGGACAGCATGTTTCTTCTTGTCTTGTCTTTCCTTTTCATTTGCGCATGCAATATTCACCTTTTCCAATAAAACTTCATCAGATGTCGTGGGCTGAAGAAGGTACAGCTGCATGTCACTCTTAACATGGTCACTCTGCAAACCTGTTAGGATGGTGTGCATGAACAAACTTTGGACTAAGGCGGGATCATATTTTAGACCTGACTCATCTTCCTGGGACACGAAGAGAATCTTCTGGCGAAGGTCCATGGCTCTCAGAAGGAATTTTTGAGGAGTCTCTTTACTGCTCTGAGCTTCTGAAGAAAGCTGCTTGTACAGTTCAGTAGCCCCTCTCTCCTGATAGTGAGACCTTAGGATCCTCCGCAGGGCAGGAAGAGTAAGATTACCTTTGCCTTCTAGGCAACTTCTCAGCTGCAGGCCTGGTGTGATGGCGCGAATCACTGCGTCGATGATCTCATCTTCATGGTAGCCTTTACTGAGCCCACTTTCAATCTGCCTGGCCAAACTGGAAAATGTGAGCTTGTCTTTTTGTCCTGGCTCCCCTATTTGGCCTGATATCTTAAAGTCTTTATGCCACATGGAGTTATCTGGAGCCGCTGAAGCTCATCTGTGCATTGGTGTCTTCTGTAGGCTCAGTTTATTACTCATTAGCTGATGCATAGCCTCTTCTTTGGCTTGAAGTGTGGTCCGTAAAGCATGTACCTCTTTCTACAGGTCTTCTTTCTGTTTATCTTCACCCGCTATCTCTAACTCTGGCATCTTTGCATTTTCAATCAAGTCCTTTATATTTAGCAAATGAGACATTCCCTCATCTTCTAGCTCAGCTAACTCAGCTCTTTCAACATAACTTGTAACAAATGTGATTAGCTGGCCTCGAGTTTTGTCTGCAAATTGCTCTTTTCCTATTCCAGATATTTGTAGTCCATTGCATACATTAAGCAGTTGTTCAACATTCAGTTCGTATAATGCACCTTTAACTTCTCACTGCACTTTCTCCAACTCCGACTCCATTTTCATCAGAGAAGTGGGCATAAAACAGACGTAGGCCTCTTCTGACTTCGTGTTGTAGTGGTGCCCTCTAGTGGTGATTGCGACACTAGAGTTACAATCTTTGCACGTGGTGCCAGAGCCACGGTGAATGTCGGCGGTGCCTTACGTCTCCGATGCTAGGGTTCGTGGAGGGATATTCGGCTTGAGTTTCCACTTCGTCTGGCGGATTTTTCTCTCACCAAACATCCCAGCGGTTCCTCCAAAATGTTGCGCCCTCTGCTCCACAGTTTGGGAGAGGTGCGTGGTACTTTTGAGCAAAAAATAATGAACAGAGTCGCGGTCTACGTCTTCACTCCATTTTGCTTTATTCAAAAGAACATGGAAACTTCTGTGCAAGCACACAACACAGTTCTCTCTCTGGGCAAAAGCAATCGATTTGTGAATCATCGAACTTTCAACAAACTGTAAATAGCGTACACAGTATTTAAACTTTTTTAGTACTGTATTAATGTTTTTAAATGTAACAATCATATGCAAAAATAATAATGAAATATTAATCTTTTTAACTCTCATGTTTAACTGTATATATTGTCTACAATCAGCTTTTTAACTGACTTTTTAACCTGTAATCTGCTTTTTAACTTGTGTATGATACGCTTTTAATTAATTTATTAATTTTTATTTTTAACCTGTCACAACCACAGGATCTCATCTCTGTTGTTTGCAGATGATGTTGTCCTGTTGGCTTCATCCATCATGACCTACAGTTCTTACTGGGACGGTTTGCTGCTGAGTGTGAAGTGGCTGGGATGAGAATCAGCACCTCCAAGTCTGAGTCCATGGTCCTTATCCAGAAAAAGGTGGATTGTCCTCTCCGGGTTGGGGACAACCTCCTGCCCCAAGCGGAGGAGTTTATGTATCTTGGGGTCTTATTCACGAGTGAGGGGAGAATGGAACGAGAGATTGACAGACAGATTGGAGCAGCATCTGCAATGATGCGGACGTTGTACCGGTCTGTTGTGGTGAAGAGGGAGCTGAGCTCTAAGGCAAAGCTGTTGATTCACCAGTCAATCTATGTTCCTACTCTCACCTATGGTCATGAGCTTTGGGTAATGACTGAAAGAATGAGATCGCGGATACAAGCAGCTGAAATGAGCTTTCTTCGTAGGATCGCTGGACTCACCCTTAGAGATAGGGTGAGGAGCTCAGTCATCCGGGAGATGCTCAGAGTAGAACTGCTGCTCCTTCACATTGAAAGGAGTCAGTTGAGGTGGTATGGGCATCTGATGAGGATGCCTCCTGGACGTCTCCCTCTTGAGGTGTTTCAGGCACGTCCCTCTGGGAGGAGACCTCGGGGGAGACCCAGGACTTACTGGAGAGACTATGTCTCCCAGCTGGTCTGGGAATGCCTTGGTATCTTTTTTGCCTTGGTATCTTGGTATTTTTTTTTTTTCTCTTGCCTTCTGATTGTTGCTCTGAGTGTTGCTATCCCTGTGCTGTTGCAATCCTGGAATTTCCCCATTGTGGGACTAATAAAGGCTTATCTTATCTTATCCTCTCCGAAGAGCTGGAGCAGGTGACTGGGGAGAGGGAAGTCTGGGCTTCTCTGCTTGAACTGCTGCCTCCGTGACCCGGACCTCTGGAAAAGTGGTAGAAGATGGATGGATGGATGGATGGATTGATTTGTAATAGAAATGTAGGCTGACTGAAAAGTATGTCCATGTAAGATAAGATAAGATAAGATAAGCCTTTATTAGTCCCACAATGGGGAAATTCCGGGATTGCAACAGCACAGGGATAGCAACACTCAGAGCAATAATTAGGAAGATACGAAAAAATATAAATAAGAGCAGTGGATATACATACGTACGCATAAATATATATACAAAGTGTGGAGCATTGTAGCAAGATGGAATAAACAGCATAACCGTCTACTTAGTTATCCTACATAGTATGAATATGTACCCATACATATTGTCACCCTCCGTAGTGACTGATATTGTCCTAGTTGTATACTGGACACACTGTACACGTACACACATGTACAGTGTGTACATGTACACGTACAACATGTACACACTCAATACTTGGTCAGGGTTCCTTTTGCATGAATTACTGCATCATTGCAGCGTAGCATGGAGGTGATCAGTCTGTGATTCTACTGAGGTGTCATGGAAGCCCAGGCTGCTTTGATAGTGGCCTTCAGCTCATCTGCATTGTTGGTTCTGGTGTCTTTCATCTTCCTCTTGACAGTACTCCATAGATTCTCTGTGGGGTTTAGATCAGGAGAGTTTGATGGCCAGTCAAGCACTGTGATACCATGGTCATTAAACCAGGTTTTGGTATGTTTGGCTGTGTGGGCAGGTGCTGAGTCCTGCTGGAAAATGAAATCAGCATCTCTCTGAAGCTTGTCAGCAGAGGGAAGCATGAAGTGCTCTAAAATTTCCTGGTAGATGACTATGCTGACTTTGGACTTGATAAAACGCAGTGGACCAACACCAGCAGATGACATGGCTCCCAAAATCATCACCAACAGTGTAAACTTTACACTTGACCTCAAACAACTTGGATTCTGTGCCTCTCAGCTTTTCCTCCAGACTCTGGGATCTTGATTTCCAAATGAAGTGCAAAATTTGCTTTCATCTGAAAAGAGGTCATCTACTGGTGTTTGTCCACTGTGTGTGTTCTTTGGCTGCCTGTTCTCCCAAGAAGATTCCATCTCATCTCATCCCATCATCTTCCAACTCTGAGGGCAGAGTTCTTCCTTCTCTGGAACGGGCCGCCACAGTGGTCAAATGCTTCAGCCTGCTACCAAGGTGAGCCGTTATTATTGGTCTGGTTGGTTCTCAGTCTCTTAAGAATCTGTTATCACAGGAGTTCATGGACTCTGGACAGCCAATAGTAGCATTTTAGAGATAAACTTGTGCTTTCATTGCCCATAACCTTTTCTGTAACTTCTTCTTCTTTCCCTTTAGGGGTCGCCACAGCGGATCGCCACAGCGGATCATCTGCCTCCATCTCATTTGTTTGTGGAAAGGAAATGATTTGAATGATGGCTACACAGAAGTGTGCTGCAATAAATTAGTTTGTGAGATGAAAAAATAAATAAAATGAATTAATATTCATTTTTGCTAAATCTATTATTCAATAATTTATATATGTGTTGCTTGGAGCCTGTCTTTTTAATTATTCCCTGATAAATAACATTTTTTTTTAGATAAGTGTACCTGTAAGACGTATACACAGATATAATTGTTATTCTTTTATTCAGCACAACATTTTTTTATTTGATTGAAGAAGAATAACTGAAAGTGAAACTATGCACAGTTGTCTTCGTGGTATTTCATCAGTCAGGTTTTTTAAATTCTTTTATCAGTATTTTCAGGGTTTGCTTCAGAGATTGCTGATTAATAATTTAAATTAGTCTACAGCTTTTTTTCTTATCAGTTCTGTGAACACATCACATTTCTGTTACATTTTGGCTACCTGAGTTTTGTAACTTTATTATTATTGGTGTAATCTCGTGTTTGTTGCTTATTTGCTGTGGCAAACTGGCAACGCTGCGCCGGGAGAGGAGACAGAAAACATGGCGGACCTGGGGAGGCTCTGTCTTGGGTTCGTGCCCTGCGGTGTCAGCGCCTGGCGGAAAACACGGTTTCAGGGGCAGATTCTTGCCCTCCTCTGTATGCTCATCGTTGACTCCGGGGGTGCCACGACCCACTGGGTGGTGACGGAGGACGGTAAAATCCAGCAGCAGGTATGACAGCCGCCGACCTGCTGACGCTGGGCAGCTAGCATGTGGAGCTAACGCAGCTGTCGGCGGTGCCGACTGGCTGTTTCTGTCACTGTTTTCACTCTGTGGGAATCCACGAGACGTGTTTGACTGCCCGAGTACATAGAAATAAAACAAATATAATTACCAGCATGAAAGCTTTTCCTTGGCTAAGTTGACTAGCGTGACACTAGTCAAGGTAACGTTATTTATCCATAGCTTAGACTGGCCGTTAAACTCTTCTCCCTATTCAGTCATGTCATTTTAAAGTTTTGCTGTGAAATGGCCTATAAGCATGCCAGCTAATTACGGGAGTACTGGTGTTTTTGTATATGCATTGACTACAGGTGCGGAACCGTACCCATAGAATGCTTGCTACAGATATGCTTGAATCTGATTGGCCAGTTTGTTCTATTAATGCCTAACGTAAAGGCAGTGGCTACAGGTACGGAAATCTGAGGCATTTATGGACAGTTGATGAAAGAATATTTCTCTAATTAACCCACAATTTCTTTCAAGTCTTCAACAGTATGTATTTATTACCTTTTTAAAGTTACCATTCCCAAATCTTAAGGCAAACCCTTTAATTTTAATTTGCTTAAACATGGAACAAACGGTATGGGATGTTCCGTCAGCGTTCCGTACTGAACATGTTCCGTACGGGACATCAGCTGATCCTGCCTGCTGTCAGTTCTATGTCAGTGTGCCTTCATACGGAGCGGTCCTACAAGCTAGCGGTGTCAAGTGTTCTACGAACATGTACATGTAGCGTTAGATACAGAACGCTAGCCTTGAGATTCTGCTGTCACCGGAGTAAAAGTATCAACATTGGAGAGCAAACTAGTTCGAAAATGAGACTGACACTCACTTGGAGACAAAAGTACCAGGAGCTCTGCAGCTGAATGTGTCTGAGTTGTTTTTACCCACGGACTCCTGCCATGGCTATGCTAACAAGGCTAGCAAGCTAGCAGTGTAAACAACCATCATCCAGGTGAAATTCTGGAGGCAGGGACTATTTTTTTCTGTTGAGACCCAGTCGGATAATGTGTTGCTGTCATTCCTACTAGCTGACTGACAGCTGCCTGCTGTCAGCTAGTAGGACTGACAGCAGGCAGGTTTGGTTGATGAACACCGACGGAACATTCCGTACCATTTGTTCTGTGTTTTAGTAGGCACCAGGGGCCTCATGTTTAAAGGACTGCATCGCTTTCATACTGAAAGATGTTGTAGTCACAAAATCTGAAAAGTACATGTGCACAAAAATTTTCAGACTTATAAAACTGTGCACATGCCCGATTCTCTGCTCTTTCTTTATACATCCCACCTTACGTGAGAAGTCGGTGCACGTGCACAATCTCTTTACTCTGCCTCGTTTCCTCCCACTAATGACTGTAAATGAAGAAAAACGCCCCAGCTGTCACTCTTCTGTCAAACTATGATCGTCAGTCCTGCGGGAAAGCGCAACATAAAAAATAACTTCACGGCGTGTGACGCTGAGGTGTCGATAACGGAGGTGGAGGTGAGAAAAAATATTTTATTTTGTTCTAACCCTGCAGAATCGGCAATAAACCTCAGTTTACCGAGTGGACCGTGTTACAATGACAGTTCATTCATTAATTTTTTTTTTATTTCTGTTGGGTCATAACAAGACAGAAAAAGACAACAGATTTCAGACAGAAAGGGTGTAGGCTGAAGCACAGCTTGTGCTGACACCTCAGTTAATGCAGCCGGCCCTGACGGAAATAAAATAAAATGGCATTAAATTTAGTCTATAGATGGATCACTAGATGACATTGTGACTGGGGGGGCTGACACACGGAAAAAATGCTGTGAAAGAAAGCCTTCTGTAATCCACAGACAGACGTGATGTTACTGAGTAAAATAAGTAAATAAAGTAAATAAACGCTGTTGAATACCACTCCAATCTTACAGCTGAATTTATAGTTACAAACCAAATCTATCAGAATCCAAATTACGCATGAGAGCCGGGAAGAAGCCTTTTATTTCCAGATTGTAATCTCCAAACAGGGATATTTTAGACTATAGAAACATCTCTTCGCTCTGACACAGCTGCAGATGTGACCGCTGCAGCTACCGGGGTTCACCTGCTGGGATCCACAATCCAGCTGCCTACAACTAGTCTGCAGTCAGGGCTTCTCGTTGCCTCGGCACGTGTTGTTCTGGAGCTGGGGCTCATAAGAGGCATTTTGCCCAACAGAATTGCTCCCAGGAGAGATGGATCTGTGCGCGTTGCCTCGTCAGTCAACTGTATAGTCTCCAGTAAACTTTTTTAATCTCTATGTCACTATTTACAGAGACGGGATTCAGTTTCCAGTGGTGCTGGTTTTGGTCCATGAATGAGGCAGGTTATATCTGAGAGAAATTATTTATTATTCGTCAGGGTATCACTGCGCTAAATATGCTGAGTTGTGGAGATAAATCTTAATAATACTAATCATGTTTTTCAACCACTAATTCATAGACAGATCATTTTAACTGAAGTAGGAACGTTATTTTAACACATTCTGTGAGTGTCAGCTGTTTTGTAGCTGAACAGACCCACCTGATGGAGTCAAACAGAATTTTGCAGAGAGCCCGCAACTTCCCACGGCAGGTGGAAGCTTAGCGGCTCGGCCTGCTGATTCTCATGTCACATTTGTTTTTATAGAGGGGACGCACTGGAACAGAATTCTTGGTAGCTACAGGACAGTTACCATAGCAACACAGCAATGAGTGACAATCACATGTGACAGCTTTATTTTGTATGCAGCAGAACATAAAAATCTCACAAAATATTTTGTCACAGCAGTCCACAGATTACTTTATTTACTTTACCCACACATCACTACAGTCAAGTGAGTGGTGTGGTATTAACATGTAAGACCAAGGAGCATATGGTAAGTGAAAAACTGATTCAGACCCTTTATTTATTTATTTAATTTTTTGCCAATTAATCAAGATAGAATAAAATTAGCTCTCCACAGTACAAGCAGGTACTCTGTGTACTGTCGTGACTGAATATTGTGTGTATTTTTTGCGTTTTACTGCATACACCCTCATGCTGCCACTCATTTTTGCCACTCAGTGTTTCTTAACTGACATGAGTTCCGTTCGGTGACATCATATGCATACCCTCTATACATCCCACTGTGTGCGTGAAAATCGGCATACACCGTGTTTTTGTACGTGCGCACCATTTATACACGAGGCCCCAGGATTCTAAATTCCGTCTCATGTCAAGTAAGATGGCGTGTGCATGGCGGTGAGAGCAGGAAGCAAACCACTGACTCTCCTATCAGAGGTCAGCCACACTCTACGCCTGCGCCACATCTGCAGTGAACATGAGTCGATCTGAAAAGGTTTTGTCACATTGGTTAACTTTTCCATATCTGCAGATACTCCCATATGTATATACTGTATATATATACTGTATATACAGTATATATACAGTATATATATATATATATATATATATATATATATATATATATATATGGGTTTGACAATGACATAAACATAAAATAAGTCAAATAAGTTCTAGCTGCTGACGACTGTCTCTGCTTTTGTTTCAGGTGGACTCTCCTTTAAATCTGAAACATCCGCATGATGTTGTTATCTTTATGAGGCAAGAGACTCGAGTTAACTACCTCAAGAAGCTGGAGGTGTGCACGATTCACTCCGTCTGCCTCATTTTTCAGAACATGCGTCATTTTTGCTTTCAAGTGTGCCATAATTGTGATGATGATCATGGGTGATCCCACTGAGGAGGCAAATTACTCATGCACAAATAGTTATTTATAATGATGAATGAGCAATTCCCATTCACCAAAGAGCAAGATACAACACTATTATGAATAGAAGTCCTAAAAGATTGTAATTTCTGACATACTGAATGGCATAGTTAATGTCTCGTTATTTAGTCAAACCTTGACTAAACAATGAAAGGGACCAAACGGGACCCCCCCCCCCCCCAAAAAAAAAAGTTAAATAAAATTAAAAGGAATACATTACAGTGGATCTCAAGTATTTGTAAAAGTCTCCTGTTGGTTGACTCGACTCACTTGGTGCTGTTAGGTATGATTTAATGTGTTATTTGGGAGTTCCGTGTCCCATTAGTCACTACAACAGTGGCCGTTGGTCATTAAATATTAAAATAAAAATGATTTAATTGAGTTTTTTGGGGTGTTTGGTGGGCTTTTGGTGTCCTATTAAAAGGATTTCATTGATTAGTTGGTGTTTGGCATCCCGTTAGGTGCCATTCGTTATTTAGTCAAACGGAGTGTGAATGAAAAATATTTTCACAATCCTATTAAGAGTTGAAAATAAAACTGCATAGAGGAGAGAAATAGATTTGAACTCAGCGCGTACCGTGTCTTTACCTGGATCTGGAGAAAGTCTTCTTGTCTTCACATCCAGTTGTAATTCAGTGTTTGCACAATGCAAAGCCAAGGCTGGCGCTGCTCAGCCGTTCAGCCACTCCTCTCTGCATCCCGACTTCTTTAGTCCGGTTCAGGAGAACTCCTGGGCTGTTTTTTGTAAATCTGAAGCTGGTATTCAAATTGTAGTTTCCAGCACTTGTTAGCAAGTAAATACAGCATGATATCCTCTCCATGCTCACTGGTTGCAATCAGCACCATAGAATGCTTGAAATGTGATTGGTTAAAAGGAACTCTGATTATATTGGCATGTTAGCTCTATATGCTTTATTTTTATGTTGCTAACATAACCATCCATACATCCATCCATCTTCTACCGCTTTTCCGGAGGTCCGGGTCGCGGAGGCAGCAGTTCAAGCAGAGAAGCCCAGACTTCCCTCTCCCCAGCCACCTGCTCCAGCTCTTCAGAGGGGATACCAAGGCGTTCCCAGACTAGCTGGGAGACATAGTCTCTCCACCGAGTCCTGGGTCTGCCCCGGGGTCTCCTCCCAGTGGGACGTGCCTGAAACACCTCAAGTGGGAGGCGTCCAGGAGGCATCCTAATCAGATGCCCATACCACCTCAACTGACTCCTTTCAATGTGGAGGAGCAGCGGTTCTACTCTGAGCCTCTCCCGGATGACTGAGCTCCTCACCCTATCTCTGAGGGTGAGTCCAGCAATCCTACGGAGAAAGCTCATTTCAGCCGCTTGTATCCGCGATCTCGTTCTTTCGGTCATTACCCAAAGCTCGTGACCATAGGTGAGAGTAGGAACGTAGATTGACTGGTAAATCGACAGCTTTGCCTTAGAACTAAGCTCCCTCTTCACCACAACAGACCGGTACAACGTCCGCATCACTGCAGATGCTGCTCCAATCCGTCTGTCGATCTCTCGCTCCATTTTCCCCTCACTCGTGAACAAGACCCCAAGATACTTAAACTCCTCCACTTGGGGCAGGAGCCTGTCCCCAACCCGTTGCTAACATAACTATAATATAATTTTTTTGAAAATAATTCCCAGTTTTATATATTTTTAAAAAACTTTATTACGATGTAAATCGCCATTATTGTTTGTCGCAATGCATTCTGGGTAGTGACGTAAAAAGGTTGCAGCCGTTTTTTCTGTCTTATACAAGCCAAGAAGTGAAGCTCCGAACTACTGCCATTTGTCAGTGAAAATGCCACATTGCGCGGCTTTTGGATGTAATTTCCAATCAAAGGGAAATAAAGAGAGCGGGGTGAGCCTCCATAGCTTTCCTAAAGAGGGAAAGTGGAGGAAAAAGTGGGGCGGCAGCGGCTCAGCAGGTAGAGCAGGTCGTCTAATAACCCGATGGTTGGCGGTTTGCATCACGCTGTCCCCAGATATCCTGCCGTTGTGTCCCTGGGCAAGACACTTCACCCGCATTGCCTCCAGTGCCCATAACACTGGGTATGAATGTGTAAAAATGTTTAAATGCTCGGTGGTGGTCGGAGAGGCTGCTGGCGTGGATTGGCTGCCACATTTCCCTCACTCTGAGTGTCTGTGATCACGCGCTGTACGCTGTGATAATAACACAATATCGCTCAAAGCGCACGAGCGTGCGCTTTGCGCACCAGTGTTGCGGATGAAATAAGGGAACCCAGTGTGGAGGCACGGAATAATTGCAGGCAGGACACGCGAACTGAAGTTTAAAAGGGTGTTTATTTCATACTCCAGTGCTGTGGAGCGAGCCCTTTTTTTTTTTTATTACTTATTTTGTACTAACCACAGTGCGCAGTGGGCAGCAGTTTACCTTCGGCCGGGGGATCGCGGAGATCGTGGGTTCGATCCCTGCCCCCATCCAACAGTGATCTGTGTGGAGTTTGCATGTTCTCCCCGTGTTTGCGTGGGTTTACTCCGGGATTTCTCCGGTTTCCTCCCACATGTCAAAAACATGCAGGTTAGGGAGTTAAGGGGCGCTTGCGCATGCAGCGACCGGCAGCTGGTGGCTTGTCACCTGACTGCAAAACAAATCTACTTATGGGTACAAAATAAGTAATAGAAAAAAAAAAGGGCTCACTCCACAGCGCTGGAGTGAGCTTCGTGCTGGAGGATGAAATAAACACCCTTTTAAACTTCAGTTCGCGTGTCCTGCCTGCACTTATTCCGTGCCTCAACACTGGGTTCCCTTATTTCATCTGCAACACTAGTGCTCAAAGCGCACGCTCGTGCACTTTGAGCGATATTGTGCTATTATCACAGCGTGATTAATACATATGTCAGCTTTATCAGGCATGTGTTACAGCGCACGATCACAGACTCAGAGTGAGGGAAATGTGGCTGCCAATCCGCGCCAGCAGCCTCTCCGGCCACCACCGAGCATTTAAACATTTTTACACATTCATACCCAGTGTTATGGGCACTGGAGGCAATGTGGGTGAAGTGTCTTGCCCAGGGACACAACGGCAGGATATCTGGGGAGAGCGTGATGCGAACCGCCAACCATCGAGTTATTAGACGACCTGCTGAGCAGCTGCCGCCCCACTTTTTCCTCCACTTTCCCTCTTTAGGAGAGCTATGGAGGCTCACCCCGCTCTCTTTATTTCCCTTTGATTGGAAATTACATCCAACAAATTACATCCAACATCTGCAATGTGGCATTTTCACTGACAAATGGCAGTAGTTAGGAGCTTCGCTTCTTGGCTTGTATAAGACAGAAAAAACGGCTGCAACCATTCTACGTCACTACCCAGAATGCATTGCGACGTAAACAAAAATCGTAATAAAGTTTTTTAAAAATATATAAAACTGGGAATTATTTTCAAAAAAATTATAGTTATGTTAGTAACATAAAAATAAAGCATATAGAGCTAACATGCCAATATAGTCGGAGTTCCTTTTAAGAGTCTTGCCTCCACTTTTTTTCTTCAATGCACAGAGATGGTGAATTTTCCATAGCAACAAATATAAACTGATTTTCTGATTGGCTAAATAATTTCGGAATGGACGCTTCCCTCCTTTCATTTTACATGGCAACAAATACGAGCTGATTTCTGATTAGCTGATTAATATTCCCAGAGTGTCGAGCCCTTTTTCCTCCTTTGGACTTCTCACAGGATTCTGACTACATGTTGCACAATAATATACATATGATATGAAATTCATTTATTATCATAATGTATGCTTCATTTCTTTGACTTCTCAAATTTCTGAGGAAGCCGCCCCCCCCCCCCCCCGCTGCTTCTGATGACAATCAAATGTTGCATTCAACTTTGACACAACTTGTGTCTAAAAATGGCCGTGCTTTTTAAATTTTGATGCAGGGAAATATGTCACACGGTGATCTTACCGCAATCCCCGCTGCTTGTTTTGTTTTTGTGAGAGTAGAAGCAGCTTGTGGCACAGAAGATTCATATTGAGGAGAATGAGGACAGAGACACAGGTCTGGAGCAGAGACACTACAAAGAAGACCCAGACTGTGTCATGGCTAAGGTACCACTGGGAGATCTGGACCTGTACGATGGCACTTACATCTCTTTGGAGAGCAAAAATATAAGGTAATGGTTCTGGTAGAACAAGGCATTGCTGGCATTGTTTTAAGGCAGGCTTGACAACTGCAAGTGACATTTGTCTTCTCCTTGTAGCCCTGAAGACTACATAGATTCCCACGCTCCTCTCCCCCCAGACCTTGAAAAGCCAGACTGTGGCAAAGTGTTTGAGCTCCCTTACAGCATCCATGCTTTCCAGCATCTTAGGGTAAGTAGAAACTAACCAAATGCTTAACGACTTCTCTTTGCCACTGAATAATTTGATTTGATTAACATCTTAACTGAAACCTATATATATATATATATATATATATATATATATATATATATATATAAGGTGGGAGGTATTGTTTAAGGCAATAAGTTTTTAACTATAGTCTTTAATGTACCTTTAACAACCATTAATCTGTAAAACCTGATTTAGTTTGACAATAATTTTATGCTTCTGTCCAAGGTTTTCTGTGCAAAGTGGCAACCTTTTGTTGGAATATGTATATCTGCAAATGTCCTTGTTTAATCTTTTAAAAAACTGTCTTTGAGCCAGATATCATGACCTATACCTTCAGCGACTAAAGTAAGTTCAGACCAAATGCGATCAGGTGAATTTCTCACACGGTGCAATTACATTTTAACTTGACGTAAACACAGGAATAGACATGAATTCACCGTCTGAGTGAGCTGCAGACAGCCAGAGTTGCCTTTGTAACTTCTGCAGCTATGTTCAACCTGCTGTGGAAATCCCCAAAACACAGTCATGTTAGTAGTCATGTTAGTCAGTTTACATTATCTGACAGGGCTCTCACCTGAAAAATTGTCCCTGCCTCCAAAACTTCACCTGGATGATGGTTGTTTACGGGGGCGGGGGGCATAGTCTCCCCTTCAGTCCACACACTTCTTCCATCGGTGTTGCAGTGCTTTGATTCCTGCAGTTGAAAAATAAATCACATTTGGTCAAATTTGACCACTATGAACTTTTCAGCCCCTCCTCGTGTATTGCTAGCCTGCTAGGCTTGTTAGCACGTCCATGGCAGGAGTCCGTGGGTAAAAAACTCCAACACTCCAATTCAGCTGCAGAGCTCCTGGTCCATCTGTCTGCACGTGAGTGTCAGCCTCATTTTCAAACTAGTTTACTTTCCAGTGTTGATACTTTTATTTCAGTGACAGCAGAATCTCAAAGCCATTACTAGCTAGCACTATCCCTCAGACGTGAATGCACGAGATTTGTGTGTGCTTGCCTCTTTCCATTGACTGTGTATACGTTTGCACCACACGAAAAATTCGCTTTGCGTTTGGTCTGAACGCACCTTAACATAAAAAATAGAAACGGTTGCTGCGGTGATGAGCAAGGAACTGTTCTGTCTGAATCTAAAGAGCAGCCTTCATCTTCAGGTTTCAAAACATAAAAATAAACTGGGAGGCTTGAGTCAGCAATGAAAGGAAATGGTTCTATTAAATATACAACTACAGTATATATGACTATAGTAGAATAATGATGATTAGAAAAGCTTTTATACAACAGTTTGTTCTGAATGATTGGACAATAGAGATTCCAGGAGGTGTTATTCTCCCTGGTAATCACTCTGTCATTTTACCGAATATTTATTACATCACGTCAGTCAGAGGTAAAAAAAAATGACTCAGCCTTTTGTAATTCTGTGAGTTTTTTAAATTTTCTTGAAATTGCTATCATAGCTCAAGAAATATTTACTGTCAATTGTTTTTTTTTTTTCATTTTATGCCACTGCATTAAACAATAAACTAAAATAATTTTTCAAAGCTTTAAGTCATTATCAAAATTCAAACCAAAAAGGCTTGGAATATTTCACATTACGTGTGATGAATTACAGATATCTCCAATTATGAAGAAAATTGTTATACTTTTGTGATAAGTTTTTGAGCTGCACCTATTAATTTAGAATAAATTAGAGGGAACAAAAATGCCATCCATCTTCTACCGCTTTTCCGGAGGTCCGAGTCATGGAGGCAGCAGTTCAAGCAGAGAAGCCCAGACTTCCCTCTCCCCAGTCACCTGCTCCAGTTCTTGAGAGAGGATACCAAGGCGCTTCCAGGCCAGCTGGGAGACGTAGTCTCTCCAGTGAGTCTTGGGTCTGCCTCGGGGTCTCCTCCCAGAGGGACGTGCCTGAAACACCTCAAGAGGGAGGCGTCCAGGAGGCATCCTGATCAGATGCCCATACCACCTCAGCTGGCTCCTTTCAATGTGGAGGAGCAGCGGTTCTACTCTGAGCCTCTCCCGGATGACTGAGCTCCTCACCCTATCTCTGAGGGTGAGTCCAGCGATCCTATGAAGAAAGCTCATTTCAGCCGCTTGTATCCGTGATCTCGTTCTTTCAGTCATTACCCAAAGCTCATGACCATAGGTAAGGGTAGGAACATCAACAACTCAGTCGACAGCTTTGCCTTAGAGCTCAGCTCCCTCTTCACCACAACAGACCGGTACAACGTCCGCATCACTGCAGATGCTGCTCCAATCCGTCTGTCAATTTCACGCTCCATTCTGCCCTCGTGAATAAGACCCCAAGATACTTAAACTCCTCCACTTGGGGCAGGAGCCTGTCCCCAACCCTGAGAGGACAATCCACCTTTTTCCAGCTGAGGACCATGGACTCGGACTTGGAGGTGCTGATTCTCATCCCAGCCGCTTCACACTCCGCGGCAAACCGTCCCAGTAAGACCTGTAGGTCATTGCTGGGTGAAGCCAACAGGACAACATCATCTGCAAACAACAGAGATGAGATCCTGTGGTCACCAAGCATGACACCCTCCGTTCCCTGGCTGCACCTAGAAATCCTGTCCATAAAAATTATCAACAGGATTGGTGACAAAGCGCAGCCCTGGCGGAGTCCAACTCTCACTGGGAATGAGTCTGACCGAGTGTTGGCAATACGAACCAAACTCTCATGATGATCATACAGAGACCGAATAGCTCATAACAACAAGCCCGATACCCCATACTCCTGAAGCACCCGCCACAAAAAACCACAAGGAATGCGGTCGAATGCCTTCTCCAAGGCCACAAAATACATGTAAACTGGTTGGGCAAACTCCCACGAACCCTCGAGGATTCTTGAGAGGGTAAAGAGCTGGTCTGATGTGCTACGGCCAGGACGAAGACCACATTGCTCCTCTTGAATCCGAGGTTCGACCAACGGCCGTACTCTCCTCTCCAGTACCTTGGCATAGACCTTCCCAGGGAGGCTGAGGAGTGTGATCCCTCTAAAGTTGGAGCACACCCTCCGGTCCCCTTTTTTGAAGAGAGGAACCGTCACCCCGGTTTGCCATGCCAAGGGCACTGCCCCCGACCTCCACGCAATGTTGCAGAGGCGTGTCAACTATGACAGCCCTACAACATCCAGGGCCTTGAGGTACCCAGGGCGAATCTCGTCCACCCCCGGGGCCCGCCCACCAAGGAGATTTTTAACCACCTTGGCAACCTCAGCCCCTGTGATAGGCGAGTTGTCCCCCTCGTCCACAAGCCCTGCTTCCTCTGTTGAAGGCGTATCAGTGGGAATGAGGAGATCCTCGAAGTATTCCTTCCACCGCCCGAAGATATCCCCAGTTGAAGTCAGCAGCGCCCCAGCTGCACCATACACGGTGTGGACAGGGAGCTGCATCCCCCTCCTGAGCCGTCGGACAGTTTGCCAGAATCTCTTGGAGGCTGACCGAAAGTCTTGTTCCATGGCCTCACTGAACTCCTCCCATACCCGAGTTTTTGCTTCAGCAACCACCCGAGCTGCACTTCGCTTGGCCTGCCGGTACACCTCAGCTGCTTCGGGAGTCGCACAAGCCAACCAAGCTTGATAGGACTCCTTCTTCAGCTTAATGGCCCACCTCACCACTGGTGTCCACCACTTGGTTCGGGCGTTGCCACCACGAGATGCCCCGACGATCTTTCGGCTGCAGCTCTGGGCCGCTGCTTCAACATTGGAGGTGGAGAACATGGCCCATTCAGACTCCATGTCTCCAGACTCCCTCGGAATGTGGTTGAAGTTCTTCCGGAGGAGGGAGTTGAAGACTTCCCGGACAGGGGCCTCAGCCAGACGTTCCCAGCACAGCACACCCTCACTATACGTTTGGGTCTACCAGGTCTGAATGGCTTCCTCCCCTGCCATCGGATCCAACTCACCACCAGGTGGTGATCCGTTGACAGCTCTGTACCGCTCTTTACCCAAGTGTCCAAGACATACGGTCGCAGATCTGATGACACGATAACAAAATCGATCATCGACCTGCAACCTAGGGTGTCCTGGTGCCAGGTGCACATGTGGACACCCTTATGCTTGAACATGGTGTTCGTTATGGACAAACTGTGGTTGGCACAGAAGTCCAATAATTGAGCACCACTCGGGTTCAGATCAGGCAGGCCATTCCTCCCAATCACCCCCTTCCAGGTTTCACTGTCGTCGGAACAAAAATGTTTCAAAGTAAAACAACATTCACTATTATCATAGCAGTTGTGTACTTTTAATTATTATTACTGCAAAATCAGCAGTTGGTTTAGTTTATATAAACAAAGTTATTTACAGTGGTGCTTGGCAGTTTGTGAACCATTTAGAATTTTCTACGTTTCTACATAAATATGACCAAAAACATCATCCGATTTTCACACGAGAAACCAGTTAAATGAGACAAAAATGTTACTTTTTTATTTCCGAGTATTTGAGGGAAATAATCCAGTTGATGCGATCGCACCAGTTTATGCGAATTCAACCAGTCCACATGAATTTTGCATGACCTTGCAACTTCGTCCAGTCACCGCAACTTTCACGCAATTTCGGCCAATTGTCGTCAACTTCCACGAATTTTGCCATTCAAATTTCTCCCCGAGTAACACTCAAAACACGTATATTATCAGTTTAGCCTATCAAATATGTCACTGCACCATGCTCACTTCCTTGTTTACAGCGAGTATGAATAGAATACTTTAGCAAAAAATAGAGTGCGTAATTTAAAAAAACACCTGTGATCTTTCTGCATCTCCCCTGGCCTGCTGGTGGACGTCATTCTGCGTCTCGGTGCTGACCGCATGTACCAAGCACTGGGTTTGTGTTGAGAAAAGCACGCCTGCTTGAAAAGCACTCCTTTTGCGGGAGCATGTGTGAGGAGAGATGCTGTAAAACCACAAACAAACGAACAAATACTGTGTAACTCTACGATGTTGTAACCTTTTATACATTTTTAGAGGCAAAAATCTCTACTTCATCTTGTCACTGAGTTTTAAAGCGGTGAATCTCCGGTCTGGACACGGACCAACATGCGCCCCCAGCAAACCGCCAGGAGAGCCCCTCCTCCCGGTAAGACTCGTATTGAAAGAAAAGATGAGTATCTGATGAGACAGGTGTGTGTCAGGACACCTACAGAGGGATTGCGGACTGCTGTTGTAAGGGCATTTTCAAATGAAGGGGCTTCTATAATTTCCAAATCTATACTTTTAATATGCACTTAGTGTAGTTTAGCTGTTGTAACGGATAATTATTGAAGTCACTTTTTTTTTTTTTTTTTTATTCAAGCTGTCAGAGAAGCAAAAGTAGCCTACAATGTTGGTCATTTTTATGACAAAGGGAACTTAATTCTCATTGAATTGTGCTAAATTCTGTATTTGCTGTTGCACAAAAGTTTTTCCTGTATAGCAGAAGTTTCTTCTTAGTTTACAAATGAATCACTGTTTAATAGGAAATACTTGACAATCCTGTGCTTTTCTTGTGGTTATATAGAATATCATTGCAGTAAACTATGGAAAAAACCATCTGCTTTAAAATTTGTAATTCATCCCACAACCTTTAGTGCAAATCAAAACATTGCAACTTTTATCGCAACTTTTTACAAAAGCTCTTGCAAATTCAAGCTTTTTGGGCCACAGCAATCATAAAAACATCCCACGAAATTCGTGAGGGACTGGTTATTGCATATCTGAGTGGTAAAAGTTTGTGAACCTTTGATTTCAGTATGTGGTGTGACCCCCTTTTGCAGCAATAACAGCAACTAAACATTTCCAGTAACTGTTGATCAGTCCTGCACATCAGCTTGGAGGAATTTTAGCCCATTCCTCCGTACAGAACAGCTTCAACTCTGGGATGTTGGTGGGTTTCCTCCCATGAACTGCTTACTTCAAGTCCTTCCACAACATCTCAATTGGATTAAAGTCAGGACTTTGACTCGGCCATTCCACAGCATGAACTTTTTTCTTCTTTAGCCATTCTTTGATAGAACGACTTGTGTTCTTAGTATCGTTGTCTTGCTGCATGACCCACTTTCTCTTCAGATTCAGTTCATGGACAGATGTCCTGACATTTTCCATTAGTATTTGTTGGCATAATTCAGAATTTATTGTTCCATGGCCCAGATGCAGCAAAACAGGCCCAAACCATGATTCTGCCACCACCATGTTTCACAGATGGGATAAGGTTCTTATGTGGTATTTCACTGTCTTCCTTTCTCCGGACATAACACTTCTCATTCAAACCAAAACGTTCTATTTTGTTCTCATCCGTCTACAAGACATTTTTCCAACAGCCTTCAGGCTTGTCCACATGATCTTTAGCAAACTGCAGATGAGTAGCAATGTCCTTTTTGGAGCATGGACCCTGTCATGCACACCATTGTTGTTCCATGTTCTGCTTATGGTGGACTTGTGAATGTTAACATCAGCCAATGAGAGGAAGGCCTTCAGTTGCTTAGAGGTTACCCTGGGGTCCTTTATGACCTCACCAACTATTACACGCCTTACTCTTGGCGTGATCTTAGTTGGTCGACCACTCCTGGGGAGGGTAACAATGTTCTTAAATTTTCTCCATTTGTGCACAATCTGTCTTACTGTGGATTGTTGGAGTCCAAACTCTTCAGCGATGGTTTTGTAACCTTTTCCATCCTGATGAGCATCAACAACCCTTTTTCTGAGGTCCTTATAAATCTGCTTTGTTGGTTTTTTCGCGCATGGGGAGTTGTTCAGAACTCCTTATAAAAACTCCTTGTACAAAGATATAGAGTGATGATGGTTGGGTCAGTGGCGGTAATGCACCTGTAAGCTGGTTGCCAGCTGCCAATCAAATCTAAAAGAAGAAGACGGCGACATGATACACTTCCACAAACGTGTGTTGACGCTTTGATAGATCTTTAAATAAAACAGGGCACCCACTCACCTGATTGTCATCCCACTAACTGGAAACACCTGACTCTAGGGCTGTCGTGATCGAGGAATTTCCCCTGCGGTGACAGTGGATAGCTCAATACCACAGTATGCGGTATTATTACCTCCGCCAAGGAGGTAATGTTTTTACCGGGGTTTGTCTGTCTGTCTGTCTGTTTGTTACCAACATAACTCAAAAAGTTATGAACGGATTTTGATGAAATTTTCAGGAAAGGTGTGTAATGGCACAGGGAACTGATGATTAGATTTTGGTGATGATCTGAGAGTGCATACCTCCACCAAGGGCTTTGTTTGTATTTGTGCAGCAGGATTACACAAAAACTACTGCATGGATTTGCATGAAATTTTCACCAGAGGTGGTTCTTGGCCTGGAGAGGAACCCATTATATTTTGGTGATGATCTGAGAATGCATACCTCACCCAAGGCTCTTCTCACAGTGTGTCAGCAACAATACTCCAAAACTGATGGACAGACTTTGATGCAATTTTCACCACAAGTGGCTATAGGCCTACACGCAAACCCATTACATTTTGGGGGTGATCCATGACAAACGGAAGGAGCCTTGGCAGAGGTATGTGCTCTATGAATGCTTTTCTAGTTGCAACTGTTTTCAGGACTCTAGTCTTGTAATTCAAACAGGGTTCATAACTTATGTGGCAGCTCCACTCTCAACTTTATGTGTGTGTGTGACAATTGTGCGGAGCTCCGGTCTTACTAGGCATGAACTGCTGATTCTGTAAAAAAAAAAAAAAAAAAAAAATCATTTTCATAAAGCAGTGGCGAGAACTCCAGCATTAACTACGCAGTGTGTGGCCTGGAGACTACAGTGATATTCAGCTTATTTAAACACAGGACAGCCTCCGTACAGGACCCTGCATGGCTCCTGTCTCCGTGATTTTTGGATTTTTGCTGCTGTCCTGAAAAATCATGTTCAAACAAGCAATGCACTACGTAGTAGTTGTTTCGCTCTCGGCGCTCACACTCCGCTCAGAAGGAAGTAACACTCTTTGTGCCCTTTCGGTTCTCACTGTCACGGCTGTATTTAGCAAGGAGTCCAAACGCTTCCACCGCTAACTGCCTGCTGGAGTCCGTCTGGAGAGAGTGCCCCGGTGCTGACGCGGTCAGCACCTGGCACTATCAGTATTCCGCTGCACAGCACCAGGTGCTGCCGCCGCCAGAACCGGGTGCAAACATGCTGTTGGCAATAAAAATACACTTTATATGTGTTTTAAACAAGATGTAAAATACACTTTACATCTCATTGTACATAAGTGAACAACGAAATTTAGCCACACACACAAAAAAAGTGAACACCACGGTTGGTTGTGGTTGCTCGTTTTCCTCCGTGGTAGGCTTGTCCATAGTGCGGTACTACATAATTGTGGTTATTGCAACAGGCCTACCTGACTCTAATTTCACCATCAAATTACCTGCTAATCCTAGAGGTTCACAAACTTTTGCCTCTCACAGATATGTAATATTGGATCATTTTCCTCAATAAATAAATGGGAAAGTAAATATTTTTGTCTCATTTATTTAAAGGCCCTGTCACACCTAGACCATTTAGGCAACGTTTGTGAAGCGTATGAAAAATTTGGAGAATATGCTGCCGTACGTGAAATCAATTATGGGTAAGTTTTGTATAATTTAAGAGCATGCTGAAGAACGCTGGATATACAGAGTTGTA
The DNA here is from genome assembly GCA_020510985.1 of Pholidichthys leucotaenia. Classification (NCBI taxonomy): domain Eukaryota; kingdom Metazoa; phylum Chordata; class Actinopteri; order Cichliformes; family Pholidichthyidae; genus Pholidichthys; species Pholidichthys leucotaenia. Next base: position 234,954,423 of record CM035837.1, on the reverse strand, counting down.
TGTCGAGCTCCTCTGAAAATTTTCAGCATGCTGAAAATTTTTCGACGTATCCAGAGTATGGCTAAAACATTCTGCATAAGCGAGGCATAAGGAAAGTTATGTGTCCGTTCACACACATTACTTGTAAGAGACTTGCGTTACTCATAAGTCAAAACACATTGAGAGTTGAGATAAGTGTCTAGCGTACCCAAAACTTATTTCTAACATGAGTAATGCTCTTTGAACCTAGGTGTAACTTACTGAACGGGTTTCTAACTTTTACAGCTACCCTGTAATGGTGTGTTTGCAGCGTTGGTTCACAGGAAAAATCCATATAGAGCTCAGCTGCTGGGGGTGGGGGGGGGTGCTTGTTCACACCCTCCGGTGTGCTCAACTCATCATTTGATTTATAAAATATATATATTAAAAAAAAGTGTCCTCAAGGTGATCTTATCAGATATCTTGGTTTGTCACCCAAAACTAAAAATTATTTAACTTATAATGCATAAACAAGAAAAGTGGGGGGGAAAAAAATCATGTTTAAGAACTTAAAACAATCATACTTTTAGAATTTGCACTGCAAACGGTTGCAATTTGGTTGATTAATTTTTGCTTCAGTTAGTCAATTAATGGACTACCTATCACCAGTGATGAGAGTAACGCCGCTGTGTAACGAAATTACTGTTTAAAAATTCAGTAATGCGTTACAGTTACTGAAATTTGATCAGATGCCGTACTCATTTTATTAATATGGATAGATATTTTTAGTGCAAATAAATTAATATAGAAACGGACCCTCCCGTAGCTGAGACGAGCCGTCAGTCAATGATGTCCTGTTGCAGAGACCTGAGTTGTCACTACTGAGCGGAGGAAGAAATGAAGCTACTTTGTTTTTGTGGGAATGGACAGATTATTTTTCTTTTGTCATGGTTAAAGACAAAAGCATATTGGTGGGTTGGAAGCTAAAATGCTGGTTGAGATTCATTGCAATCTTCAGAAACACTTGAAAACAGCAATAAAGCTCTGACAAAGCTACTGCTAAGTAACAGCTAGCTATGCTAATAACACCGTATTAGTGGATCTACGCTATCTGAACAGCCACGGCTGGATTTCAAGCACAGGTATGCATATGGACAGTTTGTGACCCAGCAAGAATTAAGCAGACTGATTGTCAGATACGTCGTTACAGACTGAAGACGTAATATAAACAGTGACTTTCCATCAGACAGCTGAGACTGTGATCCACTGAAGTTAAAACACATTTACCTGCTACCTGGATAAAGATTATTCACAAATGGATTTTGATCTCCAAAAGGAATTTGAGGGACAGGATCATGTCTCTGTCACAGCAGACATTTGGACTGTGGATAATGGACATTTTCTTTGGATCACTGCACATCAGATTAATCCACATGATAAAGGTAAGATAAACATGGACAGCTTTATGGAGTGTTGCCAAGTCTCACTCCAAAATGAGGAAATTACTGGCAATGTGGGGAGCGTGAAAAAACGAGGCTGAATTATTTCTTAATTCAGGTTTTATTCTTGCGATCACATCCCCAGCTATCTCTCAAGAACAGAAGAGAGGGAGCTGAGTCAAAACCTTCTCTTTTATACACACAAGGACAAAGGAAGAATCACATATCACAGTCAACCCCCCTATTGACAATAACTCTCCCCCCGCGCCCTTCAGTCCTCCGCCTGGGCCCCAGGAGGTCAGGAAGTCCTTTCAGCTCCTTATTGCCGTACCTCCGTCTTCTTGTTGTTATCCACAGGTGGTCCAGACATATTATCCCATCTAAGACGTGAGGTCAATCCACACATGCAATCTCAAGCATCCCATAGTGCTTATACATATGTAGGTAAAAATACATGAGCTACATAACCCCCTCCAAACGTCGAAGAATGGACAATATATGAGTTAATAAAACATGATAACCTCAATAGCATAGTCTATACCACATGATCATATCAAAAATCAGTGATAACCTCAATAGCATAGTCTATACCACATGATCACATTAAAATTCAGTCTGTACTCCGTCTGGGCTTCAAACGTCTTCCGAATCTGCTGTAAGCCGGTCTCGCCGTCCCTGCGGCGCCGTCCTGCAAAGAATCTGCAGACTGAGGAAGAGAGTGGTTATTTGATCCCTGCGGGGGCTCAGGGACGTGTTCCCTGGGGGGTCTGCCACGTCGAGGTGCCCTCGCCACCCGTACAGACTCGTCGTTCATCACAAAAGCAGGCTTTAGTCTGTCAATACTAACTGCCTCTTTTCTGTCTCCCAAATCTAGCACAAAATGCTTATCACCTGTTTCCAGCACCCTATACGGACCATCATATGGCGGGCGGAGGGTCGGTCTCAGAGCCTTGTGCCTGACAAAAACGAACTTGGCATTTTTCAAAGCTTTGGGAACAAAAACGCGCGGAAAAGTGTGATGAACGGGGCCCGGGAGCGTGTCTGCTCCCATGCCAATCAGTGACCCCAGAGCCGGGGGGAGCCCCGGCTCCGGATGCTCTGGTAGGAATTCACCGGGCAGCCTGAGAGGTTGTGCAAAAACTAACTCGGCTGGGGAGGCGTTTAAATCCTCTTTGGGCGCAGAACGCAACCCCAATAAAACCCATGGTAGTTTGTTTACCCAATCTGCATCCGTAAGCGACGCTCTGAGGGCTGCCTTCAAAGACCTATGAAAACGCTCGCATAAACCATTAGCCTGGGGGTGATAGGCGGTAGTGCGATGAATTTTCGCTCCTAAGCTGCTGGCCATCGCTGACCAGAGCTCAGAGACAAATTGAGGCCCTCTGTTAGACGTAATATCCGACGGAACCCCGAAACGTGCTACCCAGGCCGTCAAAAAAACGCGAGCCACCTCTGCAGCTGTGGTCGATGCCAGGGGGACCACTTCCGGCCAACGTGTGGTTCGATCCACTATTGTCGAAAGATGTGTGAACCCCTGCAACGACGGTAGGGGGCTCAGGGGCTCTTCGAGCGGCGAATAATGCCCAGCCTCTCCAGGCTGGCGAACTCCTCGCGCGCGATGGAGAGCTTAGCGGCATCCAAACGCCGAGCTTTCGCGAAGACGGGGGGGCCCACTGTAGTGATAAAATGCTCCATCCCGTGTTTCGCAACTGTTGCCGAAAAAGTAGGAACCGTGAGCGCTGGAAATTGGGTGAGGAGTGTGTTAAACTTACCGCCTGCTGTGGCGACGTTGGTCTGCACCGGTGGTGGGGACACTCGAGCTGCACAAGGAATAGAACAGAAAGATAGTGCATTAACTAATCGTCTGTTGGCAAGATCAACTAACAAACCATGTGAGCACAGAAAATCGGCACCTAACATGTTGAAGCTCACCGCCGCTATGATAAAAGTCCATTCATAATTGCGATCGTGCAAGGACAGAAGCAAAGTCCTTTCTCCGTAGGTGTTGATGCTTGAGCCGTTCGCCGCCGTTGCCCCGTCACCACGGGGGCCAGCCAACCGGTCAGCATAGGTCGGGGTGATGAAACTCACTTGGGCTCCGGTGTCTACGAGGAAGTGCCGCCCGGAGCTCGCATCTGTGATGTACAGCAGCTTATTTCTTTCACCGAGAGCCGAAGCTGCTAACGAATCCCGGTTCTGGAGTTTCCCGAGCTCTTGTAGCTGCATGGTGGCACACACCTGTGTGCCTTCTCTGCGAAACGCCGGTGATAATAACAGAGGCCATCTCCTCCGCTGCGCCGGGGCTGCGTCACTGCCATTGATGGTGGGGCTGGCTCCGCTGTCTCTGGCTCTTCGTTGCCTCGGGTCGCCGCACCTAGGTCTGTCGCTGCCGTTGTGGCCGTCTGCTCGCCGCAGGAGTTGAGGAGTCGCTGCGCCTCTCAGGCCATCGCACGGAAGTCCTGCTGGGTCACACAAGGCATGCTAGAGAGGGTCCCTCTCATGTGTGCCGGGAGGTTGCTTAGGAAGATGTGCTGAAATAGGAAATTATCGTTGTCCGATTCCCTCAGCTGCAGCTTGCCTTCCATCAGGGCGACTGGCCTGTGCCCTCCCTGGCCGTGCAAAGCCAGGAGCCTCCTAGCCCTCTCTTCGGCTGAGGGCGTGAAACACTCAGTGAGGGCAGCCTTCAACTCGCCGTATTTGTTGTCAGCGGGTGGCTGCTGAACCAGGCTCCGCACGCATCGAGCTGTGCGGTTGTCGAGTCTTGCGATGACGTGGTAAAACTTAGTGTCATCCGCCGTTATCCCTGCGAGCATGAACTGTGCCTCAGCCTGGAGGAACCACGAGTCAGGGTTGTCCTGCCAGAATTCTGGCAGTTTAATGGAGACGGCGCTCGCTTGGGCAGACTCCAACGAGTCTGCATCAGGAGAATCCCTTCTATGCATTCTCTCACGTCTCTTGGTCACCAGTGTGGGGAGCGTGAAAAAACGAGGCTGAATTATTTCTTAATTCAGGTTTTATTCTTGCGATCACATCCCCAGCTATCTCTCAAGAACAGAAGAGAGGGAGCTGAGTCAAAACCTTCTCTTTTATACACACAAGGACAAAGGAAGAATCACATATCACAGTCAACCCCCCTATTGACAATAACTCTCCCCCCGCGCCCTTCAGTCCTCCGCCTGGGCCCCAGGAGGTCAGGAAGTCCTTTCAGCTCCTTATCGCCGTACCCCCCGTCGTCTTGTTGTTATCCACAGGCGGTCCAGACATATTGTCCCATCTAAGACGTGAGGTCAATCCACACATGCAATCTCAAGCATCCCATAGTGCTTATACATATGTAGGTAAAAATACATGAGCTACAGGCAATATCATGTTGATTTTCTTCAGATTTTTCCCACAATAAGAGCTCTTAACGCAGGATAAAGCAGACTGAACATGTTCTAAAAGTTCTGTTTTCAGTCTGACATTAACCCTCAAGCGACCAAGCTATTTTACGGACTGAAATGACCAAGTGGGGTCATTTATGACCCCATTGTGCTCTGTACAGGGATCCTTATAAATGGCTGGTTGGAGGTTTATCATACCAAAACTACTCCCTGTATTTAAGACAAGTATTTTATAATGATCTAATGTAAAATGTGTTTGCTAATAATACTTTTATTGCAAGAAATAACCAAAACGCAGACTGTAAGAACATTACATTTATTTAGACAGTCCTTGTCAGTTCACTCTTGGAACATCATCATCATCATCATCATAGTCATCATATCATCATCACGATGATGATGATACCTATTATTGTAGTTACGATGATGATCATGATACCTATTATGGCATTTTGCGTAATGGCGGTTTTCTTGTGGATGGTGATCCGGATCACCACCAAAATCTAATCATCTGTAGGATACCCCATTTCTGACAATCTGTGAAAATTTCATGACAATCCGTCCATAACTTTTTGAGTTATCTTTCTAACAAACAAACAGACAGACAGACAGACAGACAAACAGACAAATCCAGACAAACAGACAAATGTAAATCTTGCTATCCTAGGTCTGTTAGCCATGGTTTACTGCAATACAATATAAAGTACTGATTAGAAGTGGAAACCGGAGTGGTGGCTCAGTTGGTAGAGCATCCGCCCCACACCCAGGAGGCAGGGGTTCAAATCCCGGCCGGGTCATACCAAAGACCATATAAAAATGGTGCTTTCTGCCTTCTAGCGTGGTGCTCCGCATAATGGAATGGGGAAAGTAAAGTTACACACAGAGCTACCAGAGGACTGACCCCCCGCTGTAGCTTTCACTACTTACAGTAGCTGTGTGGCCTAGGGTCAGAGAAATGGAGATAGGCGCCGCCCATATACACCTTCAGGTGTGAAGGGATTAACTAACTAACTATTAGAAGTGGAACATTTGAATAAAATTTATAAAACCAATGTTTAAAAACCAGTGCTTCTCTTCGGGGTCATAAATGACCCCACAAGAGTTTGCGATGTCTACGCCACACCAATTGGTTGATCCCTGCAAAAAACTATGAAAGTGTGTAGGATTAGTAGACTGACAAATTCATGCTAGGAAAGAAAATTTGGATAAAAAATAAAGAGACGGCACATTAAATTATATGGCTGGGGTCATAAATGACCCCACTCGGTTGCTTGATCATTTAATTAATGTAATCCATTAATTAAATGATCTTGTTATGTGTGCAAGACAATTTAAGTGTGCATTTAAAAGTAACGTGTAAGTGACTTTTCCAAGTAACTAATTACTTTAATCATGCAGTAATTGGTAAAGTAACTCGATTACTTTTGAAAAAGTAACTAGTAACTGTAATTAATTACTATTTTTTTAGTAACTTGCCCAACACTAGTCATTGGAGCACTATGAGCAAGCGCTTCTTCTGCTGTTTGGATTTAATTTGGCTTGGGGAAAAAAAATTCAGTCAGATTTATTTGGCTTTAAACCCTGTGACCAATGAGAAAGTGACAAAGAGAATGTAAACAAAACCAGAGCACATCTAAGCCATCGCTTCCCAGTATTTTTGCTGCTTATCAATAAGATGGATGAGCTCAGGCTTTATTTATCATCCCCAAAAGCTCGCCTCCTGTTTCCTGACCAATAAAAGAAGGATCCAAAGAGGAGATGAACAAGACAAAGGTTGTTTTGTATTGTGAGAGCTGCAGCTGATCCAGAAGGCTGTTGGTTACTTCACCCTGGGCGTTCTTTGAAAAGATGACGTACAGTAAGCGCCGTCCATCTGTGTTTGTAGGTTTTTCATTTATGTATTTTCATAACCTTATACCTTAACAGATGAACAACAACCTACACCGTTATTTACGTGGAAAATTATCTTTTAAATTGACAAACGTGTAACTCGTGACAAAGTTCGATCAGGATCAGAAGATAATTTCACTCTTGCTATTCATTTCAGTGGAGAATTTTTCCGATTTAAAGCCCTGTGTGCGGAAGTAGAGGGGGCGTGGCTTAGGCTCTCTATTGGATTCAAGAACTATGAAGGTAGCTAAGAGCTTGACAAAACCAAAGCTGTCATATTTAAGTTTATAACCTTATCGGATGGGGCTCTCACCTGGAAATTTGTCACAGCCTCCTCCAAAACTACACCTGGATGTAGCATTTTCTTGGGTATTGCTGTTTACAAAAAGTATGTTCTAGTTGCAGTGAACGCCTGATACATGTGAAATGTAAAGTTGCTGGCAAATCCAGTGAGATCATGGCTACATCCATCCATCCATCCATCTTCTACCGCTTTTCCGGAGGTCCGGGTCGCGGAGGCAGCAGTTCAAGCAGAGAAGCCCAGACTTCCCTCTCCCCAGCCACCTGCTCCAGCTCTTCAGAGGGGATACCAAGGCGTTCCCAGACTAGCTGGGAGACATAGTCTCTCCACCGAGTCCTGGGTCTGCCCCGGGGTCTCCTCCCAGTGGGACGTGCCTGAAACACCTCAAGTGGGAGACGTCCAGGAGGCATCCTAATCAGATGCCCATACCACCTCAACTGACTCCTTTCAATGTGGAGGAGCAGCGGTTCTACTCTGAGCCTCTCCCGGATGACTGAGCTCCTCACCCTATCTCTGAGGGTGAGTCCAGCAATCCTACGGAGAAAGCTCATTTCAGCCGCTTGTATCCGCGATCTCGTTCTTTCGGTCATTACCCAAAGCTCGTGACCATAGGTGAGAGTAGGAACGTAGATTGACTGGTAAATCGACAGCTTTGCCTTAGAACTAAGCTCCCTCTTCACCACAACAGACCGGTACAACGTCCGCATCACTGCAGATGCTGCTCCAATCCGTCTGTCGATCTCTCGCTCCATTTTCCCCTCACTCGTGAACAAGACCCCAAGATACTTAAACTCCTCCACTTGGGGCAGGAGCCTGTCCCCAACCCGGAGAGGACAATCCACCTTTTTCCGGCTGAGGACCATGGACTCGGACTTGGAGGTGCTGATTCTCATCCCAGCCGCTTCACACTCAGCGGCAAACCGTCCCAGCAAGAGCTGTAGGTCATTGCTGGATGAAGCCAACAGGACAACATCATCTGCAAACAACAGAGATGAGATCCTGTGGTCACCAAGTATGACACCCTCCATTCCCTGGCTGCGCCTAGAAATCCTGTCCATAAAAATTATGAACAGGACCGGTGACAAAGGGCAGCCCTGGCGGAGTCCAACTCTCACTGGGAATGACTCCGACCGAGTGTTGGCAATACGAACTAAACTCTCACAACGGTCGTACAGAGACCGAATAGCTCGTAACAACAAGCCCGATACCCCATACTCCCGAAGCACCCCCCACAAAAATCCACGAGGGACGCGGTCAAATGCCTTCTCCAAGTCCACAAAACACATGTAAACTGGTTGGGCAAACTCCCACGAACCCTCAAGAATTCTCGAGAGGGTAAAGAGCTGGTCCGATGTGCCACGGCCAGGACGAAAACCACATTGCTCCTCCTGAATCCGAGGTTCGACCAACGGCCGGACTCTCCTCTCCAGTACCTTGGCATAGACCTTCCCAGGGAGGCTGAGGAGTGTGATCCCTCTAAAGTTGGAGCACACCCTCCGGTCCCCTTTTTTGAAGAGAGGAACCACCACCCCGGTTTGCCATGCCAAAGGCACTGCCCCCGACCTCCACGCAATGTTGCAGAGGCGTGTCAACCATGACAGCCCAACAACATCCAGGGCCTTGAGGTACTCGGGGCGAATCTCGTCCACCCCCGGGGCCCGGCCACCAAGGAGATTTTTAACCACCTTGGCGACCTCAGCCCCTGTGATAGGCGAGTCATCCCCCTTGTCCCCAAACCCTGCTTCCTCTGTGGAAGGCGTATCAGTGGGATTGAGGAGATCCTCGAAGTATTCCTTCCACCGCCCGACGATATCCCCAGTTGAAGTCAACAGTGTCCCATCCGCACCATACACAGTGTGGACGGGGAGCTGCTTTCCCCTCCTGAGCCGCCGAACAGTTTGCCAGAATCTCTTTGAAGCCGACCGAAAGTCTTGTTCCATGGCCTCACCGAACTCCTCCCATACCCGGGTTTTTGCTTCAGCAACCACCCGAGCTGCACTCCGCTTGGCCTGCCGGTACACCTCAGCTGCTTCGGGAGTCCCACAAGCCAACCAAGCTTGATAGGACTCCTTCTTCAGCTTAATGGCCCCCCTCACCACTGGTGTCCACCACTTGGTTCGGGGGTTGCCACCACGAGATGCACCGACCACCTTGCGGCCGCAGCTCTGGGCCGCCGCTTCTACATCATGGCTACATGCTTCATGCAATAAATTTGTTTACTGACTCTGGGTTGTTAACTTGACACTACACACCCTTTGCACTAAAGAAAGCACTTGTTAGCACTTTGTGAAATCATAAGTTAAATAATAAAAAGTGCATTATTGTAACTGATTTGGGGTCAATTCTTTATGATACTTCATGTATCATCAAAGAGAGTGTTCCTGGTACAATTTGCAGTATTAGGCCTCTAATATTTTTTTTTTCCTGGCAAGTAAAATAGCTGTTAAAATGGTAATTTCCCTGATTGACTCGGAAGTGGATTGAATCAGAACCTCAAGAATCGGAATCAAATTGATTCTGGAGAAGACTGATTATTCACAGCCCTAGTAGCTAGCAGGGTGGTTGACCACAGCAACCGGGGTGATGGACTTTGAAAAGGCATATAAAGCGGTGTTACAGTCATATCATCACACCTTTTGTGTAATATTGCCTAAATATTTTGCTGCCCTTCACCTTATTTCATTGAGCAGTAATTTTTTGGTAATTTGGAATCTGGGTGTTTAATTGTATAGCACTTTCACATTAGACACAATTGTTTTGTAACCGAGCTTGAGTGCTCCCCCCTCCCCTCTACTTGCAGGTCTAGTTTCACACTGGTGACATCATTCTGTACCTCAGCACACTTGTATATGTTCACAGTCTGACACAGTAGGCAGCATTATGCACATAGGTGATCATCATTGCAACAAGAAAAGGAAAGTAGAAGCAAAAACTCACACCTTCAACAGCACATTTATTTTCCATGTGGTAAGGGCCCCTTTACACGACACAGAGATCGTTGAGCAACGAGAGCTCAAACATTGTCCCGATCCAGAGGTTATGCTAGACTTTTTTGTCATTTTGGCAGACAAGGTTGTAAAATTTCCGTCATAATCCATTATTATTATGTCACTTTAATTGATTTTCATTATATCCCCCTTAGTGTAATCTGTCAAAGTGACAGGCAGCTTTCAGATTTTTCCGTCATTGCTGAAAAAAAATCTGTCAATGAAGAATTTTCAGTTAACAACCTCTGGCCTGGTCTCACAATCTTCTCCTAAAGCCTTGAAAAAGCCATTTCTGTGTGAATGTTTAGGAGATCCTTTTGTTTTGTGGACTGAGTCAAAACTTTGAGGAGATCATGGAGATCACTGGAAGATTATTGAGAGATCATTGAAAGATCTGGCCATCTCCTTAACAATCTCCACCTCAGTGTAAAGGGGGTATGACACAATACTGCTATAATGCTACCATCAATCTCTAAGTTTCTGTGTGTAGTATCTAGTTGTTTCTGCATATTTCAGTTGGGCCAAATTTTGAGCATTTTACTTCTCCACGAGTCCAGAGAGCTCCATTTCTCCATTTCCATGGTTTTCACAGTTGAATACGTGCGTAACTTTACTTTCCCCATTCCATTATGCGGAGCACCACGCTAGAAAGCAGAAAGTCACTTCCGGTTATGGCTGCCACGTAGGACGGACGTGTCTCGCTCTGCTCTGCTCCTGGAAAAAAAAAATCGGCAAATAACTCTCTCATTTGGGACAGAACGTATCCCAGCATTTGGGCGAGGATATGTCGGCGAAGCCTAAGGCTGGAAAACCAGGAAAAGGAAAAAGCGAGCCGCCGAAACAGTCCAAATTAACGGACTTTCAGGTCTGTGACGCAGCAAATAAAACTCCATATATGGCGGAGGAGGCTGGCAACGCTGCGATTTCTGCGGGGAATGGCGCAGATGCGCTGATGGCAGCCATGAGTTCAATGAGAGCGGACTTTTCCTCTAGATTTGATGGGATTATGACAGCGTTGGAAGGAATAAGAAAGGAATTGGGTGACTGTGTAGAACGAACGGCGCAGATGGAGCTCCGTCTCGCTAGTGCTGAAGATGACGTCACCCGTCTTCAATTAAAGGTGCGCACTTTGGAAAAAAAAAAAAAATCTCTGGAAGATAATATTTTGGATTTGGAATCTCGGTCGAGACAGAATAATTTGAGGCTGGTGGGTCTTCCAGAGGAATCAGAAGGTCGGGACGTATGTTCCTTTCTGGAAAAGTGGATTCCGGAGGTGCTGGGCAGCGAGGAGTTGCAATCAGCAGTGGTTCTGGAAAAAGCACATCGTATTGGCCCACGGAGAGATAAGGGACCGCCGAGGACCTTAATTATGAAGTTTCTTAGCAACAGAGACAGGATGAAGATCTTCAACGCTGCACGTGCTAAAGGAGAGATTAAACACCAGGACCAGCAGGTGCGGTTCTACCCAGATTTGGCCACAGGAATCCAGCAATTGAGGAAGCAGTTTGATCCCGTACGTAAGGAGCTGCGCAACCTTGGGATTCGTCATGGTGTAATCTATCCTGCGAGACTGCTGACCACGTATGAGGGCAGAACCCACATCTTCAAGACCCCAGAGGAGGCGCAGGAGTTCATCAAGAAGATCAAAGAAGAAGAAGAGACTGGTGGGAGCTAAGCATGAACAAAATATAAGGTAGAATAATTAAGCATTTGCACAGGCATCTGACTGACTTGAAGTAAATAGTAAGTTTACAAAATATAGATTGTATTATATATTAAAAAAACAAAACAAAAACAAAACAAACAAACAAAAAAACAAACAAACTATGATGTGCAAAGTTGTTAAAAATTTTGGAGTTAAGTTGGAAAACTACAGAGGAGAGTTAATGTTACGTCATTAAAAGCAGTAGAGTTAGGGTGATTGGGAGGATGAAGAAGGAGTGGCTTAGGCTGTTCCTCGTGGGTGTGGAACGGTCGATGGCTATATCGGGAGACAGAATTTTTCTTTTGATTTTGGGGGGTTTGCCACAAGTGTGGGAAGGGGAAATTTGTTTGTGTGTAGTTTGTAGGATGAATGTTCAACCACTCATGTTTTTGCTTCTCTGTATGAGCATGTTTACACTGCAAGGTAATCCCAAACTCTCTATTGATCATGGACCAAAGTGTTAATCTTAATTTAACTTCATGGAATTGCAGAGGTCTACAAAACTTAAAAAAACTTAAACAAGTTATGAATAAAATAAAGGACATGGGTTCAAGAATTGTGTTTTTACAAGAAACTCATCTGATAGAGGAGGATGTTAAAAGAATTAGGAGTAGATGGCAGGGAAGTGTATTCACCTCTTCATTTTCATCCCGAGCCAGGGGAGTTATGACTCTCATACATAAATCAGTTCCTTTTCAAGTGAAAAATGTAATTGGAGACAAATTTGGAAGATATGTAATCATTCAAGGTTCTTTGCTATTAGAAAATATAAATCTTGTGAACTTATATGGTCCCAATATAGATGATCAGAAGTTCTTTGCTAATTTATTTCTCATCTTATCATCACTTACAGGGCAACATATAATAGCAGGGGATTTTAATTGTACATTGAATCCAGGTGTGGATAGATCAACAGGACTGGATTGTACGCACATTGGATGTAGGATGACTATTAATCATTTTATGAAAGAATTGAGATTGTTAGATATATGGAGAGAAATGAAACCACAAGTTAAAGCCTATTCTTGTTATTCCAGTACCTACAAGACATTCTCACGTATTGATTATTTTTTGATTTCCACAGAATTAAGGTCCAAGATTCAAAACTGCTTTTATGATAACATCGTGATCTCTGATCATGCACCCTGTTGTCTAATATATGTAGATAAAAAATTGACAAAGGAATCAGGTAGATGGCAATTTCAGCATAAATGGCTTCAGGATGAGGAATTTGTCAAGTATATAGAAAAACAGATAGACGAGTTCTTTGACATCAATACTACACAAACATCAGCATGTGTAAAGTGGGAGGCTTTCAAAGCTTTTATTAGGGGACATATTATTAGTTATACAGGATCAAAATCTAAGAAGACTCGAGAGGAGAGAGCTAAATTGGAACATAAAATAAAAAATCTTCAGGAAAAAGTGTATGCAGGAAGTGACCCAAGGTTGGAGAATGAATTACTGATTTTGAGAGCTGAATACGACAAAAAATCAGCGAATAGAGCTGCCTCGAGTCTTCTAAGATTGAAACAATCTTTTTATGAACAAGGTGAAAAATCAGGAAAATTATTAGCATGGCAGATTAAACAATTGGAAATTAAAACACCAATTACCAGTATTATAAGTAACGGACAGGTAGTTATAGATCCTTTAGAAATTAATAGAGCCTTTAGAGATTACTATGAAAAATTATATGATACCAAAAATGAACCTGATTTAACAAAACTAAATGGGTTTGTGAACGAACTATCTATACCGTGTATTCCAAATGAAAACAGGGAGATATTGGAGTCTAAAATTAGTCAAGAAGAAGTTGGGCTAGCCATTGATAATATGAAATCAGGAAAAAGTGCAGGACCAGATGGTCTTCCAGTTGACCTTTATAAAAAATTTAAGAATAAATTAATAAAACCTTTTTTGGAAATGGTTTTAGAAGCATTTCAAAATAATAATTTACCATCATACATAAATAATGCCTTAATTATACTGCTGCCAAAACCAGGTAAGCCCTCTAATAAATGTGAAAATATGAGACCAATAAGCCTATTAAACGCCGACCTTAAGATAATCTGTAAAATTTTAGCAAGACGAATACAAGAAATTTTACCAAATATTATTAATCGAGATCAGAATGGCTTTATAAAGGGTAGACAAGGCTTCCATAATGTAAGAAGACTATTTAATATTATTTATTTTAATAAAGAAGCACCGGATACAGCTCTCCTATCATTGGACGCCGAAAAGGCCTTTGATAGAGTTGAATGGCCCTTTCTTTTTGAAGTCCTACAAAGGTTTGGACTTGGAAATAATTTCATAAAATGGGTTCAAATAATATACAATAATGCTACAGCAGAAATCCTAACAAATAACAATATTTCAAAACCAATAAAAATCAATAGAGGATGTCGACAAGGCTGTCCACTTTCACCTTTACTGTTTACTATGGCAATTGAACCTTTAGCGATAGCGATACGTTTACATTCACAAATATATGGAATTAAAGTTGGACCAACAGAACATAAAATCTCCCTGTACGCCGATGATATAATTTTGTTTATGTCGAATCTAAAAAAATCAATTCCAACCTTGTTGAATTTAATAAAGAATTTTGGGGAAATATCAGGATATAAAATAAATAAAACTAAATCTTCAATATTAATGCTAAATGAGACCCAGAGAAATTACCCAGCCCCTGAGGTAAATCAATTCAATGTTGTAAATCAGTTTAAATATTTAGGAATCCAAATTATGCCTAAGCTAGAATCAGTCGCCAGTGTCAACTATGAAGCCTTAATGTCAGATATCAGTGAGTTAACTCAGAGATGGATGTCACTACCAATGTCGATGATCGGGAGAATCAATATACTTAAAAGTAATATTTTACCTAAAATACTTTATTTATTTCAATACATTCCCTTATCACCACCTTTAGATCTATTCTCAAGAATAAAAAAAAGTTAGTGGAATTTATATGGAACAACAGGAGGGCTAGATTACGTTTGTCTTTATTATATTTACCATTTGATCGTGGAGGTCTGAAATGTCCAAATTTTATGTTGTATTATTGGTCGGCACAACTGAGGTCTATGACATATTATTTTTCATCAAATGATCTCCCTCACTGGACTGAAATGGAATCATACAATTTACCTTTACCTCTTCCCATATTCATATACTCAGATTCGGCAAAAAAATTACAAAAACAAGTTAAAAATCCATTTGTAAAGCATATGATCAAAATATGGTGTGAAGCTAAAAACTATTTAAAAGAACCACAGTTATTGTCACAATTTAGTCCAATATGGGGTAATCAATATTTTAAACCAGGGAGAGCGGACGCTGTATTTAAAGTATGGAATTTAAAAGGGATACAAAAGATTCAGGATTTATATTTGCCATGTGCAGACAACATAATGTCTTTTGAAGAGCTGAGGATCAAATTTAATCTCAATAGAACACATTTTTTTAAATATCTTCAACTTAGAAACTTTATTCGATCAAATCAAAATAAAGCTCTCACTCGACCTATTTATTCATCCTTGGAAAAAATGATGATGAAAGATAGTAAAAGAAAGGGTATTATTTCAGAGTTTTATAACTCATTGACACTATCTTCAAGTGAAAATTCACTGAAAAGATTAAACTACTGGAAAGAAGATCTGCAAATTGAAATTTCGGAGGAACAATGGGAATTGGCTTGTACAGAAGCTCAAACCAAATCAATAAATGCACGCCTTAAATTGATACATTTCAAATGGTTAATGCGGATGTATGTTACACCGGAGGAGTTAAATAGATATAACAAAAATATACCAGATACATGCACAAAATGCATGGAAAGTAAAGGAACCCTATTTCATTGTTTATGGGAATGTAGATTAATAAGAATGTTTTGGGAAGAGGTGAGGGTAACAATTGAAAAAATAATCTCAAAACAAATCATATTGAATCCTAAACTGTTTTTGTTGGGTCTGTACCCAGAAAAGCATAATTTTAATAAAAGTGAAAGAACATTCATAGACCTCAGTTTGCTTAATGCCAAAAAATGTATTGCACTATTATGGAAAAAGACTCATAGACCAGATGTGACTCAGTGGTTAAGACAGATGTTAACAAACCTTCCATTAGAAAGAATAACATATATACTAAAATCAAAGGAAATTGTGTTTGAGAATATATGGAGACCTTTTATTGATTATGTAAAAAATTTAAACATAACTCTTGAAGAAGAAGGTGAATGATGTGTGTGGACCTTGTAAATTCCAAACTGGTGAACATAATATGTATACTTATGTATTGGATTGTCTAGACTAAACAGAGGAGCATTGTTGAAGATTTGATTTTGTTGGTGGTTGTTGGTGTTTTTAGTGCATTTTTTTTTTGTAGTACTTTAGTGTTAGTGTTTGATTGTTTGTATCATGTTTGTTTAAAAAAAAAAAAAAAGGTTCAATAAAGATATTGTGGAAAAAAAAGAAAGCAGAAAGTACCATTTTTATATGGTCTTTGGTATGACCTGGCCGGGATTTGAACCCCTGCCTCCCGGGTGTGGGGCGAATGCTCTACCAACTGAGCCACCACTCCGGTCACGCACAGAGCTACCAGAGGACTGATCCCCCACTGTAGCTTTCACTACTTACAGTAGCTGTGTGGCCTAGGGTCAGAGAAACGGATAGGCGCCGCCCTATACACCAACATGGTGTGGAAGGAAATTAACTAACTATGGTTTTCACAGTTGAATAAGTATGACGTCATATAGCAGTTCACTTCCTTGTCTGAGCATTTTGGTTGTTGTTGTCTACTGCAGACGGTGCTTGAGAATGCATGAATTGTGCCGCAGACCACCTTGTTCCATTTGTTTTCCCACTGATTGAATAAACTGGACTTAAAGGGTCATATCTGGACTCTGGGTCTTTGGTGTCAGACCGCCAGTAAAATCCTTGAAAATTTCAGCGAGCTGCACTGCTGTGTGGCGTTATTCATCCATTGTTAATTGGGTGCCGTCTCTCTGTTTTACCACATGCTAAAATCTGTTTTTTGACTTCGATAGGGTGTGCAGGAGCGGGCAAACCTGACCTCCCCCCTTCTTTCTAAGGAGGATCCCATCTTTAGTTCATTGTCTTACAAACTGGGCCACAGTATTGATGAAGTGGGCCATCGTATCCATCAAGGTTTACTAAAGGTAAGGTCTTTGCCTCTCCAATATGTGTGTAAATACTTGTGATCTGTCAAATTATTTACACAGAAAGAGGACATTGATTTAAAGTAGAACTGAACTGAACGGCATTGAACAGCACTGGGTGATAGTACATACAATTGTAAAGATAATTTATCATTGGCACCCCCTCCACAAATCCCGGAATCTTGGAGAAAATCGCGATTTAGAATTTCCCGCCCTGAAAAATCAGACAAATCCGCCGAAGCGCAGCCGGAGTTCCGTGTGACGTCACGAGTGTGACACAGTCCTCATGTTTACCATTGCGAGCACGTCGACACTGGTTGTTTTTGGTGCATTTTGTCGTGATAGTCGACTACAAAACACTTCCAACACCTGGGAAGATCTGTTCAGTGGCCAAGGAAAGCTGTCATGGCGACGAAAGAGAAGAAAGGGGGAGGAAAAGCGACCGGGAAGCGATGTGTTTCTAGATATACAGTGATCCATCACTTATCGCGTTTAATGGGGACCAGAACCGACCGCGAAAAGTGAAAAACCGCGAAGTAGCGTCACCCCCCCCCCCCCAAGGGCGTCACAAGCACTATTTTGCACAAAAAGGCACAAGAGAACAGCGAAAAGTGCCACTAAGCAACACGAGCGATAAAGAAGGCGCTCTGCAGGGAGAGAAGCTGGGTAAAACGTCTCGGCCAATCAGCTTGCGAGGTAAAACGTCTCGGCCAATCAGCTTGCGAGGTGAAACGTCTCGGCCAATCAGCTTGCGAGATTCCCGAGCGGTGAAGAGGTGGGCGGAGAGGAGTGGAGCGGTGGTCAGAGAGGTAGATTTTGAGCTGTGCGGGCTCTCTGTGTTGATACCTGATGTTCTAATGAGAAGGCAGGGAGACTACATTAGAACATCAGGTATCAACACGGAGAGCCCGCTCTCCCCGGCTCCCCAGCCCGCTCGGGAATCTCGCAAGCTGATTGGCCGAGACGTTTTACCTCGCAAGCTGATTGGCCGAGACGTTTTATCTCGCAAGCTGATTGGCGGAGACGTTTTACCCAGCTTCGCTCCAGCGAAGGAAGACCGCATTAAACGCGATAAGTGAGGGATAACTGTAATAAGTTGGAAAAATGCTGATGTTTTTTTTTTCCCTTTCTTTTTTATTGTTAATTTTCCTTATCCTGACACCCCAAACATGCCAAAGTAAAGACTCACCATTCTGTATTCAATAAGCGACTCTCCTCCCCATCACTGCTGCGGTCTGAGTCGGTGCTGGAATCCCCCGAAAATTCTGGCTCATAATCTGTACGGTTCGATGCCTCCCTCGCTCTCTTCCTGTTCACTTGACACTCCTGCGTCCTCCTCTGTCTTGTCACCGATCCTGAATGCCTCTTCACTCTGAAAACTCTGGTGTTCTTGACTGCTGGAACTGCTATCATCTGCCATTGTTGTTTTGATAAGGGTCACACTCATGACGTCACGCAGCGTCGTCTGCACTACTTCCGGTTTGTTTGGCACTGCCAGCCAGAGGCAAAAGTTTATCGGCTTATAGCTTGGCCATCGCACTGCCTAAAAATTTCTTTTATGTGTTGAAAAATACAATAGGTAATAAGGAATTAATCTGCTATTCTACTTTTTTGGCAAAAAGGTGAGTTCAGTTCTACTTTAATTCTTACTAATGCGTGCTAGGCTGTCTTCCCTACAGTGAAGATCCAAATTTTGTGTACAGTTGGGTTATAAAACAGCAAACTGTCAGCACTGTGGTCTCAGCAACTCAGCTGTATTAAGATCCATTTTCCAAAGTAGTTATTCTGTTTAGGTAAAAAGATTCCTTGGAATCCTTAAATTGGCTGATGACACGTTTTTGACATTTTTTAGCATGTTGTGTAAACCCAAAAGTCATTGTCGATGATCAATATAATACTTACAACAGCGCCTGCATAAACTAGTTATCATCAAAAAACCGCAGCTGCTGACTGGACTGGGGTACCGCCCACCGAATGAAGGGCGGCACCACCATGACGTAATCGACAGAATGGACTCCGGTGTTGTTGACTGGAATGACAGCAGCTTTGTAGCTCACAGTTTCTATGGTTTCTTGTTTTAATTTTATGGCTATGCCTTCGCGTTGTGTTGCAGGCTTAGATAAACAGCAGGCCGTGAAAGACCACATCACACGCTTCAGCTCCAACTGTCATAAGCCTCCTCGTGCGCTTTTACGCAGGAGGAGTGCACGAGGAGGGGAAGGATAAATGGATTTACGCGCAGCTTTGTCCTACTTTTTGTGATCGCATGCTGACGCTCGCCGGTCTGGCCACGTCCCCTCTGTCATTATCACCAGCTGATTGAAACTCCCGCTGATCATCTTCCCCGGTCCTCACCCAGGTGCTTCTCATCACACCATCACCAGCAGTGCGTGTACATATTAGCCGCTGTTTGCCAGTCACGATACTGGCAAACAGCCAGTGGACACTGCTGGTCCATAGTATTGTCATCTGTGCTGTTAGTCTGCCAGTATTTTCAGCACTCTCACGACGTGTTAGTCACTCCATGTTCATCGTGGTTCTCGTGCGTCCTTGAAGCGATGTCGGCTCTGGGGCGCACCTGTGGCTAACACGACTCCTCTCATTCATTCTCTGGGCGATGCCGGCCCCCGAACACCATTAGTAAGTGTGTTTGTGTTTTTTGTACGTCTTCACCTTTTTGGGAATTGTCTGTCTTTATGTATTAAATGTGCTGTGGTGAACCCTGCACGTAAATCCTCGTTATTTCATCCTCCCTCTCTGCCCTGCGTAAGAGCGCACAGAGGGTCATGACAAGGAGCGCACAAGGAGGGGAAGGAAGAATGGATTTACGCGCAGGATTCACCACAGCACATGTATTGAACATAAAGACGGATTCCAAAAGGTGATGACTTACAAAAATACACAGAAACACAAACAGTTGGCGTTCGGGGCCGACATCGCCCAGCGAACATGGAGAGGAGACGTGTTAACCACGGTTGCGCCCCAGAGCCGACATCGCTTCAAGGAGCGCAACAGAACCACGGCTGTGTGGAGCGGCTAACACATCGTGATAGTGTTGGCAATATTGGAATTTGGAATCTGGAATTTCCCCATTGTGGGACTAATAAAGGCTTATCTTATCTTAATATTGGCTGGCTGACAACACGGCAGATGATGCACACAGAACATGGACAGCGGACTGTCACTGTCTGAGTCTGACTCGCTAGGCACGATGCCCGCTTGGCACGGCTCAAACCTATATGGTCTGATGCCCCCAGATTCTTCATTATCACCACATTCTTCGGAACTATAATCGTCTGAAGATTGGACAACACAAACCAATTCCAGACTACATGTGCTGGAACCATCGTCAATGTTTTCTACCGCTTCCATCCTGTGTGTACAATGGGCAGCCAAGTACTGTGTTCTGTCGATGGCGCTACAACATAGCTGGGGGGGTTTCTAGCCACTGATGCAATTGGTGACGTGGCGCTCATGAAAACGTCAGATATTCGCATGAAAAAAAGCCTGTTTGACTTAGAACTGCACAGACCAACCCGTTTTGTCATATTGTATTATGTGTTGAAAAAGTAGATGAAGTCAAAAACGTGTCATCAGCACTTTAAGAGTTATCAGTCAGGCCTTTGAAGACATTTAAAATGTTGAGTGTTTCTGACCTTATGATTGCTGTTGCTTGCAGAACTCATCGTCTTGGGTGCTCTACAACATGGCGTCTTTTTATTGGCGCATTAATAATGAGCCCCAGAAGGCTGTGGACTGTGTTGTACGCGCTCTGCATTTTTCCCCAAGGTACTGTCAGGCTCCTGTTGAAGGTCATCATTGACCAGGTCTTCATTGACGTTTATCCTTTTATTGTGTGAGATTGTTGACAGGTGCATCTGTGTGTTGTTCACATAGGCAGCATAAGGACGTAGCCTTGGTCAATATGGCCAACATCCTGCACCGTGCCCATTTCTCAGCAGATGCTGCCATTCTCGCCCACGCTGCCCTCGACCTTACCTCAGATCTCTTCACCAGCCACTACACTCTGGCTAACATTTATGCTGTAAGTTGACAGAAGAGATGCTATCCCAATGCAATAAGGACTTGTCTTCAAATATGAGATTGCATCATTTTGATCTTTCTAGAATTGCCCTATCTATTTATGTTCCAACAAAGCAATTTGTTGAGACTTTGGAAACAGTTTGAAAGTAAATTTGTCTATTGAGCTTCAGTTTTAATTGTATAGTCATGCAAAAAAAATCTCTGAGAGTTGCTTAGGCAATTGTCTCTCTCATTGATGATCTTTTTTCTTCTACAACCTCAGTTCCAGAAAGGTTTGGATGTTGTGTAAAATCTAAATAAACACAAAATGCAATGATGTGTAAAGCTCATAAACCAAGGTTTAACTAGAAAACCACTCGGTGTGCATTCCTCCACCAAGTCTCCTTTCTTTCCTTCCCTTTGTCCATCCATCTGCCCGCGCCTCCCTGCCTCCATCCCACCATACATTGCAAGATGGGTCCTTGGTACAGGTATGTACTCATAGATCAGCTCCAAAATCTAATGGGTTCGTGTGTAACCCAAGGACCATCTCTGGTCAAAATTTCATCAAAATTCATCCATTAGTTTTTGTGTGATCGTGCTAAACCACTGCTAGAAGATTGAGCCTTGGTGGAGGTATGCACTCACAGATCACCTCCAAAATGTAATGGGCTCATGTGTAGGCCAAGAGCCTCCTCTGGTGGAAAATTTCATCCAAATCCATCCAGTAGTTTTGGAGTAATCCTGCTAACAGACAGACAAACGCCGGTGAAACCATAGCCTCCTTGGTGGAGGTAATGGGGTTTAATTAGCTCGTTGTCATTCATTGTTTCAGGAACATTTCTCTTTTGTCTCTGTCTTTCCTCCATTTTCTCCTCCTCTTAAGAAACTCCTGAATCCCTTAAAAGTTCACTTCTCCTAACATGTTCTTGCCTTCAGAGCACTTTTAATGGCTAAGATGCTTTGTAAATAACTTTTTAGTGGGAGTTATTGGGAGTTAATCCTAAATTTAGAGACAGCATCTTGGAAAATGTTTTAATTCTGAGAATTTTCTAAGAATTGCATCACTAGGAGTGATTCTTGCTGCTAGGACACTTTGTGCATATGGGCCCAGGTTGGCCCATATGTTATTGGCAGAGTGACGATGAGTGAATTGCCCAGGTGGAGCACAGCTGATCAGGTCTGTCCAGGTGTGGAGCAATCAGGTCCTTAACCTGTGGAGTAAACACAGAAGGGAGGGGGGGAGGGAGAAGCAGAGAAGTGGTGTCCCGGCTGGGCATGTGATGTAGTTCATTATAATTAAGTGGTTGTATCCAATTATTTACTTTTATTGCCCCTTACTCAGTCCCTCCGGGATTTTGCGATGTTGTGATCACGCCAGTTCACGCAAAATCAGCCAATCAACGTGACTATTGTGCAACTTTCCCACAATTTTGGCCAATCCTCGTCAACTTCTGCAAATTTCATATTTGTCCCTGAGTGGCGCTCAAACGTCCAGTCTAACCAGTCAAATGCATCGCTGCACCACATTCACTTCCGTGTTTACAGTGCATAATAACTGAACACATCAGCAAAAACAGTGTGTGATTTAAAAAAAAAAACAAAAACAAAAAAAAAAAACACTCGCAAGGTTTCCAACACCGTCCCTTCCTCCGTCTCCCCCAGCCTGCCGGTGGATGTCTCACCATGTCTCCATCCTGACCACATGCTCAAAGTGCTGGGTCTGTGTTGAAAAACGTCCGCTTGCCTCAAAAACACCCTGTCGCAGGAGTGTTAACACGGCATCCAGTCTTTGAACATTTCATGCATCTTTAGAGGTAAAATCATTACTACATCTTGTCAATGAGCTTTAAACCTGTGAATCTCCAGTCTGGACACAGGACCCCCCTCCCCCCCTTCCCGTAAATGAAAGATGAGTGTCTGATGAGACAGGTGTGTCTCGAGATGTGCAGCAGACAGACAGGTAGGAGTTAGGCACGGAAAGAGAGACTATTGTCTGTAATTTTTTTTTTTTTTTCAGAAAAACACAGACTCTGATAGACAATACAGAGCAACAGAATAAATGATTTATTTTTTCCTCTCCGCTCGGTACTGAGTGGTTGGGGATCGTAGGGAGTTTTCAAATGAAGGCGCTGCCAATAATTTCCAAATCTCTACTCTTTAACGTGCATTCAATGCAGTTTAGCTGTTGTAATGGATATTGTATTAAAGTATATTGGCTGTTGCACAAGAGTTTTTCTGTATAGCAGAAGTTTCTGCTTAATTTACAAATCACTGTAATGTAAAATTTTTGACAATCCTGTGCTTTTCTTGTGTTGTTATATAGAATATCACTGCAGTAAGCTGGAAAAAAAATCTGTTTTAAAATTTGTAATTCTTCCCACAACTTTTAGTGCAAAAAAAAAAAAAAAAAAATCTCTCAAAATATCACAACTTTTGAAAAAAGCTCCTGCGAATTCAGACTTTTTGGGCTGCAACAATCATAAAAACATCCCGTGAAATCCTGGAGGGACTGGCTAATTAGTGGAAACGTGTTCCCAACAGCTGTTTCTGTTTGGTACCAAAAACTTATTAGTTTTTTTTGTTTATTTTTATTTATTAATCTATTCTGTTTTATGTATTATTAATCTATTTTAATTTGTTTTTAACTTTTTATGGTTGATTTTCCTGTTTTATGTGAACATCATTACTTTATTCATTATATTTTATTTATCTTACCCTTGGTCATAGAATGTGTGTGTTATCTGTACAGCACTTTGGTCAACGGAGGTTGTTTTTAAATGTGCTATATAAATAAAGTTGACTTGACTTTATTGATAGTCAACTTTGTTGACACTTGTTCCGACTCCTTTGAGATGTGTCGCTGATGATAAAATCAGGATGAGCTACTCGTGAACTCCACAGTATCCCAAGGTTTTTGGAGTTAGGCTTGTACTCCTGCTTCTGTGCTGTTATATTTCCTGGAAAATATCATGGACCTACCATGAATTTAGCACTCTTTTGCATCTTGCATTTCAGCCGGAGATGTACAATTTTTACTGCTGACAACCTCTGTCCTTACTGGTTTGTACAGATTAAAAAGTACCGCATGTTGCCAACTGTTAAACATTATATAACTTGATCTTTGCAAGTTTCAGCAATTTGAGTCCACCCATTGTATGCTTTTGCAAAAGGTTTGAAAGTTGGTGGATGCTGATGAGGCAGAATTTGATCAAACGACAAGGTGTGCGGCGGCAAATACCACACCCTCTGCTGCTGTTTATCTTTTGGTGTGGGTGGGGCTTTTCTCTTCAGAGTCTCCTGAAGTAGGTCTTACCTAGCACAAGCCATATATACTGGGGGGGGGGGGGGGCTGAAAAGTTGATAGTGGTCAAATTTGACCAAATGGGGTTTATTTAAGCAATATTACACAAGATGGAGTTACGGTATCGTGATTATAGTAACTGCAGCTGTGGACAACAATAAGAGTATCACAGCCATCGTTATATAATCACGATACCGTAACGATATCGAGTGTAATATTGCTTTGATAGAACAGTTCTGGCAAGCAAAATTTATTAAATGACAGCAATACTGGACAAAATATTATGATTTGTTTGTTTAACCAGTTATTTTGCGCAGCTGGGAAAAAAATAGTCCCTAAATGTAGCCAGTAACTTGCTAAACATCTCAATCAGCATGAAGACGTCGATTGTCATTTCACACACACACAAACAGATTAAATATTGTCAAGTGCAAAAGTAATAAGTGTTTATAAAACATAGTGGGGAAAAAAAGTATTTAGTTTCATCATAGGTGTCATCATCTCAACTATGAGAGACAAAATGAGAAAAAAAAAAAATCCAGAAAATCACATTGAAGGATTTTTAATGAATTAATTGGTAAATTCCTCGGTAAAATAAGTATTTGGTCACCTACAAACAAGCAAGATTTCTGGCTTTCACAGACCTGTAACTTCTTCTTTAAGAGGCTCCTCTGTCCTCCACTCGTTACCTGTATTACTGGCACCTGTTTGAACTCGTTATCAGTGTAAAAGACACCTGTCCACGACCTCAAACAGTCAGACTCCAAACTTCACTATGGCCAAGACCAAAGAGCTGTCAAAGGACACCAGAAACAAAATTGTAGACCTGCACCAGGCTGGGAAGACTGAATCTGTAATAGGTAAGCAGCTTGGTGTGAAGAAATCAACTGTGGGAGCAATTATTAGAAAATGGAAGACATACAAGACCACTGATAATCTCCCTCGATCTGGAGCTCCACACAAGATCTCACCCCGTGGGGTCAAAATGATCATGAGAACGGTGAGCAAAAATCCCAGAACCACACAGGGGGACCTAGTGAATGACCTGCAGAGAGCTGGGACCAAAGTAACAAAGGCTACCATCAGTAACACACTACGCCGCCAGGGACTCAAATCCTGCAGTGCCAGACGTGTCCCCCTGCTTAAGCCAGTACATGTCCAGGCCCGTCTGAAGTTTGCTAGAGAGCATTTGGATGATCCAGAAGAGGATTGGGAGAATGTCATATGGTCAGATGAAACCAAAATAGAACTTTTTGGTAAAAACTCAACTTGTCGTGTTTGGAGGAGAAAGAACACCATACCTTCTGTGAAGCATGGGGGTGGAAACATCATGCTTTGGGGCTGTTTTTCTGCAAAGGGACCAGGACGACTGATCCGTGTAAAGGAAAGAATGAATGGGGCCATGTATCGTGAGATTTTGAGTGAAAACCTCCTTCCATCAGCAAGGGCATTGAAGGTAAAACGTGGCTGGATCTTTCAGCATGACAATGATGCCGAACACACCGCCCGGGCAACGAAGGAGTGGCTTCGTAAGAAGCATTTCAAGGTCCTGGAGTGGCCTAGCCAGTCTCCAGATCTCAACCCCATAGAAAATCTTTGGAGGGAGTTGAAAGTCCTTGTTGCCCAGTGACGGCCCCAAAACATCACTGCTCTAGAGGAGATCTGCATGGAGGAATGGGCCAAAATATCAGCAACAGTGTGTGAAAACCTTGTGAAGACTTACAAAAAACGTTTGACCTCTGTCATTGCCAACAAAGGGTATATAACAAAGTATTGAGATGAACTTTTGTTATTGACCAAATACTTATTTTACTGAGGAATTTACCAATTAATTCATTAAAAATCCTTCAATGTGATTTTCTGGACTTTTTTTCCCCTCATTTTGTCTCTCATAGTTGAGGTATACCTATGATGAAAATTGGAGACTTCTCTCATCTTTTAAGTGGGAGAACTTGCACAATTGGTGGCTGACTAAATACTTTTTTTGCCCCACTGTACCTGTTGATACTTCAGAAGATCCCAGATCAAAACATATCCAATACCAGTCGCCAAAAGCTAGTAGTTAGCATGCTAGTGATTTAGCACATTTTGCTCGCTTTTCTTCACATTTTCAGATGAAGCAAAGAGTCCATCGTCGTCGGCCTCCGTCGATCTATGATGACCATGGAAGAGAATCCTAAACGTCTACTCTGCTGGAACAGCACCACCTGTGGCTGAACAGGCCGATGCGCGAATGGCAGTCCCTGTCACACAGGTCGCACTTGTGGGTGGTCTCCGTGCTGCTGGGTCTGTGGCGGTTCTTCCTGCGGGTCCTTTTTTCATCTGCTGCAGCAGTCAGTCTCTCTTCACCCGCCTTGAGCTGTCTGGTCAGGGTGCCTCTCCATTTGGAGGGGTCGGTTACAAGGTCCTCCCAGCGCACTGTGTTGATCTCCAGGGCCTTCATGTCTCTCTTGCAGACGTCTCTAAAGCGCAGCTGTGGGTGGCCAATGTCTCTCCTGTCAGTTGCCAGTTCTCCGTAGAGGACGTCTTTGGGGATTCTGCCATCCTCCATACGGTGAACGTGGCCTAGCCAGCGGAGCCTGCGCTGCCTGAGTAGAGTGAACATGGAGGGAAGGCCGGCGCGGGACAGAACTTCTGTGTTAGGCACTTTGTCCTGCCAGGATATGTCCAGGATGTGGCGAATGCAGCGCAAGTGGAAGGAGTTCAGTCTCTTTTCCTGCTGGGCGTATGTTGTCCACGTCTCACTCCCATAGAGCAGTGTGCTGATGACGCAGGCGTTGTACACTGCCATCTTTGTCTTGACAGAGAGTTTGGGATTCTCCCACACTCGTGTGGTGAGGCGAGCGAGTGTGAAGGCTGATTTTCCAATCCTCTTGTTGATCTTGTACCCCAGGTACGTGAACTGATTCACAACCTCCAGCTCGTAGTCGTCGATGGTGATGGTTGGTGGCGCTTCCGTGCCTTGCGCCAAGACGTTAGTCTTCTTCAGACTGATGGTAAGCCCAAAGTCCTTGCATGCCAGGGAGAAGCGGTCCATCAGGGTCTGAAGCTCCTGCTGTGTGTGGGTTGCGACTGCAGCATCGTCTGCGAACAGCATGTCTCTGATTAGAGCCTCGCGTACTTTGGTTCTGGCTTTCAGGCGGGCGAGGTTGAAAAGCCTGCCATCAGATCTTGTGTGCAGGTAGATTCCCTCTGTTGCTGTGCTGAAGGCATGCCTCAGGAGCATAGCAAAGAAAATCCCAAAGAGGGTTGGTGCAAGTACACAGCCCTGTTTCACTCCGCTGTGTATGTTGAATGGCTTTGAGACGTTGCCGTCGTGCTGCACTATCCCCTGCATGTTGGTGTGAAACGATTCGATGAGGCTTTGCAACTTTGGTGGGCATTCTATCTTTGGCAGGATCTTGAAAAGGCCCTCACTGTTGACCAGATCGAACGCTTTGGTGAGGTCGATGAAGGCGACGCTCAGGGGCATGCTCTGTTCTCTGCATTTCTCCTGGAGTTGGCGGATGGAGAATATCATGTCTACCGTCGATCGCTCAGCGCGGAAGCCACACTGAGACTCGGGGTAGACATGTTCGGCAAGTTTCTGTAGACGAACGAGAACAACTCGTGCGTAGACTTTGCCAACAACGCCGAGGAGGGAGATACCCCTGTAGTTGTTGCAGTCGCTTTTCTCCCCTTTGTTTTTGTAGAGGGTGATGATCTTGGCGTCCCTCATGTCCTGTGGTACGGCACCTTCCTTCCAGCACTGGCAGAGGACGTCATGCAATGGCAGCAGTAGGGCGGTCTTGCAGTGCTTGATCAGGTCGGGGGGTATGCCGTCATTGCCGGTTGCCTTGCCAGCGGCCAATCTATCAGTGGCCTTGCTGAGTTCGTCGATGGTTGGCTCAGCGTCATGTTCGTCCATGGATGGCAGACAGTCGATGGCATCAAGGGCTGACGGTGTCACGGTGTTCTGTCTGGAGTAGAGGTCGGAGTAGTGTTCCACCCATCTCTCCATCTGCTTGTTCTTTTCTGTGATCATCTCCCCAGTGGAGGATTTGAGGGGGGCCGTCTTGCTCTGAGCCGGACCAAGTGCTTTCTTGATGCCATCATACATACCACGGATGTTCCCTGTTATGGCAGCGGTTTGAATGTCTTGGCTGAGCTGAGTCCAGTACTCGTTGGCACAGCGCCGAGCAGTCTGCTGAACTTTGCTTCTCGCAGCCCTGAGAATCTGGAGATTCTTCTCGTTTGGGTACTTCTTGTACTCGGCAAGTGCTGAGTGCTTGGCTTCAATGACGGGGGTCATCTCAGTCAACTTGGCATCAAACCAGTCCTGTGACTTCGAGGTCTTCCTCCCAAAGGTAGCCAAGGCTGTGCGGTGGATGGTGTTTCGCAGCTCTTCCCACTTCTGCTTTGCAGATTCTCCTTCTTGTGGTACACCAAGTTCCTTCTCAAAGGTGGAGGCAAACTGCTCAACAAGTTCTGGTTGGGCCATCTTGCCGGTGTCAATCCGTGCCTTTCCAGGCTGTCTAGCACGATGGAATTTCTTCAGCTGCAGCTTGACCTTGCAAAACACCAATGAATGGTCTGTGTCGCAATCTGCACTCTGGAACGAACGGGTGATTAGCACGTTCTTCAGTGAGGTGCGCCTGGTCAGGATCAAGTCCAGCTGGTGCCAGTGCTTTGAGCGCGGATGTCGCCAGGAAACCTTGTGTTGGGGCTTGTTCTTGAAGAACGAGTTTGTGATGCACAGATCATGATATGTGCAGAACTCGAGCAGCCGCTGTCCGTTGTCGTTCATTCTGCCCACGCCAAATGGTCCGAGACAGAAGGGCCAGGAGTCGTGGTCAGCACCCACTCTGGCATTGAAGTCTCCAAGGAGAATGAGTTGTTCAGAGTTGGGGATGATCCTGACAGTTGTTGCGAGATTCTCGTAGAACTCGTCTTTTGCCTCTGGTGTGGCTGTCAGTGTTGGGGCATACACACTGACGAGGGTGACTGGGCCTTGAGTGGTGTTGAGGTGGAGGGTGAGGAGTCGTGCAGAGCCATTGCTGCCTGGTTCCACCATCTTCAGTAAGGTGTTCTTCACTGCGAAGCCCACTCCGTGTTCCCTGTGTTCGTCACTGCCCTTTCCCTGCCAGTAGAACGTGTAGTCCTTCTCTCTGTGTGCCTGCGTCAGCCAACCGTGTTTCCTGGAGAGTGGCGATATCCACTTCCAGTCTCTTCAGCTCATTATTGGTGATGGCAGTCTTCCTGGTGTCGTTGATGTCCTTGAGGTTAGCAGCGAGTCCTGTCATCATAGTGCGGATGTTCCAAGTTCCCGGTTTTAGAGTTGGTCTCTTTTGTTTTGTTGTCTTGCCTGGTGCGAAGGTTCTCAGCCTGCCGTTCGGACTTCTCCTCATCCCCATGTACCCAATGAGGAAAGCAAGCTGTGGCGGGACAACACCTTATTGGCTGGGGGCTGCCCAGCTTGAGGCGGGCGGTAGCTGTCCAGTGAGATCCAATGATCCCTCCCACCGTCGGGAACAACCACTGGCGCCGTGCTCTACGCCAATTGAGCGGTGGCTTATAACCAGTAACTGTCATTCCCCGTGTTTTGTCTACGCCAAAGGCGAAGCTTGAGTGTCCTCTCCAGTGATCCGGTGTGCTACCTTCCAGCGTTGGTAGGATTCAAGCCTGGGCAGGAAGATATGGAGGACAAGATGTTGCCCATGCAGCATGTCCCCCCTCTCCACGTCACTGATGAATCCAAAGGAACAGCAGGGCTGCTACAGTTTGGCACCAGCGCCATCGCAGGAGCTGCCAGAACGATGTTGAGCACAACAGAGAACTGCCTTAGGGACTCCGACTCCGGATTTTTCCTCAGGGTTGACTCCCGAAGCCTTTCCCGTGACCGGGTGTGCCGCAAGGTAGCGAAGGTTTGAAATCAGGGTTTATCTTCCCCTAGATGGGCTACCTTCCCAGGTTGACGAGCCACCATCTACCCGAAGCATCTGGTTTTAAGGCGCCAGAGATCCGCCCTCGCCCCTTCTTCTATTAGTAAAAGCAGTTCCGCCGGGCTTAGAGACTAAACCACACAGGCAGGCTAGGAGTTGGACTTAGTTGTCAGAGGCTTTTCGAGACACACGCCATAAGGAGCATTTTATGAGCACTGGGAGCTTAACCCCAGTGCCGCTCCTGGCTATGATAACCTTGGAACCACAAAGAGTCCATCACCACAAAGGTATTGTGGCTTGTTAATCGAGATAATATCAAACTCTAGGACTGCCTATTTTTTTAAACAGACGTGAAATCGCTTAATGTAATATGACTGGGTAGACGGAAGTAGACCTTTGCAAAAGGGTGGGACTTCCAGGTCACGGATGTTTATTTTTTTGTCAAACAGCACTTCACTGTGGAAATTAAAGTATTCCAAACAGTACTGCAATTGTCAGAGTTGATAGAAAAATACTGTTAGTAATTAACGTTACTAGAACACCATTGAAGTGGAGTGATAGATATCCAGTGAAACTGGAGCGCAGCTATCACGGATTATAGTAACTCCTGGAATCCCTGTTGTCCAAACAAATTGCCTGGTTGGAACCAACTGTTACTGCCATCTTATGAAAACTTTTGTGCAGCTCATGGCACTCTCAAGTCACTGGTAGGAAGATCTTACAGCTTTCGGCACATTTTGTCAGCACAGATGTCACATGAATAACATATTTCTTCCTTATGAGCGCCTCACTACCACCTTACACACGCTGCACGGATCTCCACTTCCTACAACTGCTGCAAGGGGCCCTCAAGAACACCTTAAGTTGTTGTTGAGGCATACTTAGGGCCAGCAGCTTGCGTAGTTCTGACCTTGTTTCTCCGGCATTCCTACAGCCGCCCTACAATGAGGGGTTTTCATGGGGAGTTCATAGAAATCTTGGACAAAACCACCGACTTGGCCACGAACTTACAGTCAAGGGAGGCTGGATTCTCCTACGGCCGCCTTAAGAAGGCCTTATGGAGTGGTCCAGAAATTGTTTGTACAGTGTTCGCAGCCATTCGTAAGAGTATTTATGACTGGAGGCTAAATGTCATGGTGTAAAGTATGGCTGCAAAATTTGAGAATTGGAATATTGCTCTGAATATTACAATTTATGATGTGACTTTAATTATTTTGAGTTTAATGTTTTTAATGTTCAGTTTATACCAGTTAAACACATTTTAATTGCAGCACAGTTTTAAAAAAAATGGCTTTTCTACATCTGAACCCTGGAGCTTATACTAGTGCATTACTCTGTACATATTTTTAGTCTGTCTGTATTTTGTCTTCACTGTTTCATATCTGTATGAAACGCATGAAGCGGTCTGATGATAGTGCCATGTTTTTTTATAACATCTTACTTTCCTTTGCTGTCTGACCAGATGCTCGGGGAATACAACCACTCGGTGCTCTGCTACGAGCAGGCACTACAGGCCCAGCCAGGCTTTGAGCAGGCCCTGAGGAGGAAACATGCAGTCCTGTGTCAGCAAAAACTTGAGCAGCGCCTGGAAGCCCAGCACAGGCAGGCAAACGCACGCTTGCAACCAGCAATAGTACTTTGGTGGTTTCTGTGGACTGGGAGTCTACCAGGCTTAAAGAGGACATGAAAGGCTCCGTGTCCTAGTTTGACCCTCTAAGTCTAACAGTATTTCAATAAAATCTAATCAAAATTCTGTTTTTCACATTAAAAATTGCCATATTTTTTCTGTGAGGTCACTATGTAGTCAGTGCTCAGAGGGCTACTTCAGCTTCTGTGGAGACTGTTTACAGCCACCAGGTTAATGGGTGATTATTGCACCAAAACTGAAAATGGATGTAAGGGTGGTCAGTATTATGATGTTACCCTGACTGTAGCGGTGCATTTTACATGGTCAAAACGAGGAGAGATCGCCCACTCTAACTTATGACGTCTTTAACAGCTGACTGGCATCTGCACTGAAATGACGGAGCTGCTGTTAGAGCTGCGATGCTAACAGTCTTTTTTTTTTTTTTTTAAACGACTGTTTTCGGAGTCAGAAGGACTGACGGTTCATCAGATGAAAAGGTCTCAAGTCTGATCCCACTGTTCTCTGATTTGTTTATTTTTCCCTGATAAAGTTTGGTGTCCAAATCGCTTCACAGACTGTTGGCATCCAAGTAACGTGCTAACGTGAGGGCAATACAGCCAATTGGCTAATTAGCTAATTTATGGGAAATAACCCACCAGAAGCAGTTTATAATCAGCTTTTTTACCTGATGAGGAACCTTAATATTATGCGTTCTCTTCAGAATAAAAACAAGCTCCTTTACTTCCTCTGGTAAAACTGACCATTTAAACAGGAACTTGTGTTTTACTTCCATCCACATAAATGACTTGGATTTTTTTTTAAATATTTGAACTAAACCCAGTTAACAAAAAAACAAAAATTTCTGAACCAGTTCCTGTTATTTTCTTGGTGTCCACAACAGTGAAGCTTTATTTCAGAACCACCTTTGAAGCAAATGTCAGTGCTTCAGTATAAAAGAATGTTGAAAGAATCTATTCAAAGATTAGCACATAAAAATAATAGGCTTGAATAGGATATATAATAGGTAGCTTAAAATATTTTAAGGTGAAAAATCTGAGTACAATAGAAAATAATTCAAGCTCATTCACTTTGTCTTACAGGGGAAAAATCCATTACTATGTGAATGATCACAGTTTGGCTTCAGTATTTCAAAGATGATACGCTATACTGTAAATGTATTGGAAAAAGGGACTTCTCATCAGGATTTCTGAGTTATTTCGAGCACAGCACTCATTCTCAGGCTGCTGGTGAAGAAGAGGCTCACATCATTAGTGAATGATTTTCTACATCACCAATCCTGATCACCTGGATTTGCTTGAAAATTAAAATATTTCTGTCAGCTCTACTAAACTTCATGCATCCTAAACTCTTGAAAAAAGTCTGAAGTCCTGAACAAAATTTAAGGTTGTACAAGTCATGTACTTGTGGTCATATACTTACCATAACAGAAAATGTAATTTTAGGCTTTAAAAGTGTGTCAGATTGAAATGGGAGATCTAAACATTTTATCACCTGATTGCAAGCTAGTTGGCATGCTAGCAGCAATATTAGCACGCTTGCCAACTTACTAACAGCTGTAGTGGCTTCCTGTGTGGTTTTATCAGACAGACAACGGCTTCAGCTACATTCTCCACTTATATTAGTAACTTGGTAAAGACGAAAGCTTTCATTGTCACATTTTCACAAGTTATTCTGCTCCCGCGTTGATGCTAAATTGCTGCGTTAGCTCCATTAATTAACTTCTTGAGTCCACTTCACTCGCTGAATGTCACAGACCAGAATAGTCTCTCTCAAAGAAATCCCCCGGTTCTTGAAACATGGATCATGCAGGAAAAGTCCACAAACAAGTGGTGCACAACAGTGCCTTGTTAGCAGAATCACGGTTAGCAGCAGCATCGGTCCACACCCACCTGGATGAAGGAGATGGCTGCTGTAAAACCTGCAGCCTCCACTGTTCTCCTCACTGTTTTAAAGACGCAGGCCACCGAGTGTCTGTGAAACTCCTCCCCACATTTTTAACTCAGTCCCCTTTCATAATTTAACTCTAAATATGAAAAAAAATAACTGTCCTCCTAGTGGGTTTAGTTAATAGACACAGCTGCTGCCAGCACCAACCAACCCAGTGACGTCTCCACCAATATGGCCATTTTCAGTTCTGAAAAATGTCATTTTTATTCCAACGCTGCTACCTCTACAGGGTCAAACTAATAACATATTTTTAGACTAAGTGTCTATATTGTGAAATAGGATTATTACATGGAGTGTTTCATATCTGCTTCAAATATTTAATTACATGCAACCACTTATTGAGATGATGCAGGGTTTTTAAGAGATCAGAGTTGCAATTTATCAAGTACATGCAAGACTAACAGAAGCACCATTTTTTTTTCTTAAAAATGTGAAGCATATTTTTTTCTTATTGTAAATGCCCCATTTGCTATTCTAGTCAGCTGTCCATGATGTCCCTTCCCCATTTTCTTTGTTTTTAGGTCCCTGCAGAGAACACTGAACGAGCTGAAGGAGTACCAGAAGCAGCATGACCACTACCTTCGCCAGCAGGAGGCGCTGGACAAGCACAAGCTGCTGCAGGAGGAACAGATCCTACGGAACATTATCCATGAAACCCAGATGGCCAAGGAAGCCCAACTTGGTAAGATGCACTATGTTCATTCTAAGAAGAGAATCTACATGATCAGGCAGGCGTTTTCTAACTAAGAGTCATCTGTTAATAATTTGGTTTCACTGAGCAGACATGTAGTGGCGGACCATGTATTTTACAACGAGGCATTCAGTGGTGATCTCCCCGATTTAAGTGCCATTCATACCAAACACCATATGAATACCCTACAGGGCCATCCACACAAAGCATGTTAAAGATAACTGCAGAAAATTATAGTTTTAAAAGTCTTTACCTTTTCGCTGTAGAGCTCCATTTCCCTGCGCACTTGTTCGTTGAGCTGCAGCTCCACTTTTGTTCCCCCAACGGTTTAAAAGTACTGTTGCTTGTAAGTGTCCGGCTGGCGGCTGTGCTTTGGTGTCTTGCTGCTGCACGCTGAAGAACCCTGGTATATGGTGTTGTTCACCGAGCTCCTCTGAAAATTTTCTGACGTATCCAGCATTTGGCTGAAATGTCCCGTGTTCGCGGAGCAAAGGTTGTAGGGAAGTTATACGTTTGTTCACACACGTTACTTGTCAGCAGTTCGGAGTGGCTCAAAAGTTAAAATATGTCAAGATTAATGTCTAGCGTACTCCAAAATTCTTTCTAACATGAGTAACGCTCTTTGAACCTATATGTGTAACTTACTGAACAGGTTTCTAACTTACAGCAACCCTATAATGGCGTATTTGCAGCGCTGGTTCACAGGAAAAACCCGTACAGAGCTCTGCTGCTGCCTGCAGTGCACACACACACGTACTTGTTCGAAAACGGGACCTGTCGGGGATGTATCTGAGCACTTTCAAGCTGCAGGACTTAAGATCCAAATCACTGTTTAGCCCTTCCCCATGTTTTTTACCTTTGAAGTCTGTACGATCAGCTGTCCAGTGTTTCCAGCAGTTTGCGTGCCTTTGAGCCAGGTTGTGACAACTGTCACCTGACAGTCGTGACTGATCTGACAGATGTGCCAGGTCGGTCACGCTGCCTGCCGTGGTGTTTGGGGGGGAGAATCATCTCGGCTGAACATAGATCATCCCTCGCACACCTAGGATTCATGGAACAGGATGCAACGGCAGTTTGGC